>OY728162.1:982672865-983922865 GCA_963277665.1 Viscum album
TCATAATTGAAATCCCATTAAAAAAACCAAACATTTACACAAATTCCTCTTTAAAATAACATGTCCCTTTTAAAATAGATCAATTAGTTTAAACACTATTTCTCGAAACCCAAATTCATTTTTTTAAAGAAGTCAAGGAAAATTCATGACCCAATAATCTTAATCATTTTAAATTAACAAAAAACCTCTTTATTTTACAAATTTTCTTTTAAAACTTCACACACCCCATGTTAAAATGAAACCAACATTACATACGCTTTCAAAACATTCAAATTCTGTTCTGAAAACTAATCAAATGAGTTGAAAATCATTTGGCATGCTACCAATGACTATGAAATGTTTTTTTAATAATTTTAAAGGTATTTTAAACCAATAATTATATGTTGAAGACATATAATATTTTCAGAGACATTTCAAAACACTTGAATATTTTTAAAATAGAAACTTAAGAATTTTCACAATGACATAAATCCCGAGAGAGGCACTTCAAAAAGGATACATGGATAAAAAATAACCAAAATCTTATAAAATATAAATCTATAAAATGTTTATCATGTCTCTCATGAATAAATAGTATGAATCCTATAGTTTACTCCCACAATACTATTGAGGAGTGAATAAGTTATAGATAAAAACATAATTGTCACTTGACAATAATACTTTTGAATGTAAAGTCATTTTTCTTAAAATTTGGTAAACATATACCATTTAACACTTGAATCACGTGCTACCTAATCTTGATCCTTCCAATATGGTACATTATAAAAAATGTTCCTCTTATTTTGTGTATAAATTATGTTAGTTTTGAAGGACTATAGGTACTCAAACCTTCTCTCCTATCAATGGTTCATTTCACTTGGTGATTAAATATGTTTAATTTTTTTATTGTATTCCAATAAAAAATCATGGAAAGAAAAACTATTTATAAATCTAGGAAAGTATTTGGGAAGTTTCTATTATGTGTTCTTAATTGTCTGGACTCATAAGAAACCACATGACCATCATGGATTGGAACTGTTCAATTCCTAACTCTTGATACATCACAATATAATCCATACTCATTACCCAGCTCATTTATGGTTAAGATTGGTGTTTTAATTAACCCCCCATTAAGAAATTAGAAGTATCTCTCATGAAAATAAAACCAAAGGACCCATACCACATTCTTGGTTATGTCCTTCTTAGTGCTTCCAATTAGGATGAATCCCAGTGGACACTTTGGTAATAAAAGTGAACCCCTAACAAAATCACCATAATAAAATTCTCATTTCATGTTCCAAAGATTATTTTGAAATGAATATTCTTCTGAATGATTATTAAAAAAACACCTTTATCGCATGTTTCTTATGAATGTTTTCCCACTTTCTTATATTAAGTATTATCTGTTCATCCAGTTTCACCGACTTCTAAAATTTCATGGAAGTATCCCCATTGAACATGTGTACTTTCTAACATCTGTATCATGTCCAGCTAAAACCATGAACTTTTGATGAATAATTAATGTCACTCTTAATTTTCAATGAATGAATCTTAAATTCCAAAAAACATTTTCTCAGTACATTGAGGAGAAGACCTTAACATATCGCCATTAAAAACCCATATTTAAAAAAGCACAACTTCTATTCATAACTTCTGGACTAATTACCATTAAACCATGCAATATTAAAAATAAAATCTTTCCAAAGTACCTCCTCTATAATATATTTCACTAACTACTTCCTATATAAAAAAATTGAGCCTATGTTATGGAGCCCCTCCTTTTGGTTGAATTAATCAAAAAATGAGTAAGGATTCACATTGCAAATATTTTTCATGCTTGAAGACTACTTCATAGAGACTAAATATCAGATAACTTTAACTCAAGAAAATAACTATGGTACTAAATTAATATATGGAATGATTTTACATAGTCTATTTTATAAAATATTCAAAAATAATTTAAAAATTATATTACGAAGACTATTCATTCTAAAATCCTTAACTAAACTCATATCAGTAACCTCTAGATTCAAAGTGATGAGAGTATCTTTATAAGTCCCAAGATAATTATTCCCTCTCCAAAACTCATTCATGATGTTACAACATCAAGTCCTAAAATAGTCTAGAACCTTTTAAAGATATTTTCATAAATAAAATATAGGTTAGGTACCTTTGACGGATGCATAAACCTAAATTCCATGACCACTTCATAATATTGAATATCAATAGTTATTAATTAATTTAAATATTTTGTTAAAGTTGTAATAAAATAATAATTTATATATTTAGATATAAAATTATGCTGAGAATAAAATATGATTTGATAAAATATGTTATTAAATTCTCAATTCCATCAATTATATCGACCCCCATACCAATATCAACCTTTAACCTAGAAATATGGTTATTCCTCCATCTAATAATTGTCTTTTTGGTAAAATAATGAAGTGTTTTAAATACTTATGAACACAGATGTCTCATTTTTAAAAAATGGAACACTTATTAAAATTAGGAAACCCCTTTAAACAATAGAAAACACCAAGAATATACGTTATGTGTTGGTGTCCAGTGAAGTGTTTGGTTGTTATCTCAAGCCATTTCCAACACAGGATGACTCACTATAAATCACCATTTAATATATTAAAATGTTCAATAGGAAGTAACCAACATGAAATTAATTTAGTGCACAAACAAGGACCACCAATGACCACAATTTTCAAGGGGGAATTTAGCCCGTACAAGTCACAACATCACCATTAATATCAAACTATAATAATATACGAACAAACCCTATTTCCCTTTTTAATTTAATTATCCTGTTCTTATCTTTGATTAGTGTGGCAGAACTATAAACTATAGGAAAGAAAGAGTAGATATATCCTAAGTGATACACAAACAAAGAGGAACTAAGAAGAATCTCCACCTCAAAGAACTTTTTCAACTCATCTGTGTATTGTAGGGAGAAGTAGGATGCCCGCACGCGACAACCGCACCAATAGAAATGTGGATAAAAATATTATGCACTAGAAGATTATAAAAACAATACCTAAACATAAAACTCAAGAGAAAAAAATGATACAGATAATTTTGGGGAAATAATAAGAAGAAACAGATGAGAAATAACAGAAAAATCACCATAGAGGTGTGGTTCAGTGTGCGACAGAGGTGCATTCGTGGAAGAGGAGAGGTGTGTGGTGGAGGAGTCCTCCAGTGGAGGAGGGGTGTGTAGAAGATAAGAGGCATGTGGTGGAGGAGATGCATGCAGTGGAGAAGAGGTGCACAACGAAGGAGAGAAGCGACGATATAGGAGTCCTCAGACAGAAAAGGGAAGTGTAGCAGAGGAGCGGCATGCAGTGGAGGAGACACGCACGATGGAGAAGAGGTACAACAGTAGAGGAGTCAGTGGGAGAGGAGGAGGAGGAGGGGGATGAGGAGATGACAATAGTTAGGATTGACTTCCATGAGAGCTTGAGGGGTGCGAGGAAGGCGGAGAAAGTTAGGATTTCTTTATAAAACCCAGTGAAACTTTTATCAGCGCCAGATAAAAAGAACTGATAAAGGTATATTTTATTAGCGCTAAAATAGAAAGTGCGGATAAAATATGCCTTTATCAATGCTTTTTTAGCGCTCATAAAGACCGGCCTTTATCAACGCTAAGAAAACACTGATAAAGATATAATGTTAATAATTTATATATATTATTATATATGTTTATAAAATTATATATATATATATATTACTATATATATATTTATAATTATAACTATAAAAAATATATACTTATATTTATAAAATTATATTTTAAATAATTATAAAATTATAAGAAATATACTTATTATATTTTTAATCTCAGAAATATATATAATAAATATATTAATTATATATATTTATAAGGTTATAGTTATATATAACAATATTTATTCTAATTTTATAATTATTTATATGAATATATAATTATTTATATTTATAATTATAAATGAATATATATATTTATTTATTTAAATAATTAAAAAATTATAAAAAATTTGTAATTCTAATATTTATAATTTTATTAATATATATAATTAATATATTTATTATAATTTTATAATTATTTAAATATCTTTGCATTTATTTATAACAATAAATATAAATATTTGTATTTATTTATCAATATTTCTATGTAACGCCCTGACCCCAGTTACCCAGAGTCGGTGCTTTATTACATAACATTGACATGATACAAGGAATCATGTCATGAAATACCGGTCAGTTTAGTATTATTGGAATCAAGATACATACATAAGTTCAACATTACAACTTGAAAAGAAATACAACACTAATTTATTCCATAAAAAACATCCAAGCCTCCTAGATTATGCCTGCAAGTCACTCATAACTAATTTCTTCATATCCTGGGAAAATGAAACATAAGAAAGGGATGAGCTCAAATGCTCAGTAAGGGTAAGCAATTCAGCAGAAGATAACATAAACATTAGGTATGGTGAATAATTAAAAACACATGCATTTACAAATAATTAACATGAACACTTTATGGTAGAAATATGAGTTGAGTAAAATAATTCCATAATAAAACATAATCATGGGAATTCTACTAGTCGAATAACCCCATGAACCATCATTATTATTTTCATAATGAGGGAATGTATAATGCTGGAAATTCTGAATCATCTTCTTCAGGCCTCAGCCAAGACGTCTAAAAATGATTTAGGCGTCGGACAAAACTATATATAAAATTGGGAAAGGCCTCAGCCAATTCCACATATAATTGTCTCTTGAGACCTACCGTTGCATCGAGGAGCTATTGTGGGCTCCACTCATCACATACTAAGTCTAATATATTCCTCATACGAAAAGGTTGAAACACAACACAAACATTTGTATTAAAACTAGCATACGAAATGTCAATAATTTAACCATAAACCATGAATGGTATAAAAATAAAACATCCACAGTCAAACATATCACAAAACCTTCAATACAATATGAATGTTTTTTATCATAATAAATCAACTTCAAACAAGTTTAAAATCCATCAAAGGATGTTGACATTGATGAAATGAAAACTATTTAAATTAAATACCTCTTTCTATTTTGAATCCATTAAAGAGTCACATAATTATAAAAGAAAAAATTTATCTTGAAATTATTCTTATAAGATTTTAAGGTAAGTTTCAATGATGTTATAACAGTGGAAAATAGATTCACCCACCGTATAAGTTAAAAAAACATTCTTACTTTAATTTTGTCGAAAAGGTTATAAAGTACATTGTTTGGAAAACGAGAGGAAAATTCCTTTCAAAACATATAAGGTAAAATAAGGGTATAAATGAATTTAAACCATAGTACAATAAATAGTAAAAATGTTTTGAAATACATTTTTAAGAAAACACGAATGTGGGTGATAAATAGGTCCCAGTAGATACTTACGTAAAAACATCCTCGGATAATAAAGAGATTGTGAAATTAACCTTTACCTTGTAATTTTCCTTGGTCAAGGGTACATTAACCTCCTATATAATATTTAAATAATTGTTATTAAATTATACAAGAACTATATACATAAATATGATATCATATATGATCCTCTAATATTGCTTTGTTAAAAATATTCCAGTAGTATCATCGTTTTAGGTGTTAACTGATTCGTTTTCCTTTATATGATTGGTTACATAAGCCATGTTTGTTATGTATATGATGTATTTGATACATATACATAATCATATTATGTTCATAAAAATTATTTTTAGTCATAAAATAAAAATTATTCTTGAATGGTTACGATGGGGAAATGAATCTCATCGCATTCGTGGAGACAGAAATCAGTACGTACGCACGAGAAAAAATATCATTATATTGATAGAAAAATTGTATGTAATTGGATAATATATCATATATAAAGAATAATTAACATTTTATATTTATTATTTACATTAGTTATACTCATTATTATACCCATCCAAATAATGAAGTGTTTAAATAACAAACTACACCACGACGTGGAGACAGTAAGCCGTGTGTGCGCATGTATGGTGACTTTGTCATTTATAGTATGCATAGTATAATGAATATTGTTGTAATATATTTATAATAACATCACAGTATGTATAAGGTACTGGATTTATTATTTTGGTATGGAAACAACAAAGAAACAGGAAGTGAAAGAAGAAAGGAACTTGAAAGAGGTGATGAAATATTTACCTCTTCTTCGGGTTCTTCTTTTTTGATTTGATCAAAAGGGATCCTTAGGTTTTCATTATGAACAAATGAAGGCCTCTAGGAAGAAGGGAGAAATTTTTTGAGGATATTTGGATAGAGGTTGGTAGATCCAAATGGATTTGGAGGTGTGATTTTGAGAGAAGGACAAGTGCCCTTGTATAAGAGAGATGAGGGTCACTTTAGGAAAAGCTTGAAATATTATTTTATAATAAAATTATTTTCGGTTTCTAATGGATCCAAAAAGATTTTTTTAGAGGATAAGGTAGTGATGGGTAGAAATAACATCAACCAATAGGTTTTAGACAGGTCAGTTTATAATATTAACATTATCTTTTAGATTTAACTCTTTGTTAAATAGTTTTACATTTACCATGTCTTTTTATATTTTTATATTATATGGTTAATAAACTTAATATAAACTAACAAGAGAACCCCAAGTGGTTCATTATTAATATATATAACCTTATCTGTGTCTTTTGGTAGAACAATAGATTTATATAAATATTATATTAATTAATAATATAGTATTTGTTTTAAAAACTCAATTATGTCAATTTTGACACTATTTATTATTTGATTTTTTTAAAGCCATTAAAATATTATAACTTTGAATAAACTTTATTTAACCAACCATATAATGTAATATTAACCTAGAAAATTTTTGTTACTCATCAGAAGTCTCAATTCATATTTATTTGGATATTCATAATATCCATTATTTTAATATTTCTTCAATAAGGTAATTACTGCATCACCATTGTGTCATAAAAAATTAAATTATTTAATGTCTAAAAATTATAAATAAAATACCATTATGTAGAAAATATTTTTATATTTCTAATGAATATTTATAGTCGAATTTATATTGTGCGTAACCCTATATTAAAAATGGTTTAGTTATTAAAATTTGAATTTAACTCTTTTAACTCTTCTTTAAATAAAATAATAATAAATGTACTAATCTAATCCAATTGGTCCAAAGAGTATCATATTTTATTCACAAGTTTTTTTTTCTTCTAATTATACTTATCCAATAGAATTAGGATATGTGTTTGGGTAATTATGATATCATTTTTACCCTTAATTACCCTATTTAATTTTAACCGCGGTAAATAAAAGTCAAAAGTTACTCTCCACCAAAAATTATTTTCATCTTATTGAACCAAATTTTACTTAATAATATTAATTTTTTCTCTTATATTTTTTAAATTAAACTCACAGAAGTGATAAACTTATTTTTTATGCAAATTTTCCAATGCTCTAGGAGGTGGGTAAAAGAAGGTAAAAGGTTCAATACAATTTTTATATATCTAAACATATTATAAAACGACTCCAATGAATTAAATTGAACTTATATAGGTATTATGTATCTATTTTGACCTAAAATAAATTTAAATAAAACAAATAATTATTTAAATAAAAAGTCAGTTTTAAACAATAACACAACGTTTTTCACTAAAAATTGAATGTTTTCAAAAAATACCAAAAATTAACCCTAAGATAATTTCGATATCCTGAATTCAAAAATGAAGTCCATTTTGAGAAATAAAATTTATAAAATTTCAAATAGTGGGTATTACTATTCGCAACGGCTAGTTTGATTGGTCGCGTTGTGTTAGAATCTCGAAGTTGCGTACAATGCAAGTTATAGCATTATACCAAGGGAAACATACCGTGGAAGCTTGGGGTGTTACATTATTAACTCCTTCAAATAATTTTATCCTCAAAATTTCTAGAATACTACCGAAAAAAAGATTTGGGTGGTTCTTCATCATAAGTTCCTCTGGTTCCCATGTTGCCTCTTCCATCTTATGGTTTCTCCATATAACTTTTACCAGATGAGTCATCTGGTTTCTCAACACTTGTTCTCTAGTATCAAGAATCCTAACAGGCTCTTCATAATAAGACAAATCAAGGTAAAGTCAAATTTCCTCATAGGTGAGTACATACGTTGGGTCATGCATGTATTTTCTCAATAGTGATAGGTGGAACCCATTGTGAACTTTGGAGAGACTTGGTGGCATTTCCAAATGGCAAGATACAACCCCAATTAGTTCTAGAATTTCAAAAGGTCTGATGTACCTGAGACTTAATTTATCCTTCTTACTAAATTGTATAACTCCCTTCCATGAAGATACCTTCAAGAAAACATGATCGCTTACTTGAAATTCCAAATAATTCCTTCGGTTATCAGCATAAAACTTCTGCCTACTTTGAGATGCTTTGATGTGGGTTTAGATAACCTTCACCTTTTACATCATTTCCTTAACAAGTTATGGGCCTACGAGTTTTCTTTCACCAACATCATCCCAACAAGTTGGTGTGTGACATCTCTTTCAATATAAAGCTTCATATGGTGCCATCTGAATACTTGAATGGAAGATATTGTTATAGGAAAATTCTACCAGAGGTAAATATTGATCCCATATACCTTAAAAGTCATGTGAGAAAGATCTCAACATGTATTATAAGGTTTAAATAGTCCGTTCTGATTGTCCGTCAGTTTGAGGGTGGTAGGCAGTGCTCAAATAAAGTTCAGTATCCAGGGATTTCTGAAGACTTTTCTAGAATCTTGATGTTAAATGGGGATCACAATCAGAAACAATTGATAGGGGTACTCTATGAAGTATTACAACTTCATTAATATAAAATCTTTCTAAATGTTTGAGAGGTAAATCTTCTCTTATAGAAAGAAAATTTGGTGAATTTGTAAGAAGATCAACAATGACCCATATTGCATCATTCCTTATAGGAGTCTTTGATAACCCCATGACAAAGTACTTTATAATATCATCCCATTTCTACTCAGGTATGTGAAGAGGTTGCATGAATCCTCTATGATGTTGTATTCTATATTTCAATTGTTGGAAAACCATACATCTTGACACAAAATCACTAATCTCCCTTTTCATGTTGTCCCACCAAAAATGTTCCTTCAAATATCTATACATATTGGTGATCCCAAGGTGTATAAAGAAATTGGTGCTATGAGAATCATCCAACAATTCCCTTTTTAGATTAGGTATATTAGGAACACAAAGTATCTTCCCAAATTTCAAAATTCCATCTTCATATACGAAGTCACTCAATCTCCCATCATTTATAGCTTTAATATTTTTTTGAAAACCCTTATCATCAATCTGAGAATTTGTATCCTCTTATTAAAGATGGTTTGGCAACCATTTGAAGAAGTATTGATGTTTCACCTTCCATGGTTATTTCCATATCCATATTTACTAGATCAATAAAAATAGGATCCATTTCAACTCTCATCTTGTTTAAAGCTCCATGATCCTTTCTGCTCAAAGCATCTGCCACTTTATTTTAATTTCTCAGGTGGTAGTGTATTGTGTAATAATATTCCTTGAGTAGTTCAAGACATACCCTTTGCCTCATGTTTAGTTCTTTTTTCTTTGAGAAAATGTAATTCAAACTCTTGTGATCAGTATAAATCTCACATTTTTCACCATAGAGATAGTGTCTCAAAATATTCAGAGCGAAGATTACAACTGCTAACTCAAGATCATGAGTGGGATTGTTTTGCTCATGAATTTTTAGCTGTCGTGATGCATAGGCAATAAATATATCATTTTTCATAAGGACACAACCAAGTCCTTTCTTTGAAGAATTACTATAAATAACAAACCCATCATTCCCTGATGGTAGAGTCAAGATAGGATCATTAACTAATCTTCTCTTCAGTTCATCAAAACATTATTCACACTCTTTTGTCCAAAAAAATTTACCCCTTTTACATGTGAGCTCAGTTAATGGGTTATCCAACCGGGAAAAATTCTATACAAAATGCCGATAATAACCTACTAAACCAATAAAACTGCATACCTCAGTTATACTCGTTAGTGCTAAACAATCTTGGATTGCCTTGGTCTTTAAAGGATCAACAGAGATTACATCCTTAGAGACAATATGGCCAAGAAAATAAATTTTCTGAAGCCATAATTCAAACATTCTAAACTTCCCATATAGTTCATTTATTCTAAGAGTCTTTATAATAAGGTGCAAGTGATTTTCATGATATTCATAGATTTTGGAGTATACCAAGATATCATCAATAAATACCACTACAAATTCATCAAGATATTCCTTGAAAAATCTATTCATTTGATCCATGAAGACAGAGGGTTCATTAGTCAATCCAAAATGTATTACTATAAACTCATAATGCCTATACCTGGTTAGAAATAATGTTTTTAGAATGTCTTCATTTTTCACACACAACTGATGATATCTAAATCGGAGATTAATATTTTAAAAACACTGATCTCCATGAATATGGTCGAATAAATCATTAATGAGAGGTAGGGGATACATGTTCTTTATCTTTATAACATTTATCTCCCTGTAGTTAATGCACAACCTCATAGATTTGTCTTTCTTCTTAACAATAAGTATAGGGGGTCCCCATGGAGAAACACTAGGGAGAATAAATTTTTTATTACTCAATTCCCCTAGTCGTTTCTTTAGTTCCACTAATTCCACAATGTCCATTCTATAAGGGGTATTGGATATGGTCCTTGAACCAGGAATTAAATCAATGGAAAACTCAATTTCTCACTCTGGAGGATGTCTAGGTAAATCCTCTAGAAACACATCAACATATTCTTGCACAATAGATACGTCCTATATTCAAACATTCTTTTCCTCACCCATAATTATTTCATTCCCATCCTCCACAATAATTGAATTTAGTAGAGCTATTGGGGGTGTATCTAGATAAGTATCAGATGGTGATGTTTCTGCTCTAAAGATAAGGTACTCCTAATCATCATCGAGAATTGTAACCTTCTTCTTACAATAAATTTTTACATCATGGTTCGAAAGACAATCCATACCTAGGATTATATCAAATTCAATCATGTGTATGGAAATTAGATCAGTAGATAAATATCATTTATATGCCTTAATGAGGACGGATTCACAAAACTTTATTACAATGATACTTCCCTTAGGATTTTTTACTGACAACTCCCTTGTTAAATCAAATTGGAAATATCTAATTTTGTTAGGAAACCAGGAATATATGAAACAATTAGATGATATATAATCAAATAAATCAATGGATAAACTTGGGGAAACCTTTAAATTACCCGCCACCATGTCTTTCGAAGCATCAACCACAGTAGTAGTGATCGCATAAGCTTGTCATTGATCCCTTGGACTTTTCTAAGGTAAGTTTCCCTGACTCTTATGACATTCATTTTCATAATGTCTTATCTCTATACAATTGTAGCATTAAACATTGGTATCTTATTTCTTCCCCTTACAATCATAATAAATATGGCCTTTCTATCCAAATTTGTAGCATACTCCTTTTCCTTTTAGATATGCACCAGGGTGCTTCCTTCAATAGTTATTACAGGGTGGAAATTTAACTCTTCCCTTCTTCCCTATTTTCTTATTTCCTTTCCCAATGTTTTAAATAGATCTCTTATTCTCTTTCTTTCCTTTAAAGTCATAAGACATAGAGAATTCCTTTTTTGTCTTGATAGCACATGAGACAATATCTACATATGATGAGAAGGATTGAGAGACTAATGCTCGATGGAGAAATGGTTTTAACCCCTTAAAGAAATGATCAATCTTACTTCTTGGATTACATATATAATCTGCATCATGCCTTTCTAACCTTGTAAAGTTAGCTTCATATTTTGTGACATTCTCATCCTCCTTTTGTTTCACACTCAGAAATTGTCTTTCCATATCCACTCAATGGTCACAGAGAAAGTATTTTTCTAAGAAAATATCATTAAACTCCCTCAATTCCATACTTGATACTTCTACATCGTCCTTTTTGTTTTTAATTAATGACCACCGTTGATCTGCATCTCCGGTGAGGCGATAAAATACTATGACAACTTTTTCCCTTTCTCTATTCCCCAAAGCATGAAATATTTTCTCTAAGAAACTTATCGATTGTTCAGATATAAAGGGATTTGTAGACCCATTGAATGTTGGTGGTTGTTTCCTCATAAAGGGATTTAACATTGATCCTCCACATTGTGGATCAGGGTGCTCCATACGGGTAAGGTTATTATTCATAACCTGTGTGAGTTGTCGCAGTATGGTGTTAAGATGATCAGCACCAATTGCATCACCAGCACTAGTATAATTATCTTGAGCAGGAGATCAATCCCTACATGGATTACGTGCATTTATACAGTTTCCATTCCTTTCTCTAGGTTCCATTTCTAAACAATGGCATACATTAGATTAGTTTATGAACCGCAATACATAATTATGAACATGTAAAACACTTAACATAAATTGAACAGTTTATGGATATAATCCATAATCATAAAAATTCTTTCTTTGAGGAGGTATATAATCATAAATCCTACATAATGGTTTATAAAGAAAATTATAATTATCCTATGAATATCCCCTGGGAGTGTCGTAACCAAGAGTGCAGTAATGCCCGTTGTCGTGCACCAGTTCCTGTTCGAGTCTAGCTCAAAGCGGTGTTTTCGGGTTTTACCCCTAGGTACATCTATGCCCGAGCTGCCTCTACATTATTGTACCTAGAAAGGGATTTATTTTTTTGGAAAACTCAAAAAATCTCTACAGTACCAAAATTCTAGGAAGTTCTTCTATACTAATCCTCAAAGACTATCTTAGGGTAATGTTATCTAATCAGAGTTTTTCTAAATTTAGTTTCCAAGGCTTGTACTAAACTTTCTCTGATACCAACTATAATTCCCCAACCCCAGTTAACTAGAGTTAGTGCTTTATTACATAACATTGGCATGATAAAAGGAATTATTTCTCAAAAGACCGACCAAATTAGTATTAATAGAAACAAGATACATACATAAGTTCAACATTACAACTGAAAAATAAATACAACACTAATTTGTTCCATTATAAACATCCAAGCCTCCAAGATTATGCATGAAAGTCACTCATAACTAACTTCTTAATATCTTGGTAAAATTAAACATAAGAAAGGGGTGATCTCAAATGCTCAGTATGGGTAAGTAAGACAATGAAAGATAACATAAACATTAGGCATAGTGAATAATTAAAAACACATGACATTACAAATACTAAACATGAACAATTTATAGCACAAATATGAGATGAGTAAAATAATTACATAATAAAACATATTTATAGGTATTCTAGTAGTCAAATAACCACATGAACCATCATTATTATTTTCATAATGAGAAAACGTATAATGCCAGACATTCTGGAACATCTGGTCATTTCCTCGACCAAGGTGTCTAAAAATGATTTAGGCCTCGGCCAAAACCATATATCAAATTGGGTAAGGCCAGGGAAAATTCCATGTCTAATTGTCCCATGATACCTACCGATGCATCGAGGAGCTATATCGGGCTCCACCCATCACATACTATGTCCAATACATTCCTCATATAAAAATGTTGAAACATAACAAATACATTCGTATTAAAACTAGCATACAAAATGTCAATACATTAACTGTAAACCATGAATGGTATAAAAATAACACATCCATAGTCAAACATATCACAAAGCCTTCAATACAATATGGAAGATTTGTATCATAATAAATAAACTTCAAACAAGTTTAAAATTCATCAAAGGATGTTGACATAGATGAAATAAAAACTATTTGAAAGGAATAACTCTTTCCATTTTGAAACCTTTTAAGAGTCACATAATTATAAAAGAAAACATTAATTTTGATATTATTATTATAATCTTGTAAGGGAAGCTTTGATTATGTTATAACGGTGGAAAATATTAGCACCTGACGTATAAGTTAAAAAGATCGTTCTTACCTTAATTTTGTCAAAAAGGTCATAAAGTACCATGTTTGGAAAACAACGGGAAGATTCCTTTCAAAAAATATAAGGTAAAATAAGGGTATAAATTACTTTAACCAATCTTCTAGTAAATAGTAAAAATGTTTTAAAATAAATTTTTAAGAAAACATGGATGTGGATGATAAAGAGGTCATAGTAGAAACTTACGTAAAAACAACCTCAGATAATAAAGAGATTGTGAAATTTACCCTTACCTTGTACCTTTCCTTGGTTGAAGGTACATTAACCTCATTTATAATAGTTAAATCACTGTTATTAAATTATACAAGAACTATATACATAAATATAAAATCATATATGATCCTCTAATATTACTTTGATAATAATATTTAAGTAGCATCGTCGTTTCAGGTGTTAGTTGTTTCGTTTTCCTTTATATACTTGGTTGCGTAAGACATGTGTGTTATGGAAATGATGTATTTGATTCATATATAGAATGATATTATGTTCATAAACATTATTTTTATTCATCAAACGAAAATTATTCTTGATTGGTTACAATGGGGAAATGAATGTCATCGCGTTCGTGGAGACGATAATCCGTACATACGCACGAGCAACAATATCATTATATTGATGGTGAAATCGTATGTAATTTTCTGGTATATCATATATAAAGAATAATTAAAATTTTATATTTATTATTCACATTATATATACTCATTATTATACCCATCAAAATAATGAAGCGTTTGAATAACAAACTACACTACGACGTGGAGATGGTAAGCCGTACGTACGCACGTATGGTGACATTGTCATTTATAAGATGAATAGAATAATGAATATGGTTATAATATATATATATATATAATAAAATCATAGTGTGTAGAAGGTACTGGATTTATTATTTTGGTATGGAAAACACAAAGAAAGAGGAAGTGGAAGAAGAAAAGAACTTGAAAGAGGTGATGAAATATTTACCTCTTCTTCGGTGTCTTCCTTTTTAATTTGATCAAAAGGGCCCCTTAGTTTGGCTTTATGACCAATGGAAGGACTCTAGGATGAATGGAGGAATGTTGGGAGGATATTTGGGTAGAGTTTGGTAGAGCCAAATGGATTTGGAGGTGTGATTTTGGGAGAAGGGGAAGTGCCCTTTTATAAGAGAGGTGATGGTCACTTTAGGAAAAGCTTGAAATATTATTTTATAATAAAATCCTTTTTAGTTTATAATGGATCCAAAATGATTTATTTAGAGTATAAGGTGGGTATGGGTCAAAAAATTCTCAACCAATAGGTTTTAGACAGGTTTAGGTCACCATATTAACATTATCTTTTAGTTTTAACTCTTAGTTAAATTGTTTGACATTTACCATGTCTTTTTGTATTTTTATATTATATGGTTAATAAACATACTATAAAATACAAAGAGAAACCCAAGTGGTTAATTATTAATATATATAACCTTATCTAAGTATTTTGGACGAACCTTATATTTTTATGAATATTATATCAATTAATAATATAGTATTTGTTTTAAAAACTCAATTATGTCAATTTGGACACTATTTAGTATTTGATTTTTTTTAAAGCCATTAAAACTTTATCACCACAAATAAAATTTATTTAACAAACCCCAACATGTCATATTAACCTATAAAATTAGTGTAATTCATCAAAAGTCTCAATTTACATTTTTTTTGTATATTTATAATATTAATTATTTTTATATTTCATTAATAAGTTAATTAATGCATCGTCATTGTGCCATAAATAAATTAAATTATTTAATGTCTATAAATTATAAATAAAATATAATTATGTAGAAATTTTTTTAGCTTTCTAATTAATATTTATATTTTAATTTATATTGTGTGTAACCCTATATTAAAAATGGTTTAGTTATTAACCATTGAATTTAACTCTTTTAACTCTTCTTTAAATAAAATAATAATAAATGTAATAATCTAATCCAAGTGGTCCAAATAGGATCATATTTTATTCCTAAGGTTGTTTTTGGTCGAATTATACTTATCCAATAGAATTAGGACATGTGTTAGGGTAATTATGATATCATTTTTACCCTTAATTACCCTATTTACTTTTAACTGTGGTAAATAAAAGTCAAAAATTTACTATTCAAAAAAAATATTTTCATCTTATTGAACAAAATTTTACTTGAAAATATTAACCATGTCTCTTATATTTTTGAAATTCAACTCACAGAAGTAGTAAAATTTTGTTTTAGGCAAATTCGCAAATGCTCCTAGGAGGTGAGTAAAAGACGGTAAAAAGTTCAATAAAATTTTTATATATCTAAAATTATTATAAAATGACTCCAATGAATTGCATTTAACTTATATAGGTATTATGTATGTATTTTCACCTAAAATAAATTTAAATTAAATAAATAATTGTTTAAATAAAAATTCAGTTTAACCAATAACGCATTGTTTTTCACTATTCATCAAAAATTGAAAGTTTTCAGAAAAATACCAAAAAATAACCCTAAGCTAAGTTAAAAATTCCGAATTCAAAAATGAATTCCATTTTGAAAAAATAAAATTTATAAAATTTCAAAAAGTGGGTATTACTATTCATAACGACTAGTTTGATTGGTCGTAGTGTGTTAGAATCTCAAAGTTGCGTATAACGCAAGCTATTGCATTATTCAAAGGGAAACGTACTGTGGAAGCTTGGGGTGTTACATCTATATATTTATAAATATATTTATTTAATTAAATATAACATTATATATGAAAATAATAATATATTTTTTATAAATTAATAATTATTTAAATAAATATGTATTTATTTATATTTATAACTAATAAATAAATAAATATTTATATTTTTAATTATATATATATATATAATAATTATAAAATTATAACAAATATATTTATAATTTTATAAATATATATAATTAATATATTAATTATAATTTCTTAATTTTTTAATTATATCTTCATTTATTTAGAATTATTTTTATTACTATATGTATTTATTTATAACTATTTGTACATAAATATATATAATTAATATAATTAATATAATTTATTTAATTATTTAAATTTATCTATATTTATTTAGGAATTATAATTAAAAATATTTTTATATATATTTATAAATATATTTATTTAATTATATATTTTTAACTTTAAAAGTAGTATAATAAATATATTTATTATAATTTTATAATTATTTACATATATATATCTATATATATATTTATTCATAGTTATAATTATAATTATAAATAAATATATTTATAAATATTTTTATATGTTTTAGTCATGAATCACATTTAACTTATCTGCTTGAGAATTCTTCCTAGATGATATTGCTACTTTCGACACACATTATCTCTATGGTTCGACCATGATCACTAATTCTACTGTAGTTAGTAGGTGAATAAATTTTTAAAAATTTTACGCATCTTGATGTGCTTTCCACATACATATATATTGTTGCAGGATGAAGAAGATTGTAGTTCAACACAATTATTCTAGATAGAATATTTTTGTGTTCCATGATAAAAGCGACATGATACATTTACAAGAGTAAAAATTCTAAGAAGTATCAAAGACAAAGAGAGAATACCCAACACTACTATATTCTAAATAATTTGTGTTCGTTAAATAAAAAGAGAGGAAGAATAAATAGTGAGTTACTTTTATGCGTTGAAGTATAATAATAAGGGAATAAGTTGGAAGAAGGAGAGGACGTGTATCCCAATTTTCATAAGATGAAGAGGAATGAGAAAATTCATGTGTTTTTCATGCTGTGAGAATAAGAATTCCAGTTTCTAATAAAGAAAGGTAACACTCTGTTTTTCTTCTATGCAAAGAAGGGTTTGTGAAAATTTCAATTTATACAGAATAAAAAGGAGAATCCATCATCTACTACTGTAAAGAAGTGCTTTCATGCTACTGTATAGGTAAAATAATTGGAAGAAGACATGTTCATCACATCAATAGCTGGTTGAGTTCCAATTGGTGATTAAATCTTTTCGTTTTTAACCCAGAACTATCACTGTAAATGTGTGTGATGGGCCTATGTGAAGGATCACCAAACTGAGTTGTGTGGGATGTAAACTTATACATTGTTTGAAGAATATAGTGTAATTCTCATATGGTTGTACTAGTGAGTAGTGTGACCTCAGGTTTTACAATATCACACCAAGGATTGGCCTTCTCATATTGAGAGGTAAACCCTATAAATCATCATTCCCTTTTCCCTTGTTTGTTTAGTTGTGTTGTATGGAAGTATAAAGGTGAGAAAAGATAATCTGAAATCTATTCACCTTATCCAATTCTTGAGGTAAAAAAGGAAAATGGATAAAAATAATAAACATGTTTTAAAGTCACCAACATTGATTGACCACACTTTAGGTGTTGATTTCACCCTAACCGGTCACCTCAGTACTATTATTTCTAAAAAAATTATAGGTTAGAAGAAAAAGATACATAACTCAACATCCATTTCAATGCATGCTAATGGGGTTTCCCAAGGTTTCCAACAAACATTCTTAAAGTGAGAACAACAAAATAAATATCCAATATAGAGAAAATCATGGAAAAGATAAGACTACCTACTATATTGGCATACGTTATGTTCAATATAAAGGCCACATCGAACTAACTGTTATGGGATTGGGATAGGTAAAACTTGAAGTATTGAACCAGAGGTATATTAACAATATTTAAATTCTCAAACAGATACAATTTTATAACATTCTTTACAGAAACACATTGGGACAGATACAAAACCCAGTTTCTCTGTTCCAAAGGATTTGCATTCCTAATATCTACATAGTATTTTTTAGATCATTCATTTCAAATATAGTATTATATTGGTTTTTAACATGGTTTATCAGCCTCAAGTACTAGCATATAAGAATCATATCATGAACATATAAAAACAAGTAAATAATATCATACTTAATAGGTTTAGAATAAACACGATCTTCATACTTTCTTCTATTGAAATCATTTTACGCTTAAATGAATACAACATTTTATACCATTATTTTGAAGGCTATTTAAGTCCATAACAAAATTTTGTAAAAGAAAAACTTGGCCAGTTTAAAAATATTTTGAAAAACCTTAATTTTAATATTTCCATGTAAAAAATAAGTGTTCACATCTAATTGTTATATATGAAAATCATTTTGGGAAAAAACAAAAATATAATAGATAAATGTTTAAAATTTCCAGGAATATTTTCACTATAGTATACTTCTTCATGCTGAAGTAATCCTTTATCTATACGAAAAGCTTTATATTTAATTTTCATCTCATAAAATTACCCTCCTTTAATTTTAAAATCTATTTATAATATATAAATATATTTTTTAGGTTTGGTCACAACTTTCTAGGTTTAAATTTTATGAATATATTCTATTTCATCATTCATAATAGTGAATCTATTCTTTGATTAATTAAATTTCATGTATTGTTTGAAGTTTTTCACTTCATCACAGTTTACATAAATAGTAATGGTAAATGAAAAATAAGCTAAATCAACATGGTTGAAATAGGAGGGGGGAATGCTCCACCTAACCTTACCTTACATTAAATGATATCCCCTAAGGTCACTATCTACCTCAACAAATGAACCAGAGATAGAATCGAATTTATTATGAACCATTGGGGGATTAATAGTAGAGATATTCTCATGTTTAGAACACATATCAGGTTATAAAGGAGCTTCAATGCCCATAGGTTCATGTATACTAGTATCATTAGACTCTACAGACTTTTGCTTAGGAATAATGGCCTTTTAGAATACAACATCACAACATATAATGCACTTCTAAAAATTGGGATTATCTACCCAATTATTATAACCCTTAATACCCTAAGGATAACCAAGTCACAAAAACACTTAACCACATTATGTTCCAGCATACCTATCCAACTTTGAGAATAAATGGTACAACCAACGGCTCAAATTTGTCCTAAACCATGGGAAAAAATCCACATTTCCTCATGGTTTTTGAATTCAGAAACACTAGAAGGGAAATTATTAATATATTACACTACTATAGTAGTAGGTTATAATAAAAAATATTGAAATGAACCCAAGTGTGAGAACATTATTCTCACTTTTTCCATGATGACCTTATTCATTCTACAAGCTAAACTATTTTTTTGCGAGGTTTCCATATCTATCCAGTGTATCAAGAGAACCTCAATGTTATATAATTGAATAGAGTTTCTAGATACTTATTATAATCCATTATCATTCCTAAGTTCTTTTAACTTCATTCCCACATGATTCTCGACACTATATTTCCAAGTCCTGAATGTTTAAAACATTTCAGACTTTTGTTTAAGTATGTAGATCGACACATTTCATGAGTAATCATATATAAAGGTGAAAAATCAACTACCTGAACCATGAGATTAAACCATATAAAGTCCCCATAAGTTCGAATAAACATATTCAAGTGGATCCTTATCATTATACATAGACCATTTAAAACTCAAATATTTTAACTTTACAAACATGAAATCTTCAAAGAAGGGAATATCACTCAAGGTTATACCAGTCAATAACCATAGCTTTCTATGTTCATTCATTCCCTTAGCACTCATGTGCCCAAGTCATCTATGTTAGATCATAGTGTTATCAAACACTATGTAATGTGTACAATTTAACTACTTCAAATGTGTTATACAATTTAACACATAAAACCATGCACAAGAGTCCCTTTCACAATTACAAGGTATCCCTTTTCAATCCTAACACTACTATAATCATACCTGAAGGTTTATACTTTTTAGTTCACCCATCCTAAGTAAATGATATTTAATTTTTATGTTGAGTTCACACTTAACCTCATCCAGAGTTCTCATCGACCTATCTTGAATCTCTAGAGAAACATAGCATATAACCATAATATAACAACATATATTATTTCCTAGATACACCTCACCACTCTCACCATCACTTAGACCAATAAAATATTCTATCTATATACATATATAGAAAGAGAATCCAGAATATAGGACCCACTCTTTATTAATGTCACTCATACAAATATTCAAGACATCAATAGTATTGAAATTTTTCTCCACCAACAATGAGTGATCATTTTTACCTTTTGAATTGTTTATTTCAAGGAAATTTTATTTGATATTCCTAGGATGTTTACACTAGAAACAATTAATAACTCTACCCCTATGCTTAAAAAATTCTTAGACTTATTATTACCTCTTTGTTTACCACCACACTACTCATTTCAACATGTCAGATTAAAACCCTCTACTTATTGTTTAGTAGATCATCATTTTTGAATCTCTTTAGATAATAAATCAAACTTAACCTCTTCTAATACAAGATTATTCCTACCATACTTCATTAATTCCTTAATAGAATTATTAATTCATCTAATGATTTTAGTAAGATAATTTTCAAGTCTTCTTCATTAATCTTGGCATTATATTAGAAAAATATAACATGAGTTTATTAAAATCTACGATATGGGTCATGAATGTAGTTTTATGATGAATTATAAAAGTATAAAATCCCATTTTCTTTAGTAATATTCCTAACAAATATTTTTTCATATATAGGGCCCCAAGTTTAGACCATATTTGAGAGTCAGTAGACTCATAAATGACTTCTTGAGGAACCTTATCACCTATGGAAAACAACATGAGACTATAGGATTTATTAATAACTTTATAAGACACATAAACATTAGTAAAAATGGATTATCCGTTGGTTGACACAGTGGTGACATTATTTTTATCAATACATAATGAATATAAAAGCTCATTATGATTGAAAAGTGCACTCATTTAATCCACTAAATATTAAAATCATTTTCCTCATTGAAAATATTTAGAACTTCATAGAACCCATTATTCTATATTATAGGTATTTGATACCAATTTTTATAGGATGAATTTGGTATTTCCTATATAATGATCAATATCCACTGATTTAGTTGGTGGATTAAAAGTTTGACTATATAGTTTTTTTATTTATAAAAAAGAATAAAAAATGATATAATGATTAATATGAGAACACTTCAAATATAGAAAGAATAAAATAAATTAATATAATAATATAATGTGCTTTAGTTCATATTGAACCAAAATGCATGGAGAGAACACCACCTCCTATATTCTTTATTATGAAAATAAAAGCAATAAGATACAAGACATTAAAGTAGTAAAGGACCATAGAATCTGTTTAAGGATACAAACTCCTACTAAAATGGGTGGTGGTTCTCAGATTCATTATATGGAGTAAGAAATTTTCCATCCCGAATAGACACATTCTATTTTCACAAAGTATAGATTCATACATCAGGATTTGGAAGCATAAACATTAATAAAATGAAAAGATATTGCTTATAATTCTAGATCTCAAAACCGAGGTCCTATAACAGTTAGAAATGGGAATTACACATCTGAAAACTTCATGTATAAACCATTCCATTATAAAGGAAAAACGTGTATCCACCAATCTCTATCTCCATAAAAACTCTATACCAATAACTGATGGTAAATATTTTTAACACCCTGTTTTAGTGGAATACCTTTGACCAATCCTTCTCCACCAACAGTTCTTAAGCTATCACTCTCTCTCATTGAAAAAACAAAAAAAATAGTGATTTTATATAACACCCATATCACTTTTATTATGTATATATTAATTAATTCTGTTTTATCTTGATATTAATGGAGTTTTTGGCCCTTAAATTTGATATTTGAGAAGTTTTTGGGTGTTAAAAGTTTTTCACATGGTTAGGATAAACCATGAAGTAACTTTATGAGAGGTACTTTAGTTTTGGTAGTGTGATATTGAATAGTTGACACACAGTTTGATATACCATGCATCTAAACCATGTGGGTATCCAATTCTTATCTTGTGCAAGTCACATTGTTGATGCACAATTTACCAAATCGTGCAACCTAACCATGTGGGTGTACAAATTTATTAAAACTTGACATTCATAAATTGATCCTACAAATTTTAATGGTCAAAAGGATTCCCCCATATTATCAATCATTTGTATCCTTTGGGAGCTTCCAAACTCCCTTATCCTTTACATTAAATCCTCCTCACTTTGATTTCATGAATATTACTCAATGTAAATATTTTATTCTCTATTATTAGTCTAATCTATTCTTACCCTACACCCTTTTCTTGGTTTGGATTTTCTCCCACAAACCCCAGGGAGCCTATTTATTTGAGATTAGGGTTTGGGGATGGTTATAATTTGGTGATTTGGGGCATTTAAGGTTATGAAAGGTTTTGTGTTTCTAGTTTGGGTGTTCACTATTAAAGGTGATGACTTTTAACTTGACTATTTCTTGTTTTATGTAGGTGTTTTTTTGTGGATTTTCTTTATTTTAATTTTCACTGTGTTCTTGTGTATTTTTAATGAATAATTTATTTAATTAAACCTTTATGTAATTATTGCACGTAGATTGATAAATTTTTTAAAGTGATTCATCAATTGTTATAAGGGGTATTTCAAGTGGTTTTGATTTTATAAAGGGATGTTTAAATACTAAGTGGTTGTAAAATGGTTTTAATGTTTTTTTGAATGAGATTTTCTAAATGTATTTAACCTAATTTGGGCCACAAATTGGGTGAAATTTTTATTTTTTTATATTTTTTTGAAATGGGTGAATGGGATTTGGATTCTTAAATGGGGTTATATGGGATATTTTTTGTGTTTCAAATGGTTTTTAATGTGGATTTCCAAGGGTTTTTTAATAAATGTTTTTAAGTGGGATTAAAATTATGGAAAGGACTTGTCATCCCAATATAGTTTTAATAGTTAGGTTTGGAACTTTATAAATTAATTTTTATGGTGTGTGTATACAACCCCTTAATTTAACCATTGTTTGTTTATGATTATTAGAAATTATAAATGATGTGGAAGGGGATGTTTCTTTAAAGAATGTTGGAGGTGAGATGAAATTTATATTATTGTTAATTTTTTTATTAACCATGTGATCCAATTGTTTACTCACCTCCTATTGATTATTTTCATGGGAAACCTTTGTTAAGAGATATGTATATATTTATGATATATTTGTTACATTACAAAATAAATTTTGTCCCCTAGTTTTTTGGTTTGTTCAGTCTAGGTGAGTTACCCTAGTGAAGCATTCGTGGGTATGTTAGGTGGTTTGTGGATTTAACTAGGAAATAATGTAGTCCAATAGTTGGTCCCATGTATTTATCACTATTTAGGTTTGTCTTATCATAGAACCAAGTGTGTTTCTCATGATACTAGATGATGTTTCATTGGGGGAATCCCATTCCCTTTTTCCCCTAACTTGATAAAAATGTTTGGCACCATGACTTGTTTACTCATAAATTATTAGAGATATGGTTCCTTGATGTGTTATTAGAGTATCTCTGATCTAAAAATTATTATATTAAATTATTTTCAAAGTGTGTTTCTAAAGTTAATTTTAATGTGGATTTGGTATAGATATTTTTAAAGAAATTTAAGTGTTTTGAAATGGTGTTTTCAAGTGTTTCTTTTCTTCAAATAAAAGTGGCGCAAAAATATAAAAGGGTTACTGATATAATGTTTTAGTTTTATATGATTTCATATAAAAAATGTACTTTCTAATTTTATTTTAAAACTAGAATAAATGAAATGATCTTTGAAAGGAATTTCACAAACTCCTCGGAGGGATCCTACTAAGATTAGTTTTGATCACACCCTTCATACACCATATAGTGTACATATATCTAATGTTTCATATCAGGTGATCAAGATCAATTTCTAATTAGATATTTATTGAGATGTTTCAGTTTTTGTTTGTTTGGGATATAGAGCATGCACATGGGTCACATAGAGATAGTTGACCTGGATTTGTATTGTTTTTTATTTTCGGATTATCCTATATCATCCTTATTGGCTTGGATAATTATTTTAGTTCATCTTTTCTCTATGATGTTTATTGTTATTATTGTATGGTGCATGGGATATTTTTTCTGTTATTGATATGAAATATTTTTAATTGTTTTGTTATTATTGAGATGGTCCTTTTTGGTATGGGTGTATGATATATAGAGAGGACATGCTGGATTTTTGTGTAGAAACTATTATGTGATTATTTAGTTTCTAAGGATGAAATTGTTCCCACTTGGATAGTTTGATACTCTCACACTATTATCCAGCCAGAGATGATCAAGTATGTGCCTTATGCCTTTCCATGACCTAACTCGGGTTCCCAGTTTAAAGGTGACCTAGGTCAGTTCATGAAATTCACTGCTAGAAATCCCACTTATACCAACACCCCAATCCTAATTGTTTCAAAAAACTATTCGGTTAGGTCCACCTCTCCCAACAGTGTCATAAAACTACTGGGATAGTGCTGTATAAACATGGTTTTCCAAACATTTTCATATAACCATTAGGATAGGACCCCCTATAACAAAGGTTTTCATAAATAGTTGGGAAAGAGTTCATTCCATGAAGGGCATCCCAACAATATTTTAAAACCATTGGGATTAATAACCCCCCAAATACCCATCGATGATCCTCCTTACTCTAGAATAAATCAGACCACATTTTTCCCTATATGAGATCTCGCCTTTCTTCCCCACCTATGAACGGTTATTCCCAACTGAAGATCCATCCTTGACTCAATCCATTTTTTTCCTCCACTTAAAATCTGTAAGTTTTAACTAGGTTATACCTTATGGAACAATTTATTTTGGTTTTTTTCCATTCGGCTTCAATGAAATCTCCTCACATTAAACCTAAACACTATTGTTTGTCTTATCCATTATGAATTATAATATACTTATGTGATTGATTGTTTGAACTCACCATTCATAAAAGGTTATATAATTAAACATAGGGGCAAGTAGGTTCCTAATCAATACCATTATACCAAACCTTGAGTTACTAGGACAATTTGGGAATGGGTAACTCTAGTCATGTATTTTATTTATCCTTCTTTATGAGTACAATTCCATTTTTCAGTAAATATTTAAGTGGAACCAATGACCTATATGGATTGGGTACATGATCTATAGAATATGAACAGAATCCATATATCATTTTAGGTTGTGGTTTTTTTGTTATTTTTCTTCTTTATGGAATAATTTTGATTGATATTGAAGACGTCAATATGATTATGATTTATTTTATCCTTGGTTTATTTTAAATTAAAGGTTTATTAACATAATTTCATTGGTTAATTTTATTATTGAACTATTTTAGGTTTTATTTCATATGTTATAGCCCTTAGAGGTAGTTTTTTTTGAAATTTTAACTTCTTAAAAAATGAATTTTGGGTTTTTTAAATTATAGTTTCCCTTTACATGAATGATTTATAATGTAAAAAATGTATTAATGGGGGATTTAATTGGGGAAATTATTATGTTCTATGGATTGAAATTTAAAATGGTTTGGTGGAATGTGTTTGGTCATTTAATTGTTATAATTAGTGAATTTTGTTTTCTTAAAGACAAAAAAATCTTTACATGATTATGATCACTTTGATAATGGTTTTTTGACATGAAACCATTATTACATATGGTAAAAAAAATTATGGGTTTCTAAACATGAATAATTTTTTTGGTAGGAAGTAAAAACAAGAAGAGGGAATTTCATCAATATTATTGTTACTAAATATGTTCCATAACTTATAATAAATGAATTATTTTAATTGTAAACATTTTGTAACTGGTTTACCATTTTACATTATAGATTAGAATGTTTTAAATCATTTTATCTCATGATCTATATATTTTATCTATTTTATTTGATTATATTCTATATATTTCCTTCTAGTTTCATTAAAAAAATAGGAATAAACTTATGTTTAATTATGTAATTCAACTTTTTAGATGTTTTATTTTAAATAAAATTATTTTTTCTATATTGATATGAATAAACACAAAAATACATTTTCTTCTAGTATCATTTTTAAATAAAATAGATCATTATTTTTTAATGGGGTTTGACTTATTCTCATTAGGAACATCGATTTTCGTATTCTGAGGTATATATTGAATGATGTGGTTTTAAAGAGTGGTTTTTTTGGTTTGGACATGCTTGGTTTCAAAATGATTAATCACTTTCATTTTAAGGTATATGATTTATATTTTATGGAATTATAGTTTCCATCTATATAGAGAATGATCAATATGTTAAGGATGGTTTATGATTTCCAAAGTATAATTCCATTATGGTGTATCAAGCATGGTTACCAATTTTTTTTATTGTTAGATTTAGAGTAATGGAATGTATTTTTATAGTTGGTAAAACCCCACCTATATAAGAATTTTTATGAATGATTTTATGATTTTTTAGTGTGACTCACTAAATAAACTTAATTGAAATGAATTGATCAGACCCTAAGCAAACTAAATTGTACTAAACTGATCTAACTAGTCTTTAAAATAAATGAATTGAACCTATCAACCCTTTACACACTGAAACTCAATTGAACTAACAAATTCTATCTATACCATAACCAAACCGACTTGACCAAACCAATTTAATTGAATTGAAATGAGTTTATTTGACCCAAGTAGACTTGAGTAGACCCAAACAACACTAAACTACATCAAATTAAAGGAAAATAAAAATAATTTAACTAAATTGAACCTAACTAAAAGAAATTCTATAGTAATGATAAAAAATGAAATGATTTGAACCATCTTTAATAAAACACTAATAAGCATGCACCGACCCAATCCAAATAAAATAACCAAACCCAACCAATAACATGGTATTATATTTTTAAATGGATTCAATATCATGGTTTTATATTTATAGTATTTTGTTATAAACATAGTATTTTTTGTCTTTTATATTATGATTCTCATATAGAGTAATGTGTTAGTTATGGTTTCATATAAAGTGAAAAAATTTCATTTACTTAAATATATTTTCGATTACACATCAATATTATTGAATTTATTATACAAAATGACTTATAATAATTTTTTTATAGAATAGATACAAGTTAGATGTATGAAATTGATCGAATCTCAAGCGATTCTCAAAATAATTAAGAGATATTTTTAGACTTTTCATATAATAATGCTTGAGATAGTGGTCACATACACTACTCATGTTATAATTGTGTTGGAAGACCTTGGTTGAGATTTGAATAATTTAGATATCATATAAAAAATTATTATTATTTAAATAAGATACTATTTGTTGTAACATAATAGGGAAAAAGTAGAATATCAGAATGACGATGATCTAAATGAGATGAATGGATTGGAGAATTTTTCACCTGACCAGTTTCTATTTAATTTTCATCATAAAAAGGAAAGGATGTCGAAATAAGAATACTTCGATATGAGCATGTATGATGCGTCTAATGAAAATGATGATTTTGAAAGTGTTAAAAAATTGAATGATTCTACCACAACTCCAGTATATAGAAAATGGGATAAAATGAAAGAGTTAGATTTTTTAATCCGATTTTTTCATGGGAAAACCATGTTTGTGATTTCAAATACTACCATCTATTTCATTCTTACCTTCTTCAAGGAATTAATTCTAGATGATGCTGATATTCTCTCAAACAACTATATGGAATGGATGTTAGTTGAGGAACATGGTTTTTAAAAAAATAATAATACTTTCATGAAATATTACAACATATTATGGGAGGTTACTACTGAATAAAAATTATATAAAATGTGGCACATACCGATGGAATCCAAAAGAAAATGGAACACCATCCCACCTTCCAAATAAAATAACGAGTCACTTTCCAATGATCACCAAACTCTAGAATATTTTCATGTCTAATAAAATATCAATAAAAATGTGATGAAATGATATTTGGGGAAAGAAGAACACTGATGATTTGGTTCACCTTATAGATGGATTTTTATGGTTGAGATTTGATTCTTGATATCCTAATTTCATAGCTAACATGTATAATGCGAGGCTGGGTCATTTATGTAATGATATTAACCTGTTTGGGTAGATGCTTACTTTGGAAAACACATGATTGGTTTTCATACTCATTTATAACCTTCGCCTTTGGATTTTTATGAAAAAACCTTTTAATTTCATGAGTACACTTATATATATCCCTTATTATTCCGAAAATGATATAGACATATGCTTGTGACCGTTAATAAAAGAGCTTAAACTTATTTGGGATGTGGGTGTGCGCAAATATGATCCATGTTCAAAAGACATGTTTCAGATGTGTGTTGCACTTATGTGGATACTCAATGATTTTCATTATTATGCAATTATGACTTCATGGAGAACAAAGGGAAAACTATCATGTACTGTTTGTATTAAGAATACGTGATCCAGAAGACTGAAAAATCACCATAGTTTCTATTTTATGAAATATTGATGAATCTTGAAAATGGACCAGCCATATAGAAATAATCGTTGAAGATCTATAAATACCATTGCGACCGATGATCCACATAAACATATATCTGGAATTGATGTGCTTAATGAATTGAAAGATTTCATTTTTTTTCATTTGGGAAGGGTAAAATGAAATCTAGAAATAGGAAGAATGTTTCCATTGAAACATATTATAATTGGAAGAATATGAATATCTTATTTGAGTTTCCTTATTGGTGAACCAATTTTTTATTCATTGATTAGATGTAATGCACATTGAAAAAAACATATGTGAAATGTTGGTTTAGATTCTTCTAAATGTCAATGGAAATAAAAATATATATTTTATGATCTCAACATGAATTGGTGGATTAAAGAATCAGATCAGAATTGTATCATGTGTGTATCAGTAAAAATAAATGGAAATTTCTATGCCCTTCTTACGTGATGACACCTATAAAAAAATCAATTTTTGGAAGTACTACTGACTATTAAATTTCCGGATGGATATTTAAGAAACATATCAAAACAGGTCAACAGAAGAGAGTTGAAGTTGACATCTTTAAAGATTCAGGATCATCACATCCTTCTACATGAGTTGATTCTAATATATATCTATCATCTTTTGTCAAATAATTTTAGGGTGTTAGTTATTTTGATGTTCCATTTGATTAGAGATCTTTTTGAAAAGAAGTTATAAAATTTTTTATTACAAAACATATTGGAAGAGGCTCCATTAATTTTTTGTGAGTTAGAGAAAATATTTTCTTCATCATTTTATACATGCATGTTGCATCTGAATGTCCACATTCCAACTGAAATCTGACTTAGAGGACCTATTTCTTTCGTTTGATGTATCCAACTGAAAAAATATGTGCACATTGAAGTCTTATTTATGGAATAGGAATCACCCTAAAGATTCTGTCATGAATGGTTACATGGATTAAGAATGTATGGATTTTTTATCAATGTATTTGTCTGATATTACTATGAGAGTAAACAGACCAATGATAATTGAAGAAGAGCATTATGAGAAAATTGAACCTGTTTTTCATCACTTCCTCAAATGGGAGGAATTACTAGATCATATAAATTGATGACATTAATCTTTGAAGAGCTGGAGATGGAACAACACACATTTTTGTTAAACTGTGATTTTTTCGATGACTACACCAAGTAAGTATATTGAACTTGTAAATCTTATATCATCTCATATAATTTTACATATATGTTATACTATTCCAATTTTTATTTATACGAAACATAAAGAAATGCTAAATATAAAGCATCATTCTTTATCTTTGATATGGAGAGATACTTTTCATAGCCAAGATTTCTCTACATGGTTGAAATTGAAGGTAGAAATATTACTATAATAAATTAATAAAATCAATATTTAATTAAGTTTAATATTCATTTATATTTTATGTATTTTTCCTACTAACACTGTCGATGAGGAAATGAGGGCTTTGGATTTTGGTCCTAATACCATGGTTCGTGACTGTAAATCAATTGTGATCAATGGGTATATATTTATTATCACTGAATGAGAAAATAACATGAGAACACAACATGATGGTTTTATGATAACTTCCACAATAGGATGTTATGCCAGTGCATCGGGTAGTTGACCTCGATTTGAAAATGTAGCTTATTATGGAGTTGTTGAAAAAAGTGTAATATTGGATTATTACTCTCATGGTCGAGTCACTATAATGAAATGTCAGTGGTTTGATTCAATTATGAGGTATGCCACATTTATTGATGATTATAGATTTTGATTTATTGACATGAATCACACTCTTGATATGGATGGACCATATGTATTGGAATTAATGGAGAAACATGAATTTTATGTCAAATATCATATTCGACCTAAATTTGATGTCATTATTAAATTAATTCAAAGATATATTTTTGATAATGGTAATGATGGAATTAACACCATCCCTACAGCCATTTTACATGATCCATTTATTACTTATGATGAATCCAATAGATCAATTTTTAGATTTGACTGTGAACCAAAAGTTGTGGTTGGAAATATATAGAATCATTCTTCCATGTCCTAAGTTATTTTAGTTTAGCTCAAATTGGGTTGTTAAGGTTGGTACTACATTCAAATTGATTTACTATTGATTAAAAATATTTTGAATCTAACTTGACATTCATGTGATTTTTCAATATTTATTGGTTAAATTTTTCATTGAGCTGTATTTACTAATATTGAGTTGAAATTTATTCAATCCTATGAAAAAAATACAAATGAAACAACTAAATTATATAAAAAACAATAGTAATTAAATTGGTCATATTAAACTTATTGATATAAAAATAAAAACAACTGAGAATAATGACCTATCAAAAAAATGGAAAAATTACCTAACCCAATATATGAACCAAATGACCTAAGAAAAATAAAAATGAACAAATGACCTAATCAATTAACAAAATTGAACCAAATGAACAAAGAGAAATCAAAATAGACAAATGACCTAATCAATTGACAAAAATGAACCAACTGATGTAAAAATAAAAAAGAAAAAATGAGCTAACCAAAATTAAATTGGATCAAACTAAAAATAGAAGAAAACTAAATCATAACTATGCTAGAAATGATAATTTGAATGTATTATTTATTTTAAGACATTTCTTCTATTTTGATATTTTTCTACTATTTTTTTATTTTTTCACTATGTATCACGTGTTTGGTTTGGCAAGTGGTATTCCTTAATTATGTTATGCCTCATTTATTTTTTTTTTGGTTCACAAATTAGTTACCAATTTATAATTAATTCCATATTTGTTTTCAAATATAGGAAATGAAACCTATTAAAGAGATGCAATGAAAAAATATGATGAACAAAAATCACTGAATGATTGAGATGGGTGTTCCTCCATTAGTGCAGGTTGTGAGTATTTTATTTCAAATATATATATATATATATATATATATATATATATATATATATATCAATAAAATATAATTACATGTGAATAATTTTTTTAAACTTTTATGCATAATCCACTACATAGGCACTAGTTATTCGACGAGCCGCCTTGTGGTCCTAGTACTCAGGCCGATGGTACGATGGGGGGGGTGCTACTAGAGCTAGGAACACTAGTCAGAATACCTGATTAGACCCTATACCTCCCACTAACGTACCATATACCACAAATTATGATATAGTAGTGTCGTTAGGGACACACATGATATTTAGGCTTCCCATGATTTCACCAACATTTACATCTGAGCCTTCTCACCCATCCTTCCAGTATCTGATGATGATTCCTACTTCTCATCCATGACATTCATTTAACCAACCATTATTTCTATCTTCATTTACTTATAATTCATTCTCTCTGAGCTTCAATATCCCTTCTTCTTCGACTTCTACTCTGACACATTCTGAGCCTGTAAAGAATATTATAGGACCCATATCATCAGTATAGAGTGATGTTCCTTCAGTGCATGCAATCCTGGGATTGCCCACTGACCAAACTGCCATATGTATATTTATAGAACCCTAATAATTTTTTACCATAATTTATTTTAATTATAAAATGTATTGATATAATATTTCTTTTTCTTCTATAATAACTAGATCTACTTATAGGCGGTGTGGGCGTACACATATGCGTGTAGTGTAGAACCATTGTACACAGTTGATGGTGGACTACAATAAAGATAACCAAATGACTGAAAAAACATGGTGGGAATGTAGGGGTTTTTTGGAAACACTTTCCAAACACACCAACACCATTCACGCCAGTCTAATTTCCTAGTGGAACCTACTAAAAAAGGTCAAGGATAACACTTGGGCACAAATATTAGTAAGAAATTCTATTGGATTTAATGTTGTATTATTATTGTATTTTGATGAATTAAAATTTTGGTGACATAATTGTTTTAATTTTCTCGATAGTGAGGGTGGATGGTCAACATGACTAACGGAATTAGGTGAGCTATGGAGAGACTATAAGCATGGGTTATATATTGGCTGGAATGTTATAGTTGGAATAGATTTAGAGGCTATACCTATCATGGATGATTGTATGATAGAACATTATCAACAAATAATCACACATCAGATGAGTACCACGTTCAAGGTATTAATCAAATTTGAGGGGTTTCAATTAAAATATTCATTTATTTCATTAATAATTTCTTTTGTATTATTGATTTTTTTATGAATCGTGAGGAAAATATAAAAAAAATATTGATGCTATGAAATACCTCCACACATTAGGGAAGACTACGATGCCGAACTATAAGAGGAAGCACGTACAAAAATTGTTTATGATTTTTCTTTAGGAATTTAACGTTCTATTGTTTCATCTAAAATTAATTAGATTTCAAAAGTTTTGGAGCAGTGGAGATTGAATATCAACCCAAACCACAATAAAAAGAAACAATCTAAAATAAATAGAATCAAATCAAACCTAACTAAATCAATTAGATTTTAACAAAATTTATTTGACATTACTTGACATAAAAAAACTGAATGAAATATATAGGAATCAAACCAAAATAAATTAGACATGAATAATATTTAAATAAATAAAACTGAATCAAATAGACCTGAACTAAACTAAACTAGACCCGAAATACCTAAGCATAAGTGAACCCAATAAACATGTATACACTAATTAAAGTAGTGGTAAACAAAATAAAATTGAATATAAAAGAATAAATTTTTATTAAGATGAATAAAACGAACCCAAACCCAATATAAATAAATTTTATTAAAATAAGACACACTAAAAATAATTATATATAATTGAATCAAACTTTTCAAAAATAAATAAAAAATTTAGATTTCATAGGATACAATTGAAAAAACTCCAATATTACCAAATAAATATGAATTGAATTAAATAAAATCAAACTAATTTGAACTAAATAGAATCAAACCTATATGAACAAAATTTAATAATCTTAAACTGAACTAAATTAAACAAAAGTAAAGAAAATCAATCATAAGAAATCTAAATTGGATTGGACCAACACAAATACATCTACCATATGTTTTTCTTTTCAGCTTCATTTAAAATTAATATAAATTTTATTTTATTTATTAAATTCATTATTATTAACCAATTTTAGATTATGATATCCTATATTCAATGCCATTGAAGAGGGAGGTATTGAATATTGAAGGAAGTGTGCCTCGAGAAAAACTATTTTTCTTGAGTATAAATAAAAAATATGGAAGTGCGGTTAATGAACTGACATAGAAAAATATTTAAAGTTTTACATTGTTGATTTAAAATTTTAATATATATTTCTCAACATAAAAATCTATTTATATTTGTAATAAGCTACTTTTTAGTCCCTTGATTCCTAGGAACCTGACAATTTTGGGCCAAATGATCACTTACATCATGTTTTGGGAGATGAGCACCATGGAAGAGTACACTACCGACCTGGGAAGAGTATAGTATATATGAGTTAATGGACCAAATTAGGTACTAGTTTTGGAACTATATATTTATAAAAGGCTCATGAATGAGTAGTATAGACTAAGGATAAGGAAGAAAAGGCTGGAAAATGGGTCACACAGGTGGAAGAATGGGCTGAAAGGGAAAACACTAAATTTATGAAATTGATGAAACATTTATGTCCATCACATCCACCAAAGACCACTAAAAATTGTGATGAATATATTTCTTCAATGTGTTAATTAAATTGTACCTTGGGTGGCACTTATAGTGGTGGTAGAGATGATGTTGTTCATGGTGATAGAGATAGTGAGGTTGATAGCAAGGAAGAGGCTGAGGATGATGATGAGGCCGAGACCTAGGGTGAGGATGAGGTTGAGGCTAAGGTGGAGGAGAGGGATAGGATGAGGCCAAGGGTTAGGATGGGGATAAGGATGAGGATGAGGTTAGGGATGGGGATGGTGATGAGTACGGGGCTGATGATGATGGTGACAATAGTGATGGTGATGAGGGATAGATTGATTCATTACATTTTTGACTTATATATATGAAATTTGATGTTTGATGATATGGTGTGACTAAATATAAGTGCGATATTTTTTTATGTTTGTTATAATTGGTTAAATTCATAAATTGTGATTTTTTTCTCTTATCATTAATTGAAGGTTTTGATTATTGTGGAGGCTTATGTTTTCATTAGATGATGTTCATTTTTAATTTTAGGTGAATTATGTTTTGATAATTTCATTGTATGTGAATTACATTGAAGGTAGTTCTATTTTATAGGTGTAGGTTCATTGGAGAAGGTAGTTTTGTTTTAGAGCTCTATTCCGTTTTGTATCTCTAGGTGAATTTCAGGTGATGCTATGAAGATGGGGGTCTATAACAATGGTTTTATAACCATTGGTATAAATATATCCCAGGGGTTCAAAACCATTGGGATAAACCTATACTATTGTATAAAACCATTTGGATGGGGATATAAAAATATATTTAGATAGGATGGGACCTTGACTTCAGCTTGGAGATCTCAAGATCGCTTAGGGTTCTGGCCCTTTCAGTGGCCCTATGGATTTAGAGACCTCAGTGCAACGATTTCACTAGTGGAAAATGGAGGCATGGGTTGAGAGGTGTGGGAGATATGATTTATTAAGGGGTATTGTGGTTTAATTTTCATCTAGGACGACTGGATCCTTCTTGAATGATGACAATTTTCATTTCCAAACATTGGCTTCATTAGTAGCAGTTAGTTCTATCATCACCATTCGGCTTTGTGAGGTAGTTGAAATGGAGGATTCTATTGGGCGATGGTGGAAATGGTCATCCCTTAGCTTCAATCAGTGGTGGCTAGGTTTTTATTGGTGTCAACAATGGATTAGTGCAGCAGATACAAGTTTCCTTTCATCGATACCTATTTCTATCTCATGTTGTGATTGTTCAATTGGTGGATGGCTTCAATGCTCGAATTGGGGGTTGATGCCTATGGGAATTTTTTTGAGGATGCCAAATTGGAAATATAGATCTTATTCCTTCCCAAAATTGAATAAATATTTAGATGAATCCATTTTATTCTTATTTTTAGTATTCAACACCTTGGATCTGTGATGGAGGAGGCTTTCTTGGGTGCTTTGTCTTCGTTGTGGCTCACCAGTGTTCCTTCCTATTCGACAAAGATTACGGATGGTTTGTTGACTCTGTTGGTGTTTTTTCAAATTGGAAAATGATTTGATGATTCTGTATCTTGGGTGATTGTGGGTTCCTGTTGTGATTTTGGTTTCTATGGTGCTTCAACATAGATGGTTCTCGACTGGTATGTTGGTTTTTTAAAGTCATTTTCTGGTTTTCTGGTTCATTTTTGGGTTCCTGAAGGATGGAATGGACCTCTGCTGAGCTTTCTTCTACTCAATTCTTCTATGACATCCTATTTCACCACTCCCTTCCCAGTCGGTCATGTGTTGTTCTCTCTAAAGAGGTTTTGAGGTTGTGTGTTTGAGTAGCCAAAGGTTTCGAGGATAAGTGATTCCATGATGGACCCTATTTGCATTCTTTCTTGCTATTTTTGGATGAATTTGGTTTATTTGGTGTTGGTTTTTTTATGTTTATTGATGGAGATGATTTCTACTCTAGCGTGGTGGCGTCAATGATGGGGGGTTGTGGAGACATACTTTATTGAGGGCTTTGGTTGCACATTCCTCTGATCTCGATCTAGGATTCTACCACTATCTCTAAGGTGGATCCAAGTGGTGTTATTCATGGTGATTTAGGATGAGAGGGCGAGCAACTGTTGATGCCTTGTGGACGATCCATATCCATTGAAAGTGTTTTTTATGTTGATCATACCACAGTTTGTGACAACATGTTGGTATTTGGTGAAATTTTGATTCAAGAATGAGAAATAATCTAGACACTTTACATGGAACAACTTCATATGTGGATTCAGAATATGAAGCATTAACCTGGACATCCAGATTTGGATGAAGGATAGGGAATGGATTTTTTCCATCGATGCAAAGCCTGTGCAACCCTACACGAGATAACTATCCAAACAGTCATGAGAGAGTGGATGCTTGACATAACAATGTAGTCAATGGGGAGGGGAATTTACTATAGTCTTTGGGAAAAATTTACTTTTAATGGTTTTCATTGTTTGAAGTTTTTAGGGTTCACACTTATCTTTTAAAAGTATAGTAAAAAAAGGATTTCGAAGATATGCCGTCATTTTTGAACTGTTGGGAACTTAGAATTTTACCCACCCTATACTAATTCATTACTAGAAACTATTGGTATAGGGATATCCCAATATCTCCCACACCAATTGTCCTTGAAACTATTGAGATATCCTATCCTAATGGTTTTAGGGGTTATCACAACAGTTTGGAACTATTAGGATAGGTCATGTTTTTAGTAGATATTTCTTCTTTTTGGAGAAGAAGATGAATGAATCTATGAATGCCAAACCCAAGGGGCATGATAAAGATCATAATAGGTGAGCATAAATTAAGAGAAACACATGTGCAATGTAGATAAATATCACTATTCATAATTATAACCATGTAATAGCTCACTAGAACACGTGGTTCTAGAAAATAGACCCCTAGATAAATGCAGACTATAATATGAAAAAGATACAAATAAAACTCTCAAAAAATCCCAAAAGTTTGACCTACTAATTCTAAATATGGAATCCATTTTTCATAATTGAAAGCATATAATCTGGAGTAATTAATTTAAAATTAATCCCATTGACAAAATGATAAAATGGGTTTTTAAAGTAAAAACCTTCAAAAGAATAAAATGATTTTATATTAAAATTCAATGTGAAAATTATTCAAATTATCAATATTAGATTAATTGATAAACATTTGATCTATTTATACTTTAAATAAATTGAAAAATATAATTTAACACTAAATAATTTTAATGAAAAAGAAATTTTCAATTAAAAGGCACTATTTTAACTGTTCATCAAAAAAATGAAACTTATTAGAGAAATACCAAAAATTCAACCAAAGTAAATTTTGATATTTTTATTTCAAATCTAAAGTTTAATTTTTCATGTATAATTTATAAAACCATCAAAGATATGATTTAAACTAAGGGCTCCATCAAAATGCTATGAAACTGTTTTTTTAGAAAAATACTTCTGTTAGGCATAAAATTGGATTTGTTCTTATATCATGTCTAGAAAATACATAGGATTAATGTTAAACATTATATTGAATATTATATATATATATATATCTAATTAATATATTCCAATCAAGGGTGATGTTTTTTTCATAAAACACTCTTGTGCGCATTTAAATAATTTTTCATAAAAAGTGTTTTATTTTCATTTATAATTAATTATTCACATGTGTAAACCATATTTTTATAATTTAATGAATCTAATTAATTCCCTCCATTCAAACATCTAGGTGATAGCTATGAAAATTAATAATAATATTTCAAATTTTGTTTGAGCTCGGTGTTTTGTGAAAAGGAAGTTATCGATGAGATTAAATTTATTTCAAAAACAGAGACATAGCATAAAATCATGTCATGTTACATATATAGAGGTGAATAAATGAATGAAATTGTATTAAGTCACCATGAAAAAATTATAATATATTAATATTAAGTTAACAATAATGGAACTTATCATGGGAATCACCTTAGGAATATCCACCATTCTTTTGCATTATAATTTCCCATTTTTTATAAAAAAATATTCTATATTCATTGAAACAAATAAAATTACCAAAAATATAAATGAAAAAAAAATATTAAAATTTAAAAAAACAGCTTCTAAAATAACCTAGGTTTGATGTTATATTGTATTCTAAATGATTAAATATTATTTTTTCAAGTAACATGATAGTGTTCAAGAAATATTTAGCGAAATTACTACAGATACTATCTATGCACCCTAAATTATATTTATTTTAGTTATTTTTTGTTTGTTTTATTTTTTTAATTAAATTTTGGTTCATTCCATGTAATTTATAATGAATTTAGCACATGAAAATTATATGAACTCACTGCCATGGTCATAATTGTTTTAATAAATTAATACATTGATTGATATTTTCTCTATAAGAACAAGAGAAAGAGATATATTTTGAAAGAAAATTACCTATAATTAGTAAATAATGCATGATGGTAAGAGATTCCATAATTTAACTGGAAATTGGTTCAATAATAACAATATTTACCATTTTAATAAGAATATCAACCACCTCCATTGAAACAAACACAAGATTCAAACAATGATGACCTATTAAGACAATTGGATTATAAGACTCAAAATCAAACAAAATAATTAAATTAAAATAAAACTAATGAATTTATTAAATAATTAGAAAATTTATTTAATAGAAAAACTACTTAAAAATGTTTTTGAAATAATAAATTAGTGTTGGAGATCAATAGTGGGATCATCAACAACAAAAATATCAACTGTAACAAACTGGATGAGATTATAGCTCGAGATTCTACTATGGATATAAACTTACTCAATTAGATTAAGAAGAAACAAAAAAATCATTGATGATTTATTGAATCTTATTTAGATATGCTAGGATGTTGGACTCATGAATAATAAATTAATGAAGATGGAAGAACATGTGTTCTTATTCACTTCCACCCTCTAATAGCTGACAAGGTAGAAGACAGGGCAATACCAAGAACAAGAAGAATAAAAATAAGTGTCTCTTATATTTTAGGAATAATAAAAAGAGTTTTAGGTTAAAATAAATGATTTTTATCTACTTCATTTCCCTATAACATGTGTAGCATCCTCGGTCTAGTTCACCTCAACTTTGATAGAACCAAAGTGTTATAAACCACAAGCATTCCTCCCCACACACTAGAGGTTTACAATTAGTGGTGTGGGTCTATATGTGATCATCATGAGAGTATACTCGATGGTGTGAATAAATGTAAATAATAGTAGAAGAAATAATTCTAACAGTCATGCATGTAATTCCCAATGTCTGTATGAGTTTAAAAATTCTAGAGTGAATTTTAATTTTTGAGTTGATGGGTATTTTTTTTATGATAAATGAGGCTCAAATTGTTATGAGAGTTTTAGTGCTTAGAAATAGTGGTTTGGGATGGGCTTTAAGGACCAGTATGTGTTACGAGTGTTTTGGAGGAAGGAAAAGGAGTGTTCGGGGGCCTAGATTACTAAAAAGTGTAGTTGTACACCATTCATGGTGTGAATATGTCATTCAACTTGTGAATATGTTTCATGGGGTATACCAAGGTGTTTTGGGCCATGAATGGAGAAAAAGGGGTGAACTAGAGGGATGGATTGAAAAGTCATGGTGTGACCACATGGTTCACACCATGACACATTCATTTTTAGTTTCATTTAAGGATTAAAGTGGTTTTTAAAATAGAAACCCCCTCAGGTTGTTCTCTCAAAGTATGCGCACAAAAGGGAAGGTTAAACCTACCCCCTCTCCTTCAATTTCCTTCGATATGAGTTAGTGTCTGGTGATTCATCATGTTGAATCAAAGTAGGATCTCCTCATATCATCCCAATATTTTCCACTCACTTTATTTCAATACAAATATATATGGTTTTTGATGAACACTTTCACTATATCATAATGGAAACATTGTGCCAGAAGGGGGAATTTTTACAAGGCTTGTAAAGGACTACACGAGAGGCCATAAACAAACCATTTTTCTTAATTTAAATAAATAAATGTCATTGAATAAGCTTATTTGGGTATTCCTGTGTTTTTTAGTAAAATTGGTCAACAATTTGGGTTTATAATTTGGGTATTTTGGGTTTCCTAGGATTGGGCGTGTGTAATGAGTACATCGATCCCAGTTGGTCCTGATTCTTGATCGATGTACTACCTAATGAGTTAAGAACCAATTATTCATTTTTGGGAATTTGGTTTAAATAAATTTTTTTAATCAATTTAATGGTGGTTATGGATGAGATAGGTGCTTGGGTGATGTCTCAGGCTTGGATAGGCTTTGAAAGTCATAAAAAGGCCATAACAGTAACTGAAGGACTTTGGAAAATAAGAAGGGAAGCGATTCAATTAAGGTTGGTGGTCTTAGTACTAGACCTATAGATTTATGCATGATATACATGCATATGGGTGTATATCATTTTTAGTAGGGTGATTTACCCAATTATTATCATATTGATTAATTAAATTTAAATATTTTAATTTAAATTAAAATTTTAAATTCATGTGAGTATCCGAGATTAATGGGACAAGGGGCCTGGGCCACTATGGACCTTGTGAATTGGCTTAATGCCTCAACTACCGATTGCTAAGGCCAAGACTAAGAGGACAACCAGACACATGTAAACATCTAATATGGGGTTTGATGATACTTTATAATTAATACTTTAGCTGACATAGTGAGGACCCTTGAGTTGTGCTTGGCTAAGGCAGATATACCATAGAGAGATTAGAAAGGATTTGGGTGAGTTGACTTGCCTAGATTGACCATGGATATAGAGATTACCCTTGATCAATATTTAAATACTATCACTTGTGATGTGTAACCTTGAGTCATGTGAGGATGTATGATGAATTTGAGGATTTTGAGGGATGGGATGCCCTTTGAGTGTTGAGCATTGAATCAAGATACTGGTTGGGATTGAGGATCCCAAGAGGGAAACCTCTATTAAAGTGATGATATAGAGGACCCTTGTGGGCCCCTCTTTAAGATATGACCCCAAATAAGGTGTATGTGGCTATGTGTAGAGACTATTGTGGGTGTCACCGAGAACTTTGACCAACTTTTAAGCTCATAGTGGTATTGAGGATGAGGATGGGATTAGGCATTTGGCTATCCCCTGTTATGATTTTATTTAATTTTTAATATGTTATGTGATTTTACAAGACACCTGATAATTAGACATTGGGCCTAACATTATTTTTATTTCCTATATTTTTTAATAATCACCTGATGATATGGATGACTCTAGGATTCTTGATATGTCTGGGATCTGGTGTCACAACATTTTTGTAAATATGCTTAGTTTGACTAACATTCATTATGGTTGATATAGTGGTGCATTCCTAGTGGTGGTTAATAGAATCCAACATCTATGTATATGATATCACACATTCAAGAATTCATGAGATGATAGATATTCTATTGATATAGTGATACCATTGTGAATGCTTCAAGTATTAAGTATTTGAATTGAGATACTAGTAGACCATTGAGAATGCCTGAGACTCCCCAGATTTGAATGGCGGTGTAAGGTGATGGGTGGGAGTATATCCCTAAGAATAGATGTCGTAAATAACAAGGGTAATACTTTCATACCATTAATTAATGCTTAAGATGCCCTTTAGGATCTATTAGATTTCCTGTTGATGGATTGGCTGAGGATCATTGAGTTTTTTGGATTCCCAGGTATGAACTGTGGTATCTAGGAGGTTACTCTATTCGATAGATCAGTTCACCCAAGAATAAGTCATTAATAGATTTATGGGATTTCCTAAGACTTCCCCATCTTAAGAACTAGACATTGGCCAAACACTAAGAACACCCAGGTACTGAGAGGGGATTTATCTATAGGTATTGAGGGCGAGGGATGCCTCATGACACCCTAGGGTTTGCCACTCATCATTATAGAGGCATTATCATTGAATCTATAGTGATTAGATAGAGGTTAACATGAGGCTATGTTCATGTTCAAAGATATTAATGTACAAGATGAAGAACGTATGGTCAAATGGGGTCTCAAAATTAAGGATCAACAAAATTTATTGGGTATGTACCTAACTATATGTTTACACACTTAGGGAAGTTGAGATGTTGGTCAGAAAAGTCATTATGGCACAATCAATGAAATTCTGGTATTGATTCAAAGTAGGTATTGTTGGTGGGTTTATTTAATTTTTTATAATAGTATTTTATTTTATTAGAGTATGTCACATGCACATATCTATTGTTCCCAAATAGTATCTAGAAAACCGGGGGTGATTCAGGGTTCCTTTTTCTTTTATAATAAAGTTTCTTAACTTCTTTAGTAAACTTTCTTAACCTATTAAACTTCATAAAGTTATCATGAACTCAATTATAACTTCTCAACATCACCTTTCATATGAAAAAAATATTAAGAGAAGGTATTACATGGTATTTACAAGGTTCTGTACAAAGACCTACTCCTTGCCATGCTGGAAAGTCCCACCAACATGGATTCTTTCACTATCATCTTTCCAGAATACAAAGGCACAAGCAATGAACAATTATACAAAACTTTTATCAAATTTCCTTCTATAGTTGGTTATACCTCCAAAATAACCTTTTTTTATCCACTTAACACATTTGGTTATACACTATAATAAAACAATCAATCCTTTTTAGCAATAGGTATGTATCCACAGTTACAATCATCACTTTCCTCGTTTTCTGATTCCATTCAGATTGTCCTCACTTCCTCCACAAGTAAGATGAATAAAACTTTACCTTGGTACAATATTCAAGAATTTCAAAAATTATCAAAGGAACTTTTTGGTCTTGAAACATTATCTAGAAACTCTATCCAGAAAACTTCCTCAGTAAACATTAGTCTAATCTAGCTTGGTATGGTAACCTCAGTATGATAATCTCCATCTGATTGGACTTAGTCCAATTCCCCTTGTTATCTTCATTCTCAAATTGAGTATAAACTCAATTGGTAGCTCACAATTCCCATTTCCGATGATTCTCGTACCAATGGATATCACTATGTTGGACTCGCTCTGATGATGTTCCTTAGCATCATCCTAAAAAACAATGTCTAGTTAGGAACTCAATACATGTTTCACAATTTTTAGAGCTCTAGATTTCAGTTAAAATGAATAGTGTAAGTAATATCATACAAATGAACTGATCTCTTCTTTTATAGGCATCAAAGATTGGTAAAGGTGGGAAAACTAATTTCACTTCCCGTTCAACAGAATTCACAATTCCTAGATTTATTATTCATTTAAGTCTTCATATTTGATTTCTTCATCTCTTTTAAATCCTTCTGGGAGCTTCTTGAATAATCTCAAATATACTCAAATCTTCAGACTACTTCAATATTACAAACATTTACTCATCCCAATTATTCATTATGATAAAATCATATGCAATACTGAATATGGGACACTATAATGAACTCTTGTAAACACTAAAAATATTCTCATACAGATGCTCTATATCAACTAAAAAACTTGTTAATACAATTAGAATATTCCATACCATTCAAAAAATCATTTGATAATAATTAGGAAATAAGTACATATTTATAACGTCTTAAAATTATTTCACCTTTTCTTCAATTCCTCAAACCAATGACCCCACAACCAATGAATTAATCGGTGTCAGCATGAATTTGATAGACCGTTCTTTATATTATTTTGATGAATCGATGTCATCTCTGATATGATGGTCGACACCACATCTTGTCTAATTACTCTTGAACCAATTGAAAAACAACACATCCAAGTTATTCTATCATTATTGACCAAATTTTTAGAGAAATAAAAGAATTCAACCTGATGAAAATGGTTGACTACACTGTTGACTAGTCTTTGATTTTCTTACTTGCATTAGTCCCAACAAAATAAATCCTTTCCCCTTTTTCATTGGTCTCAATAACTCCCAATGAAATCATTTCTACCTATATTTTATTTTTTCAACCATAAATGCATCTGATGGTAACTCTTAGTATTACTTCGATGATCGGTGATAAATTGCATCTAATGGATTAGTGTCAGCAACAACTTCATTTCATTCCTAATTGTGATGTAATCATTCAATAATTTTTTTATTTAAAGATTGGTTTCTTCTAGATTATTGGTATAACTAAAAACCATCATTTTCATCTTCTCACGTTTCAAGTAAACCATCCCATCCTTCAAACAAATCTACATCCAGTGATCTCACATCGATGAAATAAATTGAAAAAATGGAATCAATTCAAACCTAACTAAATCAAGTATATTTGAACCAAATTTATTTGAAATTAATTGAAATAAATCAAACTTAATGAAATCTAAAAAAATCAAACCAAATCAACTAGACCTAAATAATATTTAATTAAATCAAACTGAATCAAATAGAACCGAACTAAACTAAACTATCCCAGGAATACCAAAACATAAGTGAACTAAAAAACATGTATAAACTAATTAAAGTAGAGGTAAACCAAATGAAATTAACTATAAAGGAATATATTTGTGTTAAAAATAATAAAAACAACCTAAACCCAGTATAACCAAATATTATCAAAACATGACACACTGAATAGAATTATAGAGGATTAAATCAAACTGTTCAAAAATAAATAATTTTTTTGATTGCATTGAATACAATTGAAACAAATGAAATATAACCAAATAAATATGAATTGAGTTGAATAAAATTGAACTAAATTGGCCTAAATAGTCTCAAACAGATATAAACCAAATTGAACAATCATAAACTAAAATAAACTAAACAACATTAAAGAAAAATAATCACAAGAAAACCAAATTGGATTAGACCAACATGAATTTATCTACCACATATTTTTGTTTTCAGATTCCTTGGAAATTAATATCAATTATATTTTAGTTATGAAATTCATTATTAGTAAACTATTTTCAATTACGGTTTCCTATATTCAATTTCATTATAAAGGGAGGTATTGAATATAGAAGGATGTGTGCCCCAAGAAAAACTGTTTTTCTTGAGTAGAAGGAAAAAATATAGAAATGAGGTTAATGAAATGACACAACAGCAGATTATAAGTTTTAATTTGTTGATTTCAAATTTTAATATTTATTTTGAAACTTAATAATCAATTAATATTTTTAATAGTCTAATTTGGGGGCCCTTGATGCCTAGAAACATGAAAATTTTTGACCTAATGATCAATTACATCATTTTTTGGTAGATGAGCACCATGGTAGAGTATGTTACCGACCTGGGAAGAGTATAAACCCTATAAGGTATTGGAGCAATTTAAGAAGTAGTTTTAGTACCTATAATTTGGAGAAGGATCTTGTATGAGAAAAACAAGCTGTGTCTAATGTAAGAAAGTTCAAAAAAGGATCACACGGGTGGAAGAATGAGTTAAAAGGGAAACCAATTAATTTATGAAACTAATGAAAGTTTTATGTCTATAACTTCTACAAGGGACCACCATGACTTGTGATGAATATATTTCATTGATATATTCATTATATAGTATACCATACGACAGTCCTAGTGGTGGTCGAGATGATGACGTTCTTGGCGATGGCGTTGGCGAGGATGATAGAGAGGAAGAGGTTAAGGATGAGGATGAGCCCAAGACTGAGGCCGAGGATAAGGATGAGGCTGAGGTGAAGGATGAGGGAGACGATGAGGATGAGGATGAGGATATGGAAGGGGATGAGGATGAGGATGGATATAGGGATGAGGACAAGGAGGCTAATGATGATGGTGACAATAATGATGGTGATTGAGGACATATTGATCCATTACATTTTCAACTTATATTTATGATATTTTATGTTTTATGATTTGGTTTGACTAAATATATATGTGATATTTTTTATGTTTGTTATCATTGGTTAAATGCATCAATTGTGATTTGTTCTGTTGTCATTAATTGAAGGTTTTTTCTATTAAGGAATTTTCTGTTTTCATTAGATGGTTCTGTATTTTTAATTATTGGTGAATTATGTTTTGATATTTTGATTATAGTTGCATTTCATTTCTGATAGTTCTGTTTTATAGGTGTTTGTGCATTGGAGTAGGTAGTTTTTTTTTACGAATTTGTTATGTTTTATAGCTCTAGGTGAATTATAGGAACATAGGTGAATTATAGGTTCTGTTGTGGAGATGGGGGTCTATACCAATGGTTTTATAACTATTGGTATAAATCTATCCTAAGGGTTCAAAACCAATAGTATAATCCTATACTAATAGTTACAACCGTTGAGATAGGTATATTACAAGGGTTTTGAATCATTGGGAACTTTTAATTTTACCCACCCTATGACAATGGTTTACTAGAAACCTTTGGTATAGGGATATCCCAACATATCCCACACTAATATTTCTTGGAACATTTGGGATAGCCTATCCAAATGGGTTTAGAGGCCATCCTAATGGTTTGGAACTATTGGTATTGGTCAAGTTTATAGTAGTGATTTTCTATTTTTGGAGAAGAATATGAATGAATATATGAATGTGAAACCCAAGGGGCATGATAAAGATTAAAATAGGTGAGTATATAGGATGAGAAACTCATGGACATAGTAGATTAATCTCACCGTTTAGAATGATAACCAAGTAAAAACACGCTAGGATCTGTGGCGCTAGAAAATATGTCTCCCAAGATAAATGTAGAATATACTATAAGAAAGATAAAAAGAAAACACACAATGAAATTACATAATTTGTGCCAAATGATTATAAATATGGAATATTTTTTTTACAAATTCATAAGACATAATTTTCAGTAATTAACTTGAACTTAATCCCATTTGGGAATGAGAAAACAAGTTTTTAAAGTAAAAACCTTCTAAATATTAAGATGTTTTTAAATCCAAATTCAACATTAAATTGATTCTAATGACCAAAATTGGATTAAATTATAAAAATTTGATCTATTTATTCAATAAATACAATCATAAATATAATTTAACGATATAAATAATTTTGATAAAAAAGTAATTTTCAATTAAAATGCACTATTTTTAACTATTCATAATAAAATAAAACTTCTGAGGGAAATAAAAAAAATCAACCAAAGTAAATTTTTATATCTCTCTTTCAAAGTAGAAGTTTATTTTTTCAAATAAATCTTATAAAATTGTCTAATAAAATATTTAAAAAAAGTGCACCATCAAAAGGTGACAAACCTGTTTTTTTAGAAAAATACTTCTTTTATGTATAAAATTGGATTTGTTCTTATATCATGTCTCAAAAACACATTGGGTTTATATTAAATTTTATATTAAATATATTATATATAGATTTAATTAATATATTCCAATCAAGGGTGATTTGTTTTTTTTCATAAAACACACTTGTGTGCATTTAAATAATTTTTCAAAAAAAAGGGTTTTATTTTCATTTATAATTAATTGGTAACATGTGTAAAACTTCATAATTTAATTAATCTCATTCATTAACTTTATTCCAATGGCTAGGTGATAAATATAAAAATTAAATAATAATATTTTATATTTTTTTTGAGCTCGGTGTTTTGTGCAAAGTAAGCTATCAAATAGATTAAATTTATTTTAAAAACAAAGACATGGTGTAATTTTTTTGGGTGTTACATATATAGAGGTTACTAAATGAATGAAACTATGTTAAGTCGCCATGTAAAAATTATATTATATTAAATGTAAGTTAACAATAATGGAATGAATTGGGGGGATGTACTTAGAAATATCCACTGTTCTTTTGTAGTATAATTTTTCATTTTTTTATAAAAAAATTCTACTGTATTCATTCAAAAAAATAAAATTACAAAAAATAAAAAAAATATTGAATTTTCAAAAACCACCTTGAGAAATAACCCATGTTTTATGTTATATTTTATTCTTTATTATTAAATATTATTTTCTCAAGTAACATGATAGTGTTGATGAAATATTTAGCTCAATTACTGTAGATACTATCTACGTACCCTCAATTATATTTATTTTAATATTTTTTGTTTTTTTATTTAATTATTTTACTGAATATTTGGTTCATTACATGTAATTTATAATGAATTTATCACCTAGAAATTTGATGAACTCACTACAATGGTCAAAAAATTATTAATAAATTAATACATTGATTGATAATTTCTTTATAATAACAAGTGAAAGTGAGATATTTTGTAGGAACATTACCTATAATAACAAGTTAATAATGTATGATGGTAAGATATTCCACACTTTAACTAGGAATTGGTTCAAAAATAAAAATATTTACCATTTCAATATGAATATCAATCACCTCCATTGAAACAAACACAAGATTCAAACATTGATGACCTATTAAGACAATTGGATTATAAAACTCCAATAAAAAAAAATCAATTGAGATAAAAAAATTAATTTATTAAATAATTAGTAAATATATTAACTATCCAAAATAAATACACACAATTTTTCAAATAAGAAATTTTTGTTGGTGCTCAATACTGGGATAATCTACTACAATAATATCAAGTGTAACAAACTGGATGGGAAGATAGCTGAAGATTACACAATGGATATAGACTTACCCTATTAGAGTAATAAGAAAAAAAACGATGATTTATTGAATATTATTTAGAGAGGCTAGGATATTAGACTCATGAACAGTAAATTAATGAATATAGAGTAACATGTGGCCTAACTCACTTCCATACTCTCACAACTAACAATATAAAAGCCAATGCAATACTAAGAATAAGAAGAATAAAGATAAATGTCTCTAATATTCGAGTAAGAATCAAAATAGTTTGAGGTTAAAATAAAATATTTTTAGATACTTCCATTCACCTATAACATGTATAGAAATTTTGGTCCAGTTCACCTCCACTATGATAGAACCAAAGTGTTATACACCTCAAGCATGCCTCCCCACACACTAGAGGTTGACAATCAGTGGTGTGGGTCAATATGCGATCATGGCGAGGCTATAACCTATGGTGTGTATAATTGTAAATAATAGTAGACTAAATAATAGTATGTAACTTCCCAACCACAGAAGCCCAGATCCGGTGCATTATTTTAGTATATTGGAATGATTACAAGGAATCAAGTACCAAAAGACTGACCAGTTTAGTAGCCTTGGAAGTACTAGATATATACATAAGTTTTAAATTACATAATGAAATAAAAAACAACATTGTTTGTAGAGACCCGAAGCTTGACGTACATGGACATTACATTACTTTTGCGGAATACTTAGTACATAACAAAAACACACACACAAGGATCGTAATAGTTTAGTGTCTTTGGAAACTCGGAATATAATCTTCTAATCGTGGTGAAAGATCTTCAATATCTCCCATAAAGATCTTCCCTTTTTTTACCTAAAACCTTTCTTTATATCCTGGGGAAAAGAAAACATAAAAGGGTGAGCTCAAATTCTCAGTAAGGGTAAACAAAAGAAATATCAATCACATCATATTAATAAGAATATAACATTTTGGAAATCTTAACCTGCAAAAGAGAGCATAATTTCATAACATTGGATAAATCATAGTAGTGAAATGAAATCCCAATAATCATAACTTAAAACATGATACTTTGTGGCATACACACATAATCTTAGAGAATCATATCTTATTAGTCAAGACTCATTGCCAAGACTATCTTAGTGGAAAAAGTCCCTTTCTGAACCGAGTCACCCTCGTTTCAGTCCTGTTTCACTGAACCGGTATAACCTACCATTCCAGCCATGTCTATCTCATGATATATAAAATCATTACCCAATTCATTGGAGGGAGATATAGGTACCACCCATCTCATAATGATACCATTCTTATGTGTGCCACAAAATCATAAACCATACATCATAGCATAACCCATGTAATAAAAATGGGATTCTTAAATATCATGACTTTCTAAAACAATTCATATACGATAAGGGAATTCATAAAAATAATTCCATCACAACATAATCAAATCCATGTAATAATAGGGATAGAAACAGAACCCAATATTATCTTAGATGGAAAATAATTTTGATAAAACACTTGAACTCCATTCTTGAGAAAAATATCCTTTCTACTTCAAAAACACTTTCCTTTCTTTAACATGTCATACAATTTTAAACTAAAAGAAGTTGATTAAAAATAAACTTGGAAACTTGTAAAGTAATCTTCTTTGAAATAATGTTTTAAAAATCCATTCATGCCGTATAAGTTAAAAAAACATTCTTCTCGTACTTTTGTCGGAAAAGTTAAAAAGTACCTCGTACGAAAAACGACAAAAGATTCTTTTCATATCTTTTACTAAAAACTCACCGAAGAGTAAAATTGGATTTAAAAAAATGTAGGTGGATGGAAATAATATTACATATTGAGGAAATATGGATGTGGATGATAAAATGCACCCCAGTAAATGCCAAAGTATAAACAATCTCGGATAAAAATGGGATTGTGATATTTCCCTTACCTTAGGTCCGATTTGCTTCGTAAGTGTCTAAACCTCCTGTATAATGATTTAAATAATGTCATCGACTTATTCCAGAATCATATTCATTGTTATTATATCATATATGGTTCACTTATGACTTTATTTTAACCGTTATTTTTTAAATTCCATGTTAAAGAGTGTTTTGGGTAAAATCGATTCATTTGTCGTAGGTGTTTGGACTTGTTGTTCTTGACAGTATTATTACTTATATCATGATTTACTTACTTCCAGAATATAAAAAATGATTTATATATCATATATATTCAGTATATATATATATATAGATAGATAAATGAAATGAAACACACCGTTCCTGGAGACGGTAGTACGTACGTACGCATGAACGCTGTTTTCTTTCCTTATTGAGTTGAACGGAATTAAGTAGATGACATTCATATATATACACATAAATACAGTATCATTATTATGTCATATATTTCATGATTACTTATTATATATACTTTATAATCATTCATGAATGGTTAAAGTGGAGAATGAATCTCATCGCGTCGTGGAACCGGTATTCCGTACGTACGCACGAGCGATGATATCGTCCTCATGATCGTGAACTTGTGTTGAAGTGTATTTATACTATTCCAGTATCAATATCAATTTATAATAATGATATATAGTCACTCATTACACCATTATACCCATCCAATTAAGGTGGTCGCGGAAAATAGAATACACCACGGCGTGGAGACGGTATTCCGTACGTACGCACGCACGGTGATTTCGTTTTCCGTAGGATGGATAGATGGTGAAATAGGGTTGTTTCATACTTATAATAACATATCATTATATTAGTGGTACTGATGTTATTACTTCATAATGAAACAACCTAAGAAGAAGAAGTGGAAGAAGAAATAAAGGTGAAAGAATCGGTAACGGAAATTACCTCTTCTTTGAAGCGCCTCTTTAAGACCTCCCCTTAGGGCACTAAAATTGGTCTTTGAGGAAGACCGAAACCTCTAGGATGTTTCTAGGGAAGTGGAGAAGAGAATTTGGCAGGGTTTTTCCGATCTTGAATGCTCACATTTGTGTGAGGAAGAGAGGGAGGAGGTTCTCTTTTATAAGGGAGGAGAGGGGCTCCTTTGGAAAAACTAAAAATATTATTTTATTATAAAGTAATGTTCGGTTTTAAATAGCTCAAAATTGATTTATTTCTAGGCTAAGGTGGGTATGGGTCTAAATACTCTCATAAAATAGAATTTATACAAGTTTAGGTTCCTATTTTAACCTTATCATTTAGATTTAACATTAAGTTAAATAATTTTACTTTTACAGTGTCTTCTTGTGTTCTTACACTATAAGGTTAATAAACTTACTATAAGAAGCCAAACGAACCCCAAATTGTTTATTATTAATATATATAACCTTATCTAAGTCATTTGGCCGAATCTTAGATTTTTAAGAATAAAATAACAATTAATAATATAATATTTGTTTTAAAAGTTATTTTATGTCAATTTTGACACTATTTAGTAATTGATTTTTGTGAAAATCATAACAGAATGATAAGTTCTCAAAAAGTTAATTAAATCAATACTAACATGTCATAGTAACCTATAAAATTAGTTTAAATCATAAAAAGTCTCAAATTATATTTATTTGGGTATTTATAATATCAATTATTAAAATTTTTCACTATTATTGTAATTACTGCATCATCATTGTGTCATAAATAAATTAAATTAATTAATGTCTAAAAATTACAAATAAAATATAATTATGTAGGAAATCGTTTTATATTTCTAATGAATATTTATAGCCGAATTTATCTTATTTATAACCCCATATTAAAAATTATTTACTTATTAAACTTTGATTTTAACTATTTTAACCCTTCTTTAAATAAATTAATAATAAATGTCCTAATCTAATCCATGTGGGCCTAAATGGTCATATGTTATTACTAAGTTTGTTTTTGGTCGAATTTCACTTATCTAATAGAATTAGGACATGTTTTAGGGTAATAATAATATCATATTTACCCTTAATTACCCTATTTACTTTTAACCGTGGTAAAAAAAGTAAAAAGTTACTATTCACCAAAAATTATTTTCATCTCACTGAACCACATTTTAGTCCTTGATATTAACCGTGTCTCCCGTATTTTCAAAATTCCATTCACAGAAGTGGTAAAATTAAGTTTTATGCAAAATTCAGTTTTTAACCTACCACTTAGTGGTTTCACTATTCATCAAAAATTGAAAGTTTTCAGAAAAATACCAAAATTTCACCCTAGGATAATTTCGGTATTCCAAATCCAAAAATGAAGTAAATTTTGAAAAATAAAATTTATAAAATTTCAAAAAGTGGTTATTACTATTCATAACGGCTAGTTTTAATAATATTTTAATAGCATATTGTTGTTTAGTGAAACTCATTATTGCGTACCACACACGCTATTGAGGAAGGTCGCGATTGCGTGTAATGCAAGGCAAGTCAAGGATGCGTGTTGTGCAAGCTCCTTTTGGTATAGCATACAACACAAGACATTAACAAAATTAAAAAGAATATTTTTCATAAAATCTCGGGGTGTTACATTCTACCCCCCTTAAAATGAATTTCACCCTCGAAATTCATCGAGGTTATAAATGGTTTACTATTCAAAAGTTTCTTTAATAGAAACCCACATCGTAAAAAGGAATACCAAAACCAATCTTTAAAAACAAAAGTATGAAACGTAACGGTTACCCAAATAAACTAATCACGGGGTTTCCACATTGGTGAAAATATAGATATGGAAGAGAAATTTAACCATCATGTTCTGATGGAGAGTGGTAGAGAACTTGGCTATAGAAAAGACAGCAATCACAAAGCCATAAATTTGTGACGATCTAAGGTACCATCTGATTCATCAGATATAAGAGAACTAAGACAACATTTTTGGTTTTCAAGATCATTTCCCTAAAGTTGATGAAATTGGAATTAGAAGAAATACTCTCGTGAATTTGGTATAGTCTCACCGTTTGTCGTTCTTTGGACAATTTTCACTTCATCTCTTAAAGAAATGAAGTTGAATTTGTCATTTGTGATGTGTTATCAGATCATGTGATAGAATGATGGGTCATTCCATCTCTTTCAAACAAAAGGTTAGCAAAAGTTATAAGTCCATCTTATGGTTAATCGTATATGGTTCCAAAAATGAACTTATACTTCATATATCATACCGCTTAATAAAATAAAACTAGTTTCTACCTTGATAGCACAACGCACAATTTCTTCATAGCTACTGAAGTCTCTTATAGCTAATTCCCTTTGAATACTTGGTTTTAAGCCACTGAAAAATCGATCAACTTTACTTTCAAGTTGGATGATAATGCCAGATGCATACCTTGCAAGTCTTGTAAAATTTTCTTTGTATATACCAACAGATTCATCATCCTTCTGCTTTAGCTCAAGAAACTCCTTTTCCATCTTCGTTCGAAGAATACGAGGGAAGTACTTAATGAAAAACAAGTTCTTGAACTCGTCACATTCCATGGACTCAATTTCATCTCTTTGCCTCGTATTCTTGATAAGATTCCACCATTGATCAGCTTCACCTTCCAAATGATATACTACTAAGATGACTTTATCATGTTCAGAACATTGAAGAACTGAAAATATCTTTTCAGTAGTACTGATCCATTGTTCAGCAAAAAGTGGATCAGAAGACCCACTGAAAGAAGGTGGACGTGGCCTCATGAATGGCTCAATAGAATATTGTTCCCTTCTCTGCTCATTTGGATGTACAAAATGATTCATAGCTTGTGTAAGTATAGCAATAAGATTTTGAACTCCATCTCCCATAATCATTTGTTTGTTCAGGAGGACAATCATTGCATTGTCCATTGTATTGATCAACACGGTTCCTTCGGGTTCCAGCCATCGTCTAAAACCCAAAAAGAATAGTGTGAGAGGCAAAAATCATGCTAGGGAAAACAACATTATAAAGGGGGAGTATCCTCAATATCTAACTTCTTAGGTTTAATTCTATGATCATTAGCGTAATTATAGTACTATAACCTATACGTATACTTAACCTTAGGGACATCCCTAGACATACCTTAGAAATATCTCTAGGGATCTCACTAACGTTTTCGCATCATAGTTTCCAAAGGTTGACTAAACCTTTCCTCTGATACCAATTGTAGAGACCCAAAGCTTGACATACATGGACATTACATTACTTTTGAGGAATACTTAATACATAACAAACACACACACACAAGGATCGTAATAGTTTAGTGTCTTTGGAAACTCGGAATATAATCTTCTAATCGTGGTGAAAGATCTTCAATATCTCCCATAAAGATCTTCCCTTTTTTTACCTAAAACCTTTCTTTATATCCTGGGGAAAAGAAAACATAAGAGGGTGAGCTCAAATGCTCAGTAAGGGTAAACAAAAGAAATATCAATCACATCATATTCATAAGAATATAACATTTTGGAAATCTTAACCTACAAAAGAGAGCATAATTTTATAACATGGAATAAATCATAGTAGTGAAATGAAATCCCAATAATCATAACTTAAAACATGAAACTTTGTGGAATACACACATAATCACAGAGAATCATATCTTATTAGTCAAGACTCATTGCCAAGACTATCTTAGTGGATAAAGTCCCTTTCTGAACCGAGTCACCCTCGTTTCAGTCCTGTTTCACTGAACCGGTATAACCTACCATTCCAGCCATGTCTATCTCATGAGATATAAAATCATTACCCAATGCATTGGAGGGAGATATAGGTCCCATCCATCTCAAAATGATACCATTCTTATGTGTGCCACAAAATCATAAACCATACATCATAGCATAACCCATGTAATAAAAATGGGATTCTTAAACATCATGACATCATAAAACAATTCATATACGATAAAGGAATTACTAAAAATAATTCCATCACAACATAATCAAATCCATGTAATAATAGGGATAGAAAAAGAACCCAATATTATCTTAGATGGAAAATAATTTTGATAAAACACTTGAACTCCATTCTTGAGAAAAATATCCTTTCTACTTCAAAAACACTTTCCTTTCTTTAACATGTCATACAATTTTAAACTAAAAGAAGTTGATTAAAAATAAACTTGGAAACTTGTAAAGGAAGCTTCTTGGAAATAATGTTTTAAAAATCCATTCATGCCGTATAAGTTAAAAAAACATTCTTCTCGTACTTTTGTCGGAAAAGTTAAAAAGTACCTCGTACGAAAAACGACAAAATATTCTTTTCATATCTTTTACTAAAAACTCACCGAAGAGTAAAATTGGATTCAAAAAAATTGTAGGTGGATGGAAATAATATTACATATTGAGGAAACATGGATGTGGATGATAAAATACACCCCAGTAAATTCCAAAGTATAAACAATCTCGGATAAAAATGAGATTGTGATATTTCCCTTACCTTAGGTCCGATTTTCTTCGTAAGTGTCCGAACCTACTTTATAATGATTTAAATAATGTCATTGACTTATTCCAGAATCATATACATTGTTATTATATCATATATGGTTCACTTATGACTTTATTTTAACCGTTCTTTTGTAAATTCCATGTTAAAGAGTGTATTGGGTAAAATCGATTCATTTGTCGTAGGTGTTTAGACTTGTTGTTCTTGACATTATTATTACTTATATCATGATTTAATTACTTCCAGAATATAAAACATGATTTATATATCATATATATTCAGTATATATATATATAGATAGATAAATGAAATGAAACACACCGTTCATGGAGACGGTAGTCCGTACGTACGCATGAACGCTGTTTTCGTTTCCTTATTGAGTTGAACGGAATTAAGTAGATGACATTCATATATATAAAAATAAATCCAGTATCATTATTATTTCATATATTTCATGATTACTTATTATATATACTTTATAATCATTCATGAATGGTTAAAGTGGAGAATGAATCTCATCGCGTCATGGAGACGGTATTCCGTACGTACGCACGAGCGATGATATCGTCCTCATGATCGTGAACTTGTGTTGAAGTGTATGTATACTATTCCAGTATCAATATCACTTTATAATAATCATATATAGTTACTCATTACACCATTATACCCATCCAATTAAGGTGGTGGCGGAAAATAGATTACACCACGGCGTGGAGACGGTTTTCCGTACGTACGCACACGCGGTGATTTCGTTTTCCGTAGGATGGATAGACGGTGAAATAGGGTTGTTTCATACTTATAATAACATATCATTATATGAGTGGTACTGATGTTATTACTTCATAATGAAACAACCTAATAAGAAGAAGTGGAAGAAGAAATAAAGGTGAAAGAATCGGTAACGGAAATTACCTCTTCTTTGAAGCGCCTCTTTGAGACATCCTCTTAGGGAACAAAAATTGGTCTTTGAGGAAGACCAGAACCTCTAGGATGTTTCTAGGGAAGTGGAGAAGAGAATTTGGCTGGGTTTTTCCGAGCTTGAATGCAAAAATTTGTGTGAGGAAGAGAGGGAGGAGGTTCCCTTTTATAAGGGAGGAGAGGGGCTCCTTTGGAAAAACTAAAAATATTATTTTATTATAAAGTCAAGTTCGGTTTTAAATAGCTCCAAATTGATTTATTTAGAGGATAAGGTGGGGATGGGTCGAAATAATCTCATCCAATAGAATTTAGAAAAGTTTTGGTTCCTATTTTAACCTTATCATTTAGATTTAACATTAAGTTAAATAATTTTACTTTTACTGTGTCTTCTTGTGTTCTTACACTATAAGGTTAATAAACTTACTATAAGAAGCCAAAAGAACCCCAAATTGTTTATTATTAATATATATAACCTTATCTAAGTCATTTGGCCGAACCTTAGATTTTTAGGAATAAAATAACAATTAATAATATAATATTTGGTTTAAAAACTATTTTATGTCAATTTTGACACTATTTAGTAATTGATTTTTGTGAAAATCATAACAGAATGATAAGTTCGAACAAAGTTAATTAAATAAATACTAACATGTCATATTAACCTATAAAATTTGTATAAATCATAAAAAGTCTCAAATTATATTTATTTGGGTATTTATAATATCAATTATTAAAAAAATTCACTATTATGGTAATTACTGCATCACCATTGTGTCATAAATAAATTAAATTATTTAATGTCTAAAAATTACAAATAAAATACCATTATGTAGGAAATCTTTTTCGATTTCTAATGAATATTTATAGTCGAATTTATCTTATGTATAGCCCCATATTAAAAATTATTTACTTATTAAAATTTGATTTTAACTATTTTAACCCTTCTTTAAATAAATTAATAATAAATGTCCTAATCTAATCCAAGTGGGCCTAAATGGTCATATTTTATTCCTAAGTTTATTTTCGGTCGAATTTCACTTATACAATAGAATTAGGACATGTGTTAGGGTAATAATAATATCATCTTTACCCTTAATTACCCTATTTACTTTTAACTGTGGTAAAAAAAAGTAAAAAGTTACTATTCACCAAAAATTATTTTCATCTCATTGAACCACATTTTAGTCCTTGATATTAACCGTGTCTCTCGGATTTTCGAAATTCCATTCACAGAAGCGGTAAAATTAAGTTTTATGCAAAATTCAGTTTTTAACCTACCACTTTGTGGTTTCACTATTCATCAAAAATTGAAAGTTTTCAGAAAAATACCCAAAATTTCACCCTAGGCTAATTTCGGTATTCCGAATCCAAAAATGAAGTCCGTTTTTGAAAAATAAAATTTATAAAATTTCAAAAAGTGGTTATTACTATTCATAATAGCTAGTTTTAATAATATTTTAATAGCATATTGTTGTTTAGTGAAACTCGTTATTGCGTACTACACACGTTATCGAGGAAGGTCGTGATTGCGTGTAATGCAAGGCAAGTCAAGGATGCATGTTGTGCAAGCTCCTTTTGGTGTAGCATACAACACAAGACATTAACGAAATTAAAAAGAATATTTTTCATAAAATCTTGGGGTGTTACATTGTTTCCCCTTTGAAAACTCTTATATCCCTTTTCCTGTTTCTATAGGTTAATAGTAATATACTTCTTTGCATCCTGGGAAAAATAAAACTTATTAAATGGGTGAGATCAGATGCTCAGTAAAGATAAAAATATAGTAAAAACTATCATAAATAAGAATAAACATTTAATTGAATGTATAATACTATATCACAAGCCTTTTAAACTTAAACTTCAGTATAATATGGAAATGATAAATCAAATAATGCCTTTTATTTATTCACATGGATATTCTACTAGTCTAATAATCACATTTAATATCAATAGCCAAATTCATAGTTATGGAATGCATAATTCTAGACTTCATAACCACATAGTCAAGGCCTTATTCCAAGACTATAAATAAGATTTTGTCAAGGACTTGTCCCAAGACACTAGTTTGTCTCCTGAGACCTACCGATGCATCGAGGAGCTATAGTGGGATCCACATGTCACTTACTACGTCCAATGCATTCCTTATATAAAAGGGTGAAACATAATCTAAGAATTTGTTTTAAAACTAGCATATGAAATGTTAATACTTTAACCATAAACCATGAATGGTATCAAAATTGCACATCTACAGTCAATCATAACTCATTTAATACAATATGGAAGATTTTATTATAATAAATTAACCTCAATCAAGAATGATGAAGGATATTGACACAGATAAAAATATTCATCAAAACTTTTTGAGAGAAATATCCCCCTTTTTATTGAAAATATTGAAATGTATCACTATTTATCAAAGAAGTTGTTTAAAAGCGATTTTTGAATCAAAGTGTCCCATACCACTTTGAATCTTTTAAAATGAATTTCAATTTTAAAACATTAATGTCCATATAAATAAAACCTTAAAACCATTTTTAAAACATGGAAAGTAATGAGAAATATTTAGAAAAATAAAATTTTAAAACATTTAAAATGATATTTTAGTTAGAGTTCCTAACCAAATGAGAGATGATTGAAAGCAAATAATTGAGGTAATCAAAACTTTATAATATCATAAGAATAAATGGATTCATGATATACTATGTCAATGTACAATATATATGATAGAAAAAATATTTTCAATTATTTTATTCCGAATTTCATTTTTTTTAATCCCACCAATGTGTTATTTCAATGTGAATTTTCACATCTTATGTTTTCGGAACATTTTTGTGCTTAATTGGAAAAATGGCTTATTTTGGATTTAAACAGTTTTCATTTATTATAATGTTTCGGCCATAAATTTTTATAAACTAATACAAATTGTGGATTTCTTATTTTTAGGTTTCTATGTTCGATGGGATTCATTGTATCCTTCTAGAATCAAATCTCAATCAGTCAATTGGAAGCTCAAATCCAGCTCACAAGATAGGCCTCGAAAACTGTGAACAGATATGGAATATTTTAAAGGGGAGCTTGTATATTTCATTGTATCGGTCCAATGGATCTGAAATTCAACAGGGATCTGGAAAAAGAATTTTTGGACATATTTAATTAAGAATTCCATGTCTGAATACTCTTGATTCATGGTCTCAAGGTCATGGTAATTTAGAGTTGTGGAATACAAAGAGTCACCTGGACAGATTAAATGTTCCGCACTAAAACAGTCATAACTCCTTCATACCTGGACCAATAAGGCTGAATGTTTGTGTATAGATGTGAGAGAAGTAATGGAACAAATTTAAGGAAGGACTAATTTCCCCTTTCTATCATTAATGAGGCCATACATGCGCATACTTTTGGAGGAAGTTGTTTAGATCAAACTTTTCACTCCCTTTGCCTATAAAATGCACTCCATTTTCATTCCAAATGGTTGGAAACTTAGGAATAGTCTTTTTTGTCCATTTTATGTAGTTTAGTGTTTTATTTTATTTTTATTTCATTCTATAATAGAATTTCATATTTTTATTTAAGTGTTATTCTTTCTCTCAATTTCATTCTCTCTTTTGTTTTCTTCCCCTGTTTTCTTTCCACTGTGAACTCCTATGCTCGTGATCATGAGTAGCTAACCCGAGGAAGTTCTCGGGGGAGTAATCCAGTGATGAACCCAAGTATTTGAACATTCATTCTTAATGTTTCTTATTTTCTTTGATTTAGACCTAGGGGATCTTAGTGGGAAAGGCGCCTTTGTGTCTCCACTTGCCACCTGAGGCTTAGCTTTCACTTCTGCAAAATTTTCCCTCGATTGAGGAGGTGGATGTGTGGTCTCTCAGTGATCATTGAGAGTACCATATATTCACAACCATATTTAGAGGAGGATGTTCATTCATATGATGGAGCATGTTAATTAAGTAAATTCGAAACTAACAATGTGATGATGAAGGTTCACTTAGGGTGATGCACTCGGGAATGTCTCCTTTCTGTCTTAACATCATTCTGTTTGCATTCATTCTATTTGTATTGCATTTTCATGTTTAATTTTAGTTTTTCATTTTAAATTCCAAAATCTCATTTCTGGTTATTTTATTTCATATATATATATATATATATTGAATTAGAAATATTGATTGATTGATTGCGAAATCTCTTCAAGAGATCGACCTAGGTCAGCCACTGTGCTGCACTTAGTATAATTATTTTTGAGAGAGCGCACGAAAACGTTTCATCAAATTGGAACCATTTATAGGTAGCCTTGTGGTATTCAATTATATTTTTACTCACATATTTTAAATTATTTTTCCTCATTTCATTTAAAAAAACACAGAAAAATCATAAATTTCAAAAAAAAAATTATTTGTTCATGATGTGTTTCAATTCGAATTTTTATGCATGGAATGATGAATCTTAGGTGCCAGAATAAGTTTAAAATAATCTTAATTCTACATTTCAAAGGATTAAAAATGTAGTGGAAAAATTGGAGAGCCAAATAGAGTTGATATCTGAATACATACATGCATGTTAAGAGAAACCTGAACCTGATCCAAAGCCGAAACCTGAACCAAAACGTGTGGTGGAAGAGATTTCACCGATCATTTTTTATGTCAATGAACCTGAGGCGGGTGATAAAGATCTACTAAAGGATTTAATCATATCAACCCGTACTCAACCATTGCTCGAGGAGGTCCCTGATGTACACATTCCAACAGATTCACTTATGAGAGATCAATAATTTTTGGAATAATCTTGGAATACCTTTGTTGAATATAACCTGAAACCTGATCTTCCCATAATTGATATAGAAAAATCAACACCTTTTTACCTCTCTCATTATTTGGAAGATGATGAAGAAAATTCACCTACGGAGATGGATTTTCCAATGGTCTTGCCCGAAGAGATCACTTTCCAAGATGACTTACTTGAAAGGGAATATTTATGTATTGATTCGTCATGTTTTAATTTTATTCAAACTGAATTGTTTTCTGACTTCTCCCTTTCTGAAATTTTTGACACAACATAAATGGAGTAGACCTTGGATGATATGAGAGAGACTACCCAAGTGGTGGTCGAGGAAGAGGAGTTGGATAATCATGTGGGGCGACTTCCTGTTCTACAATAAATTTCATACCATTTGGAGGAGGACACCATAGAAGTTCACGGGGATCACCCCTATATTCTATTCCCTCCCACTATTGAACTCAAATTATATCTTTATTATTTATTGGGGGTTGGGAACTTTCTTATTTTCTTTGTTGTTTTCCATTCTTGGAGTCTACTGATTGACACTGGGAAAAGTCACATGTGGTGGTTCATCTCAAAGAAACCACATCCACCTTCTGATTGGGGATAATCAACTGCAAATGTCTGACTAGGGGAAGTAAAAACCTAGCACCCACTTGGGGGGGTCAAACCAAGCATTAAATATTTTCTAACCCCTTCCTCTTTCATTTTTTTCTTATGTATTTTAATTTCGTTCTTGTAGTTTTAAAGTGGTAGCAGCTATGAGCTTAACTCAAGGTTTCCACTGAAAAATAAATCAGGGTGTGTATTTCCTTTTTTTTATATTTTTTTTCAACCCAATTTAAATTATATATGAAAATATTTCTTGATCTGATTTGAGCTAAAAGAGGGTAGTAAATTTAATATGATTGGGGGAGGTATTTCAACATGTTTTAATAATTTTGAGTGTGCTTCTATTTTTTTCATTTTTTTTTCATTTTTGTTTGTTTTTTGGATTCTTGAGCTAAATTGAATACTTCAGAAAATTCAAACCATATTGGTATTTTTGGAACATTGATTGATTTGAGTATTTTAGTTTTTAAATGATTTCTGAATGGATTTTGTTTCTGATTTATGATCTTTTCATTTGATGAAGTTTGATTTACTGTGAAACTCATGTGCACTAGTGCTGTCCAAATTGAAAATCTTTCCCAACCTGAGGGGTTTCTAAACCTCTTTCACATCTTCTTACATTTATATTTTTATTGAGAGTATTGAGACATGTTTTGTGATCCATAACTTTCTATTTTTCTCTTTTTCAAAACTATTAGAGTTCATGGAATGTGTTAAGTATGATTGAGGCATCACATTGAAAGCCCTTTTTTGAATTGAACTCTTATTTTGGCCTACCTTATCACATGACCTTTATTAATCCCCTATTATCCATTAAATACCTTTTTAGGATGCCACATTACAAGCCATTAATCCCTTTCAACCTTCCATATAAGTTAAATTCATGATTATCGTTGAACTCAAGTGTGGGGGAGGGATAAGATGGGTAATATTTTCCTTTCCTGAAGAATCTTTTTGAGTTGAACTGAAAGTGTTTCCATATTTTTTAATTCTTTGGTGGAAGAAATGTCATGATAGAAAAATGTATGGGTGGATCAAAATATCATTAAAAATATGGGTTGGTTGTTCACCAATTTTTTAAGACTAAAATCCGCCTCTCTTTTCCTCCAAAACATGATTCTGAATACAAATCCAGATCTAAATTCAAGATGAAACAATGCTACAAATGGGGAAAAGAGGGATGAAAATCATTTATTCTGAAATTATAAGTGTTAAATGACCAAAATAATATGTGTTTGGAGGTAATTAATTTTTTTATCTGATTGAGGAGCACACAATTCTTGAGCAAAACTGTTTTCATGCATTTAATTCACATTAGAGCTTAACCCTCCTCATTCTGCCTCAAATGTTTTTATATTTTAAACCTACCAACCCTCGGCCTCAGAACAACCCATGAAAAAGACTTCATTATTGACACATTTTTGACTCTGTGAAGTAGAGATATTTGGATTATAGCAGGCCTATGGATATCACACATATTCTTGGGAAAGAGAAAAACTCCACATTAAAATATCCATGAGTGAAGAGAGAAATATTTATCTGAGGAGGTAGGTACGACATGAATTTGAGTATTAACATGAGATTGAATTAATTCGTATGATTTTTGAGGAGTTATGAAATTTTGATCCATGTATGAGGCATGATATTTTCTTTGATACGATAATTGAGTTGTGTTGTCATTTATGCTTTGAGAAGTTTGTTTTGACCATGGTATAAGATGATTTCCCAGGAGTGAAATTTTTAAGTGTGGGGGAATTGATTGAACAAATATTTTCAATTATTTTATTCTTAATTTAAATGTTTTTAATCCAACCAATGTGTTATTTCAGTGTAAATTTTCACATCTTATGTTTTAGGAACATTTTTTAGCTTAATTGGAAAAATGGCTTATTTTGGATTTAAACAGTTTTCATTTATTATAATGATTCGGCCATAACGTTTTATAAACTGATAAAAACTGTGGAATTATTCTTTTGTATGTTTCTATGTTCGATGGGATTCATTTTGTCTTTCTGGATCCAAATCTCAATCAATCATTTGTAAGCTCAAATCCATCTCACAAGACATGCGTCGAAAACTGTGTGCAGATCTGGAATGTTTTAAAGGGGAGATTTTATATTTTATTGTATCTGTAAAATAGAGCTTAGATTAAACATGGATCTGGAAAAGGAATTAATGGACATATTTCATTAAGAAGTCAATGTCTAAATCCACTTTATTCAAGGTCTTAATGTCATGGGAAGTTGGAGTTGTGGAATACATAGAGTCACCTGGACAGATTAAATGTTTCGCTCGAAAACAGTCATAACTCCTTCATACCTGGACTAATAAGGCTGAAAATTTGTGGATGGATGCAGGAGAAGTAATGGAACAAATTTCAAGGACCAATTTCCCAATTTTATCATTAATTAGGCCACACACACACATACTTTAGGAGAAAGTTTTTTGGAACCAAATTTTCACTCCCTTTGCCTATAAAATGTACTCCCTTTTCATTCCAAATGGTTGGAAAATTAGGAATTGACTTTTTTTTAGAATTTTATGTATTTTAGTGTTGTATTTTATTTTAATTTCATTCTGTAATAGCATTTCATATATTTATTTAAGTGTTATTCGTTCTCTCCATTTCATTCTCTCTTTTGTTTTCTTCCCCTGTTTTCTTTTCACTGTGAACTCTTATGCTTGTGATCATGAGTATCTAACCCAAGGAAGTTCTCAGGGGAGTAATCTAGTGATGAACCCAAGTATTTTAACATTAATTCTTAATGTTTCTTATTTTCTTAGATTTATACTTAGGGGGATCTTAGTGGGAAAGGCGCCTTTGTGTCTCTACTTGCCACCCGAGGCTTAGCTTTCACTTCTGTAATATTTTCCCTCGATCGAGGAGGTGGATGTGTGGTCTCTCAGTGATTGTTGAGAGTACCATAGATTCACAACCATATGTATAGTAGGATGTTCATGCATACAATGGAGCATGTTCATTAAGTAAATTCGAAACTAAATATGTGACGGTGAAGGTTCACTCGGGGTGATGCTCTCGGGAATGTCTCCTTTCTGTCTTAACATCATTCAGTTTGCATTCATTATGTTTGCATTGCATTTTCATGTTTAATTTTAGTTTTTCATTTTCAGTTACAAAATCTCATTTATGGTTATTTTATGTCATATATATATATAAAGTGAATTATAAATAGTGAGTGATTGACTGAAAAAGCTACTCAAGAGATCGGCATAGGTCATCCACTGTGCTGCACTTAGTATAAATATTTTTGAGAGCATGCATGACAATGCTTCATTAATATACACCAAATAAAATTGAATTGGCATATAACAACAAGAGAAGTCTCAATGGAATGTAAGTTGAGATGAATTCCCTTATAAAGTCTGTATCCTTAGGTTAAAGATAAATCAATGACATAATTATGTGTGACTAATATAAATACACTCAATATGATTGGATATTCATTGTAAATAAATCATAGTACATTCACACATATTCTAGTAAAAACAACACCAATGACATTGATGTTTAACTCAAGGAATATAAATTGAGTTAAAATTACTTTTATCAAGTTTATATCGATGGCTTGAGAATTTATCAATGGAGTGATTATCTGTATCAAAATTATATCCACAAAAATGGGATTGTAAATTACTACATATGTATATAAATAGTTATTTCACTCATAATGTTGGAGTAAAGTAATCAATGAAGTTTTCGTAAAACCCAATGAGTGGGGATCGAAATTGGAAATCCCCTTACTAATTTGGTGACTTATGAAACATACGCCACATGATAAAAGGATCATACAATTAATATGTAAATACCCATAAATTAAATTATATTATAAAAGGATTACAATCATGAGAAATACATACACCACAAAAAAGGAAATAGTGGCAATATAGCATGAATCTCACGAAAATAAAAAGTGAGATGAAAACCCCTTACCATGTTGTAATCAATCGATTCATATGACCAAAAGTTAATAAACACCAAATTAATCACATAATACCATGAATATAAATATAATCATGATAATATATATCAAATGGAAGTACACAATACACCACAAGCAATAAATAAGCGGCGAACAATGGAAATATCATGAAATTAAATGTGAGATAAGAAACCCCTTACCTTATAATTTTCCTTGGTTGAGGGTACGTTAACCTAATGTATAATAGATAAATAATTTTTATTAAATTCTAAAAGAAATAAATACATTAATATTATATCATATAGGATCTTTTAATATTTCCTTGTTAATAATATTTTAGTAGTATCATTGTTTCAGGTGTTAATTGATTTGTTTTCATTTATATGTTTTGTTACGTAAGTCGTGTTTATTATGAATAGGACGTTTCCGATTCATATACATAAAGATATTATGTTATTAAATATTATTTTTAATAATAAAATGAAAATTATTCTTGAATGGTTATGATGGGGAATGAATCTCATCGCGTTCATGGAAACGGTAATCCATACGTATGCACCAACGCTACAACCATTTTTTTATTTTAAAAGGAAATAAAACCAAATGACACATAGGTATATTATTATTATAATATAATATAATATTTTATATATGTTATTTAAGTTTATTAACACCAACCTTCATATATTCCATGTATGGTATGAACGAGTCATATCACTTTGAGGGGGCAGTAGTCCGCACTTCCTCAAAAGAAATTATCATATATATACAACATGAAAAGAATAATGGTATGTTATAAAAGAGAATTTCTGAATCTTATATATTAAATAAATATCATAAATATCATATATAATTATAGTTTCATCATAATGGACATCATAAGAGGTGGTAGTAGAAGATTGAACAATCATCATTTCATGAGGCAGTAGTTCTCCATCTACGGAAACATTATGTTCTATACGCATTAGATGTAGGTGTGTGTTATTTTAGTTCAAATACATATCATAAAAACAACCTAGTATATTTAGGATACTGTTTTCGTTATAAAAGAAAGGAATAAAGATATTTTTGGGGGTTGGAGAAGTGAAATAAAAGAAAAGAACTTAAGAGGAGATGTTACCTTTAAATCGGGTAACTCCATTTGGTTTGAACCTAAAGGCTTCCTTGAAGTGTATCTTGCCTAAGGTAATGCTTCTAAGAGTAATAGATGGATGTAAGGATCTTATTTCGTTAGAGTTTGGATGATCCAAGGGTCCTGAGAGGTATGAGAGATGGGTTAGAAGTGACAGCTTTTTATAAGGGGGAGGAGGGGCTCTTTAGGAAAGTTTGAAAATATTATTTTATTATATAATGATTTTCGGTTTTTAAAGGTCAAAAAATAATTAAAGTAAAATATACAATGACCCATATTATAAATAAAATCATCCCTTAATAATTTTACAAGTTTTGGATATTTTTTTAATTTTTATAATCTTATTTATTTAAATCATTTATTAATGAGGTAAACACTGCATCATTATTGTGTCATAAATATATTTATTTATTTGATGTATAAAAATTATAAAAAAATACCATGATTTAGGAAATATTTTTTTATTTCAAATGAATAATTATAATAGAAAATATAACTTAAATAACCCCATGTAAAAAATTGTTTTACTAAAAGATATATGGTTATGTCATTTTTGTCATTACTTTAAACAAATTAATATAAAGTGTCATTATCACTCTCAAGTGGATCCATGGGGTCCTAAAATCATCCCAAGGATAACCATGGTCAGATATGTATCAAAAAATAGTAATAGGACACATGTTAGAGTAATTTAATTTTATTATATTATTATTATTTTTACCCTTATTTGCCGGATTTATGCCTTTAACCACGGTAAATAAAATATTTACTGAAGTAAATATTCATAATATCTAAAAATAAAAGTTACCTATTTAAAAAATTTAGACCTACTAATTCCAAATATGGAATCCATTTTTTCAAATTCAAAACACATAAGTGGAAGAAATTAATTTAAAATTAATTCCCGTTTTCAAAACAAAGAGCATGTTTTTAAGAAATAATAACTATCAAATGATTGAAACTTGTTTGTGTCCAATTTCAAAATGAAAATACATATAAGGAAAAAAATTAGATTAAATGGTAAAAATATAATCTAATTATTCTTCAAAACCATTCCAAATTATAATTTAACACTCTAAATTATTTTAATTAAAGAATTTGTTTTCAATTAAAATTTAGTATTTCTCACTATTAATCAAAATATGAAAGTTATCAGAAAAACACCAAAATTTTATCCAAACTAAATTTTATGTCCCAATTCTAAATAAGAAGTTTATTTTTTCAAATTTAATATAAAAAAGTTTCAAATATTTTATTTAAAAACGGTTTCCATTAAAAGGTGGTAAAATTTTATTTTTTGGAAAAATCTTCTTTTATATGAAAAATTAAATTTGTTCTTATATTATGTCTAAAAAACATAATATGGATTATTAAATTATATGGAGTATATAAAATTTAAAATTTAGTTAATAAAATTCATAACCACTTTTTGAATGGTTATTTTGGTAAGACATGGTGCGCTCAAACTCTGTGTTGCATGTAGCGCAAGCAATTAAATCAATTTAAAGAAAATAATTTACCATGAAATATTGGGGTGTTACATAGTAACAATCATGCATGTAATTCTTGATGTTTGTATGAGTTTGAAAATTCCAAAGGGAATTTGAATTTTTGGGTTTATGGATAGTTTTTTATGATAATTGATGCCCAAATAGAGTATATGAGGATTTTAGTGTTCAAAAATAGTGTTTTAAGATTGGCTTCAAGGGAAGGTACGTTTTACGGGTGTTCTGGGGTAAAGAAAAGGAGTGGTCAAGGCCTAGACTACTAAAAAGTGTAGTTTTAGGCCATTCATGGTGTGAATAGGTCATTCAACTTGTGAATATGGTTCATGGGGTATACCAAGGTTTTTTGGGCCTTGAATGGGGAAAAAGGATGAACCATAGGGATGTCTTAAAAAGTCATGGTGTGACCACATGGGTCACAATTTGACACATGGATTTCTAGTTTTTTAAGGAGTCAAGTGGTTATTAAAATAGAAACCCCCTCAAGCTTCTTCTCTCAAATTCTACGCACACAGGGGGAAGTTAAACCTTCCCCCTCTCCTTCATTTTCCTTTGACCCGAGTCAGGTCCCAGTGATTCATCATGCTGAATCAATGTTGGATCTCATCAAACCTTCCCATTATTTCCCACTTACTTTATTTAAATATAAATATATCTAATTTTAAATGAATACTTTCACTATATCATAATGGAATCATTGTGCCCGAAGGGTGAATTATTATATGGCTTGTAGGGGAAAAACGAGAGGCCATAAATAAGTCATTTTTGATTATTTTAAGAAAGGTATTTCATTTCACAATTTTATTTTGGTATTCTAGTTTTTTTAGTAAAATTGGTCATCAATTTGGGTTTCCTAGGACTGGGGGTGTGTCATGAGTACACCACACTGAGTTGGTTATGATTCTGGAACAATGTACTACCTAATGAGTTTAGAACTAATCATGAATTTTTCATAATTTAGGTTAAATTAATTAATTTAATGGTGTTTATGGATGATATAAGTTCTCGAGTGATGTATCAAGCTTGGATAGACATGGAATGTCATATTGTGGCCTTATAGGTAGTTGTAGGACTTTAGAAAATAAAAAGGGATGAGGTTCAATTATGGTTGGTGGTCTTAGTAACATCCCTATGGATTTATGCATGATATAAATGCATATTGGTGTATATCCTTTCTAGTAGGGTGACAGACCCTATAATTATCAGATTTATAAATTTAATTTAAATAGTTAAAATTAAAATTTTAAATTCATCCGAGTATCTGGGATAAATGGGACTAGCTGCCTGGGCCACTATGGACCTTGTGCATTGGCTTAATTCCTCGACTACCAATTGATGAGGCCAGGACTAAGAAGATAAATAGATACATTGAAACCTATGGGATGGGGTGTGATGATACATTATAAGGAATACTTTAGTAGATAGGGTGAGGAACCTTGAGGTGTGCTTAGCCAAGGTGGATAGACCATAGGTAGATTTGAAAGGAGTTGGGTGAGTTGACTGGCCTGGATTGACCCTAGACATAGAGTTGAGCCTTGATCCATCTTTTAATACTGTCACCTGTGATGTATAACCTTGAGGCATGTGAGGACATATGATGTCTTTGACAATTTTGAGGGATGATATGTCCTCTAAGCGTCGGAAATTGATTGAAGATACTAGTTGTGATTGAGGATCCCAATAGGGAATCCTCTATTATAGTGATGATATAGAGGACCCTTGTGTGTGCCCCTTTAAGAGATGACCCTAAAAAGGTGTTTGTGTCTAAGGGTAGAGACTATTGTGGGTTTCACCTAGAACTTTGACCAACTTGTAATATCATAGGGGTAGTGAGGATGGGGATGTTATTAGGATTTCAGCTAGTACCTATTATAATTTTATTTAATTTTAAATATATTACGTGACTTTCCAAGACACATGGGAATCAAAAATTAGGTTTGAAATTATTTTCATTGACTAGATTTCTCAAGAATCGCCTTTTGAGATGTATAATACTCTAGGATTATTGATATTTCTTGGATCTATTGTCACAATATTTTGGGGAAGATGCCTAGTTTGACTAACATCCATTTTGGTTGATATAGTGGTGAATTCCTAGTGGTGGTTAATAAAATCCATTATCGAAGTATATGACAACACACATGCCAGAATTATTAAGATGATAGAGGTTAATTTGATACAATGATACCATTGTGAATTCTTTAGGTATTCTATATTTGATTGGAGATACCAGAAGACCATTGAGAATGCCTAAGACTCCCAGGATTAGAATGGTGGTATGAGGTGTTGGGTGAGAGTATATCCCTAATCATAGATATTTTAAATACTGAGGGTCATAGGTTCATCTAATTAACTTAGGATTAGGATACCCCTTAGGATCTAATAGATTCACCTTTTATGGATTGGATGAGGAGCTGTGAGTTTTTTGTTTCCCAGGTACGGACTGTGGGATCTAGGAGGGTACTCTGTTTGATTGATCGGGTCACCCAGGAATTAGTCATGCATGGATTTATGGGATTTCCTTGGTCATCCCACTCTTAGGAACTATACATTGGCCTAACACTAATAACACCCTGGTACTACCATTGGTTTTATCTATAGGGATTGAGGGCAAGGGATTCCTTGTGGCACCCCAAGGTCTATTACTCATCATTATGGAGGCATGATAATTTGATCTACAATGATTGGATAAAGGTTCCATTGAGGGTATGATCATGATAAACGATATTCTGGTACTTGATGAAGGATTTATAGTCGATTGGGGTCTGAAAATTAAGGATAAATGACATTTATTAGGCTTGTACCCGACTATATGTTTAAACCACAGGGGAAGTTGAGATACTGGTTAGAACAATCATTGTGGTGTAATTAAAGAAATTATGATCCACTAAATCATTACTTATAAACATCACCATTCATATGCATCAAATATAAAGAGAATGTAACAAATGATATTTACATGGTTCAGTATAAATGCATACTCCTTTCCATGTAGGTCAGTCCCACCAACATGGATTCTTTCAATATCATATTTCCTAAATACAAAGGCACAAGTAGTAAACAATTATACAAACCTTATAGCAACATTCTGGATCTAGATGGTTATACCCCAAAACCAACCTTTTCATATCCACTTACCATAGTTGGTTATACACGACAACAAAACAATAAATCATTTTTTTCAACTGGTATATATCCGTAGTTAGAAGATTAATTTTCCTTATTCTTTTCTAATTCACTTTAGAAAGTATCCACTTCTCCTACAAGTAATATGAATAAAAAATTACCTGGGTACAACATTCAATAAACTCAAAAATTCTCAAAGCAACTTTTTGGTCTTGAAAAATTCTCCAGAAACTCTATCTCAAAAACATTCTCTGCAAAAGTCAGTCCAATCTAGCTCGGTCTAGTAACCTCAGTCTGATAGTCTCCATCTGATTTTCCTTGGTCTGATTACCCATATTCTCATTATTCATAAATTGAGTAGAAACTCAATTGAAAACTCACAATTCCTATTTATAATGTGGCTCTCTCTAATGGATGTCTCTCTATTGGACTCGCTCGATTGAACTTCCTCAACATCAACCTAAAAAACAAAGTTTGTTTAAAAACTCAATACCTATTACACAATTGTAAAAACTCTAGATTTCAGTGAAAATGGGCAGTGTAAGTCATCTCAAACAAATGAACTGATATCTCCTTTGATAGTAATACAATAATAGTAAAGGTCAGAAAACTAATTTCATTTCCCTCTTAGCAAAAATACATAATTCATAGATTTTCATTCATTTTTGTCTTCGTCTTTGAATTTTTCAAATCTATTCAATCCTTCTAGGAACTTCTCGAATATTCTCAAATATACTCAAATATTTTGACTCCTTAACATTTAAAAACATTTCCTCAATCCAATTATTCATTATGATGAAAGCATATGCAAGACTGACGATGGAACATTATGATGACCTCTTGTAAACACTAGAAATATTCTCATACAGATTCTCCATATCAACTGAAAACAATTGTTAATATAGTGAAAATATTCTATATCATTCAAAACCTCTTTCAACAATACGTTTTTGAAAAGAAAATATCTAGAATTTCTTCAAAGTACTTATCATTTTATTCAATTTCTCACATAGATGATCCCGCATCAGATGAAGTAATCGATTTCAACATGAATTTGATGGATTAGTCTCTGTATTCCTTTTATGAATCAATTTTATCTCCAATCTGATGGTTGAAACCAAATCCCATCCGATGACTCTTGAACCAATTGAAAAACAATACATCAATGTTATTCTTTCATTCTTGACCCAATTTTTAGAGAAACAAATCAATTCATCCTGATGAAAATGGTTGAATAATTTTTTGATCAATCTCTGATTTTCATACTTGCATCAGTCCCAATATATTAACTCCTTTTATCTTTTTCATTGGTCCTAAAAAAATCCCAATGAAAAAAATTCTTCCATTGATTTATTTTTGAAACCATCAATGCATCTAATGATTAGTGTTAGTATTATTCCAATGATTGGTGGCAAATTGCATCCAATGGATTGGTGTCAGCAACAACTAATTTTTATTCAGAATTATGATGTAATCATTCACCAAATACTTTCTTTAAATATTTGTTTCTAGTGGATTATTGGTATGAATTAAAACCATTATTTTCATCTTCTCACATTTCAATTAAACCTTCACAGCCTTCAAACAAATCAGCATATAGTGATCTCTCCCGGATGAACTGATACTGGAAATCTTCAACTTTGATAACATAATTCTTTTATACACTTATTCCAGTATGCCTCAGTTATTTCAGGAATTTGATGACATTGAATATAGACATAGAATATTCCAAATTATATTGGAAATTATTCTAACTTCCCATTCTTTCAACAACATATTTCTTTCTAACCAAATTGTAAAAAAATTGGTTGCACTAGTTTTCCCCTATTCCTTCATAATGCTTGCATCACAAGTTTTTCAAACAACTTATGGTTTTGAGAACTTACAAAACAATAAAGTATAGTTAAATTTAGTATAAAATACAGACTCTAATTCAAATTCTCATTATTATCAAAAAAATCATTCTAGAATTAATATGATTTATAATAGCATCTTATTTTCTATCAAGATCCCAATCTGCTGAATCATATTTGAGGAATCATGCCGATGGGTTGAGTTTAATTCTTCATACCAAGGGTATGGGTCTGATGCTCTCAAAACCTATCTCCTTTATTATTGTGCATCTCCTTGGTCATAACAAAAACATAAAATTCTATATTTATCAATCTTTAATAATATATCATCAATTGACAATAAGTACATCCAAAACAAAACTTGGGCCTAAAAATATCCCCCTTTGTGTTTTTTGTAAATAACCAATTCTAAACAATAACACCTTTTCTTTTCTCATGTTTTCTTTTTTATCATTCCTTTCTTTGTAGACCTATTTATTATCCCTCCCCATTATTAACAATAATATTCAATAACAAATAGGCTTCAACTCTATAACTCTAATTCTACACAGGTGAACCAAGGGTAGAAAAAAGCTTACATAATCATGGTTATCAATGTTTTCTATAACACAAATTTCATGTAATACATTCTCATGTTTCTTTCAACACTATCAATTCTAGGAAAATTTTGAAAGAATTATTTTTGGATAAAATTAATGTGAACCCATCTCGACAAACATATCATAATGTTCAAGTGTATAAACACAACTTTTCAAAAACTCATATTTTTTTATCCTCATTAATTTCGTTTTCAAGAAGAGTAAGAGTCACAAAAACATCAGATTCCTTATTTCAAATCCTTGAATTCCCTATAAGATAGTACAAATACAAAATATTTTGGGAATAAGGAGGAACCTTAGTTGTTCCTTAGAAGCAATAATCAGACAAAGAGTCCTCTATCATCCTTGACTTTTTCTTATTCTTCTTGGATTTCTCATTGGATGTATTTTATTCCATATATTCGTCCTTATTATATTTTTTAATAAGTTTATCTTCATATATATACTCTTCTAATAAGGTTGTAAATTTATTATCCCCTTTAGTAACATTTTTTATATTTATTTTTTAACATCTCTTTCATGCCTTCCTCTTTTTTCTGGCAGGATAGTTAAACAACTTTTAATAGCATGCCCTTCTTGCTTCTATATCTTGTATCTTTTCAGAATTTTCAAATCACCATCTATTGAAATTTTTTTATCAAAATTTTTATCAGATTTAGAAACATATTTATTTCCCTTTTCTTTATATTTCTTTATTCCTCTTAGAACTTTATAGCCTTGTCAACTTGTTCTAGCTATATAAATGAGAATTATTTCTTTTGGTACTTAACATGTTTTCTTTTCTCAACTTCCTTAACATACACAACTTTCTTTATCTGATGAGTTTCCTTTTTTTGGTTTCACATAATTTTTAGAAACATTTGATCTTATTTACTCATCATATCTCCCCCTTGATTTATACTTATTTCTTGTTAGAGACATGTTATATCAGCATGAATATACAATGTGTCCGAAAACTCCACAACACCAATAATTACCTCATAATATTGATTTTTATAACTGATAGTTAACTTGTTTAGAAAATTTTCATTGTTGTTTCTTCAATATTCATGAAACACTTTCATGAGAGATTATTTTGAAGGAATTTCCATATTTCTTGATGAAGGATGTTTTCTAAAAAACTTGTGTTTTTATACCTCTTTCTCAATGTCTTTAGAAGTTTAAACTGTAACATCAACTACCTTGGTGAAGTTTTATCTTATATTTCTTATATCACTTTATACTGTAAGAATAATTTATTGTGTTTAAATAAACACCTCTTATTTCTCATCTAGATGAACTTTCATAATAACTATCATCTTTTCAGATTTGGCTATCTTCAATTTTTTCTTCATATATTCTTAAAAAAGGATAGATTATTTTATTTTGTGGCTCTCATTTATAGCATAATTTTCATCATAACTTTTTAGTTTTCTTTTAAGATTTATATTCTCAAAAGTCTTGTCTTTAAAATCTGTATTCAACTTCCTTATTTCTTTGTTGATTTTAGTATTTTGTTCAAATGTATCCTATATATTATCTTCGAGAATCCATTCTATTTTTGTCATCTCATCAGAATCATCATTACTTAATGAATAAATTCCATTTATAAGTTCACAATGAAATTGACTTGATGATCAAATTTATATTTGGATGAGTAATCATCCTTCTTTCTTCTGATCATAAAAAGTTTATTATATTTTTCATAAGTATAGGTTCTGGTTGTAGAAGAAGTGTGCGATGGGCGGTGCCAAAATTTTCTTTTTTCCATGATCGATGATCAATCCAAGATCTATACATTTTTTATTCACCATGATCAATGTAATTGAATCAAATATAGAAAATATTAATCACATCGGAATAGATAGAGAGAGATATAGGAGATAAATACTCATTGTTTATAATTAATTTAATTAGATAAAGAAGTACCTTTAAGGAATTATTTCTTCATTGAAGAATCTAGATACAGATCTGTACTGCACCATAAATTCATTTTAAAAACCAAGTGTATATTTCCTCAAATAGTGATCCACACGTGTTCCAGGAATCTCAAGATGTCGCCGAAGGAGTCTCAAAGTTCTAGCATGAAAGATCCTTGCACTTGCGTCTTCTGCCTTGATCGCATAGAGAATCAATTCAAAAGCATTCTCCTTGCTTCAGTGGAGAAGCTCTCTAGTCTTGAGGGGATTCTCCAAGATTATTTTTCACAACCAAATAGGCTAATGAGAAACTAACATAATTGGGTATTTTTATTTCTAGGGTTTAAATAAAATAATTTTAGAAGATCCCTTATTATTTATTTAATCCTAGAAAAACCCCATGTAAAATAATAATGGTAATATTATTGTTTCTCAACATGCACTGAACTTGAGATTTATAATTAAATACTATTTTATTAAGTAATATTCAATATTATCATTTCTCACCAGACTATTAAACTCAGTCCGCTATTCCTCCAAAATATTTATTGGGCCATGAATAATGTCTATTTATTTATTAAATAAATATCACTGCATTATTCTCCAATAAATAAATAAATATTATATTCAGTAAACAAAAAATAAATATTTATGAAATATTATACTCACAATATATTCTCTTGAATAACTAGTGACAGAATAAATGAGATGAAACATACTTGAAAAGTTATTAAAAAACGCATTGGAATAATATTTATTCAACCAATTAAATAATAAATAATCATAAATTATTTAAATAAGATTTTGGAAACACTTAGTTGGTGACCCTCCATGCCTCTTTCTGAGTGGCATTAGGTGAAGTATCCCAAAGTCGAAGGTTAGCATCTAGCAACACACCAGGGAACCCATATAGAAAGAATTTAACGACTCAATGAAATGTCACCTAATATTAATGATTACTATGTAATATAATCCTTTTATTACTATATCTCAAATTGGGTAGGTTGTATGCTAGTGTCATCAACCTATATGCTTGATATCTCTTTATTTGAATTTTTGGAAATAAAACTTTCCAATAGAACACCATGGACGTTGATTTATTTAGTCTATATAATTTCCATCAAAGGGAATGATATATTAACTTCCGTTAATAAATATAAGGGATAAATACTTTCTTGAATTATTAATTAATGCAATATTACTTATGATGCACCAAACATATCCTACTTTGTTTTGATCATCTCTCATCATGGTTTTTGTCAATAAATATAAGCAGTCAACTCATAACACTCATAAATAATAATCATAAAGTATAAGGACCAATACACACATCCATATATAGGAATATCCAATTACATATAGAATTGTGGATTTCCTACTCGTAGGTCTCATTCTCATAATATCCATACTGGATATTACCATGGGATTACACCATGAGAAGGTGCCTCAAATTCCTATGAGTCTCCACCCATGATATCCTGTATCATTTGTATCCCTAAAATGATATCATCCAGCTATAGAACATATATTCAAGATTCATTTCATATTAATTCTTTGTTCTCACCATATTAGGGAACTTCTATAACTTTTTAGCATGACAATTACTCTTACAACATTATCAAATACTATTTTAACTAGAAGAACAATCATGATGTGATAAGTAGTTTATTTATATTCCATACTATGGATAGAAATTTATCATAATGTAAAAGGAAGTTGGTTTTAGGGGACTAACTCCAAGATACTCCCACTTTCACTAGAGCCAACTACTAACAACATTCAGTTTGCAAGCTCTCACATGATACTCATGTTTCTGTTGAGATAGGTCTTTAGTCAAGGGTTCTACCATGTTATCTTCTATGGGAACTCTACTTACTATAACTTTACCCCTATGATATAAATCCCTCAAGATGTGATATTTTCAGAGTATATGCTTTTTTTGTGTGACCTTGGCTCTTTTTCAAGATCCACTGCTGCAGTATTATCACAATAAAATGTGATACGGTCTTTACTGCTAGGTACTGCATCAAGCTCCTAAAAAATGTTCTGAATCCAAATGAGTTTTTTAACTGCATCAGAAGATGCTATATACTTAGTATCCAATATAGAATCAATGAAAACTAGATGCCTTGAAATCTTCTAGATCACAGCTCCTCCGTTGAGACAAAAAATATATCCTAATTGTAAATTTATATCATTTTGATTTTTCTAAAAACCAGCATCAATATAACCCCTAATGAAAATATCTTTGTCTCCTCCATACACCAGAAACATGTCTTTAGTTCTCTTAAGATACTTAAGGAAATCCTTAACTAAATTCTAAAGATTTTCTCCAAGATCTTCTTGATATCTTCCTACCATGATTAGTTAATATGAAACATAAAGTCTTGTAGATAACATGGAAAACATGATGGATCCTATCACTGAAGTGTATGGGATCTTACTCAATATATCTTTATCTTATTATGTTTGGGAACACATTTTCAAAGAAAGATGTAAACCATGTGACACTAGAACTAATCCCTTTTTGGATTGTTCCATGATAAATTTATTTTGTATCTAATCAATATAGGTACTTTTAATTATTCCAAGAAGCCTATTAGATCTATCAAAAATTATCTTTATCCCTAGAATGCAGAGTGCTTCACCTAAGTCTTTCATGGAGAAGAAATTGTTCAACTAGTCCTTAACAAATTTTAATACTGGTATGTAATTTACAATAAGTAATATATCATCAATATATACTACTATGGTAATCATTTAATTACCATTAAACCTGTTATAAACACATGAATACTAATTGTTTTTTAAAAAACCAAAATATATTATGGATTTTTTGAATGAAATTTTCTAGGAACTCGATTCTTTCTTCAATCAATAAATGGATCTCTACAACTTGAAAGTATTTTTTGAATCACCTGGAGTTACAAAACCTTCTGGTTGCGTCTTATAGAAATCTTCCTGAAGGTTCTTATTGAGGAATGCAATTTTGACATCTGTGTATACAATCTCATAGTCATGGTAAGCTTCTATATCAATTATGATTCTGATGGATTTAAACATGGAAACTAGTCAAAGGGTTTCATCATAGTCAATTCTTAGTGCTTTTTAAAACCTTTATCCACTAGCCTTTATTTATAGGTACTTACTTTACCTTCCATGTATAGTTCCCTCTTGAATACCCATTTGAAACTGACAGAATTTACATCAACTTGTGCAACAACCAAAACCCAATCTTGGCTCTAATACATGGAATCCATCTCATAATTCATATCTTCTAGCCATCTAGTTACTTCTGATATTTGTACTACCTCCTTGTAGCAGTGAGTATCATCATTGTAATCCAATAATGAGTCACCATCCTTGGTGACCAGAAAACCATATCTCTCTTGTTCTCTAACTTATCTTATACTCCTATATAGTACTTGTGTTTCAGGAAGTATTTCTTCCATGGGGACCTGGATATATTCCCACAACAAATCCTATATATCTTGAGCATCAACTTCATTGAATTAAATATTTCTCCCACTAACCTTTTTGAGTATTTTCTCCCTCTCAAGAAATATGGATTTTCTGGAAACATTCACTTTATTGTTTGAGCAGTTGTATTGGTAGTATCCCTTTATTTCCTTGGGATACCCTATAAAGATACACCTCGTGCCTTGGGGTTCTATTTTATACCCTAATAAGGCCTTAAAATTTTCCTCACAAACCCATACATGTGTATGCGATAAAATGGGTCTCTTTCCACTTCATAAATCGAAGGAAATTCCATTTTCCTCTTTAGTTGGTACTCGGTTTAATTAATTTGTCATATTTTTTTAATGCATATCCTCAAAAGGATAATGGAATATTTGTATGACTCATCATCGAACTTACCATTTTTAACAAGGTATGGTCCCTCCTTTCACTAACACCATTCCACTATGGTGTATAAGGTGGAGTGAGTTGAGAGAGAGTCCCAAACTTCCATAGAAAGTCAATGAATTCTTGGTTAAGATATTCCCCACCTTGATCTGATCAAATCTTCTTTTTCTTCTTATGAAGCTAATTATCTACTTCATTCTTGAATTCCTTGAATTTCTCAAAAGAATTAGACTTATACCTCATCAAGTAGATATATCCATATATACTCAAGTAATTAGTAAACATTATAAAGTAAGAATATCCAACTCTAGCTTCTATTGGAGATCATCCACACACATTAGTGTGTACCAATACTAGATGATCTATGGACCTTTCACCCTATCCACTGAATTGTAGTTTTCTGATTTTTCCTTGTAAATAAGAATGACATCTACCAAGTGGTTTTGTCTCGGAAGTGTCTAAACAATCATATAGACATAAATTTGTCGAACTCTTCTCATTTATATGAACAAGGCAGTGATTCCATGGGTGGGTGTTATGTGAGTTATATGAACATGATTCATTATCAATCTCCAGTGCTTGGTTTTAGTAATTTAATACATAAATTCCATTATTTAAATAAACCATACCATAACATTTTTTTTCTCTATAAAATAAATAACTTTTATTTCCAAATTTGAAAATAAATGCATCTATATCTAAACATGACATAGAAATTATGTTCTTGGTAACCGTAGGTACATAATAAAAATATCTTAAAACCAAAATCATTCCCATTATAAATAAAAGGTGGTAGTCACTAATGGATAGGGTAGCCAGCCTTTCTTTATTGGCATCTCTCAGATCCACCTCTCCTCTAGATATCTCTCAAAATCTAGTTAGTTCCTATATTTGGATACAGATGTGAGCACCAAAAACTATATCTAATACCCATTGTGTAGAAATGAAAAGATTTCACTCGATAACAAATGAACCTTGTGCTTCCCATTTCTTTTGGATGTTGTTCCTTTTCTAGTGGCCTTACTTTCCACATGGAAAACATACTGCCTCCTTTTCCTTCCCCTGCCTATGGATCTTCTTATTCTTGTAAGGATGGTGCTCGAGAGCTTTAGACTGTTTATAATTCTTGGTCCCCTTTTCCTTATTCTTAATTTTATTTTTCACCATAAGGATTGACGGTTTATCACGTCTGATGTCTTTATCCACTTGGTGAATCAAGGTTATAATTTGGAAAATACTCTTCTCATTATTTATCATATTATAATTCATAATAAATCTATATATGGCCTTGGGAAGTGATGAACTTATGAAATCTATATGTAACTCATCTGGTAATTTAATCCCTATGATGTCAAGGTGTTCAATATAACCAACAAGCTTGACTACATGAGTCCCATCTGGCACATACTCTCCAAGATTAGTTGTGAATAATTCATTGGAAATTTCATACCTATCTTGTCTCACCTTCTCTTGATATAGATCCTGAAGATGAGGCATCATTATATAAGCATCCATATACTCATGTTTATTTGAAAAATCACTGGACATGGATGATAACATGAAGCACTGAACATCTATAACATCATTCATATGTTTCTCATAAAGAGAGAGTTTTTCATCACTTGCCTCATTTCCTGGTGCAACTGGTAAAGGTTGTTACAATATATACAATTTCCTTTTATGGTGAAGGATGACATGTAGGTTCCTTTTCCACTATTAGAATTTTGTGATGGTGAGAAGTTCTTCTTTATTAAGTATGGATCACAATGATACGTTTGATGTTATTTTATTGATGTTTCTAAAAAAATAGAATATTATGAATTTTAGTACTTTATCTGATAAATTTAAGACAAATAAATAAATTATATATTTATTAGTCTCCCACTATTTTATCGAAACCCAATAACTCTCACCATTGGCTTTGAAATATCCTATTTCTTGGATATTATAGTGGAAATGATCTATATTCCCCTTCTCATTACCCCAAATTTAGATGATCAAGAAACTTGAATGGTTTTAGGTAGGAATTCTAAATGAAAAAATCATTAACTCATAGTTACTTGATCTCCTAAGTGGACTCCCCATTCATGAAATCAAAAACTTATATTTCCTTAGAATTTGCCTCTTAGTTACACCAAGTACTACTTTAGAAGTCAACCCTTGATGTAAAAAAAGTTAATTCAATACAGAAACTCAAGTTAAAATTCCCCGATAAATGAAATCACCCCATATTTTACTGGTCAAGCATTTTGAACTATGTTTCAATTCTAACTGAAGTAATCAAAGGCTATACCGACTTAATATTTTAATTGAGGGATTTTATCCTTTTATGTGTAAATTGAAAATATTTATCTTTATCACAAGTTTTTTAATATTAAGTGGGACTACTTTTGTGATTAACCATGTCTTAGATAATATTTATGCACAATATGGTTCATTTTAGGTCTATATTGTTACAATACATCCATAATGAAATAACATTACAACTGATAGAAATAAAATAAAGGGTACGATCATGAGCTTATACTAATTGTCAGTTTATCAAGTGGTTGACAAACTAACCATTGACCTTGGGGAGAAACACCTTTGAAAAATTGAGTTTCATGTTTATAAATTTCCACCTGTTCGACCTTTATATCTCCTTTGACTGGATTCACCTCAGTTCCGTATTTGAATTGCCTCCACTAACTTGGGAGATCCATCCATTACAAATGCCTTTTACTCACATGCAAGTGAGGGAAAAGGGGTTTATGTAAAAGAAACCATGGGAAGACATGACCTATATAATAATGAGGAGAGAAGGAATGCATGACAACAATATAATTTAATAATACATTAAATGATACCAATCACAACAAACGTTTTGTTCTAGTTGATGATCATCCACATTCATGAAATTAATTACACATTTAATAAAAATATCATTCAATTATTTAATTGTTCTTATTTAAGATAAGTCACACTCGAATCGATTAATTATTATTTTCAATTAATAAATAATTCTATCTAAATTATTATCTTAATTTTCTTAAGATTATCATACATTATAATTTTAAACAAATTAAATAAATTCATTTAAAATTAATTGTGTACATAACTTGGACCTTGGAGTTAACACAGTGAATACCCATCCAATTCTTCCTAACATGTATTAAAATCATTTACTATTTTACACTCGTGACATATGGAATAAACAACTTATCACATAATTTCAAAAAATTTACTTCACAGATGATTACATGAATTACATGATTTTTCATTCATGTGATATGCTTCAAGGCATGTAGAGTAAAAACATGTAATATGAATCATACATGAAAATAAGATCTGAACACTATGTAGATATTAATTAAACATTTATGTTTTTATGTATATTAAAACCTATCACTTGGCATGCCTTATATTTATGACCACACAAAAGTACATGTCTTAAAGATTACATAGTAAAATAATTTAATTTTTAAATATGTGTAACTTGGTATATGCACAAGGAATGTAGATCCGATATACATGGCATGCACACCTCTCACCATCTATTAGATACGCACACCTAGGGACTCAACATGTAATCTATGCCTTGAAAAAATGTAGTACATAGTGTGTACAATGGACCACACACCATGTTGGCTCTGTGTTACATGGTCACTAGCTGGGTAGGTCGTGTATGGAATACACAACCAATTTCTGACCCAAAGAGATTACACACCATGTACAATGGTCCACGTAGTGTGTTGTCTGGATGACCATGCACTAGTCAGTCCTAGTCAACAGGCAGTGTATGAACTAACTACACTGCCTATCATCAATGCACATGGTTTGAGTGATTGTTGAATTAAATCATGGTGCATTGACCACAAATACATGGCATGTAATTCTGATTACATGTCCTATACTCTTATGTTATTCGACCATAATCCATGGCACATTTGGATGAGTTCCTCAATTTTATTTTAATTAGAAATTTAAACTTATTAATTATATCCATGAGAAATGAAGGAGGAAGAAATAGATCTCAAATTTCAAATTAAAATAACAATTAAACTTGAATTGATAAACTATATTATAAATGATTAAATCACTAATGATCTTAAATAATTATAAACAATTATGTTCCCCACTCTAATACCACATGTAGGTTCCTAGTGCATTAGAAGCATGCGATGGGTGGTGCCCAACTTTGTTCTCCATGATCGATGGTCAATCCAAGATCTATATGATGTTTAATCACCATGATCAATATAATTGAATCAAAATATAGACAACATTAATCGGGGAATAACTAAGAGAGAAAATATCATCACATATTTTTTATAATTAAATTTATTAGATAAATAATTACCTTTAAGGAATTATTTCATCATTGATGAATCCGACGACATATATCTTATGAAACATCATTACGTTGAAGAAAAAACGTGTAGTTTTTCTCCAGTAGTGATCCACATGCATTTCATAATTCACCAAACATCATTGAAGGAGTCTCCAGGTGCAATTATAGAAGCTACTTGTGCTTGCAATGTCTTCCTTGATCACCTCAGGAATTTATTCCAAAGTATTCTCCTTGATCCGGTGGATGTGGATTTCTCACTGCTCATGGGAACATTCTTGGAGAAGGATGCTCTCTAAGCTTGAGAGGATTCTCTAAGATTGTTGTGGACAACTGAATAGGCTATTGATAAAAAGAAATAATTGGGTATTTGTATTTCAAGGGTTAAAATCAAATAATTGCACAAGTTACCTTTTTTTAAAAGGTTGGGACCAAAGCATCATTTATTATTAAATCAAAGCAAAGACCTCTTTTAACTGGGTAGAGGGAGACCCATTACATAGCCTGAAGGCCAAGTGGGAATTTTTTCCCATTACATGACCCGTAGGCCCAAATTTATGGACCAAATCCCATTCTGTGAATAGTACTGCTACAGTACCCGCGTTGCTACAGTACCGCACAGTACCCGCCGCCGCTAGAGTACACTACCGCCGCTATAGTGCCCGCCGTTGCTACAGTACCCGCCACTGCTATAGTACGCTACCACAAGTTACCCTATTATTTATTTAATCCTAGAAAAACCCCATGTCAAATAATAATAATAATTTTATTATTTCTCGATATGCACTGAACTTGCGAATTATAATTAAATATTATTTAATTAATTAATATTCAATATTATGATTTCTTACTGGACCATTAAACTTAGTCCTCCATTACCCCATAATATTTATTAGTCTTTTAATAATTTCTATTTATTTATTAAATAAATATCATTGTATTATTCACTAATAAAAAAATAAATATTATATTCACCAAATAGAAAATAAATATTTATTAAATATTTCACTCACAATATATTCTCTTGAATAAAAAGTGATAGAAAAAATGCAATCAAGAATACATGAATAATTATTAAATCATGCACAGGAATAATATTTATTCAAATTATTAAATAATAAATAATAATATATTATTTAATTGATATTATGAACAGACTTAGTGTGTGACCCTCTAGGCCTCTTTCTCAGTGGCATTAGGTGAAGCAGCCCAAAGTTCAAGTTTAGCATCTAGAAACACAACGAGGCACCCATATAGAAATATGTTAATACTATAATGAGATGTCACCTCATATAAATTCTTACCATGTAATATAATCCCTTTATCATAATATATCACATCAAGTAGGTTTCATTCCAATGACATCAACCTATATGCTCAATATATCATTCTTTGACATTTTGGAAATAAAAAATTCCTATATAACACCATGGATATAGATTTATTTAGGCTATATCATTTCTATAAAAATTCTAGAGATTTTAACTTATGTTAATAAATATAAGGGATAAATATTTTATCACATTTTTCAATAATTCAATATTACTCGTGACACACATAACATATCCTACTTCACCAAGAACATACGTCATCATAGTTTTCATCAATATATATAAGTGCATGAATCATAAATCTCATTAATAGTAATCTTTATTTTTAAGAACCAATACACACATATGCAGATAAGAACATCCAATGACACATATAAATGTTGATTTCCAACTGTCGGGTCTTATTCTCATAATATCCATACTAGATATTACCAAGGGCGTACACCATGAGGAGGTTCCTAAAAGTCCTATGAGTATCCACCTAGGACAACCTGTATCATTTGTGTCCCTAAAATGATATCATCCGACTATATAACATATATTCAAGAATAGTGTCATAACATTTTCGGGTTCTCATCATAGCGGGGAACTACTATGACCTTTTAGTGTGCAACTACTCTTAGGACATTATCACATACTATGTTATGAAGAAGAAAAAACATGATGTGATAAGTAGTTTATTAATATTAAAAATAATTAATACATGTTTATCATAAATTACAAAGAAGTTGGTTCTAGGGATCCAACTCCAACAATAAGGAAATCTTTCCTTATGTTTCAACTATATTTTTTCTGAAATTTTTGATCATCATCTTTAGACTCATACTCTTCAACATTATTCCTAGTAAAATTCTATAAAAAATTTCTTTTCCATTCTCAATTAAAACTGTTGAGAGATTTACCTTTCCATTTTACCTTATTGTATTTCTTGGAAAGGAGATAAATTTTTTTGTTGAAATATTCACCTTTTTATTCTACATCTGAATCACATGATCTTTCTTTATTATTTTTATCTTTATTTTTCCCTTTTAACAATTATTATAATCCCATTTCTTAATCAACATTTTATTTAAATTTCATAACCTTCTCTCTTCTCATTTCATAAGTAACAAGAGTACTCTGAAGATCATCTAGAGAAAGGGTTTCATGATCTTTTTCCTCCAAGTATGAAAGCATGGCATCAAAAATATTTGGAAAAATTCTCAAGATATTATCAAAAATATTTGAGTCATACAACTTCTCACCATAAAATATTATAATGATAACAATATCATTTCAACTTGCAATTATGTCACTGAAAAACTTATACTCATCCATTTCTATATCTTCATACTTCAGCCTCTAGAGTTGTAACTTTTCCTTTTTCACCTTTTTTATTTCCTCCATAAATGTTCTTCAACATATCCTAGATAGCATTGGTTGTTACAAATCACTTTACTATAATTAAATCACTTTCATTTTGTGATGAGAGTAAAGTATTTTTTGGCTCTTCCATAATTCCCAAGATTTTTCTTATCAGTAGCAGTAATAGAATAATTCTCAATAAAGGAGGAAATCTATCTATAGTAGCTTCCAAAAAATCATACCCAAGAGATATAAGTTATAGAAACATTATATATTTCTATATATGATATTTCTTACCCTTAAAAACTAAAATCCCCTTATAGTTCAAGGAATTGAAACTATTCATTTGTAGAGATGGATTTTTAAGAGGGAACCTCCCTCTGATACCAAATGTTGTTCTCTAATAGGATCAAGACCAATGAGATGGTGGGTGAATTAGTGGTTCTTTTTTTCTTTTATAATAAATTATCTTAACTTATTTGGTAAACTATATTAACCTTTGAAACTTATTAAAGTTATGATCCACTCAAGTATAACTTTACAACCTTACAATTCGTATGTAAAAAATATAAAGAGAATACAGAAGATCATATTTACAAGGTTTTGTACAAATACCTACTCCTTTCCATGTTGTATAGTCCCACCAACATGGATTCATTCACTATCTTCTTTAAAGAATAAAAAGACACAAGAATTAAACAATTATACAAACATAGTAGTAACATTTCTACTATAGTTGCTTATACCCCCCAAAAAAACATGCATTCCATATCCACATCCTAAAGATGGTTATACACCCTACAAAAAAAATCAATCCTTTTCATCAACTAGTACATATCCACAATTATAGTATTAACTTTCCTTCTTCTTCTTTTGATTCACTTTAGAAAGTATTCACTTCCTATAAAAGTAATCTAAAAAAACTATACATGTATACAATCTTCAAGAACATAAAAAAATTCTTAAAGGAAATTTTAGGCCTTGAAATAATCTCCAAATACTCTATTCGGAAAACTTCCTCAAAAAAATTCAGTCTAATAGTCTTAGTATGATTATCCTCAGTTTGATTCTAATTCTACCCTTCCTTCTTAAATTTATTAGAAACTCAATCAATAGCTCAAAATTTCTTCATCTGATAAAACTCGGTCTGACATGGCTTGATCTGATGGGCTTACTTTGATGAACTGCGTCAGCATCAACCTAAAAAATAAAATCTAGTTGTGAACAAAATACTTGTTCCACAATTGTCAAAGCTCTAGATTTCAACACACGTGAACAATGTATGTAATCTCATAAAAATTAACTGAGATCTATTTTTATAGGCACCCCGGAATGGTAAAGGTAAGAAAACTAATTTTACTTCCCATTCAATGAAATTCATTGTTCATAGATTTCTTGTTCATCTAAGTCTTAATCATTGACTTCTTAAAATCTTTTCAATCCTTCGGGGAGCTTCAAAAATATTTTCAAATCTACTCAAATATTCATAATTCTTTATGTTTACAAAAGATTTCTCAATCCAATACTTTATTATGATGAAAGAATATGTAAAACTGAAGATGGACCATTATAATGACCACTTTAAATACTAAAAGTATTTTTATACAGATGATCTGTATCAACTGAAAACACTTGTTAATACAATGAGATCATCTCATAGCTTTCAAAAACTCCTTGACAATATATTGTAAATAAGTACATATATGGAATGTATTCAAATTATTTCTCATTTCCTTTAATTACTCAGACTAATGATCTTGTGTTTGATGAAGTAATCAATTTTAGCAAGCGTATGATGGATCATTCTCTGTCTTCCTCTAATGAATTGGTGTCATCTCCAATATGATGGTCAGAACCACATCCAGTCTAATTATTCTTGGCCCAAATTAAAAACAACACATCAAATTTCTTCTTTCATTCTCAACCAAATTTTCATAGAAAACAAACAATTCAACCTAATAAAAATGACTGACTACATTGTTGACCATTTTTTGATTTTCTTACTTGCATCGGTCTCAATAGATTAACTTCTTTTACCTTTTTCTTTGCTCTCAACAACTCATAATGAAAACAATTATTCCTTTGATTTATTTTTTCACTCACTAATGCATCTGATTATCAGTGTCTGTATTAATCAGATGATTGGAGGTACATCACATCTGATGGATCAGTGTCATCAACAACTTCTTTTAATTCTTTATTACAAGGTAATCATTCACCAACTCATTTCTTTGAAGATTTTTTTCTTGGGTCTTATTATTCTAACTGAAAACAAGTATCTTAATCTTCTCACATTTGATGTAAAGATCATTATCCTTCAACCAAATCTATTTCTGATTATATCACACAAATGAATTAAGACTAGAAATCTTTGAATTTAGCAACTTACTTCTTTCACAAACTTCTTTAAGTAAGAATGAATTATTTCATGACTTTGATATTGTTGAAGATTGGCATAACATCTTTTGAATTATAATGGAAATTATTGTAACATGCCATGCTTCTAACAATTTATTTTTTCCAACCAAACCAAAATATGATTGGAAACAATGTTTATACCCCTTTCTTTCATAAGGCTTTCATCATAGGATTTTTGAACAACTTATGATTTTGAGAACTAAAAAAATATAAAATCATCATCATATTTAGTATCAAATACAGACTTTGATACAAATTCTCATTATGATCAAAACTTTTATTCTATACTTAATATGATTTCTAGTAGCTTTTGAATTTCTATCAAGATCCTTGTATGATGAATCTATTCGAGGACTCACACCGATGTGTTGATTCCAATACCTCATACCGATGGTATGGGTCTGATGTTCTCCAGACCTATTTCATTTAGTTTTATATATCTTCCTACTGATTCCCCAGAGCGATGGTATAGGTCCTATGTACTCTAGACCTGTCTCCTTTAGTATTGTGTATCTTCCTAGTTAGTTTGATGAAGTCAATCTGGAAACAAAAAACTCCATCTTTCTCAATCATCAATCATATATCATCTATTAATGAGAAATAAAACCAAAAAAAACTTGGCCATAACAAAATCACTGCATTGTCAGTATAGTATGGGACCATGTTGGTGTTTACCTACTAAGATATGTACTCACACCCTACTTGGGAAGCCATCGTAATTGGGTACTTGATAAACTCTCACTGATTATACATATATATTGGGAAGAGTCCATGGGTTTCATGGTTTATCTAGACTAGATCAAGTAGGAAAAAAGCTTTTGAGGAGGTATGGATCAATGATGTAGTGGATCTTTCTTTGTATTTTAATTATTTTTTATACTCTATATATGTGATCATCCCAGTGACCGATTGGTCTTGTATGCTTGTATGAATGATTTTTAATTTTTATATCATGTTGAGTTTATTTATTATTTATATATTCTCTGATATTTATGATTCATGGTTAATTAATTATGATTAAACACTCTAATGTTGGGGATATAGTATCCACATGATACCTCCTTTGAACCCTGATACTAGTCATAAGCCTCTATTGTATGAGGAGGCACACTTGAGGTCATGTGGAAGTTCAATACAATTAATGTTCATAGTAAACCCAGGAAGGGTATTACAAAGTGGTATCATAATTATTTTACTTTTTCTTTACTATTTTGGATGCGGTAGTCAGGATATAATAATTTTTCAAAGATTGTGATGGTTACATTGCTGGTGTGTCATGAACACCTTTACTGGTAGGAATTAAAGGTTTATAGGGATGATATTGATGTTTTGGATTTATGATGTTACAATTTATCGATTTCACCTTGTGTGAAGCACATGATGTTTGAATTTATGATTTATTATGTATTTTTGGATCTTCTTACATATGAAAGAAACTATTTATTGATTTTGGATCTTGGAAAATTATTACAAGAGGCATCTGGATGCATCATGATTCACCATGTAGGATTAACAAGACACGTAGGGGATTTATTGTGTGATTTTGACACTTAATGTAGTTTAACTATTTAAAGTGTTAATAAGATCTTATAAAACATATTTCTATATAATTTATTGGTGTCATTGTACTAAGATAGACAACATTTTATATATAAATATATATCTATTTTTAATGGAAGGTCATGTAGATCAATGGAAATATTCTTGATGAAGAGGATGATGGTACAATCCCTTGGGTGCACATGTAATGCAGTGAACCACGTAGTTCAGTAAAGGAATATCATTCCTTTAAGATGAAACCCTCGTGGGTGTTCGTTTTAAAGGAAAATCATTTAAATCATTATTAAAAAAATAAAAAAAAAATTCCCATATATATTTGATTGGAACTCTACTTTACTGAATCATGTGATAGTATTTTGTGGGATACAAATCATCATAGGCTGATGCTAGTTATATTTGTGTGCCTATGTGATGTGAAAAGATCCTCTAGGGTGAAGTCTAATGTATCGATGCTCAGAGAGGGTGGGTTCCCTAGGATTATTTATTTAAAGTTATAGTAACAACCTATAAAATGTTTTATCATATTTATTGGAATGAAGGTTTACTTAACCAGGCCAATGGTTGTAGATTTATTTGGTATAGATCATCTAGTATGATGTTGCTAGCAACAATAGTGGTGACAGATGAGATATCATTGTAGAGGGAGAAGTCTAGTAAGTTAATTCTCAGTGAGAATCAGTGCCCTAGTAGGATGATTAATAGGAACAAAGTTCCCGATATATGTGGATATGTGAACCTAGAGTGGGTTTTTATGGAATGATGGATGCCATGTAATATTTGGTTATAATAGTTTTCATGACTTTCCTTTAGTCGTGACCCTATAGAAGACATAAAATTTGAGTGAGGTGGGAGGACATAGTGACATTGAGATACAACTAAGGATTCTGAGTGAGTCATTACCTAGTTAATTTCATGGGAAACCAGTGATAGTGGTTAACTTATAGTTTTAATTCTTTAGATATGAAGGCATGGGTGGATGCTTCAAGTTGGGATCGATGCATGAAAGTTACTATTAAGAATAGGGTATAGGCATGGTGAGTACTTTTTACACTTTATGTGATAATCACCTTGAATTATATAACTTCGGTATGTGAGTAACATGGATTTTCTTGATATAACGTATAGTTTATAAGGGTAAGACTGTTTAGGTACCTGACCTAGTTAAATATTAATACTCTTTAAAAGCATGGTGTAAGCATGGGTAGATGATTTTGGTTTCACTATGGATTTAGGTAATGACTAAGCTTGTGGTTAATATTGGCATAGGTGAGGCACCTGATTTTGTAGAGGATTTCCAAGGGCGTTCATTTAGATAGAACTAACATGTGAAGTAACATGGTTTGTATTGAGGTGTGTGGTGTAGTTTGGATGGTGTGAAACTCATGGGACAAATAGTCGAGTTTATGTATTCAGATGGTTCTAGAACATATAACTATCTTTTTTTTTCTGGTGATCTTGAGGTAACACATGTTATTATATGTGGGACTAGTTGAAATTGAAATTAGTGCCAACCATTTGAAAACTAAGGACTGATGGAAATCATTGAAATTCTTATGGGAAAGGTGGCCTAAGGTTTTCGGTGAGAATTCGAAGTGTCCCTCCATGGTATATGTGACATTAGAAATGAATCAGGTTCTATGGAATAGTTAACCCAATATTAGGCCCTAAAATGTTTTTTAGAGAGGCATGGTGTTAGGAGTTAGTACTTTTGAGTGTGGCTCAATAAGAGTGACTTGTATATGGTGATTGAGACTATTGAGGTAGTGCTCAAGGAGTAGTATACAGTATGAAATATCGTGGGGGGGGGGGGTGCACCATTGTCCATTTGAGGACATGAACCTCATTATGATAATAATTTTTTTGGCTTCCAACAATGTCATTCCATGATCTGGGAACATGAGCTAATTGATGTTTTATGATGGAACTTGGTTATGAGCATGGTGATCTTCTCTAGTCATTATGTTTGGTAAGGGATGGGAAATGTGACTTTATGGAACTAACCAGTGTTGGTAGGGTGATGGTTGTGATAAGACTAGTCATTAGACAGTCTTGGTGGAATTTAGATACTGATGAGTGGGGAATAGAATTTATCTTTTCCCATGTAAATACCAAATATGAGATTCATATGCATTTTTAGATAGAGTTAGTGCATTGGAAATGGTATGGGGGTAATCTCAATGTGACCCAAGGGTGATTTTCGGGGTGAGATACAAATTTTTATGTGTTTCATGGGGATAAAACCCATTCTTGACATAGTTTAGGGGTGAAACTTTTCATAACTTGGTTCAAGGGGTGAATCCCTATTTTAATTGTAGGTAAGTATTTCTCTTGAGGACATGTCAATGGGTATAGACAATCAGTTTAGAAGGAAGTCAGTCAGAGTTTTTTTGACTAGGGATTTTTCTTGAGTTTGTAAATGGGGCGAGGGAAAACATGTTAAGAGAATTATTTGGGATGTGGTTAGTGGGTCATTAGACTATTTGAAAGGAATTTTCAATAGGATATTAATATTGTGGAAATAATTGTGGGTTGGAATTATCCCCAGAAAGAAGAATCCTATGGTGGGGGGAACCATAACCCTATAGTTGAATCGGGGAAGACACTATGGTGTGTTCAGAGAGACAAGTGTAGTGATCACTGTCATAGTGTTGGTGTCAATTATCATGTGAGCGGTTAGGCTTCCAATAAAAGGTGGTTTTATTGTTTAGAGTCATGAAAGAGAAGTGAATTTAGTGTTCAAGGAAAAACCAGGATATGTTGATCATGATTTTGAAATTTGGGTATGTAAAGTTCATCAGTTGAATTGTCAGTGAAACTTCATGGGGATAAGAAGTGTTATGGATTGAATTTGTAATTCCCTTTGTCCATACTAGTTGAAAAATTATAGAAGTAATTTGAAGTTTTGAGTTGTTATATGGGTTCCATTGAGAAATTATATATTTAGGTTTTGAGGGTTTTAGTGTCCCAAAATAGGGTTTTGGGATAGGGTTCAAGGGCTCGTACATGTTATGAGTGTTTGAGAGGAAGATGAAGGAGTGGTCAGTGAGATGAGCTACTGATAAGTGCAGATTTTGGCTATTCATTGCTTGGATAAGTCATTCATATTGTAAATATGTTTCATGGGGTGTTCTAGGGTGTTTTAATTCATGAATTGGAAAAAGGGGGAAACAAGAGGGTTGGACCAAATAATCATGGCATGAATACATGGTACATTCCAGGAAGCAAGGAAGGATAGTTTTTTAAGGAGATAAGGGGTTTCTAAAATATGAACACCTTACGTTTCTTCACTCTGAGGCCACATGCATTAGGGGCGGCCAAACCTCCCCTCTCTCCTTTCTTATCCTTTGATTTGGGTTGGTTCTTGGGAATTCATTAAGCCAAATCAAGGTAGGATCCCCTATGATCTTCACATTATTTCTATCTCTCTTGATTTTAGTTCAAATTTATATGGTTTTGGATAAAATATTTCATTATATTATGGTGAAATAATTTCTCTTGATTGTGATTTATTATATATATTGTAGAGTAAATCCTGAGAGGCTATAAACAAGTGACCGTTATTCTCTTGAATTTCCTAGGGCCTTCCCCTTCCAGGAATCAAACGTTGTCCTGACACTGTGAATATCCAAGTACTACCATGGGGTTCATCCTAAGGGATTGAGGGTGAGGTATTCCTAGTGATTCCCTAGGGCACAAAAATCAACATGATGGAGGAATAAGCATAGGATCTATGGTGAGTGGAAAGAGGTTCCCCTATGGTGATGCTCATTCTCAGAGACATTATAGCACATATAGAAGAAGGTATGGTTGATCCAGGTCTTGGACCTAAGGATAAACATTTTTTATTGATATTGGACTTGGATATATGTATACAACCTTAGGTTGGTTGGGATACTGGTGGAATGCTCATCATGATGTGGTTAGATACATTTCAACATCAGGCCAAAGAAGGTATTTTTGTGGGTTTATTTACTCATTTGTAATAGTTTATTTTATTAGAGAATTTCACATACACGTATCACTACATTACTAGTGTAGTACATAAATGCATTGGTAGTTCCCTACCATGATATGTACTCACACCCTACTCTAGTGTCCATGTATAAGAACCTGAATTTTTTTAGAAGTCTTGGGCTCTTTTATACGTACTCGTTTTCCTTTTCATGAGTAATTTTAGTTTTGGTTATTTTTAGGGTATTTTTTGGATGAAATTTTAGAAATTTGGAAGGAGGAGAGGAAGTGCATGGTTGGAACATGGTTTTACAAAACCCTACACCCCAGCCTAGAAAATCAAGAAAACTCAAATAGAGGGAATTAACATGGATGGCCCACAGTTTTCAAACCATGTTCCCTCTTAGGAGTTACCATGCACCCACCCTAGAAGAGGTGGAAGATTAAAGATCATGGTTTGGATAACTGTGCTCCCCTACCTAGGAAACTGTTTGTGGGGTTTTAATTAACTTGACACTTAGATTTAAATTTCCCAAACCCCTTCATTTTATCCCAAAATTGACTCGAACATGGACCAAACTGATTCTTATCATTTTTGGAGGCTCTTGAACGAATTACTAGGGATGTTAACCTCTATTCATGGTAATTTGAATCCCAAATTAAATATATAAACCTATCCTGGTAATATATCCTAACACCATGTTGTTTCATGCCTCTCTCACATGTTTATCTTATCCTTTGGAGTAATTTTATCCTTTATTTTGATGGAACTAGATCTTGGATTAATTTATCTAATCCATTTGATCTTGGATTTAGGATTCTGATCCAAATATCATTCTTCATCATGATTGTGGTTGTTCTATTTCAATTTGGGGATTTCATTTTGAGATCATTCTTCATCAATTCTGAGTTTAGTGGTTGATAATTCAAATCCTAAATTCTTGATTTCAATTGCACGTGTAATTTTATAATTTCCATTGGATGACTAGCAATTGAGTTTCTTAAATTGAATTAATTACTTAGGTAAATTAATTAATTAAGGGATTGTGAAATTGGGGATATTGAATTAATTGAATTGGAATAATTAATTGTTGTATTAATCATGGGGATATTGGGATTGTGAAATTTGATTAATTAATTGTTGAATTAATTGATAGAGATTGTTGTGATTATAAAATTATTGATGTGATTACTTAATTATTTAATTAATTAATGAAATTAATGCTATTAATTAATTGTTGAATTAATTAATGGAAATTGATGTGATTAATTAATTTTTGAATTAATTAATGGAATTGATTTTTAAAATTAATTAATAAATTAATTAATGGAATTTACAAGATTAATTAATTATTGAATTAATTAAGAGAATTAAGGTAATTAAATAATTATTGAATTAATTAATGGAATGATGTGAATATGCAATTATTGAGTTAGATTAATTAATTGTTGAATTAATTAATGTGATATTGTGATACATGTGAAATTATGAAATTGTGATATATGTGATAATCTCATGTGGGAAATGGTATTCTGCATCAAAAGACTATAGTGGTAAATAATGATAATCATGTGTAGGACATGGTCTATTACATCAAAGTACCATAGTAGTAAATATTGATATTTGTGTGTGGGATATAGTCTTCTAAATCAGAATCCCATAGTGATAAATTGATACGTGAGCAAGAGACAAAGACTGCTACTTCAAAATCACACAATGAAATTGAGGTGTGAGATTGGGACTAAGGTTCCAAATACTCATCGGGTGTTAGACATGAAATTTTACACCCATGAGTTAGCATTGTACAATAGATCCAATCAGTTGTGATATGAATTGAGATGATGAATGGTAATAATTGAATTCTAAAATATGACATCCCTTAGGTATAGTTCAGAATCCAACATGGGTCAAAGTAGGTATTGAGAGTTTACAGTGTCTTAGAGAACTTGATGGTATATGTGGTTAAATAAAGTGTAATTTATTAAATTTAAACTTTTTTATTAATTTATTTTATTTTATTATTTATACTACTGCATATATTTTTCTTGATTGGATATTATTTTATAAATCATTGGTGGTAGCTTACTGAGTTGTACTCACACCCTACTCGGGCTTCCTGATCGGTACCTGAATATATTTCATGGTTGCAAGACAAGTTAAGGGTAAGATCCATATGTTAGATGGATAAGTCGAGATGGAGCATGGATGAGGGAATTAGAAATGATTTAGGGCCTGCTCGGGAGTTGTTAGTGTCTTTATTTATCTTGGATTTTTCATATTAACACTTAAAACATTTTTCCATGAAATATAAACTATTTATTTTTGGATATTTTATTTCTTATTTTGGTCATAATGTGACTCTAGTATTGTTCGGGTTTTGGTTATATCAATTGGTTATTATTATTTATTTCTATTGTTGTGCTACTTGATAAAGTGGGTATAGTCTCTCCATGACCAATATTGACCCTCGCTGCTAGTTGGAAACATATGGTATATGGGGATGTGTGATTGAGTCCATGTGACTGGCCAGCTCGGTGAACCCGTGTATGGAACCCAATTTGAGATGTTACACCATGACACTCTGGTACCTTAGCCGCTCTCACTTGTTGCAAGTAAATTTTGGGTAGAGACCCAGGTTTACATGGTTGGTTAGATCATCTTGAGTAGGATAAGAGATTTGGGGGAGGTATGTAGTGGAGCCTCCTTTGTATTTTATTTCTTTTTCACGCTTTATTTATGTGATCATCCTTTTGGGTGATTGGTCTGGTATTCTTGTATGTCTAATTTTCATTTTTCCATAGAATGTTTAATTTATTTATTATTTATGTATACTCTGATTTGTATAATTCTTTTTTTATGTTTGATTACTCTAATATGGGGGTACAGTTTCCCCATAAACCTCTAGAGACCCCAACAATTAGTTAGAAGCCTATAACTTATGGGTGGATACGCTTGAGGTCTTGTGTTGTTTTGGTCTGGTTACTTTTCATAGTAAATTGGGGAGGGGCCTTAAAATCTAGATTATAAAGTAGGATATGGATTTTACAACAACATAAAACCATTATATAAATATAAATAATCATGTTATATCAAAATGGACACCATAATATCTTAAAAGTTATATAAAAGAATATGGTCGTGCATGGGTTGATCATATATAATAAGGTCCAAAAATAAACAAAAGACTATATTAATCTATAAATCTTGTATCAGGACCATTATATAACAACCTTGCTCTTTATTTTATTTTAAAACATGATTTATTACATAAATTGGAACTTAATATAACTTAGAATATCAATAGGTCTAGTGTATTTTGGAAATTAGGTACATTAAATAACAACTTAAAACATAAAAAGTAATATCTTCGTTGAAAACTTCTTTTACATGATCAAAACGTTTCTTCGTACTTAACACTGCATGGGATAACCTGAGGACATACATAAGAAAGGGGTGATCTATAAAGCCTAATAAGGGAATAAAAATTACATAACATGAGGATAATAATACATGTTACACAAGTCATATCAATGAGGAATAAAGGAACATGAATAATAAGGCATGATAGATCATGATAATCATAACATAGAGAATGTGCCAACAACTTAAAACACTGCATCTTATACATAGGTCAAGGATAAACCGCCAAGACATAATGGTGGAAATTTCCCCATAAAATAATTAGGTAAATCCCCTATACCAAAATGATGTATCATTATACTAACCATTACCCAATGCATTGGAGGTATATCAGGGTGAACACTTCATAATCATTTCATTCTTATATTTAAGTGTGCCACATAGATTATATAACATGGTTTCATTCAACATCATAATTTATTCCACAATCTCAGAATGTGGAATAAATACATGAAAGTCCCCAATAAATAAGTATATGTGCATGAAGTTGAATAACCTTGATAGATAAATGGGTATGATATTCACTAATGATGATTTTGGCATGGAAAATCATGGTCCAATTTTGGCAGCATACAAACGTCATATAGAAATTCATAAAACAGGTTGATGAGAGAGAAAGGGGTACCTATTCATTTATACATGAAATGGATATTAATAGGTATATTTAATAAAATATCCCAATATAAGAAAAGTGAATTTATAATACATAACATAAAAGGAATGATTGATAAAATGGGAGGGTGGAAGATTCCTTATGGAATTTCGGAACAGTAACAACTTAAGTAAGGGTTAAAATGAGAGAGAATAAATGGTATACCATTAAAATAAAATTAAATAAATATTAAATTAATGATAATAAATTAACTAAAACCAAACCAATATAAATTATATAATAACATTTCAAAATAAGGTTCTTTAATTGAAGAAAAGAGAGGAAGGTGAGGATCCCTTACGAAATTTCAGCATAGTAACATGTGTACATAAGGGTTCATAAGAGAGATAAATGATAGAAAAATGGGATCCCATAATTTAACAATCCAATGAAAAGTATGGGTTATAGTTAATAATGTGTCCCTACATAAGAAAATGGAAATCAAATGGCATATCATAAATGAAATTCTTGATAAAAAGAGGAGAGAGAGAATTCCTTACTTGGATGTGTGGCTCCAAAGGATTGGGAGAGGCTTCTTGGGATCTTAGGGGACCTGTGGGAGGACTCTAGGGAGTATAGGAAAGCGTTTGGATGATCTTAATAGAGTTTTAGTGAAGATAAATGGGATGTTGGGTGGGTTTATATAGGAAGGGGGGATTTCCTTGTTATTTTTGTTTTCGAAACTACATAATAAAATATTTAAAACCACAAACCGTCCCATGTTTTTTCCCAATTGTTTCTACCAAAGGGGAGTGGAATATATTATTTTCTAATGCCATTTTCTAAATATAATAAAATATTTCCTTTTTTTATGTGGAGGTGAGTCACACTTTCCAAGAAATGATTTAGAATATTAAATTATTTTATAATTCTTGGAGGATTCACTAAGGAATTATAAAATAAATAAAATATACTTAACATTAAATTATTTTAAACAAAATAACATATAAATGGTCTATTAGACCTTTTATAGTATTTATTATATCACTATTGGGCTATTATGATGTCATAAAACACAATGTTTATTTTTACAGTATTTAATTTTTATTCAAAAAATATAACTGTCTCAAAAAAATATGAAAAATTAACCATTGTATAATTTCAACATCCTGATTCAAAAAATAATATTCATTTTATCTGAATAATTTTATAAATATTTGAATTTTCACTTTTAAAATAAAAACTAACATTTATTGAAAATGATGGGTTTTTGTCAATAATATTTTTCAAACCCTAATAAAAATTATATTTGACTTCATAAAAATTATGTGATCGCTTATATTTAAAAGAGTAATTTAATAATAATATTTGATTAAAATAATATTTATTTCAATAAACCATTAACTCATCAAAATAGATTTCTAAATTTAATTTGAATATTAAACAAAAATACTTTTTTCATTAAAAATCATATAAAAAGTAACAATAATAAAAAGAAAATATGTGCAATATTCTATAAAAAATAACATACATATTCTTAATTCTAGGGTCTTAATACATATCCATTTATTACATAATAATATGCCTTAAGAGTAAGGATCTTGATAGAGGGGATTTCATGGGGTCATTTAGTAAACATGGTTTTGGTCGTGATCTAGATGATCTTGAACTTCTCTTTTAAACGGGTTTTCTCATGCTTAAGTTGTTGGATCTCATCTTGGTCTTGGTCTAAGTTAAATCATAAAAATTCTATATCCCTTGAAATCTATGATAAATGGGATTTATAGGGTTTGATCCTACTATTTGAGACCATAACTTCCTTTTTCTATGACAAATGGATTAGTTAAATCCCCATATTTATACTATTTAGGTGATCACTACTCAAAAAATATATTTTCAATGGTAAATATACTTAATGGTTACATAAAATTTAATTTGATAAAAAAATCAGTACATGTGTTTTATATAACCAAAATACATTTAATTAAATCAACAATGAGAATTTTATTCATAATAGTCTGGGTAGTTAAAATCCTTCCCCTTTAGAAATTTTACCCTCAAAATTTCCTTTTACCACATTTAAAATTGACGAGGATTACTCTGCTTCATGATCTCCTTCGGTTTCCACAATTCTTCTTCAAACATGTGGTTTCACTACAATACTTTGATAAGGGGGCATTTTATTATTTTGTAGAAATGTTTCTCTATGATATAGGATATTCACTAGTTTATCCTAAAAGGAAAGGTCATTATCCAATGGTACCACCTTTGGATTGAGTACATGTGATGGGTCTGGTATGTACTTACATAAGTGAATAAATGGAATACATCCTGTACTTGAGATAGGTTTGGTGGGAGTCATAGTCGATAGGAAACTACTTTGATGCGATCAAGGATCTCAAAAGGGCCAATGTAACTTGGACTAATCTTTTCCTTCTTCCCAAATCTCATTACTCTCTCACATGGAGATATGTGGAGGAATATCATGTCTTTATCCTCAAACTCTAGGTCATTTCGATGATTGTTAGCATAACACTTTTTTGAATATGGGAAGCCTTGAGGTGATGCTGAATGGTCTTAACCTTATCCACTATTTATTAAATTGTTTTAGGACCTATAAGTTTTCATTCCACAACATCATCCCAACATGCTGGTGTTCTTCATCTCTTACCATAAAGGGCTTCATAAGGTGGAATTTGGATGCTTGAGTGGAAACTATTGTTGTAAGAGAACTCCAAAAAGGAATATGTTGGTCTCATCTGCCTTTTAATTCCATTTAGAAATATCTAAACATTTCATAAAGTGTTTTTCTAGTCCCCTCATATTGGAATTTAGTTTGAGGGTGATAAGACGTACTAAAGTTAATATTAACATTTAGATCTTGCTGGAGACTTTTCTTAAACTTATAGGTGAATCTTGGATCTCAATCGGACATGATTGATAGTGGTTCTCCATGAATCCATACCAATAATCTAATGTATATCCGTTATATTTTATCTAGTCAGAAATCTTCTCAAATCATGATGAAGTGTATAGTCTTTATAAGACAATCCACAATAATTTAGAGAGCATTGTTTCCCTTGGATGTCTCTGGATTTCTAGTGAGAAAGTCAATGGTGATGTTTTTTCATTTCCATGATAGTATGGGTAATGGTTTAATCATTACCTTAGACTTATGACTTTTATACTTCACTTGATGACTTACTAGGAACATTGATTTATAATAAATAATTTCCTTCTTCATGTTATCCCACCAATAGTGATTTCAGAGATCTCGATACATATTTTTGTTTCCTAGGTGAATGGAAAAAATCGAACTATGTGTATCATCTAATAGTTCCCTCTTTAACTCAGGATTTGATTGAACATGTAGTATTTACCTAAATCTCACAATTTCTTCTTCATTAACAATTAAATTTTAGTATTTCTCTTTTCTAATAGTTTCCACTTTCTTATGAATTCCCACATCATCTTTTAAATAATTCGCTAACCTTTCCAAAAGTGATGGTTGAGAAATAATTTGTAAATTTATTTATGATTTTCCTTTCTTTATGATTCAATATTCATCAAATATAATAAGTTAAGATACTTCTCAATTATCAGCAATGATAGAATTGTTTGGTCCTTTCTACTTAGAGCATCTTCCACCTTGTTTGCTTTCTTAGGATGGTAGTGGATTGAACAGTCATAATCCTTGATGAGATCTAACCATATTCTTTGGCGTATATTTATCTATTTCTATGTGAATATATATTTAATACATTTGTGATCTATATATATTTCACACTTCTCCCCAAAGAGATAATGCCCCCAGATTTTCAATGCAAAGATCCCATCATCCAACTACAGATCATGTATGGGATAGTTTTTATAATGAATTTTCAACTACATTGAGGCATAGGAAATGGCTTTTTAATTCTTCCTAAACACACATCCCAATACCTTATTTAAAGAATCATTGAAAATTATGAAAATATCCCCACTTTGGGAAGCATGACCCTAGGGGATGTTATATGCCTCCTTTTCAAATCCATGAACCTTTCTTCACATTCATCATTCCATGAAAATTTTACTCCCTTATGAGTTATCTTGGTAAGATGGGTTTCCAATCATGATAAATTTCTATCAAAATAGCGATAATATCTAGCTAACCCAAGGAAGGAATGAATATCTACCAAAAATGTTGGCCTCGGCCATCCCTCAACTTTTTCCCTTGAAAGATCCCTATATATACCACTTATTGTGATGATTTAACCCAATAATGAAAGTTCTTTCAGATATAAATGACACTTTATATACTTTTCTAGATCTTCTCCTTTCACAAGGTCTTTAGCATAGTTTTCAAATTCTCCTCACTCTCCTCCTTGTTTTTGGAGTATATTAGAATGTCATCTATAAATACTACCAAAAAATTGTCAAGGTATTCTCTAAAGAATCTATTCATCAAGTCCATGAAGATTTCTTGGGAATTAGAGAGTCCAAATGGTATCATAATGAACTCATAATTCCCCTACTTTGTACAAAAATATGTCTTCAGGATATCCTCCTTCTTCATCCTTAATTTTTAATATCCCGACTGCAGATCCACCTTGGAGAAATGTTGTGTTCCATGTAATTGATCAAACAAGTCATCAATTTGTGGAAAAGGATACTTTTTCCTTATCCTCATTTTTTTGAGATCATGATAATCAATGAAACGGTACATTGAACCATCCTTATACTTGATGAAGTGGACTAGTGCACCCTATGGTGAAGCACTTGGGCATATTAATATTTTATATAGATTCTCTTGTAATTGAGATAGGTTTAGTGGGAGTCCTAGTCAATAGGACACTACTTTTATGCGATTAGAGATATCAAAAGGGAAAATGTACCTTGGAATAAGCTTTTATTTCTTACCAAATCTCATCACTCTATCAAATAGATATATTTGGAGGAATATCATGTCTCCAACATCAAACTCTAGGTGATATCTATGATTGACAACATAGCTTTTTTCGACTCTAGGAAACCTTGGTGTGATGGTGAATGGTCTTAACATTCTCCACCATTTCTTCAACCATTTTTGGACTTATAAGTATTAATTCCCCAAATTCATCCCAAAATGATGGTCTTATTCACCTCTTCCCATAATGGGCTTCATAGGGGGCCATTTGGATGCTCTAGTGGAAACTATTATTGTAAGAGAACTCCACAAAAGGAATTTGTTGGTCCCATCCTCATTTGATGTGCATTGAGAAGTCTCTAAACATATACTCAAGTGTTTTCATAGTCCACTCATATTGGACATCATTTTGATGGTGGTAAGCCGTAATGAAGTTCATCTTAAAATTTAGATCATGGTGGAGACTTTTCTAGAACATATAGGTTAATATTGTATCTCGATTATACATGATCGATATTGGTACTCCATGAATCCATACCCTTTTATAATGTATATCCATGACATTTGATTTAGTGAGAAATATTCTAAAATTGAGTTTAAGTGTATAGTCTTTGTAAGATGATCCACAATAAACCAGAGAGCATTGTTTCCCTTGGATGTTCATGGAAGTCTGATGAGAAATTCCATGGTGATGTTTTTCCATTTCCATGTTGGTATGGGTAATGGTTGCATAATCCCCTTAGACTTATGCCTTTCAAACTTCAATTTTTGACATACTAGGCACATTGATTTATAATCAGTAATTTTATTCTCCATGTTATCCCACAAATAGTGATTTTGGAGATCTCAATACAGGTTTGTGTTTCCTGGGTGAATGGAAAAAATTTAACTATGCGCATCATCCAATAGTTCCCTCTTTAACTCAGTATTTGATGGAACACACATTCTTAACCCAAATCTCACAATTCCTTCTTTATTAAAATTAATCTATGGGGATTTACCTTTTCTGATTGTTTCCACTTTCTTCTAAATTCCCATATCATATTTCTGAGAATCCTTTAACCTTTCTAAAAGAGATGGTTGAGAAATAATTTGTAAAAATATTTATGGTTTTCTTTCTTTATTATTCCCATGTCCATATTCTTCAAATATAAATTTTTTGGATCCTTCTCAATTCTCATCAATGATAGAATTGCTAGTTCCTTTCTACTCAAAACATCTTCCACCTTGTTCGATCTCCCAGGATGGTAGTGGATTGAAGAGATTCAATCCTTGATGATATTTAACCATCTTCAGTGGTGCATATTTATCTCTTTATATGTGAATATATAATTGAGGATTTTGTGATCCATATATATTTCACACTTCTCCCCAAAGATATAATTCCATAAGATTTTCAATGAAAATATCATAGCTTCAAACTACATATCATGCATGGGATAATTTTTCTCATCAATTTTCAACTTCCTTGGGGCATAGGAAATGACTTTGTCATAGTTCATAAACAAACATCCCAATCCCTTCTTTAAATCATCCATGAAAATTATGAAAATATCCCCAATTGTGGGTATTGTGAGTATAGGGGAAGCTAAATGCCTCTTTTTCAACTCCATGAATCTTCATTCACATTCATCATTCCATAAAAATTTTACTCCAGTATGAGTTAGCTTGGTAAGAGGGTTTTTCAATCGTGAAAAATTTCTTACAAATCGTCAATCATATACAGCTAACCCCAAGAAGCTATGAATATCTATCACAAAAGTTGGCCTCAACTATCCCGTAATAATTTTTGACTTATAAGGATCCATATATATCCTATTTATTGTGATGATGTGTCCCAATAATGAAACTTCTTTCAACCCTAACTCCCAATTTCTATACATTTCTAGAGCGTCTCCTTTTGCAAGGCCTTTAGCATAGTGATCAGATTCTCCTCATGCTCGTCCTTTGTTTTGGCGTACAATAGAATATCATCTATAAATACTACCAAAAAATTGGTGAGGTGTTCTATAAAGACTATATTCATCAATTCCATGAAGTTTTTTGGAGAATTAGAGAGTCTGAATGGCATCACTATGAACTCATAATGACCATATTATTTACGAAAAGCAGTCTTGGGGATATCCTCCTTCTTCACCCTTACATAGTAATATCCTAACTGCAAATCCACCATGGAGAAGTATTGTTCTCCAAGTAGTTGATCGAAAAAGTCATCAATTCCTGGAAAAGGATACTTTTTCCATATCATGATCTTGTCGAGCTCATAATAATCAATGCAATGGTGCATTGACCCATCATTCTACTTGATAAAGAGGACTGGTGCACCCCATGGTGAAGCACTTGATCATATGAAAATTTTATCTAGATTCTCCTCTAGTTATTTCTTCAGCACCTCATGTTCCAAAATACCCATCCTATATAGAGTCGTGGATATTTCCAAAGCCCCAGTTATATGTTTGACTGAAAATTGAACCTCTCAGTCAGGGGTAAAGACTAGGAAATTCATAGGGAAACACAATAGTATATTCCCTCACAATAGTCTTGTCTTAGAGGATGATCATTTCATTAGAATAAATCATTTTAGATAGAGATGATTTCTCATAGGGTAATAATATCCATGCTTGAGATAAAGGTTTTAAATAAGATTCATCCTCATCCTTGCAATTTTATAGAATCAGGGGTCGATTTTCCATCTATAGAGTGATTTCCCAAATGTAGAAATTTATGTTGGCTTATATTGGGAATGCCAATACATGACCAAAATTTCATCAAATTACCACAAGGGAAGTATGAAAAGGTTCTCTAAAAAGTTTAAACCATAAAAATTGACATGGGAGGAGTTATATACTTAGGATGAAATAATTTACCCATTTTTCATTTTCACTGACATCACTACTTCCATTCTTTGTGGTGGGGTTTGTATTGATCTAATAATATTTTGTGATATGAAGGAATGCGTATAACTATTGGTGATAACCCTACCATTCAGTTATTTTTATGGTTCAAATTTATCCTATATAGAGTATTGGTTCAGTAATTTTAAAATATTAAACACATAAAGGGGAATCCAATGACTTTAAAGGGATAACTTATAAATTACATTTATCTCTTTAACATATGAGTTTCTAGTCCTTAATATTTTTTATCCATGATCTATTTTCTAACATATACACTCATGGGGGATTTCTACACCCTTAATAATGGTTCCTAATGAGCTTATGAATTACCAAATCATATCCCATGGGAGTGTCAAACTAGGTGCATATTAAGGATCACTGTCATGTACCAGATTACCCCAACTTTGGCCCAGAAAATCTTGTCAGAGTTGTTAACCCTTATTACATCTATTCTAGAACCACATACACTTGTATTATAAAAAATACAATTTATTTTTTGGTAATACAATTACTCTATATTTACCAAAATTTTGGGATATTTTCTCATACTTAGTCTTATCCCTAATGGGTGTCCAATGGGGATTCTAATCCTAAGCGCAAAAATAACTAAACCTATCCTCTTATACCAAATATAACAACCATGCTCTTTATTTCATTTTTAAACATAATTTATTACATAAAATTGAACCTAATAAAACTTAGAAGATTGAGAGGTCTAGTGTCTTTAGGAAATTAGGTGCATTTCATAATAACTTAAAACATGAAAAGAAACATCTTTTTTGAAAACTTGTTTTACATGTCCAAAACATTCCTTCATACTTAAAACTGCATGAGATAACCTAAGGGAATACAAAAGAAAGGTGTGATATATAAATCTCAGTAATGGAAAAAAATAGAATAAAATTAGGATAATAATACAAGTTAGACAGGGCATATCAATGAGGAATAAATTAAAAATAATAACGAGGCATGATATAGCATGCTAATCATTACATGGAAAATGTGGAAACAACTTAAAACAATGAATCATAAACATAGGTTAATGATAAATATCTATGTTTTCATAGTGGAAAAATTATCATAAAGGAATCAGGTAAATCCCTTGTCCCCACATGACGCATCATGATACTAACCATTACCCAATACATTGGAGTGATATTAAGTAACTCCCTTTATAATCATTTAATTCTCATGCTTATGTGCACCACATAGATCACATAACACAGTTTCATTCAACTTCATAATTTATTCCAAAATATTAGAATGTGGAAAACATATATATAATTCCAAAATCAGTAAGTATGTGTTCATTAAGGAAATACCCTTGATAGAGAAATGGGTATTCACTACATGATGATTTTGGCATGGAAAATCATGGTGTAATTTCCTCAACATAACGAAATCATATAGAAATTCATAAAATAGGTTGATGAGAGAGAAAGGGGTATCTGGTCATTTTTAAATGAAATGGATAGTAAGAGATATATTTAAGAACACATCTCAACATAGAAAAAAAGAATTTAGAAGACCACAAAAAATAAATTATTGATAAAAGAGTACGGTAAAAGATTCCTTATGAAATTTCGACATAGTAACTACTTAGGTAAGGGAAAAATGAGATAGAATAAATGGAATCTAATTAAAATAACATTAAATAGACAGTATGGGAATGATAATAATTGAATAAAAACATAACCAATTCAAATTATTTTCGATAATTTCAAATGAAGGTTCATGAATTGAAGAAAAGAGAGGAAGGTGAGGATCCATTATGGAATTTCAGCATAGTAACGGGTGTATATAAGGGTTAATAAGAGAGATAAATGAGAGTTAAAGGTGATACTATCATTTAAAAATTGAATGGATAGTCTAAGAGATAGTTAAGAATGCATCCCAACTTATGAAAATTGAAATCAAAAGGAATATCATAAATGAAATGCTTGATAAAAAGAGGAGGGATAGAATCCCTTGGATGTGTGACTCAAAAGGATTAAGATAAGATTCTTGGGAGCTTGGGAGAACCTTGGGAGGACTTTAGGGAGTATAGGTAAGAGTTATGATTATCATAAAGTTGTTTTCATGAAGATTAATAGAATATTGTGTGGGTTTATATAGGAAAAGAGGGGGATTTCTTTAATATTTTGGTTTTGGACACTACATAAAAAAATATTCAAAACCAAAAACAATACAATGGTTTTTGTCCAAGATTTATAAAAAAGGAGAGTGGAATACATTATTTTAAAAGTTCATGGGATGAAGATAATAAAATATTGATCATTATTATGTAGAGGTGAGTAACACTTTTAATGAAATGATTTTAAAATCATAGAATATTTTATAAGTCATGGAGGATTCACTATGGTTTTATAAAATAAATAAAATAAACATAAAATCATGTTATTTTAAATCAAAACATATATTAGGTTTATTATACCTTTTATAGTATTTATTACATCACTATTGGGCTATTATGGTGTCATAAAACACACAGTATATTTATACAATATTTAATTTTTATGTAAAAATTTACCGTCTCAAAAAATTATAAAAATTTCACCATTGGATAGTTTTGACATCTTGATTAGAAAAATGATATTCATTTTATCTAAATAAATTTATAAATATCTGATTTTTTAATTTTAAAATAAAAACTTACATTTATTGAAAATGAAGGGATTTTGTTAATAAAAGTTTTCAAACCCTAATAAAAATTACATTTGACTTCATAAAAATAATGTGTTCATTTATATTTTAAAAAGTAATTTAATAATAATATTTTATAAAAATATTATTGATTTCATGAATACCTTAATTCATCAAAATATATTTCTTAATTTAATTTTAATACTAACCTAAAATACTATTTTTTGTTTAAAAATCATTTACAAAGTAATAATAATAGAAGGAAAATATGTTCAATATTCTACAAAAAAATTACATACATATTTAAAAATCTAGGGTCTTGATACATATCCATTTATTACACTAGAATACACTCTAAGAGTAATGTGATTGATAGTGGGGCTTTCATGGGGCTATTCGTAGAACATGGTTAGGATAGTGATCTCACTGAACTTGAACTTCTCTTATAAACGGTTTCAATAATTCCTAAGTTGTTGGATCTTAGCTTGGTCTTGGTCTAGGGTAAATCCAAAAAATGGTATCCCCCTCTGAATTTATGATAAATGGGCTTTATATGGTATGATCTTACTAGTTGAGACCATCACTTCCTTTTTCTGTGATAAATGGATTAGTTAAATCCTCATATTTATACTAGTCATGTGATCATTGTTCAACAACTATATTATAAATGATAAAGATACTTAATCGTCACTTAAAATACAATTTGATAAAAAAGATCACGTGTTGTCTATAACCATAAGACATTTAATTAAAACAAAAATGTAAATTTTATTGATAAAAGTTTGGGCTATTACATTTTCTATGTCCCAACTCATGGCTCCATCCTTGCTCTATGATTTAACAACCACCCATAACAGGGTTGTTGACCATACCTATTTTACAAGCTATGAAATTTTCACACCATGGTGATTGAGAAGGTTGTAAGTACAAATATTTAGTCCACCACTAATAGTTTTCTTAATCATATCTAGAAAATACAAGTTCATTTATTGTGTGTTATTCTCTTAAGTAAACAATAGACACCATAAAAAATGATAAATGTCGTATACACGAGTTGTAAAAAATCCATCCAGGAGAGAATATACCAACTTCAAACAGTGTTAGGAATATCTGAACACATCACTAGTAATATTCATGGGTTGAAATAACATCCACACAACTAATGCATGATATATCCACTCAACATCACTTCCTAAGTCACAATTAGTGGTAATATAATGTTATGAAAACCAGATAATAAAACATGGGTGGTATGTCCCAATAACCACATAATATAAATGAGAGTTATGTATATGTGGTAATAATAGATAACCATGCATAACATCCTTGAGAAATACTACATAATAAGGCATCACATCCTGACTACAATATCATAAAAGTGGTTTAACATCTTGAGCCATGGGTGTTTTAATAAGAGGGGAAAACATCCATGTCCCCAACACTTTAGGTAAGAGTGGGCATTACATTCTATATCATAAGAAACTATAAAAATATGGTTATATATATTGGTTATTCACTAAAACATATGTATATTATACATATGATAAAATATTTTGCATCCAATGTAAAGTAGGCTAAGTACATGCATCTTTCACTTCACAGGCTGAGTGCACACATCTTTCACCAACTACTCATGCGATTTCTTCAAGCTACTATTACCTTGTGAATAGATTGATTATAATTTTCATGACCATGGAATATGTTAAATGGATTCCACCAATAATAAATAAACATTTTCTGATACATTGTATATGGATAATGCATTTCATTAAATGAAAGGTGTCAAGGATGGATATATAAAGGGACAAGATACCCTTGTTAGCGACGACCAATTTTATCAAAGTAGCCTGATACACTCTTTATATAGAGACATAGATTATCACTAGGTTAAGGTTATATAACCCCTTCTACAATTAGGTATTCTCAATAATTATTCGTGGATCCTTTTCTTGGTGTTATTCTCTCTGAGGAAGGAGGCTTTCGCCTGCTATTAAGTTATTATATATCAAGTGTATAATGAAGGGTAAAATATGGATTATAAATAAATTTAGGTATTTATTGTTTAGATTGTTATTTTAAAATAAATTTTGATAATATTTAGTGTAATTAGACATATATTTTCTTAGGATACATTTTCTCAAATGATGAACCTCCAAAACCCATTAGTGGTATCAGAGCTTTCATCATAATGGAATTAGTGTGTTTTGAAGAACAAATTTTATGAATTAATAACTTTATTTTTACTTCTTAATGTTATATTATATGATAACATTATTTTGAGAGAGCCACTCGACATTAAATTTTATAGCTAATGTAATGTAGAGTGGAAATTGTGAGTTACCTTAAGTAGTAAGCGCAGTTCACGCTGTTGTCGTAGGAAAATAGAGTATCAAAGTTACTTTTCATTTATAAATTGTTTATGAATAATTGAATCAGATATTTTGGAATATATATATAATTTATAAAAGTGTTATACAAATTAATAAACTATAAAATTTTTATTGTTAATTGTTTTAATGTTTTTGTAAAAATTATTATAAATATTCTATTAATATTAAATATTAAATATTAAAAATATATTTCTTAAATTTATATGGCTTATAAAATGTTTATAAAAAGATTAAAATGTATTTTACTCAAAAAATCAAATGAAATGCCTTGTAATCTTGAAATAAAGTGTTTATTAAGAAATTATAAGCATAATTTATACAGAATTTATTAATTATATAAATAAGATCAAATTATAAAAACATTAAATTTAAAATTATGAATTATTTATAATTAAATAATTTGAAATATTTTAATTAAAATAAATTTTATTTAAATTATTATTTTGACCACATAAAATTTTTTTTGATGATATATTTTCTCATAGTTTTAATAATGTTTAAATATGTGATATTTTGATCACGTAAATAGTTTACATAATAGAAATTGGATTTTTTTTATAATTCATACTAAAATAATATATTTAATTTTGAATTCCATATAATTAATAATATGAAAGATTTCATATTGAACGTGGATATAAAGTGTTTATATCAAAGATAATAAAAATTTCATAAGATGTAATGCATTTAAATTAAAAGTAATAATGGTTTATAAATATGTTATAAATGATATATTTTGGGCTTTAATAAAAATAAGTTTTTATAAACCAATGTTAACTATTAAATTTTTCTATATTTATATTATAGTTTATAATATAATTATAAATGATAAGAGTATGATTAATTAAAAATGTGTTTAATATGCCTAGATTATGTATTTAAATTATTATTTATAAATAATGATTAAATAAAATATTAATTTAATTATTTATACTTTTCTGTTATTCATGGTTATAAATGGTTTATAGAATATTGATAACATGAATGATTCTAAGTATTGGGATTCAAAAAATTTGTTTTATAAGTTTAAATTAAATATGATAATTCATATTTGTTTCTCATGATAAATAATGTATTTATTTTGTAATCATGAGTGTAATATATAAAGAATTTTCAAATTACTATGATATTGATAAAGTATAATGTATTTTATAGTAAGATTTATGAATTGTTCATAATAAATTGAATTTGATTTGATCATATTAATATAGGCCTTATTAAATATATTATTTATATAATATCAAAATGTTTTGTTGATATGTTTAAATATGGTTTAAAATAATGTTTATTTTAATGATATTAAGATTATATAAATAGTTTATATAATAGAAATTGGATTATAAAATATTTATAATTCATAATAATATCATATAATATGAAATATTTCATATTGTAAATTGGATATAAAGTGTTTATACCCAAAATTATGAAATATCCATAGTATTTAGATTAATTATAAAATGTTAATAGTATGATTTTATTTATGAATCATTCATAGTTTATTATGTAATGTATAAATACATGAAATGATCATTTACTTAGTAGTTATTCATTTATTAATTTATGTTTAAAAAATCTTTATAGAATATGAATAATGTTTTTTCTTTATGTGATAAATTACTTTTAAGAGATATATCCTTGCATTACATGCTAGGTGAGACTCCATACAATTTATTTTGTCATCTAAATTTACTTTAGTTTGTTTTAGAGTTATGAGCTTTAAAATATTTTTTGATTATAGTTTTCATATAGTAGGTATTAGATATATCATTAATTGAATTCTATCTTGAGAGAAGTCTCCCCAGGGAGAGGGACTTGGGACCAGACTACCCATCAGTCCAGAGGTTTATACCTTATTCTAAAAATGTGAAGGGGTTATCCATCTATCTCCTTGGGTTTACTCATGTTGAAATTATTAATCTCATATAGCACATTAAATTTATATGAAAAATATCATGTACCTTTTCCTGAAATGCATTTGGATATGTAAGAATATACAATGTTACCAATTAATGTGGTTTAAACACATTAATTTGGTGGATGGAATATGGATTTAGAAAACTAAAAAGTTATAAGCATATATAAAAAAAGTAATAAAACACGATAATATAAAATATTTAATTTGGCACAAATATTTATAAATCTAATATTCATATAATGTATATTAAATTGATGAGACTCTTGAAAGGAAAACCATATAAAATAACAAGTGTAAGATTCAATCAAAAGTGGCACTTTTCAATTCCTCTATCTTCCAAATGGGTAGTTTCACACCATAGATAGGTTCCCCTATATCATTTTGTAAAGAAAGTAAGTAATGAGTTACGTTAGATTATCCAATTAGGTAGTTTCATTCCATAACAGAGTTCCCCTATATTTTCATGTGTTCACTCATTTTTAATGTTTTATTTCAGTTATACGTTTCTAGTAAACCCTAATGGTTGGGATAAAATAGGAATATAATTGATTATTATCCATATAATAGATATGAACAATTATTTTTCCACTTTAATATCCAAGAATAATAACTATTGCGATTGGTTTCTTGGCCTACCTAAATAACTAAAGTGACGAGTTTCACACTATAGTGGGGTCATTGTTTAGTGAAATATAGATTGTGTATCACTAAAAGGATATAATTTGTGGGGCCATTAATTTTATTGGGAGAAATTTTATTACAATTACTTGAGGAAAATATATAAAACATGATACTTGTTTGTTAAAAGTTGATGTTATATATAACAAAAATCCTCATCATCATCATCAAAATTAATATTTTCCCTTTGGAAGGAGCAGCTTAATGTAAGTAACTATTGATAGTGGAAAATTAATAAAAGTTATTATGTGGTATTATATGTGTCTGAATAACACCTTCCTGAGTAGATAGACTTTTCCAGTTGGTCAATAATGTGAATCTAATATGCTTATGTAAATAATATAATGATTAACCTTTGGTTTCTTTAGGACATGTTCTGGTTAAGGAATTTATCCAGTTTTCAGTGATGTAAATGTCTCGAAAATGTTGGTGAATTCATGTAATGTTTACCCAATGATATCAAGTGTTGTTAATAGATGAACTAATCATGTTATGTTTAGGTTCTAGTGTCATATAGATAGTACAAGTGGGTGAATGTTAAAAATAGAAGAAGAAAAGTTAAGTCAGAGAGTCCAACAATGTTTCTTATAATAAACAGGGTCATTTAAACCTATAGTTACCAGGAAACATGTGTAATGATTCCATGAGATATAATTATTCTTTATGATTGAATACTCCATGAAAATCCCTATATCAGGTATCAATGTTATAGAATTCAATTCTTCGATTTTGAATCTTATTGATACTATAACGCCCTGACCGTAGTTTCCTAGATTTAAGGTATTATTTCATTACATTGGAATGATCACAAGAAATCAAATCCTGAAGGACCGATCAATTTTGTAGTCTTGGAAATAATAGATACAAACATAAATTTTACATCACATATTAATATGAAAAAAAATATTATCCCCTTTGGAAATTCTCATATCCCTTAAAATATCATTGTAGGTTAACCAAAATATAATTCTTCTCATCATGGGAAAAAAATGCAACATAAGTAAGGGGTGAGCTCATATGCTCAATAAGGATAAACAATATAACAGAAGTTATCGTAAATAAGCAAAAACTTTTAAGGCAAGTTATAAAACTAAAACACAAGACTTTTAAACATAATTTTCAAAATAATATTGAACAAATAAATAGAATAATTTCATTTAAACATTCACAAGGATATTCTACTAGTCGAATAATCACATGAAATACCAATAACTAATCTCATAACATGGGAATGCATAATGATGGACATCATAACCATACCGTCAAGGCCTCCTGCCAAAATCATTAATAATCATACCATCAAGGCATTGGGAAAAGAAACTAGTTTTTCTCATGAGAAATATCGATGCACAGAGGAGATATAGAGGTCCCCACTTGTCCCTTACTAATTCCAATTCATTTCTCCTACGAAAGGGGTAAAACCTAACATAAACATTTGTATGAAGACTGTCATATGAAATGTTAATGCTTTAACCATAAACCATGAATTGTATCAAAATATCACATACATGTTCAAATATATCATAAACACCTCAATATAATATGAAATATTGTATCATAATAAATCAACCTTAATTAAGTATAAAATCCTACAAAGTATGTTGACATAAATGAGAATAATCTAATAAATTCATTAAAACTCTTTGAGGGAAATATCATTTTTTTACTTTGAAATCATTTAAAACATGATCAATTATAAAATAAAACATTTATTTTGAAAATAAACTTGTAATATTTTAATTTATGATTCAAAATGGAAAGTCTTCATAATAGTGGAAAATAGCCGCACACATCGTATAAGTTAAAAAAACCATTCTTTCCTTAATTTTTTGTAAAGGCCATAAAGTAACTCATTTGGAAAATAATTAAAAGATTCATTTCAAAATGTTATATAAAAATTAAAACATGGGTAAAAATTAATTTAAACAATTTTCAATAATATCTTGAATTACAATTTAAGAAACATGGACATGGATGATAAAGATATCTGAGTAGATACTTACATATAAAAAAAGTCGGATAAAAATGAGATTGTGAAAATAACCCCTACCTTGTAATTTATTTTATTCAAGGGTGAGTTAAACACCTATATAATTACTAAAGTGTGTTATTAAATTATAAAATAACCATATCCATATTTATGATATGATTTATGATTCTCTTATATCATTTTGTTAATAATATTTCAGTATTACCATTATTTCGGGTGTTATTTGCTTCATTTTCCCATTCCTATTTTTCCATGTAAGTCATGTTTGTTATAAATATGATTTATTTTATTTATATACATAATTATATTAAGTTTATAATTGTTATTTTTACTCATCATATAAATTTTATAATCATTCATGAATGATTAATGTGGAGAATGAATCTTACCTCGTCGTGGAGACGGTAGGCCGTACGTACACCTGAGTGATGATATAATTCACTTAATGGTTTTATGGTATGGAATTAGAGGGTATATTAATTATAAATAATATTTATAATGTTATATTCATTATTTTTAACCGTTATACTCATCATTATACCCATCCAAATAAATTAGATTTGAATAAAAAATTACACCACGGCTTGGAGACAGTAAACCGTACCTACACATGCATGGTGGTATTGTTATTCGCATGATGGATAAATAGAGGAATATGATTATTAAATAATTATAATAACATCTCATAATGAATATAATAATGGATTTATTACTTTTTAATGGAAACAACATAGGAATATGAAGTAGAAGAAGAAACTAAATTGAATTGAATTGGTAAAACAATTACCTATTCTTTGAGCGTCTCTTTTTGATTTACACCAAAGGATTACCTAGATGAATTTTTTCCCAAATTACGGACTCTAATATGAAGTGAGGAAATTTTGAGGAGAATTGGGAAGGGTTTGGACTATCCAAATGTCTTTAGAGGTGTGAATAAAAGAGAAGGAGAGGTGCCCTATTATAATAGAGGGGAGGGACACTTTTGGAAACTCCAAAACTATTAATTTATTATAAATTGATTTTCAGATTTAAATAGATCCAAAGTGAGTTATTTCAAGGAGAAGATGAGTATGGGTCTAAATACTCTCAACCAATTATTTTTAGACATATTTAGGTCACAAAATTAACTATATCATTTGGGTTAAACTCTTACCCTGTCTGCTTGTCTTTTTTAACTATAGGGTTAATATTAAGACTATAGAATTCCAAAAGAACAACAATTGGATCATTTATGACATATTTAAAATTATAAAAGTTCGTTGGATGGACCTGATATTTTTATTAATTTTATAACATTTAATTAAATACTATTTATTTTAAAGTTTCATTTATGTCAATTTTGATACTATTCAATATTTTTAAAAAAAATATCAATACAACAAGATAACTTAGAACTAATAATTCCAATATGTCACTGAAATGTCTATGTTAACTATAAATTCTATTTATGTCATTAATTAATTAAATTTATATTAATTTTACTCTTTTTAATATCATTTAATTGATTCTTCCTTTAATAAATCATTTACTGTATCATTATTGTGTCACCATTTAATTTATTAAATTATTTCCTAAAATTATAAATAAATTAACATTATATATATTATCATTTTATATTTTTAGATACTATTTATAGTCAACACATTTTCTAATATATCCTAATATTAAAAATGATAAATTTATTAAAAATTGAATATGATATTTTTATCTTTTCTTTAAATAAAATATAATAAATGTCCTAATCAAACACAGGTGGCTTAAAAAGGATCATATTTTTAAACTAAGGTTTGTTTTCAAAAAACACTTATCCAATGAAATTAAGACAAGTGGTTGGGAAATTTTATATTAGTATAATATTATTTTTACATTTAATTACTTTATTTACCTTTAACCGTGGTAAATAAAATTCAAAATATATTATTCACAAAAAATTATTTGGATTCTATTAGACCACATTTTTCAAACTGATTACAACCATGTATGTTCATTTTTCAAATTTCAATTCACAGAAGTGGTAAAATTATGTTTAATTCTAATCCGCAGATGTGGTTAGATGGCAGGTAAAAGGAACGTTCAAAAGTTTAATTAAAATTTTATATTTAATTCTTTTATAAAAATGATTCTTATGACCTAAATTGGACTAATATATTTTTTATTAATATATTATTAGATTAAAATATATTTAAATCAAAATAATTATTTAAATGAAAAATTTGGATTTTTAACAATAATGTAGTATTTTTACTATTCAAAAAAATTGAAACATTTCAGAAAAATTCCAAAAATTCCTCATAAGATAATTCGATATTACAACTTCAAAAATGAAATCTATTTTGAAAAAAAATTATAAATTTCAAATTTTGATTAATACTATTCATAACTACTTTTTAAACAGTTAGTTTGATAGATCATCGTGTGCTCGATCTCGAGGTTGCGTGCAACACAAGAGATTGAATTATTTAAAAGGAAGTGTACCGTGGATGTTTGGGGTGTTACATTATTACCTACATCAAATAATTTTTTCCTCAAAATTTATAGAGTATCACTTCATAAAAATATTCAGTGGGTTCTTCATCATAAGTTCCTTAGGTCCCCACACTGCCTCTTCCATTTAAGGGTTTCTCCAAAGAAATGTTACCAGACGATTCATCCAATTTCTAAACACTTGTTTTTTTGGATCAAGAATATTGATAGGCTCTTCATAATAATACAGATCAGGTTCTATTTTTTTTCTTCGTAGGTGAGTACATGCGTTGGGTCTATCATTTATTTCCTCAATAGTGATACATGAAAAAAATCATAAAATTTTAAGATACTTGGTGGCATTGGAAAACAACAAGGTACATTTCAAACTCATTCCAGTATCACAAAAGGGCCAATGTACTTGGGACTTAATTTACTCTTATTACCAAATCATATAACACCCTTGCATGGAGATACCATCAAGAAAACATAATCTCCCACTTGTAATTCCAAATCCTTCCTTCGGTTATCAACATAGCTCTTTTTTCTACATTGTGCTATTTTGATATGGGTCTGAAAAGTCTTTACCTTTTCCATCATTTCCTCAACAATTTCTAGGCCCACGGTTTTTCTTTCACCAACATCATCCCAACAAGTCAGTGTCTGACATATCTTTCCATATAACTCTTCATATTGTTCTATATTAATAATTGAATGGAATGTTTTGTTATAGTAAAATTAAAATAGAGGTAAATATTGATCCCACTTCCTTTATAGTCGAGTGAGAAAGATCTCAACATGTCTTCTAAATTTTGAATTGTCCGTTCTAATTTTCTATCAGTTTGAGGGTGGTTGGTAGGGCTCAAATGAATTTCAGAATCTTGGGACTTCTAAAGACTTTTCAAGAATTGTGATGTAAAATAAGGATCATAATCTGAAACAATTGATTGGAGTACACCATGAAGTATTCCATATTCATTAATATATAATATTGATAAACATTCAAGTGGTAAATCTTATCTTATAGTAATAAAATGTTCTAATTTAGTAAGATGATTGAAAATAACCCATATCACATCATTTCTTCTAGGAGTCTTTAGTATTCCCATGAACAATTACACCAAAATATCATCTAATTTCCATATAGGTATAGGATGAAATTGCATGACACCTCTAGGATGTTGTATTCTAGCCTACACCTATTGAAAAACCAAAAATCTTGACACATATTCAGCAATCTCCCTCTTAATGTTATCCCACAAAAAATGTTCCTTCAAATCTATGTATGTCATAGTGCTACCAGGGTGTATAGGGAAATTGGAGCTATAAGAATCATCTAATAATTCTCTTTTTAGATTAGGTATAGAGGGAACACAAAGCCTGTTCCCAAATTTCAAAATTCCATCTTTAAATACAATGTCAATCAGTCTCCAATCATTAAAAGATTTTATTTTCTTTTGAAAATACTCATCATCAGACGGAGAAATTTTTATCCTTCATTGTAAATATATTTTGGAAACCATTTGAAAAATCAATGACGTTTCATCTTCCATGATAATTCTCATATCCAAATTTACTAGATCCATGAACATAGGATTATATTCAACTCTCATTTTGTTTATTACTCCATGGTCCTTTCTTCTCAAAGAATCCTCTACCTTATTTTCCTTCCATGGGAGGTAGTGTATTGTGAAATCATAAACCCTGAGTTGCTCAAGCCATCTAATTTGTCTCATATTGAGTTCTTTCTATGAGAAAATATATTTCAGACTTCAGTGATCAGTATATATCTCACATCTTTCACTATAGATATAGTGTCTCTATATAATCAGAGAAAATATTACCTCAAGTAACACAAGATCATGAGTTTTGTAGTTTTGTTCATTATTTTTTAATTTCCATGATTCATATGCAATGAACTTATAATTTTTCATAAGAACACAACCAAGTCCTTCCCTTGATGCATCACTATAAACCATAAACCCATCATTTCTAGATGGTAAAGTAAAGATAGGATAATTGACTAATCTTCCATTCAATTATGCTAAAAATTATTAACACTATTTTTTCTAAATTAATTTTACCCCTTTATTTGTGATCTTGGTTAACGAGTTTTCCAATTTGGAAAAAATCTAGAAAAAATACCGATAGTAACCTAATAAACCAATAAAACTGCATACCTCGGTTATACTCATCAGTGCTGTCCATTCCGGGATTGCCTTTTTCATTGTGGGATCAACATAGATTCCATCCTTGGAGACAATATGATCATGAAAAGAAATTTCTTGAATCCATAATTCACACTGGAAAAAATTTCTATATAGTTCATTTCTTCTAAGAGTATTCAGAACAATCTTCAAGTTGTTCTCATTGTCTTCACAACTTTTGGAGTATTCCTAGATATCATCAATAAATTCTACAAAAAAATAATCAATATATTATATGAACACTCTATTCATTAGATCCATGAAAATAGAGGGTGTATTAGTTAATCCAAATGTCATTACTGTAAATTCCTAATAACCATACCTCGTTCAGAATGTTATCTTTGGAAAATCTTACTTTTTTACACACAATTAATGATATCCAAAACGATGTTTAATCTTTAAAAACTATTGAGCTACATGTATTTGATCAAAAAAATAATCAATACGAGGAAAAGGATAAATGTTCTATATTCTAATAGCATTGATTTATCAATTGTCAATGCACAACCTTATTGATCTATCTTTGTTCATAACAAAAGAACTAGGCATCCCCATGGAGAAACACTAGGGTGAATAAATCCCTTATTACTAAACTCTTCTAGTTGTTTCTTAAGCTCTACTAATTCCACAGTGGCCATTCTATAGGTAGATTTTGATATTGGCCTTGCATCATGGATTAAATAAATAGTAAACTCAACTTCCCTCTATGAAGGATAGCTGTGTAAATCCCATAGAAATACATTAATATATTAGTGTAAAATAGGTACATCCTCAATTTTAATATTCATTTCTTCATCCCTATATGTTATTTTCTCTTCCTCCCTAAGAATATCATTCAGTAAAGCTACTAGGGGTATATTTTTATAGCAATCAGGTGATGAAGTTTCAGCTCTAAAGATAATGGATTCTACATCTTCCTTACAAATCACAACTTACTTATTATTTCATTAATTTTTCACATCATATTTTTATAGGAAGTCCATACCAAAGATTATATCAAAGTCAACCATATGTATGATGATAAAGTCAGTAGATAGAGCATGTTTATATGCCATAATGAGAACTTCCTGACACATTTTTATTGCAATGAGACTTCCCTTAGGGGTTTTGACTAACAACTCCCTTGTTAATGTGAATTGGAAATATCTTATTTTTAAATAAAATTGGGAAGATATAAATGAATGTGAGGATCCATAATCAAATAAATCTTTGTCTAAATTTGAGGAAACAAATTAAAGTACCTGTGGCCACATCATTAGGAACTTTAACCACAGTAGTTTTTATCCCAATAGCTTTGCCTTCCTCCCTAATACTTTTCTATGGAAAGTTTCCTTGACTCTTAGGACAACTATTTGTATAATTTCTCATCTTCTTACAATTTTAGTATTGGACATTTATAGCTTCTTTCTTCCCTTGCTACCATGAGCTTGGTTTCCTTTTTCTACACACTTATGACAAACTCCCATACCATTTATGAATGTACCAGGCTGTTTATTCCCACAATTACTATAGGGAGTAATGTCATATTTTTCCTTCTTCCCCTTATTTTATTTTTTGAAGTATTCAACAACTATCTTCTTCTCCTATATTTATTTAAATTCATAAGACATAAAAAATTCCTTTTTTGTCTTAATAACACAAGAGACTATATCTTTGTATGATGAGAAATATTGTGAGACCAATTCCCATTGGAGGAATGGTTTTTACCCATCAAATAATCAATTAAGATTACTTCTGGGGTTATGTATGTAGGCTGCCACATTATTTTCTAACCTTATGAAGTTAGCTTCATACTTTGTAACATTTTCATCCTCATTCTGCCTTAGACTCATAATTTCATCTCCATATCTACTTGTAGATCACAAGGAATGTATTTTTCAAGGAATAGTTCTTTAAACACCCTCCATTCCTATTTTATACCTCTTCATCCTACTTCATGTTTTTAATTAATGACCACCATTGATCTCCATCACCTAATAGATGGTAGACTTCCATGAAAACTTTTTCCCTTTCATTACACCCTAAATTAAGAAATATTTTCTCAAGGAACTTATCCATTTCTAAGATAAAAATGGATTTGTAGTCCCATTTAATATTGTAGGTTGTTGTCTCATGAATTAATATAACTTTGATCATTTTGTGGATCATGGTTCTCAATATGGGTAAAGTTATTATTCATAACCTGAGTGAGTTGTCCCTATATAGTTATAAACTATTCAGCACCAGTTGTATCACCAGCACCACTATCACTATCCTTCCCATGGGGGGCAATCCCTACATGGATTACATGCATTGGTATAGTTCTGATTCATTCTAACAGCCACTATTTCTAAAAAATGGCATACGCCATATTAGGTTGTGAATGATAATGAAAAATTCCGAATTAGAAAAATAATTAACATAAATTGTAAAATTTATGCATGTGTAATCTATAATCATAAAAAATGGTTTCTTTGGGGAAATATTTACTCATAAACCCTTCATAAGTTTTTGTAAAGAAGATTTGAATTATCCTAAGTATATCCCCCAGGAGTTTCAAACCATGTGCGTGGTAAAGCTCATTGTCGTGTACTAGGTTACCCTAAGTCAAGCCAAAACACCTTATCGGAGTTGTTACTCCTATGTATATCTGTTCCTGAAACATGTCCACTTGTAGTATATAAAAAAAGATTTATTTTTTTGAAATACCCACAGAATCTATATTTTACCAAAATACTTGTATGTTCTTCCATACTTATCCTCAAAGACTATCTTAGGGTAATGTACCCTAATCAAAGGTTTTGTAAATGTATTCTCTAAGGTTTGTGCTAAACTTCCTCTCAGACAAACTATAACACCTCGAACACAGTTTCCCAGAGTCGGTCCATTATTTTATTACATCAGTATGATCAAAATAAATCAAATCCTAAAGGTCTGATCAGTTTGGTAGCCTTGGAAATACTGGATTCAAACATAAGTTTTACATTACAACATGAAATGAAAAAAGCATATTATCCCATTTGGAAACTCTCATATACCTTAGAATATACCTACAGTTCAATCATAATATATTTCTTCACATCCTAGGGAAAAATGAAACCTAAAAAGTGGTGATCTCATATGATCAGTAAGGATAAACAATATAGAGAAAGCTATCATAAATAAGCATAAACTTATAAGGCATGGTATAGAACTGAAACACAAGACTTTTAAACATAATATTTAGCATAATATAGAAAGAATAAATCAAATAATTCCATTTAAAAATTCACATAGATATTATAATAGTTGAATAATCCGATGAAATATTAATAACTAATCTCATAACAAAAGAATGCATAATGCCAGAAATCATAACCACATTGTCAAGTCCCCATGCCAGGACTATAAATAACCATACCATCAAGAACTTGTGCAAAAAAACTATTTTTTCTCATGAGACCTATCGATGCATCAAAGGTCTATAGTGGGCCCCACCAGTCACTTACTAGGTCCAGTGAATTACGCTTATGATAGGGGTAAAACATAACATAAACATTCATATTAAGACTAACATTTGAAATTTTAATACATTAACCATAAACCACAAATGTTATCAAACTAGAACATTGATAGTAAAATATATCATAAACCCTTCAATACAATATAGAAGAATGTATCATAAAATATCAACATCAATTAAGCATAAAATCCTACAAAGGATGTTGATATAGATGAAAATAATCTAACAAATTCATCAAAACCCTTTTAGAGAAATATCAATTTTTTACTTTGAAATAATTTAAAAGAAACACAATTATAAAAGAAAACATATCTTCTGAAAATAACCTCGTAAGATTGTAAGGGAAGAATCAAAATGGTAAGGATTATTAATGGAAGAAAATATCCACTCATGCTTTATAATTTAAAGAAAAACATTCTTTCTTTAATTTTTCAAAACGGTCATAAAGTACCTCGTTTGGAAAATGATAGAAAGATTCCTTTCAAAAAGTTTTATAAAAATTCAAACATGCGTAAAAATAACTTTAAAAAATTGTTTATAATATTTTGAATTACATTTTATGAAACGTGGACATGTATGGTAAAGATGTCCTGGTAGATATTTCCATATAAACAATCTTGGATAATAATGAGATTGTGAAATTAACCCTTACCTTGTACTTTTCTTTAGTAAAGGATTCAGTTACCTTATCTATAATGATTAAAGTATGTTATTAAATTATAAAAAAAACATATCCATATTTATGATATCATGTATCATCTTCTTATATAATTTTGTTTATAATATTTTAATGTTACCATAATTTCGGGTGTTAAATACTTAATTTTCATATTTCTATTTTGCCATGTAAGTCATGTTTGTTATGGATAAGATATATTTATTTATATATAGAATGATATTAAGTTCCTAATTTTTATTTTTACTCATCAAATAAATTTTATAATCATTCTTGAATGGTTAACGTGGGGAATGAATCTCAATGCGTCGTGGAGATGGCAAGCCATATGTATGCACGAGCGATGGTATCATTCCTATAATGGTAAAATGGGATGGAATTTGATGGTATATTAAATATTTGTATCCATTATACTAATAATTATACCCATACAAATAAATTAGTGTTGAATAAAAAATTAGACCACAACGTGGAGACGGTAAGTTGTACGTACACACACATGGTGATATTGTTATTAGTAGGATGGATAAATGGTGGAATATGGTTGCTCTATAAATATAATAACATATAAGCATTAATATGATACTATATTTATTACTTTGGTATAGAAACAACATAGTAAAAATAAGTATAAAAAGAAAATAAATTGAATGGAATTGTTAAAACAGTCATTACTTCTTTGAGAGTCTCTATTTGATTTTGCACAAAAGGACTCCTTAGGATGGATTTATTCAAAATGTATGGACTACAGGATGGGGTGATGGATGTTTGGAGGATAATAGGGAAGGGTTTTTTATCCAAATGTCTTTATAGGTGTGAATAAAAGAGAAGGAGAGGTTCCCTTTTATAATAGAGGGGAGGGGCACTTTAGGAAACTCCAAAACTATTAATTTTCTATAAATTTATTTTGAATTTAAAATAGATAAAAAGTGAGTTATTTTGAGTATAATATTTCTATGGGTCTAAATAATCCCATAAAATGATTTTTAGGAAAGTTTACATCCCAAAATTAAACTTATCTTCTAGGTTTAACTCTTAGTTAAACAGTTGGACTCTTACCATGTCTACTTGTCTTTTTTATACTATAAGGTTAACATAGTTACTATAAAATGACAAAAGTACAAAAATTATATCATTTATGAAATATTTAATATTAAAATAATTATTTTTCTATACCGGATTTTTTTTATAAATTTTTAAAAATTTAATTAAATGTTATTTATTTTAAAGTATCATTTATGTCAATTTTGATACTATTCAATATTTTTATTTTTAAAAATATCAACCCAACATGATGAATTTGAACAAATACTTCCATTATTTTACTAATATGTATAAGTTATCAAAAAAATTAGCTTATCTCATTAATTAAGTAAAATTATTTTTATTTTAATATTATTAATATCATTTAATTGATTATTCCTTTAATAATTCTATTACTACGTCCTTATTATGTCACCATTTAATTTAATTCCTTGTTTCATAAAATTATAAATAATTTAAAATTATGTATAATATCATTTTAGATTTCTAAATACAATTTATAGTCGACCATATCACTTATATATCCTAAGGATAAAATTGATATAGTTATTAAAATTTGTATATGACATTTTTAACTATTCTTTAAATAAAATATAATAAACGTCTTAATCTCACACTAGTGGCTTAAAAAGGATCTTATTTTTGACCTAAGGTTTATTTTGGTCAAAAAAACACTTATCCGGTGAAATTAGGACAAGTGGTAGGGTAATATTATATTATATAATATTATTTTTACCTCTAATTACCTTATATACCTTTAACTATGGTAAATAAAATTGAAAAGTTTCTACTCACAAAAAATTATCATAATCCAATTAGACCAAATTTATTAAAATTAATACAACCATTTATGTACTTATTTCTAAATTCAGTTCACATAAGTGGTAAATTTATGCTTAATGCAAATCCGTAGATGTGGTTAAAAGGCGGGTAAAAGAGACATTCAAAAGTTTAATAAAATTTTTATATATAATTATATTATAAAAATAATTCCTATGAAATAAGTTGAAATGATTTATTTATTATGTATCTATTGAGGTTTTAAAAGAAATTTTAATTAAATGAATTATTTAAATGAAAAAGTCAGTTTTTAACAATAATGTAGTATTTTTCACTATTCATCAAAAATTGAATCTTTTCAGAAAAATTACAAAAATTCACCATAAGATAATTTTGATATTATGGATTAAAAAATTAGTCTATTTTGAAAAAAAAATTATAAATTTCATATTTTGGTTAATAATATTCACAACCACTTTTTAAACGTCTATTTTGATAGGTCATTGTGCGCTCAAACTTGATGTTGCATGCAATGCAAGCTATTGAATTATTTAAAAGGAAGAGTAACATGGAAGCTTGGGGTAATACTGATACCAAATGTATAATTTTAATTTTTTTAAATATAAATGAGTTCAAAATAAAGAAATTAATTGACAGAGCTTATAAATTACATTAATGTGATGAAAAAATAGTTGTTACTTCAATGATTTGAATGTAAAGGAGTCAAACAAGCTTAGATGATTATAAGTAATGGATGTGTATCTTAATCTTATTTATCTTATTTAATAACATATGTTTTTTTTGTAAAAAAATAATTATTATCAAAATTTTGAGATTAATAATTGTATACACATGATTTAGGATTCATTAGATTCTCTAACATATTTTTGACAAGAAAATAAGGATAAAATTATATTATCTAGGATAAAAATGTTTTATCCAGACATTAATTAAAATTTTAGGGTACTTTTTCCCACCAATCTATAATCGTATATTTTATATAATTATCTTATTTTAAAGAAAATGATCTAAACACACAAATTAAAATATATGATATGGAAATAATAGTTTATTTTTTAAATAACCCAACTAATAGGAAATAATATTTATTTCCTACATAAATTGGTTTGTGTATATTTACATGATATTCTATAGATAATATAGTGTTAAGAAGCTAGTGGAGGTATGTTTCGACTTAGAGAAGTTCAAAAATAAAAAATAAAATATTATACCAATTTAAATAGAAAGAGAGATTCACTGGTTCCTAAAGGATTATTTCTGTTAAATTTAATGTCACATTTTATTAATGAATTTTATGATGTGATGGTAAATAATAATGAAAATAGTTACCTTTATTTAAAGAATTTTTTATGAAATATGGTTCCAAATATAATGATATTAATAATATAAATAGTTTAAGATAGAAAAAAGTTAACATTGTAACATTTGATGTTATTGAGTTTAAGAGTTTGAATATGTTAAAATAATTGAATGTTAGGAATATGATTCCTAAGACCCACAATTATTCAAACCACATTACATTATAAATGATTCACATTAAAGTGTTTATTGGGATAATTTTATCAAATGGTCACATAGATATGTGGTAGGAACTATATATAGATGTAATGAGTTAATGATATCGTTATCACAACAGAAGTGTGAGGGTCATATAAAGTATCTTGGTGTAAAATACATAAGATATTATTGTAATTATTCTATATTTAATCATGGATTATAAAAAAGGAAATGTCCATATATCATTTATTCATATATACTAAAATTTAATTTACATGAACGGTTGAATAAAAATATCTACTCAAAGTATGACTTTGATTTTTCCCTAATCGATAATCATCATAAAGTATAATGGGTTGTGATTATATGTCAAGGTTAGCATAGTTGAATTCTTTTACTAATTATGAAGGTTTATATATGAGATATGAAGAATAGATTCATTAGTTTATATGAATAAAATTATAACTTTGATTAACTCACCAAATTTTATGTCAAGGAATGTTATATGATAATTAATATACTAAGGTTTGTATAATTATTATCAATCCATCCCACCTGAGGTTGGTGTGATACCAAACATGCAAGCTTTCATAATTTGTGTTAGGACTCTAAAAGCTTTGTAATAGTACAATAAGACTTTGATAAGAAGAAGAAGAACAATATGATATATTTTATTTCAATAAATCTAAAAAATGTAGATATTATAGTTGGAGGTAAAAAATCATGGGTGCAATAATGATTTATCACGAGAGACCACCTCCTTGACCAGCCTTCCTGAAGTGGTTGGGAGTTTCCTATAGGGTTACCACCTATATAGAGCTCTACTCTAGTAGTCTTTCCTTAGTCTAATTTAAAGTTTCCCTCCCAAACACCCTAAACACTATTAAAAGCATAAGTTTTGGTTGGAAAACTGACTAAGGATATGACCTTTATTTATTTACTTTTTTCCAAATCTGTTTGTACTTTTTATTCACATTTATTATTAAATTAATGCAAGTTGTTTAATAATGAAAAATTGTTTTCTTTTTTATATTAAATTGTTAAAAATTTGTTTCTATGTTAAAGTTATGTTTTTAGTGTTTAATTTACTTTTTTTGAATAAATTAAATTGATTTATTTTTTATGTGTAAAATTTCATCTTTCATTTATTTGATGTTTTTTAAATTATAAATGTTCTTTTTGATTATTTTAATTCATTATCTTTTTTCCATTTATTCTTTATTATTTTTTTTAAAATTAATAAAATCTCAATTTGTTTTATTTTTTATTTAACTATTAAGTTTATTTTCATTGTTCTTATAATAAATTAAATTTCTCCGATTTTTATTTAGTTTTTTTAAAAAAAATCATTAAATAAATTTAGTCTTCATTTTAATTTGAAAATAAATAAATTTCACTTCTATTTTTGATACATAAAATAATTAAATTAAGTTTTAATTTTTAAATATATTCCTTAATTTTTTTGATACTTAGTAATATTAAATTTTAATATAATTATTTGATTTTATTATTTTTGTTAATTAATTAATTAGCTAATTAATTCAATCATATTAATTTATTTAAATGATTTTTTATGTAATAATTATAATATGAATTATTTTATTTTTTGAATAATTTGTAGTTGAGATTATTTTGTTTTTAACAATTTTAAGATGTGAAATTTTCAGGTGCTACCCCTACCTCACCCACTGCCAAAATAGAGCACACAGACTACCACTAGATTCTAGAGGTAGGAAAACTGAGGATACCAATGGTGGGCTTGAAGCCACTGCCAGATTTCACCCAATAGTGGTACATAATCCACTATTGCACCTCAATCCAATAGTGACTCAATTGAGTCACGACCATCAAACTTAGTGGTGAATCAACCGAGTCACTGCCATCCACCCCTTTTCCATCACCCCAGCTTCAGATTGAGCCACCATTGGACACACACAATGACGAAAACATGAGTCACTACCAACACCTTCACCCCCACTATCTTGTATTTTCCATTAACCTCGAGGCGCCATTACACATCTTCTGTTACCCCTAAACCAAATCCTATGACCCACTACATATGAAAAATAAAATCAAAAACTTGAAAAAAACCCACAAATAAAAACTAGGTTCAACTGGAACCAAATGGAATGAAAATAAAGCCTCATATGGAGAATACCATCAAACATGTCTTGCACCATATCTAGAACACCCACCATTATTTCCATTGTTTAAGGACAAGGATCCACCATCATTGAAGGAGATCTCCATGCACCCCGAGCTGCCACTACCGTGTTAGCCATCATGACCTGAGATGATATTTTCACCGCTGAATACCCAAGGATGAAGAAGTACCACCATCACACCGCTTGAGCTCACTAGCTTCCTCCAGAATCCTCCTACCGCCGATCCCTCACCCCCTTTCCTCTGTTGACCCAGATCAACCCCTTCCATTTTTATTTTATTTTTATATTTTTATATAGAATGACATATAATATATATAATAACACACACATATATATAATAATACACACACACACAGATATATATAATATATTATATATAATAATAATAATAAATTAAATATAAATAAACATTTAATAATATTTAATACATTTATGTAATAATGAAATTTAGTAATATATATATATATATAATAGATAAAATATTTTAAAAAAATTTAGTAATAAATATTATATTAATATATAAATATTTTCATACATTTATACATATATAATATTAATATAAATTTAAGCATAATACATATTTATAGTAGAATTTATATAATTTTATTAGGTAATTATATTTAATACTACTAAAATTCAATAATATTTATAATATATGCATATATATACATAGATATATATATATATTTATATAACTAATTTCAAAATGTTCAAATGTATGCTAAAAACGTCTAAGCCCAAGAAAGTAGACATTCAACTAGTTTATTTTCACTTTTGTTTCCTGCTATTCATTCCTCTATTTTTATGGAAGAATCGGGAGGTGATCGCGGGGAAGTGATCTTAGTAGTTGATTGTGGGAAAACGTGATGGGAAGAAGGGTCATTGTAAGAGGAAAGATAATTTCACCAGGTATTCATCAAAAGTTGGTGATGAGTGAATCAAGGGACATCACATGGATATCGACTGTCTGTTAGGTTATCATTTCTTTTCAGTTTATTTTTTTTAATAAGAGGATCTCTCCTCTTCTCATGTTTTGTAACCCCAAACATAGGAGTCATCTAAATCATGGATATGGTAACTCCCCTTATTTTATAATTCAATATGTTTTATGTTTTTGTTATTTTATTTTATGTTTGTAAATATTATTTTCACATTTATGCTTTGTAAACTGAATTGTGGTTTTGTTTTTTTTTGTGATGTTTGTTCATTCAGCCACTTCATATTGTGATATGGAATATTCAGTAATGGAGAACTAATTTTCAAGGTTTGATTCATGTAGTGAAACATGATGATACCTAGAGATACAATATTTATTGTGATAATCATAATTTTCTTCTTCATATCAGATTATGATTTTGAATTAGGGTGAGTGAGAGAGAAACCTTGAACATGAACAGTTTTCTACAGTCTAACCTCATTTATTTTCCCCTTCCCTTCTCATTTTCTCAAACTGATCTTATGAGTTGGGTTGTGTGATTAGACAATATCAATAAGATCATTCTGGAATGTGATACTTCCTGGTCAGAATGAGTTAGTTGAGGGATTAATTTTCTAATATGGAGGAAAGCTTGACCACTGAATAACTTTGGTGTTTGAGTACTAATTTTTTAGTTGAGGTAGGTGTGTGATCCGAGTCATTGGCCATGAATTTAGTGAGTTTAGGATTGTTTTTTCTTAAATATATCTATGAAGGGAAATTGAGGTTATATCCACCTAGATCAAGCCTTGTTCTCACTGACGTTTCTTCTCTAGTTTTATGATTCCTCTATTGGTATTTTGATTTTTCACTATTTCATCAATCCTTTTGTGTTCTATATCACTATTTCACTAGTCTCACTATATTTTTCAACACTTTTTTTACTTTTTTTCCTTTAAAAGCATTCAAAATATAAAAAAAACAAAAATATTTTCATAAATACCACTAAGGAACTCGACACCGCCTCCTTGATAGCGACCCTAAGGTTAGCCACAAAGATATATCTTGGGTCTCATAAATTTATTTTCGATCATTCTCATGACAAGGAAATTGTAGAATTTTGGAACCATTCACTTATATGAAACAACACCATAGGTGGTATGTTTTGATGAGATGATGGAGGAGGTTGGCTGCCTCACTCCATTCCAAATTTTCTCCAGGATCACTATTTAATTAAGAAGAGGAACAAACTGCACTATTAAAGGGAGGTGACAATTTCGTGGAAGAATCTATATTTTTATTTGACTTTGATTAAATTAAAACTGATCAAAATTGTGTTTCCCACTATGTTCTTATTAAGGATTCATGTCAATTTTGAGATTACTTGTAATGTTAATAGGATCATGAGGTGTCACATGATAAGGAACTATTGGAACTCCCAATTCTAGATTAAAATCCCAGTTTGGGAGAAAAAATTGATGTGAATTTACTAGAGATGTTCATAGGACCAAAATATGATGCTAAAACACTTTTTATTGGTCAAGATGAAAAGTTTCAATAGACTAAACAAGAAAAAAAGTCTCACCCTAGAGATGAAGTTACACAACCCATTCACCCTCAACCTCAAGCTAAGAAGAGGGGACAAACACCTACATTCTTTTTCCCTCTCCATTAACCCACAATGGAAACACTTATAAAGAGAGGGTCTTGAATGAATCCAACAAAGGGGTACTCCAAAAGCTACAGAGCACTAAAGTTGGGAAGAACCACAAAAGATGGTTCTTAACCAAGAAGCCACAACCTATATCAGATTGAAGTTGGTTCACTAATATTCTAGCTGTGTACAATCAAAATACACATCCCTTGTGGGGTTTATCCCTTTATTTTCCTTTTTTTGTTTCATACTTTAGTTTCATTATTCTTATAATTTAATTTGTGTGGTTTTTATTCATAGGAAAGTAAATATCCTGTAAATTACTTGTGGTAGTCATTCAAGGCCAACCAGAAGCTTCACATTAGAGATCATAGGATTAAAATCTCTATCTCAACCTCAGGTTTCTTTAATTTTTATCTTAATCTACGTAATTTTAATATTAAATTATTTACATATTTTAGGTACTTGAATTAAGCATATTGAGATCTTGCACAAAGTAAACAAAGGGTGACATTCATGGAATCCAATGTTTCAAAGATTCCACCCCAAGGGAGTGATTGATTTAATTCTATCATTTTAATTCATTCAGACAGTATGATACTAGGGATTAAGTGTGGGGAATTCCCCTTTTTAAGATAAAATGTTAATCTGTTTCTTGCAGGTTGTTAGCTTGATTAAATTGAGAGAGTTGAAAATTTATTTGAGTTGCATCATAAAATCATCTTTCACCCACTATTTTCATTTTCATTCAACTATTTCATTTCAAATTAGTTAATAATGCAATTTTTTGAAATACATTGAACAAATAATTTTTCTAATTATAATAATGAAAAGGATTAACTTTTCAAAACATTTTTTTAAATGATTGGTGGTGGATAGTGGGGCCCTTTGTTTACATTTTTGTTTCTTTAATTTCCTTTTGGGTGGGTCGAACAACTTTTTTCGCTTCCCTATCACCCCTCAAAACATCATTTTATTATTCTACACTTCCAAATATATTTGAAACCATTTAATTATTTCTCCCACTATGAGATTTAACAATTGGGATTTTGTTGAGTTTTAAGTGTGTGGGAGAGGTGTATTTCTGTGCAAAGTTGTTATTCACTAATAACACATCAAAAACCCTAATTTTTTCCCAAAATTTCCCCTTAATAATTTTTTTTGTTTTTGTACATAAATTACACAGAAAACCCAAAAAACCAAAAAAACACAAAAAATCAATTCTTTGTATCCTTCTTAGGAGATAAATTCATTCCAGGTTGAGGGGTTTAAGGAGTACGAAATTACTAGAAGTACATTATTGTTGAGTGTTTATGACATCAATTTTTATGGAAGTTCACTTTAGGAACTGAGAAAGAGAATGTGATTGGATATATCTTTGTGAATTTATGATTTTGACTTGAGAAAACTATAAATTTGAACTTGAACCTAGGGGAAACTCTCTTTTTGAGAAAACTATTTAGGTAGCCAACCTGAATGATGACTATCCTTTGAATCTGTAGTAAAATGGTTAAATGAGATCCCATTGTGAGTATCTAAGACAAGGGTTATGGGTATGTTTCTATTAACAAAAAAAATCCATTTTTAATTTCAATATGTACCATGCAAAGTTATTTTTATAAGAAATATGGGTGGGAAAAATTAAAATAAAGTTCCTTATTAAAAAAGAACTCATTTAGGTGAGGTGAATTTTGAACCCAAAATAAGAAGGGGAAATTGAATTATATGAATATCATTTGAGTTATATCAATGATGTGAGAATCATGGACCTTTAATTTTTTATAACCTAGAGGAGATTCATAACTAATGTTGTTTCTTGTTAAATTTGTAATTCCACTTTTATCTAACTAATTACACCCATGGAACAGGAACCCATTTTGAATGGAAATAAAGAAGTTTATAAAATTCACATATATGGTATGATTTTCCAAGAAGTGGGTATTTTTTTTATCCGTAGATTTAAAGTCACCTAGAAATTAGGCAGGGTGGTCTTTTCTTTTTTCTTTTTTTTTAAATAAGTAAATCACATTGAATTTCCAAGGAGTGCAATTGATAAAGTATAGGGGAGTATGATGCAGTCTTTATTCCTTTACTTTTTTCCACAAATGGTTTTAATTGTTAATCTCTTTTTATTAATAAAATAATGTATTGTGTTTAATAATTAAGATTTTATATCTTTCAGATATTAAATTGTTAAAAATGTGTTTCTATATTAAAATTATGTTTTAATATTTAATTTAGTCATTTTTAATAATTTAAATTGCTTAATTTTTTCCATGTTAACTTCCAACTTTCATTCATTTGATATTTTTTAAATTATAATTTTTCTTTTTGATTCATTAAATCTTTCTCCTTCTCAATTTATTCTTTATCGAATTGTTGTTCAAATTAATAAAATCTCATTTTTTTTCTTTTTATTTATCTATTATGTTTATTTTCATTGTGTTTGTAATTAATTTACTTTCTACTTTTTTTATTATTTTTTTAAATTAATTCCTCAATTCAATTTATTCTTCATTTTAATTTTCAAATAAATAAATTTCACTTTTTTGTACTTTAAATAATTAATTTAATTATTACTTTTTATTTTTTAAAAATTTTTGATACCTAGAAATATTTAATTATTTTATAATTATTTTATTTTATTAATTATATTAATTAAATAATTAGTTAATTAATTTAGGTATTTTAATTTATTTAAATGTTTTGGTATGTAATTATTTTAAAGTGAATTATTTTATTGGTTGAATAATTTGTAATTATGATTATTTGGGTTTGAACAATTTTATGTTGTGAAAGTTTTAGGTGCTACAGACGCTAAAACAGATCACATAAGCTACTGCCAAATTGTAGCTATAACAAAATAGAGGATACCAGTGATGGCTCATAATCTACTTCCATCTCTTACCCAATGACGGAATAGATGCCATCATTGTACCCCAATCCAGTAGTGACTCGATTGAGTCACCACCGAACACCTTTATCTTAACACAACCATGACACCACCAGCCCCTCCCACCCCTTTCCATTGACCCACTCTTGGATTGAGCCATTGTTGACAACACCCCATGGTGGTAGTGTGAGTCCCCACCAGCACCTTCACCCCCATCGTCCCACATCTTCCTTTAACATCAAACCACTATTACCCCTCCTCTGTTACCACCGAACCAGATCCCGATACCCACCAAAGATGAAGGTTAAAATCCAAAAGTTGAAAAAATAACAAAATAAAAGTTGTTCCACCTCAAACCTAAGGAAATAAAATGAAATCCTTATCTGGAATTGCACCTGATCTGGAACACCCATCGTTCTTTCCACTATTGAAGGCTGAGGATCTTCCACCATCAAAGGCGATCACCGAGCACCCCGAGCCACTGCTGCTATAATAGCCATCCCAAACCAATTTGAGCTGCACATCGTTGAATACCCAAGGATGAAGAAGTCCCACCATCCTACTACTCTAACCCACCATCACGCCACTCGACCTCACCAGATTCCTCCCAAACCCTCTCACCCCCTTTCCTCTATCGACCTGAATTCTCACCCCTCCATTTCTCTTTTATTTTTATATTTATATATACAATAACATTTAATATATATAACATAATATGTATAATAATAATAATAAATTAAATATAAATAGATTTTTACTAATGATTAATACATTTACATAATAATGAAATTATTTAATATATAAATATATATAATAGTAAATATTTATAATTATTATTAATAATAAATATTATGTTTATATATAAATATTAACACTCACACACAGATATATAGATATATAATATTAATAGGAATTTAAACATAAATATATATTTATACTAGAATTTATATAATAATATTAAGTACACATATTTAATACTACTATAATTAAGAAATATTTATAATATATACATATTTATAATACTACATATAAATATGTAACAAATTTAAAAAATGAGTAGAAATTTGCCAATGATGTCCAAACCCAAAAAAATTGACATTTAGTAAGTTTGTTTTTGTTTTTGTTTCCTCATATTCATTCCTCTGTTTTTATGGATCAATTGGGAGGTGATAATGGGTTAGTGATCTTAAAAGATTATAATGGGAAAGCTTGAGGGGAAGTAAGGTTTTTGTGAGAGGCTGACTAATTTCACTAGATCTTCATCAGAAGTAGGTGATAAGCACATTAAGGGATGCCACATGGGTATTGGCTATCAGTTATGTTTTCATTTTTTTCAGTTTTTTTTTTGAATAAGAGGAACTCTCTTCTTCTTTTGTTTGGTATCACCAGACATGGGAGTCATCTAATTTCTAGAGAAGGGAACTCCCCCCTCTTTTCTGCTTCAATCTGTTTGCGGTTTTTTCTTGTTTTTTTCTATATTTATAAATATCATTGTCTTATTTATGCTTTGTGAATTCAATTTTGTTTTTTTTGTGATTATTGTTTCTTCATCATTTTCATTTTGCGATTTGAAATCTCTAGTAATGGAGAAATAATATTTTGGGCTTCATTTAGGTAGTGAAACCTCATACTACCTAGAGATTAAATCTTTATTGTGATCATCATAATTTTCTTCACCTTATCAGATTGTGAATGTGAATTGGGGTGAGTGAGTGTGCAACCTTTCACAATAATAATTTTATGGTGTCTCTCCACATTTATGTCCCCCTTATTTTCTAATTTTCTTAAACTAATCTTATGAGTTGGGTTTTGATATCTGATGTTCATAGTAGGATCATTCTAGATTATGATACTTCATGTCTATAAAGAGCTGTTTGAGGGATTCATTTTGATATCCGAATAAATTCTCAAGTATTGAATAAATTTTGTGTGTGAGTGTTCATTATTTAGGTGAGATAGGTGTGTGATCCGAGTTTCTGGTCTTGAATTGAGTGAATTGAGAGTTGTTTTTTATTAAGTAGATCCATAAAGGGATATTAAGGGTAGATCCAACTTGATCAATCCATTTTCTCATAGACTGCTCTTCTCTATTTTTATGTTTCCTTTTTTGGTCGTTTTCTTTTTAACTATTTCATCACTCCTGTTGTGTTCTATATCACTATTTGACCTCTATCATTGTGTTTTTTCAACAATTTTTTTTTATTATTTTCTTTTAAATCTTTCAAAATATAAAAACATAAAAATATTTTCAGAAATACCACTCAGACACTCGACACTGATTCCTTAAGAGTGACCCCATGGTTAGCCACTTTACTATATATTGGGACTTATAAATGTAACTTTGACCACCCTCATGAAAAGTACATTTTCAACTAACTATAATACCTACTAGCCATTAGTACCTTAACTTATCCACATTTCCCTTCTATATAAGATTTGAAAAAATAGGAGTTTTGGGTCTAACAACTCATGTATCCTCAATAAAAACCTTGTATCTAAAGTGTAAGTTCAAAAATTACTTTGAAATCATTTCAAAATCATCATAAGTGGACTCATCTTCCAAAAACTCCTTCCACGTGATAAGACACATACCCTAGGATCTCCCTATCACCTATTTGGTATTAAGAAAATAAATCAACATGACCCTAAAACTAACATCTCTATCTTAGGGTTCTGTTAGATCAACATACATAGGTAAAGACCCAAGTTCCTCCTTGAGTTGAGTGGCACGTAAAATAGGATGAAAATGAGATGTTGTGTGTAAATAAATCTTGTAATTTGTAGATCCAATCTCGTTAAGCAACTTATAAGGCCCATAAGAATGATATTCCAAATTAGGGTAGCGATTCCACACTCACAATTTCTTCTCATATGTCTTAAGGTTAACAAATAGCAATTTACCCACATTAAAATTTTCATCACAACTATTTAGATTCAAATACCAACTAATGAACTATTGATATCTATGTAGATTATGTCAGAGCTATACTAACACCATATGTATATTCTCAAATTCATTTTCCACTGACATAACCAGAGGTTCCCGTTTGATATACGATAATATTGTATGAGGTTTTTTCCATAGAGAAATTAAAAATTTAAAAACATTGTATAAACATGGGTTACTGTATTATAATAATAATATTCCCAAGGGATCCATTGGAAATAGGTAAGTTTCCACTTAAAATCAATGCACTATAAATATCTCTCAAAAAATTGGTTGAAAATATCTATATACAAATTCCTATATTTGTGATACAAAGAGATCGTCTTGAGAAGTGTCCCTTTTAATAGGAATAAATCCTTCCAAAAACTTCTAAAAAGTAATGGATCTTGGTATCTTAGGATAAAACAAAAAATTCCATGTAGATGTACCATTTATTTAATGAAAATATCATCCAACCATTTTTCTATATATGGGTTTCTTAAAAATACAAAAAAGTGCATACTTGGATAGCCTATTAAAATGAACCTGATCACATCAGAACCTTGAGAATGAGTTAAATTAGAAATGAGATCCATGCAAATGTCATTAAAAACCAACTCAAGAATATTTGGAGTCTAGATAAAACTTGTAGGTGACATTTATAGGTACTTCTACCATTGGAATGTTTCACATTTCGGGACAAACATCATCACACTCAGTTTAAATAACCCTAGAACCAATTTTTTTTATGTTTTAAGGTATCCAAAATGAAACCACCCTAAACTGAAGAGTGATAGTAATGAAAAAAATATAGGAATAAAAAATAATCTCCTAGACCAAATAAGTCTCACCTTATAATAAAACAAACCATCCAAGTATCAGAATCAAGGTCCAGATTTGGGCTGCTACTCAATAGAAGAAATGATACTAACATGTTTAGAATCCTACTGTAACTCTTCTATGACCATCCCAAGTTCCATATAAAATGTACCAAATAAAATCTAGACAAAGTAGTGTTTCTCGAGTGTCATTATACCTCCCTCTTCCAAATGATACAAGGAATCTAAAACGACATTAAAGTTCTTAGGCATATTGATGACTTCAAAGTATAATCCCATCATATTAGGTTGGGAAAAATACTAGTCTATAGTAGGGATTCATTGTCTAAGAATATGTTTAGAATATTTGAGATCCATGTAAACCATAAAATGTATTCCCATTAAATACTTCATCCAGTGGTTCACTTCTACCACCAATTCAATTTTCTCATTCTTATAAACTATATTAGAAGAATTTTATTCTACAAAAATTTTGTTATAATAATCCATGGGTCAACCTAACTAAATTTACACTACACATACCCCCTTCCAGAGGAATCACCTTCAATGAAAAAAATTCTTTATAAATATAGATGATCCAAAAGTGGAGTTATAATCATGAATTTTTTTAACTATATAAATGCATGTTTTCCCCTTGAATCCCACAAGAATCCATCTTTATTGGTTAATTCAGTAAAATTAAATTGTGTTTTGACCCCAATTTGTCAACACATTTCTTAGGGTCTTTATCCACTTCATCCGCAAGATCAAATATGGTCTCCCAATGTCAAAAACAACAAATATTATCCTAATAGTAAAATTTTCTAGAAAACTTATACTGACATACAAATCCCCTATGATGAATTACTATGCCCATATCCCAGATTGATACTGACTGTACTACTTGGAATGATGTTAACATTATCTAATTTGGAGAGAGTCTTGGACATGAAGTTATGACTCATTCCACTATCAATTATTATTAAAATTGGAACCCACAAAACATGATAAATAAATTATAAGGAATCTATCCTTTTCTCCCCCATGCTCTAATACTGAACCATATCCCCCAATTGTGCAACTTACTATTCTTATAGAACTAAAATATACTGATCATATACTATTTAATCCCCTTAGAAAGGCAATTCCTCAAACTACCATATGAAAAACCTCAAGTGTTTGTCTACACACAAGTTTAAAGGACTATAAGGCTATCCATAATAGAATCACAACTTCTTATGTTTCCATTCTTCTTTTTCCCAAATACTAATCATTCTTATCCCATTATTACATTAATTACTCTTGAGTCTCTAAAACTATTCCTCCCTTTTTCTATTCTCAACTATTGGTTGACTAGTCTAGAAACTAGTCAGGGTGAAGGCTCCTCCCGAAGACCCTATAATGGAACAAGTTTCCCTCCAACCCCCTTTAACACCCCCCTAATAATACCTTCTGAACCATCCTAGACAAAATCAAAATCCTGAAGTTTTTATCAATATCAAGAGTGAAAAATTTATTTTCAATATTCTACCACAATCCTCCTATGAATAGGTTCATATACCAAGATTCTAGAAAATATAGTATCCTTGACAACCATATCTCAAATTCCAAAATATATTATTTGACAATTCTTGTTTTCTATAGAGTATTCAAGAATCATAGTGGACCCTCATCCATTGGATTTCCAAATATATCAATGAGTGAAAATTTTAGAAGATCCTAATTCAATCCAAGATTCTCATTTTTCTAGGATAAAAACCAATACAATTTCATGTTCTCTATAAAATGTAAATACAAAAGAAGTCTCATGACTTTTAGCATCTGAATGATTTGAAAATAGGTATTTGATTTTGTAATCTGGGAAAAAGGATAATTTAGTGATAATGAATGTAGATCAATCTTATTTGTTAAATTACTTATTATATCAGCTCATATTGGTTTTTCAAGTATCAAAATTCCTCCTAACATACTGTAAAAATCAATGTTCCCATTCCCAATTCTATTTGGAAACACTACAAAGACATTACTCTATTTACCAGTGTTATATAATTTCTAAACTTATATCTATAGTTACTTAATCATCTAAAAACGTTTCTCCTCAATATCATGAACCTTGATAAATAAGAACTCCTTAGTCTATTATGCCTGAACCAGAACCAATAACTGATAATTGTATTATCCATTATTCTTCTTGTCAATGTTGATATGTATAGTCAAAATTGAAATTTATCATGGCTGCTCCCATTTTTCTCATGCCTGATCTCTATGTTCATAAATATTCTCTCTCTACCCAAACTTCTGCATAAGACTATCCATCATTGATTCAACAGATACTATCCTAATATCTATTATTATTCACATCCAAGTAGAATTTCACTCTCAAAATAATCATCCATTCCACAAAAAACCTCACAAAGTGTATCCATATTTATTTATCCCTCAACAACTGAACATTCAACATCCACATGTCTAGTAATGAAAAATCACTCAATAAAAGAACCAAAGTTGTTATGACTCTAACATTTATGAAATAACATATTAGAAATACAATAGGAAGAAGAAGAATAATTCAAGATATTTTATTGCAATAATTATCAACAATGTATAGATTATAATTTGGAGTAAATAAATAAACTATTCAATAGTAGAAGATTAGGAGAGACCACCCCATTGAATAACCTTCTTACTATGGTTGGGAGTTCCTTACAGAGTGATCACCTCTATCTATATTTGATCAATCATACCTATATTAGTCCAATTTCAAAAGTTTCCCTCTGAAATATCCTGGTAACTATTAATATTAAGGGTTACAGTTGGAAAATAGACTAACTATACTACCCCCCAAACACCAGCACCATAAATTCCTCTATTTTAACATCTTTGATAGGTATTAAAAATAGGGGGATAAGTCCAAACACTTTAATACATTACTTATGCAAGTCACAAGTGACTTAGCTAATCGGGGTTTGTTGGTTATGTTACTAATCATGTATTAAGTTGGAGTGAAATAAATATGGGATTTATCCACTAGAATAAGGGGTAATGACATATGACCGTTGATGGAATACTACTATTGAAACACATTTCCACACTTAATTAGATCACATATGATGTTCTTAAATACATAGATGAGGGATATGTGATGTAATAATCCATTAGATGAATGACCTGTGATGTATTCATCAACCTGGTCATCCTTTTTTAGTGAACCATGAAAATATGAGATCTCCTATACCGGATTGACATTGTTTCATATTTAGTGTTCACAAGATTTCATAGAAAAAAAATATTATATAGGTATACATATGATGTGAAACATCCCAATACTGATCTGACATGTATGCCTTCAAAATTGTTGTGGTTTTTCCTTTTTATTGACAAGGTAGGGCCCAGATTGAGTTGGGAGGATACCTATAATGGTGCAGTTAGAGATTTTTTGGACTATTAGCTTCAACCCAATTTTTCTACAAGTTGTAGGAGGGTTACACATTATTTAACTGGGTTACATGATGTTTAAGGATTTATAGATTCAAGTTGTGAAAGGATTCATGCTATGATGGTTACACATCAAGACTAAAATTTACACTTTGTGAGTTATTTAATGAATAATTTTCAATTTAATGAATCAAATTTTTCAATATTTACAAGAATTAACTACTTCCCAGCATGAAAGGGTATTACATGTCATGTAATACCCCAACTACATTTTTTTAAATGGGCATCACTGATAAGATCTATTTTCTCCTACACTCCAGTTTCAAGTCCCTCAACCCAAAGCCATCCCTAGGAAATCTTGAAGCTCTCCAACCCTTCTGAATCCATTCGTTAGGAATTCAATCATCATTTTGATTGTAGTGTTATTCCCAGGTAATCCCTCTCCCACATTATTCACCTTTATCATTTTCTCCTCCTTTGGGATTATAATATATCAACCTAAAAATGATGGATATATGCTCAATGATGCTGGTTCTAATTTCTAGGTTGGTTTTTGAGGTCCTCTACCCCTTCATTGTCATTGACAGGTGCCATTTTGAGTGTTGCATTTTGGGAAAAGGTAGGTGGTTCTGTCCTCGTTAGCCAATTTTTTTAACCTTGAATTTATTGATGTATTTAAATAATTGATTTAAATTAAATAACTCAAACTTTATTTCAATTGATTTATTAAAAACCCAATTCTAGTGAATTGGGAGATTGGAAATGGTTTGGGCATGGAACTTGGGAAAAACCCCAAATTCCATTGGATTAGGGTTTGTTTATGGAAATTGGTTGATTCTAATTCATAGAAATGATATCAATTAAATTGTTGAATTTAATTCTGGATATGAATTTTGAAAATTGATGGAATTTGTTTTGAATGGGTTTAAAACTTGTGAAAATGGTTTAAAAATGTTTTGATAGAAATCCAATGGTTTTATCTTGTTAAAGAGGAACATTTTTTTTATTAAAACCAGTTTTGGTATTAAATGGAAAACTAAGACTAAAATTGAAGGATGCGATTTAATTTTATTTTTAGAATTCTTGAAATAAATTTCCCATAATTTATTGTGTAAGTTAAAAAACAATAGTTAGGTAGTTACTAAGTTATTTGGATACAGTCTGCGCTATTAACGTTCTAGAACATATATATTGTAGGTTACATCCCTGATGAGATGGTGATGGGTTTCCTTTGGCTAGTTTCAAGGGGATGTTTGTACACACATATTTATGAGATCATATACGGAGTGAGGAGTCCTATAACAGGAAATACTATCATACCTATTTGGAAGATGAACATATTGCTCCCTTGTTTTATATTTGAGATATAAATGTCGAAAAATGTTGTAAAACTTATTTACACGCCTTCTAAATTTACATAAACTATTTTATGTAACTCTTTTATCTAATCAATTATTTTAGAAATATTCCATATATTTTAAATCCTTTTCCTAAAGTATTTTTCCATCATTGAAATCATATAGCATGATTTGATTAAATATGCTTTGAAATTCCAAACTTGTTTATTTTAAAATTGAAAGAATTACTTTTTATTAATATATTATTGTAATATATTATAGAATCCCTAGTGAGAACCTACTAGTATCTTTAGCTCACACCCTAATTTTACCTTCGAGTGTTTTTTGACTTTCTCCTTCTAGGTTCGAGCAAGGGAAAAGGATCTCATAGAGGTGGATCCAGCTATTGAATTTTCAACATGGTGAGTACTGTCCTTAGGGACTTGGGGATATTTTCATTTTTTTGTACTTTGGTTGTAGTAATTTCGGATTTTATTCCTTGTTTTATTATGGTACATTACTCCCAGTGGAGATTTCGTTGTTATGAATACTGTCTTGTTACTTTTTCTTATACTATGTTTTGGGGAAAATTTGTTCCCACTTTCATTTTGTATAATGCTAGGTGATAGTTTCTAATCCATGAGGATTGGTAATTCCCTTAGAGATATGTTAGGTATAACTCATTTGTTGGGTTACAATGGTACCCAGGGTGGTTCGTGAAAAAGTTGTATCAGAGGATTTTGGTGAGATTTTGTCTTAAAGTCAGTATGTAGTTGAGTAATCTTATCGGGAATTAGGAGGTAGTTGCAATTGAGTTTCCGATCAACTATCACTATAATGAAACTTAAGTCACCTAAGGTGTTTAAGGAAGGAAATATTGTAGATTTATTTTACTATTTTCCCTATTTTGATTTGGATGGAGGGAAATCCAAATCTTATTGTTCCATCTATTGGAAATAATTTCCATTATTGCTTAGTTTGAGTGTTAGTCTGATGTCTTCCTTGCTATATACGGATGTTGTATTGGATCATGCCACTGAGAAGATGTGAAAATCATATCCCGGAGGAATCTAATTCTTAACCACAATAAGAATATCCTCTAGCAGACCCCAATTTAGTTGAGGTGATTGTACGCAGTATCCATGATCTAGGATAGGAACCACCTCTAGTTCCCGTTCAGGCTCCAGATGTGAATCCTTAGGGGGGATGTTCTTAGAATTTTTTTGAAGAGTTACTTCACTATAAGACACTAGTTTTCAATGGATTAATTGATCCCCAACATGTTAAGGAATGGTTGGGTAGGACAGAACATCTATTTGTGTTCTTGGAGACACCGAAAGTGATCAATGTGAGGTGGACTTCCTACGCGATGGAAGGACCAATCCAATGATGATGGGAAATGATGGTAATGATTAAGAGACATGAGATATTAGCATGAAAAGAATTAAAAGATATTTTCACCGACCAGTTCTATCTAGAGTTGATGGTATTGGCCAAAGCTATGGAGTTTTTCAAGCTTGGGTAGGCCAACAGAACCGTGGCTGAATATTCAAATCACTTTGCTAAGATGGTGTAGTTTGCACCTGAGATTTTATAAATGAGAAGATGAAGGCTAGATAGTTTGAGTTTGGGATTTTATTAGATATGTATGTTTAGGTTTTCTTGCTAACGATATCAACTTATGCTGATGTGATGGATAAGAAGTTGATCGTCGAGATAGACCTGGATGGAAAGTCAGGGTTATGAGGATTTTCTTTCTCACCTAGTGGTAGTGTGATTTAATTCAAGAAAAAAAAATAAGAATGTTAATTCTCACAATATTTTTTGATGGTAGGTCATTTTAGACCTCCTACAAAACTTGGAGGAAGTCCTTTTATTTTATATCAGTGTGAAAAGGAGAGAAATTATAAGAGAGTTTGCACCGAGGCACCAAAGAACTGTACCTCCTTTGGATGTTCCGAACACTTACATAGTTTTTTAAATAACTTTTATACTCCTCATAGTGGTAAAATATCATAAAATCCTCATAAAATTGTGGGAAAATCAAATGCAACACTTATAAAAGGGTTCCAACTACCAGCATCCAGAACGAAGCAACATCATGCAGTGGAAGAGTCTCCTGAGGAAGTAGACACAGGTCCAATAACTATGAGAGGTACCATTACAATAGATTCACCATTAGTGACTGATCTATTTGATACCAATGAATCTCATCAGTTTATTTCAACTTTAATTTTAAAAATTCATAATCTTCGTATGGAGATTTTATCTTGTGAAATGGATATTACAACACCCCTTGGTACAAAGAGAAATTAGGGTCTCAATAATCCTACTTGTGTTTTATCTCTATCTGATGTCGAGATACCTAGCAGTTTTCGAGTCCTCAACATGAAATATCTTGACATAATATTTTGTATGGATTGGCTCACTACTAATAAATCTCAGATTGATTTCTATCTTCGGTAGGTCTACTTGACTACACCTAGTGGCATGTCTCTTGTATTTCAAGGATAATGTGACCCAAGGTCAAGCATGACTTGACCATCTTATTCGGAGTTGGGGAAAGTAATATTATTGTTTTATTTCAATCTAGAGAAATAATTATTTAGTTTCGATCTCACTCTAGTTATCATCGATTTTCCAAATGTGTTGGCTTCTGATTTCACTGTTTTTCCACTAGTAAGGGAAGTTGAATTTTCTATTGAATTAGTTCCTAGTACTAAACTAGTTTCAAATCCATATTATCACATGGAACCGGCGGAAATGAAAGATAAGAACACCCAATTTGATGATCTTATTTAGAAAGGCTCTATATGCCCCAGTCTGTCACCTTGGGCGGTGTCCATTATCTTTTCTAAAAAGGATGATGGTTCTCTTCGCTTATGTGTTTATTATTGAAATCTCAATCAAGCTATGGTAAAGAACACCAATCCATTACCACAGATTTATTATCTACTTGATCAATTGAAAGGGGTGAAGTGGTTTTCAACGATATTACACCAATATGGTTACCATTAGTTGGGGATAAATAAATTTTACATTCATAAAACCACCTTTCAGAGTAGGTTTGTATATTAATTATTATTCTCTTTGGTCTAACAAATTATCCTATAGTTTTCAAGGATTTTAGGAAAAGGATTTTCCATGAGTATATGGATAACTTTATGGTATTATTTATGGATTATATACTTATTTACTCCAAGACCAATGAGGAGCATGTGCATCATCTGAGGATAGTTCTAAGTCTACTATAAAATCACCAGTTTTATTCCAAGATTTCAAAATGTGATTTCTAGACTCGTAAAGTGAAATTCATGGGACATTAGGTTTCTGAACAAGGAATATTTGTCGATCATGAGAGGGTAAAGGTTGTTATTACTTGGGAAGAACCACATAATGTCTTCAAGATTTGGAGCTTCTTGGGCTTAGCTGGATATTATCACCAGTTCGTAAAGGACTACTCAAAGTTGGATTCACCAATGACTACTCTGAATCAGAATGGGGTGAAGTTTTCATGGAATGATAATGTTAGAGTTATTTTATTGAATTGAAATTCCTTTTGAAAACTATTCTGGTGTTGAATCTTCTAAAGGCCGGGAAGAGCTATGTGGTCTTTTTTGATGCATTTGTTCTAGGCTTGGGTTGTGTTCATATGCAGTATGATCATGTAGTTCCTTATGGATCTCATCATCATAGGACACACGAGATGAATTATCCTACCAAAGACCATGAACATGTAGTCGTGATGCATGCGTTTAAGAGTGAGAAAAGTTAAATATGTTTTCAGACCACCAAAATATGAGTTTTATCTTCACTCAAAAATATTTGAATCTTCACTAGAGGCGTTGGGTGGAGTACCTATAACCCTTCAACATTGATATAACCTATACCCCAAGGAATGGGAATTCCATTGGATATGTGTTAATAAGTATTCTTCCAACATAGGGAGTGAAATAATCTTTGAAATAGTGGAATTTGATGGCTCTTTTTCACAATGCCATATTAGAGTTCAGGAGAAAAAGGATAATGTTTTTTTATCCAGCATTCAGTTTACACATGCTCTTCTTGAGATGATTCTTTAGTATCAAGATCTTGATGATGAATTACATAGCATTAGAGACTCTCATTATAGTGGGGGGATAGTTTCTGAGTGGTCGTTCTCTAAAGAGGGTGTTCTATGTTATCAGAATCGCTTTGTTATACCATTAGTGTCATGGAAGGATGTGATGGGGGATTTTCATAATTATCAGTGGGATGTGAATCCAGAAAATAATAAGATTTTCTATGAACATGGTGGAAGTTATGATGTCTAGGTATGAAGAAGGACATTGATGAGTTTGTATCACATTTCTATATGTTCCAACAGGTGAAGGCCGAGCATCAGAAACCTTCAGTTTTACATAAGACACTTCCAATATATACTTGGTAGTGGGATGAAATATTTTTTGGAATTTTTGGTTTGATGAATCATACCTAGATAAATAATAATGAGATATGGTTTATTATCGATAGCTTGATCAATTTGGCTCACTCCATGCCCATTCGTGATACAACCAAAGTTGAGGAGTGGGGAAATCTCTACATTAAAGAGATCATTTGTATGGAGTTACATATACTATAAACTATAATAGGGATCCATAGTTCACTTACAGATTTTGGGGAGGCCTTCAAGAGGAATTGGGATCTCATGTTCATTTGAGCACGACCTACCATCTATAATTGGATGTCCAGATAAAGAGAGATATACAGATTCTTTGGGATATGCTCCATGCCTATGTTCATAAATTCAGTGGGGATAGGGACAATTAATTGGGGATGGTTGAGTTTTCTTATAAAAATAGTTATCAGTAAAAAAATTATAATGGAACCTTTTGATGAATTATTTATATGGCCATGTAAATCTATGTTATATTGGTCGAAGGTTGGTCAAAGTTATTGGTTAGAGCAAGATTGGTACAAGGGGTGATAGTGAAGATCTAATTAATCCATCAGATAATGTTTACAACACAGAGTTGATATAAGACTTATGCATATTGTCACTATAAAAATTTGGAGTTCTCAGTTGGCGACCAAGTGTTCTGGAATGTTTCACCCCTATTAGGTCATCGACTGATTGCGAAGAAGGAGAAGATTTCTCCACATTTTCTGGGAGCTTTCAAGCTTATTGAATAGGTGGGGAAGGTTTCATACCATTTATCCCTTAAAACATAGATGAAGTTGATAAATAATGTATTCCATGTATCACAGTTGATAATGTATCTCTCTTATACATATAATGTTTCGAGCTGTAGTGATATTGAGATTGACCCTAATTTATGTTTGATTGAGCGACAATTCAAGATAGTTGATTCTAAGATCAGGGTAATTTGTGGGAGGATGATACCTTTGGTCTATGTGAAATGGAAGTATAGTTCTGATAGTCATGATACATGGGAATTCAAGGCACTGATGATAGAGTAGTGGTCTCATATTTTTTGCATGGAAGCTTCTTCATAGGCTTTCAAGAAAAAAAATGTTTCTATGGTGGGGAGGAGGTTGTAACACCCCATTACAGATATGACTTGTATTCCTTTAACCAGATCATGGTTTCTTCCTTTTCATTGATTGGGTAGGGTTGAGAATTATATGGGAGGATCCCTATAATGGTGAATTCATAGATTTTTTTGACTCTCAGCTTTAACTAACTTTTTATGCAGGCTGTAGTAGGGTTACACACCATGTAAAGATTTTTGGATGAAAGATGCAAAAAGATTCACACTGTGAATGTTACACATAATGAATATCCTTTAAAATACGCAAGTTATTTAATGAATGGTTTACAATTTAAAGCGATGTGTTTTTCAAAGGATATGAAAGTTAACTATTTCACAACGTGAAAGGGTATTACACGTCATGTAATAGCCCGACTGTGTTTTTTTTAAATGAGAAGCACATATGAGATATCTTTTATTATACTCCGTAGTTTCAACTAACTTGACCGAAATCCATCCCCATACGATATTTAAGCTCTCCAACCCTTAAAAATCCATTTTTAGGCGTTCGATTGTTGTTGTACTTTTAGTGTTATTCCTGAGTAAGCCCTATCCTACATTAATCACCTTTCTCTTTTTCTCCTCCTTTGGGATTTCAATAGATCATTGTAAAATTGATGGAACTGTGATCTGTTATAATGGATCTCATTTCTTGGTTGTTTTTCTGGGTCTTCTACACCCTCATTCTCATTGAAAAGCATCATTCCGAGTGTTGCGATTCAAGAAAATGTAGGTGGTTGTATCTCGATTAGCCAATTTTTTTAACCTTGAATTACTTGATTTATTTCAATTGTTGATTTAAATTAAATTACTCAAACATACATTCAAATTATTTATTAAAAACCAAATTATAGTGAATTGAGAGATTTGAAATGTTTTTGGCATAAAACTTTGGGAAAACCCCAAATTCCATTATATTAGGATTTGTTTATGGAATTTGGTTGATTTAAATTTATGGAAAAGATTTCAATTAAAATTTTGAATTTAATTGTGGGTATGATTTTGAAAATTGATGAAATTAGTTTTTAATGGATTTCAAAATTGTGAAAATGGATTTAATTTTTTGGTAAAAATCCATTGGTTTTATCTTATTAAAGATGCATGTTTTTGATTAAAACATGTTTTTGTTTTGAATGAAAAATGGCATTGAAATGGAAGGATGGGATTTAATTGTATTTTTTTCAATCCTGAAATAAATTTACCATAATTGATTATGTAAGAGAACATGAAATCCTTAGATAGTTGGTGGGTTATTTGGACACACTCTACGCTATTACAATGTTATAAAACATACATGAATAAAGTTACATCCCAGATGAGATGGTGATGAGTTTTCTTTGGAAAGTGTCATGAGGATATGTGTATACACATATTCGTGAGATTAATTAGAGAGTGTAGAGTCCTATACCTAGAAATACTATCATACCAATTTGGTAGATGACCATGTTTCTCGCTTGTTTTATATTTTGAGATATAAATGTATGCCAATTTTGTAAAATTTATTTACATGTCTTATGCATTTACATAAACTATTTTACATAACTATTTTAACTAATCCATTGTTTTATAAATATTCCATCTCATTTAAATAATTTTATTAAAGTATTTTCCATCATTGAAATTGTATATCATGAATTGATTAAATATTCTTTGAAATTCCAAACCTATTTATTTTAAAATTGAATGAATTTATTTTGGTTAATCTATTAATAGAATCTATTCTGGAATCCTCGGTGAGACCCTACTGGAATTTTTAGCTAACACCCTACTTTTTCTTTAGGGTGTTTGTAGACTTTCTTCTTCCAGCTTTGAGCAAGGGAAAATGATCACTTGGAGGTGGATCTATCTACTGAACTTTTGAGTTGGTGAGTTATGTCCTTAGGGACTTGGTCTTTTTTTGTATTGGTTCTTAGGTTGAAGTATATTTGGATTTTATGCATTATTTTATTCTGGTACATTACTTCTAGTGGAGATTAATTTTTTATGCATACTTTTTTGTTTTTCTTCCTCCATGTTTTGTGGATACTTTGTTACCACTTTCATTTTGCATGATGCCAAGTGCTAGTCACCGACCAATGGGGATTCGAAATTCCCTTCGGGCTATATAAGGGATGGATTAGTTACTAGGTTACTAGGGTACTCAGGCAGGTTTGTGACATGGTGTATATGATATATCTTATGGTTGACATGTTCCTATATATATATGAGTATGTTTAATGGTGATCACACTGTACCCCTTAGTTTCTGGATTAACATTGAATCTTTTCTAGAGGATTAATTTTCTTACCTAAATGAAATATGTATTATATTTATTTTTCAATGCTATAAAGGCCCAAAGGGTCACATAATTAAAACTTTGGATAAAGATTATGTTTTGGAAAAGTATTTTTCAAAAATGAAGAGATTTTGATGAAACTATGTGCAAAACAAGTTTTGGATGGATTCATTCATTTTTTTCGAGTTTATCATGAAGTAGTTGTAGATTTTAGTATATGTGAGAGATTTTTGTTTATGAAGTAAAATAATTGTATATGATAGATATGAAAAAAAATACATTGCACCGAACATAATCTCGTCCGAGTGCATGAACATACGCCCTCCTTCCCATGTGGTTTTATTTAGTTACTAAATGATTATGAATGGAATAATTATAACTTTCATATCCATTAAATACTGAATTGGACAACTTTAGTGTTTGATTGTATTTATTTTCTATTAGTTTTTTCAATGTGATAATGAAAATATAATGTTTTGAGGGAAGAATTGAGTATCCAACCATGCAATAGGAGTTGTCTCCATGATGAATAAATGGAAAAGAAGAAGAATGTAGGTCCATTGAGTAGCTAACTAGATATATTCACTACTAAAAATAAGGGTATTAGCGACCGCCATTGGCGGTTGCTATAGGGCTATAGAGACCGCCCAACGACTGCCATTGGCGGTCGCATCTGCTCCGTCGGTGTAGGGTAATAGTGACCGCCAATGGTGGTCGCTATAGGTGGCCAAAATGCAGGCCTATAGCGACCGCCAGGCGGTCGCTATAGGCTGCCTGCCGGGCCGCATTAGCGACCGCCATTGGCAGTCGCTACACTGGAGTTTTTTTTTAAAAAAAATTCATACTGAAAGAAATATATATATATATATATATATATATATTTAATAAAATAAATATATATATATATATATATTAAAGAAAATATTTATATATTTAATATTAAATAAAATATTTAAATATATATATATATATATTAACGAAATATATATATATAATATTAAATAAATTATTTTTCATTTATATATATATTTATTAAATAAAAAATATACATATATATTAAATAAATTATTTTAATATATATATATAATATTAAATAAAATATTTTTCATTTTTTTAATGAAATGTACAAATTCTGTTTTTTTTTCTTCACGGTGAAAAATCAGAGATAAAACAAGATAACAATCATAAAAAATGGAAAAAAATTCAAACATCATAAACATAAAGATCATCATAAATGATAAACGTGCTTCAACGATCCGAGCAGGTCCATCTATTTCAATCTTCTACTTCAATAAACCTACAATAAGACAAAAAACAACAAAACAAAACAAACGTAAATTTAAAATAATTATTCAGTTATTATATACATATAATAAAATTAAATCTGACATAAAATCATGGTGTTATAATAATTTAAAACCCCCAATTTAAGAAATGCTATCATTTCAGGTCATTCGGCCGTTTTTGGTGTTTTATGACACCGGAAATGCGTTTCCAGTCACCGTGGTCAAACGACACCTCCGATTGACATGTCATCTACCCGAGCACTTCAAAAATCGCACAACGGCTGTTGTCGTATGGTTTTATGGAATTCTGAGGTTGTTCGGATGGTTTTGACCCCACAACGCGCCGTTTTAGCGCGCGTCGAGCTGCTGAAAACGACACACTCGGACGTAACGCACGCACCGCACCTCCGATGGGCACGCCGTCTCCTCCTACACATCACGAATAATATTCCTAATGTTTTTGTGTGGTTTCAGGTCATTCGGAGCACGTTTGCTCCAAATTCGACCGTCTCACACCGTTTTTGGTGTTTTATGACACCAGAAAGGTGTTTCCGGTCACCGTGGTCAAACGACACCTCCGATTGACATTCCATCTGCCCGAAAATTTCAAAAATTTCACAACGGCTGTTTTCGTGCGGTTTCATGGCATTCCGAGGTCGTTCGGGTGGTTTTGACTCTCCAACGCGCCGTTTTAGCGCGCGCCGAGCTGCTGAAAACAACACACTCGAACGTAACGCATGCACCGCACCTCCGATGGGAGCGTCGTCTCCTCCTACACTTCACTAATAATATTAATAATGTTTTAGTGTGGTTTCAGGTCATTCGGAGCACGTTTGCTCCGAATTTGACCGTCTCGCGCCGTTTTTGTTGTTTTATAACACCGAAAACGCATTTCCGGTCACCGCGGTCAAACAACACCTCTGATTGATGTTCCGTCTAGCCGAACATTTCAAAAATTGCACAAAAACTGTTTTCGTACGGTTTCATGGCTTTTCGAGGTCGTTCGGGTGGTTTTGATCCCCCCAACACGTCGTTTTAGCGCGCACCAAGCTGCTGAAAACGACACACTCGGACGTAACGTGTGCACCACACCTCCTATGGGTGCGCCATCTCCTCCTACACATCACGAATAATATTCCAAATGTTTTCGTGTGGTTTCAGGTCATTCGGAGCACGTTTGCTCCGAATTCGACCGTCTCGCACCGTTTTTTGGTGTTTTATGACACCAGAAACGCGTTTCTGGTCACTACAGTCAAACAACACCTCCGATTGATGTTCCGTCTACACGCCCATTTCACAAATAGCACAACGGCTATTTTCGTACGGTTTCATGGCATTCTGAGGTCGTTCGGGTGGTTTTGACCCCCCCAACGCGCCGTTTTAGCGCGCGCCAAGCTGCTGAAAACGACCCACTCAGACGTAACGTGCGCACCGTACCTCCGATGGGAACGCCGTCTCCTCCTACACGTCAAGAATAATATTTCTAATGTTTTCGTGTGGTTTCAGGTCATTCAGAGCACGTTTTCTCCAAATTCGGCCATCTCGCACCGTTTTTGGTGTTTTTTGACACTAGAAACGCGTTTCTGGTCACCGCAGTCAAAAGGGAAGTCCGATTGATGTGCCGTCTGCCCGACCATTTCACAAATCACAAAACGGCTGTTTTCGTACGGTTTCATCGCATTCTGAGGTCGTTCGGGTGGTTTTGACCCTCCAACGTGTCGTTTTAGCGCGCGTTGAGCTGCTGAAAACAACACACTCGGACGTAACGCGCGCACCGCACCTCTGATGGGTGCGTCGTCTCCTCCTACACATCACAAATAATATTTCTAATGTTTTCGTGTGGTTTCAGGTCATTCTGAGAATGTTTACTCTGAATTCGACCGTCTCGCACCGTTTTTGGTGTTTTAGGACACCAGAAACGCGTTTCCGGTCACCACGGTCAAACGACACCTCCGATTGATGTACTGTCTGCCCAACCATTTCAAAAATCGCACAACGGCTGTTGTCGTATGGTTTAATGGCATTCCTAGGTCGTTCGGCTGGTTTTTACCCCCCAACGCGCCGGTTTAGCGCGCGCCGCGCTGCTGAAAACGACGCATTCGGTCGTACCGCATGCACCGCACGTCCGACGGGCGCACTGTCTCCTCTTACACGTCACGAATATTATTTATAATGTTTTTGTGTGGTTTTAGGTCATTCGGAGAACGTTTGCTCTGAATTCGACCGTCTCACGCTGATTTTGGTGTTTTATGACACCGGAAACGCGTTTCCAGTCACCGTGGTCAAACAACACCTCTGATTGACGTTCCATCCACCCGACCATTTCAAAAAGCACACAAAGGATGATTTCATACGGTTTTATGGCATTCTGAGGTCGTTCGGGTGGTTTTAACCCTCCAACGCGCCGTTTAAGCGCGCGCCGAGCTGCTGAAAACGACGTATTCGGCCGTACCGCGTGCACCACACATCCGATGGGCGTGCCGTCTCCTCTTACACATCACGAATAATAATTATATTGTTTTCCTATGATTTCAGGTCAATCCGATGTCATCTGCTATGACTTCGACCGTTAGATGTCCGTTTTGGCCGTTTATGACACCAGAACGGCGTTCCCGGTCACCACGGGCACACGGCACGTCCGATTGATGTGTCGTCTTCTCGACCACATCACAATTCACTCACCCTTTGATGTCGTCTGATTTATGGCCATTCGGACCTCGTTCGGCCTGTTTGGACCCCCCACGCGCGTTTATCAAACGCGCGCAACACTTAAAGAATGCATAATGAGCCCTACCGCGCAGACCGCACGTTCGATTGACATGCCATCTGTGCGTACACGTCACGAATAATAATTAGATTGTTTTCCTGTGATTTCAGGTCAATCTGATGTGGTCCGCTATGACTTTCACCATTAGACGCTCGTTTTGGCCGTTTATGACACCAGAACGGCGTTTCCGGTCACCACAGGCACACGGCACGTCCAATTGACATGTCGTCTACTCAAACACATCACAATTAACTCACCGTTTGATGTCGTCTGATTTCAGGCCATTCAGACCTCGTTCGACGCATTTGGACCCCCCACACGCGTTTATCAAGCGCGCGCAACACTTAAAGAACGCATAATGATCCCTACCGCGCAGACCGCATGTTCGATTGATGTTCTGTCTGCGCGTACACGTTGCGAATAATAATTAGATTGTTGTCCTATGATTTCAGGTCAATCTGATGTCGTCCTCTATGAGTATGACCGTTAGATGCCCGTTTTGGCCGTTTATGACACCAGAACGGCGTTCCCGGTCACCGTGGTCACACGACACGTTCGATTGACATGCCGTCTGTTCGACCACATCAAAATTCACTCACCCTTTTATTTCATCTGATTTTAGGCCATTCGAATGTCGTTCAGCCCGTTTGGACCCCCCCCCCCCCCACACACGTTTATGAAGCGCGCGCAACACTTAAAAAACGCATAATGAGTCCTACCGCATAGACCGCACGTCCGATTGATGTTACGTCTGCGCGTACAAGTCACGAATAATAATTAGATCGTTTTCCTGTGATATCAGGTCAATCCTATGTCGTCCGCTATGAGTTTGACCGTTAGATGCCCGTTTTGGCCGTTTATGACACCAGAACGGCATTCCTGGTCACCGCAGGCACACGACACGTCCGATTGACGTTCCCTCTGTTCGACCACATCACAATTCACTCACCCTTTGATGTCGTCTGATTTCAGTCCATTCGGACATCGTTCAGCCCGTTTGGACCCCCCCACACGCGTTTATCAAGCGCGCGCAACACTTAAAGAACGCATAATGAGCCCTACCGGGAAGACCGCACGTCTGATTGACGTGATGTCTGCACGTACACGTTTCAAATAATAATTAGATTGTTGTCTTGTGATTTCAGGTCAATCCGATATCGTCCGCTATGAGTTTGACCGTTAGACGCCCGTTTTGGCCGTTTACGACACCAGAACGGCGTTCCCGGTCACCGCGGGCACACGACATGTCCGATTGACATGCCGTCTACTTGACCACATCTAAATTCACTCACCCTTTGATTTCGTCTGAATTCAGGCCATTCGGATGTCATTCGTCCCATTTGGACCCCCCCCCCCCCCCCCCCCACGCGCGTTTATGAAGCGCACACAACACTTAAAGAACGCATAATGAGCCCCACCGCACAGACCGCACGTCTGATTGATGTGTCATCTGCGCGTACACGTCACGAATAATAATTAGACTGTTTTCCTGTGATTTCAGGTCAATCTGATGTCGTCTGCTATGAGTTTGACCGTTAGACGCCCGTTTTGGCCGTTTATGACACCAGAAAGGCTATCACAGTCACCGCGGGCACACGGCACATCCGATTGACATGTCGTCTGCTCCACCACATCACAATTCAATCACCCTTTGATGTCGTCTGATTTCAGGCCATTCGGACATCATTCGGCCCGTTTGGACCCCCCACGCACATTTATCAAGCGCGCGCAACACTTAAAGAATGCATAATCAGCCCTACCGCACAGACCGCACGTCCAATTGACGTTTCGTCTGCACGTACACATTGAGAATAATAATTAGATTGTTTTCCTGTGATTTCAGGTCAATCCAATGTCTTCCGCTATGAGTTTGACCGTTAGACACCCGTTTTGGCCATTTATGACACCATAACGTCGTTCCCGGTCACCGCGGGCACACGACACGTTCGATTGACGTGTCGTCTTCTCGACCACATCACAATTCACTCACCCTTTGATTTCGTCTGATTTCATGCCATTTGGATGTCGTTTGGCCCGTTTGGACCCCCCACGTGCGTTTATGAAGCGCGCGCAACACTTAAAGAACGCATAATCAGCCCTACCGCACAGACCGCACGTCCGATTGATGTGTCGTCTATGCGTACACGTCACGAATAATAATTAGATTTTTTTCCTGTGATTTCATGCCAATCCGATGTCGTCCTCTATGAGTTTGATCATTAGACACCCGTTTTGGCCGTTTATGACACCAGAACGGCGTTCCCGGTCACCGCGGGCACACGACACGTCCGATTGACATGCCGTCTGCTCGACCACATCACAATTCACTCACCCTTTGATGTCGTCTGATTGATGTTTCGTCTAAACGTAAACATTGCGAATAATAATTAGATTGTTGTCCAGAGTAAGGGGAAGGCTGTCCGGGGTGCAGGAGGGCTGTCCAGGGTGCAGGGGGGATGTCCGGAGTGCGGGAGGGCTGTACGGGGTGCGAGGGGGGGGGCTGTCCGGGGTGTGGGAAGGACTGTACAGAGTGCAGGGGGGATGTTCGGGGTGAGGGAGGGCAGTCTGGGGTGCAGGGACGGTTGTCCGGAGTGCGGGGAAGGCTGTCCGAGGTGCGGGAGGGTTGTCCGGGGTGCGGGGAGGGCTGTCCGGAGTGCGGGGAAGGCTGTCCGGGGTGCGGGAGGGCTGTCCTGGGTGCGGGGAGGGCTGTCTGGAGTGTGGGGAGGGTTGTCTGAGGTGCGGGGGGGGGATGTCTGGGTTACGGGGATGGCTGTCCGGAGTGTGGGGAGGGCTGTCCGGGGTGCGGGGGGGCTGTCCGGGGTGCGCGGGGCTGTCCGGGGTGGGGGGGCTTGAACGGGGTGCGGGGAGGGCTGTCCAGAGTGCGGGGAGGGTTGTCCGGGGTAGGTCGGGGACTAAAAATAGTGAACTCAGCTCATTCATCACAAACAAGTTTAATGATTTATATTAGGAATCACGTATTTTTTTCAAAAATATTACAGAATATGAAATTCTAAACATTGAAAATTAAATGAACAAAAAATATCCAAATCAATAATCAGTTTCATGGTTACTTCTCAATTCGTGCACACAAACATTTCCTGAGGCCAAAACACACATGATACCCCCAAATCACAAAAAAAATCACTAGAAACCCAACATAAATATCAATAACAACTCCACCATTAAAAGCATAAACACACCTCATGAATATAATGTGTCATGCGTGTTCATCACTGACCTCCATCCGGTGGGCCAGGTGCCTACAACAAATAAACATTATGAATATTTTCATAACAAAAATAATTTTAATTAAATAAATAAATACAGTATAAAACCGCGTCGTGTGATCCCCTGCACCATCACCTGGATTCACATATTCCGGCAGTGCTCTAACCTTAGCAGCCAATTGCGCATTTACCTCCTCGGAATCCCGCAGCCATGCCTCGAAATCTGACAGCTGCTGTGTCATCTGAGCAACAGTAGGACCGACAACCGCATCGCGTGACACTACAGAACAAGGAATCCATGTTCCATAGGTCAAACTATATCCATGTCCATCCTGACCAATGATGCGATGAAAGATCTCATCCCTTCGCATGGGAAGCTGTCGCTGGTCCTCTGGCAGATGTTCTAATTCAACTTCAAATTGAGCCTGTGAAATATTTAAATATATATACATATATTAATATAATGATTTTATGTAAGTATTGGTAATGAGTACAAGCACTTACTATCAATGTTGCAGCCTTTGGATCATTGCGATCACGAGTCCTCATCCACACCGACATTTTATCAGTTGGTGCACCTTGCTCCCGCAACTATATATGAATAGAATATAAACACAAAACCATATTAGTTAAAAAAATAAAAAAATGAATAATAAATACCTCATGTCGGATCTGAGACACGTGACGAGTCCCGAGCCTGTGAGGTGGTCCCTGCAACGCTCGATTCTCAGAATGGCGTGTAGACACCTCCTACATTCAATTCATTCAAATATCAAACAAATCACACATTCCTGAAAATATATATACCAAAATAAATATACAAACCGCAACACCCTCAGTAGACCAATATGCAACTAAATCACGCCACTGATCCAGGAGGACACCTCTCGGGACTTTTTCTAGAATGTCTAGGGCACCCACATTTGGTACCCAGTGGTCCCTCTTGACGTTGCCTTTATAGTCCTTCCACATCTTACGGAATTTTCTCATACACACTGGCCGAAACTCATCGGGACATACTTTCAAATTTTTCAATTAAAGAAAAAAATCACATATGTTATTTCTGTTTATCGTAGGGAATAATGTAAAATGGTCTTCTTACCCGAACCTCCCTCCAAAGACGATCTAATGTGTCCTGAGGGATAGAAGCCCAGTCACACGTGGTCAATGGAAATTGATGTGGATCACGTATGATATGACCCAACTGACGAATAAATATAGGGGAATTCCATCCCACGGGATGAAATACCTCATCAAATGAAACATCAAAAGTCGTGTCGGAATTCCATGATAATATGCCACGACCAGGGCCTCTCCTGCGAGAGGAAGAAGCAGTCGAGTCTGATCCTGTGGAAAACAATTTTATATACAAAATGATAGATGCAATAAATATATATATATATATATGTGTTTATTAATTACATAAAAAATAGAGACAATGGCATTCCAACATACCTCGACCCTGAGACGTAGATGCCTCAGATGGATGATGTGGATCTTCTGCCTCTTCCCCTGACATGCCCGCAGTCATGGAAAACAATAGTAAGGGGACTATCCAAAGTGCCCAAATGATAAATTGGATTGTTTTAAAAAAAATTAAACTTTTACAGTTGTTAATAAAACAAAAAGGGATTGAATAATTAGTTATGAATGAATTTTAAAAAATCAGAGAGTTCACAAAACAGATATACAAATTATGTACAAAACCAATCAATGCATAGCCAAATTTCAAATTGAATTAATAAAAATTCAAACATCACATTAATCAAATGAAGAATACCTCAATGAGAAAATACACTGACAATAAAATCAATATAACATGAGTTAAATCACCCTAAATATTTATAACTGAATAAACTTCCAAAAGTGAGGATTAAAACTTACAAGGATTTATAAAATGATTAGATAATTTATGATATCTTAGGCTGAATAGTGGGAAAACAATTATACCTTTCATTAAGCATGCAAATCAACCATTTCTCCTTCAATAGCCACTCTGACCCAATAAATATCTTCTTCACGATGAACTATGTTATGTTGATCAAGCTGTTGGGAAACAAAAGGAACAGTCTCGGGTTCATATTGTTCAAATACAAACACTCCTCGCCGAGACATTTTGACAACAACTTGCCAACTTGGATTCGAAGGCAAAGTAACAAAGAATACGTGTTCCGCTTGTGATGTCAAAATGAAAGGTTCATTATCAACTCGTTCATTTCTGTATAACATATAGTTAAAATTCAGCAATGAAAACTGATATTGATCGACTTTACATCCACGCACTAGATCAACCCAATTACACTTTAACAATATGTACTTCAACCCATGTGTGTATACAACTTCAATGATGTCTATCAATTGACCATAGTAATAACCAGAATCGACAAATGGACAACTGATGCCACTGTTTTGTGTTGCTCGTTTGTTGTCAACATCTTTAATGCAAAATCGAAAACCATTAGCATCTATAGATTTATAACGATGAGCCGTTATAGATGGACCCTCAGCCAGTTGGATAAATTCTTCAGTTAGCGTGGGGTCCCCTAACTCCCTCAGCTTATAAACCTACATAATTCATAGAATTAAATAATGATTTGTGATGAAAGAAATTAGTATAATACTTCACTCATAATAAAAATCAATTTATACGTACATAGTTTTTGAACCAATCATGAAATGACGCATAATGAGACTGTTGAATTTGCAACTCAGTCGCACGATGCATCTCTTCTTTTATCTCATTAATGTGTTTTCTGCAAATGATAACGCAATGTTTAAATGATCAACTTATGAAAACAAAAAATGTAAAAGTTAAACAATAAAAGTGATAAGATACTTACTGCATTAATGGTGCAACTGATAGAGTATTCAACAAGATATATCGATGCACTTGTATCCACTCGATGTTGTCCATATCATATGTGGTTCCTTCTCCAATTGGACCATCCTGAATCCGAGAGGGCTTATCTAATTTTGTTTCAACATCCGTAAGATATTCTGCACAAAAAGTAGTACACTCATCCATCAAATAACCATTGGCTATTGATGCCTCCGGACGAGCTATGTTGCGTACAAATCATTTCAATGTAATCAAATACCGCTCAATTGGATACATCCACCTGAATTTCACTGGACCAGCATCCATTACTTCATTAGTTAGGTGCACTATCAAATAGACCATAACATCAAAAAATGAGGGGGGAAATAGTTTCTCAAAGTGAAAAAGCGTAAGTACAATTCGGTCCTGTAAACTTTTTAAATCACTCATTTGTTTATTTCTTAAACAAATCTGTCTAAAAAAATTACCCATCTCAATCAATGGCTGAACAACATTGGGTGATAAACAGTCACAAATTGCGATTGGAATCAACTACTGAAGTAGTATGTGATTGTCATGACTTTTCAACCCTTGCAATGTCTTGCTCGTCAGATTCACACACTTTGAAGTATTAGAAGAGTAACCATCAGGCACCTTGAGCATCTTCAAAATGGAAAGAAATTTCTTTTTCTCCTTTTTAGTCATCGTATACTATGCAACAGTCATATATGCCTTGTTTCCCTTAGCTAACTGTAAATGAAACTGTTTCCTTAAACCCATTTCTTCCAAATCATGGCATGCATTAACATGGTCCTTTGATTTCCCACTGATACCTAAAATGGCCCACAATATGTTATCACAAACATTTTTTTCAATGTGCATGACATACAAATTATGCCTCATCATGTTAGTTTTCCAATAAGGAAGACTATAAAAATTACTTTTCTTTTTCCAATTGTGACTGCGCTGCCTACCCGCAGCTCGAATATTACGTACCGGAGGAGCCACCAAATCCTAAATCGCATATACCGTGCGGATGTTTTCTTCCTCAATCTGTGATAACATTTCGACTCTTGTCATGATCTTTGGTGTAGGGATGAACTCTCTAGAACCATCAAATGCCACTCTGTCTTTTCTGAACCTGTGCTGAGGGGGGAAAACATCTGTGACCCATGTATGCCCATTTTTTGGAATGCTTAAGCCATACAGATTTTTTACTTTTATTTCAACAAGGGCAAGAAAATTCCCCTTTCGTACTCTAGCCTGATAAATTTGCATAAGCTGGGAAGTCATTGATTGTCCACAATAAAGCAGCCTGCATTTTGAACATTTCATTCGTTTCACAGTCATAAGTCATCACACCATCAACCCAAAATTCATTCAACTCATCAATCAATGGTTGAAGGTAAACATCAATCTTATCCCCAAGACTTTTAGTTCCATCAATAAGAGTGGAAAGTAATATAAATTGTTGCTTCATACAAATCCACAGAGGAAGATTATATGGAACCAACACAATGGGCCATGTGCTATGAGTTGCACCAACCATAGACTTGAATGGATTGAAACCATCTGCTGCCAATCCCAATCGGACATTACGAACATCTTTGGAAAAGTCGGGATGTCTCTTATCAAAATCCTTCCATGCATTAGAGTCTACCGGGTGGGTTAACATATCACTTTCATGAACACTTTCTGCATGCCATATCATTAAATTAGAAACTTTAGATGACATAAAAAATCTTTTCAACTTTGGTTTAAGGGGAAAGTAATGCATTTGCTTTACGGTAATCGGTTTCCCCTGTATCACAATCTGACTTTGATGATTCTGATTTCCCCTGTTCTCTTTCCACCTGGAAGCACCACAAACCGTACAAATATCTAAATGGGCAGTTTCCTTTCTAAACAACATATAGTTGTTTTCACATGCATATATGGTCTCATATGTAAAACCTAAGTTCTCTGTCAGCTTACGAGCATGGTAATACGACTCGGGAATCTTAGCGTCGATAGGAAGAACCATTTTCAATAACACCAACAGCATCTCGAATGATGTGTCTGACCAATGATTTGAAGTCTTCAAATGCAACAACTCCACGATAAACGACAATTTATTGAAATAAGTACATCCAGGATATAATTATGTTTTTGTATCATCAATTGCTTCATAAAACCTCCTCGAATCACGATCTGCACCAGAGCGAAGATTTATCTCACTAGTCTCAAGATTCTGGATGTCAATGCCTTCAGGATCCAACCCACATACCATTTCAGTAAGCGTTTCATGCATTGGATCATTCATACTTGCATCAACATCCATCTGAAATGTATCTTTATTTTCACAACGAACATATTCTTCTCCATGACGAGTCCAACTCTTATAATTTCTCAGAAATACATTAAAGAATAGGTTCTCCCTCATAGTATCTCATGTGAATTGATATCTATTAGCACATTTTCTACATGGAAAACTAATATAGTCACTTTCAAATCCTCTAGTGAAGTCAATAAACTGCATAATTCCATTGAAATACTCTCTAGACATTCGATTTGGAAGATCAATCCAACTCTTATCCATAATAAGATCCCTATAACATCATTTACACAAGACTTATTACATTTTCATTTTTCATATCAAATATATTTAATATAAATACTAATTAATTTTTTGTGAACCATTTATAAAATAATAATGTAAGTGAAATCCCATGTCATACCTGATTGCGCTACAAACCTGGAAGGGAGGGGAGCCGAAGGCGGTCCTGTGAGAGGAGAGGCAGTGGTGGGGAGCCGGAGCCGGAGCTGGTGCGGCGAGGGAGGGGACGAAGAAGAAGGGGACGAGGGTTGTCGGGGTGCGGGGGGGGGGGGTGTTCGGGGTGCTTGGGGGGAGGGACGAGGGGGCGGATGGCCGAGGGCGGAGGTCGGAGGGGCTGGAGACCGAAGGCCAGAGGGCGGTCGGAGGGATGCCAGAGTGCTGCTGGGCTGCCGGAGTCAGGTGTTGGGAGGCCCAAGGGTAGAGGGAGACCGTAGGGCGGCCGCAGGGCGGAGGGCGGCCACAGCCGGAGGGCGGATGGAGGGTGGAGGGCAGCCGGAGGGCGGACAGAGGGTGGCCGGTGGAGGGTAGGGCTGGTGGAGGGCAGGGCCAGTGGAGGGCGGCTGGCCGGAGGGCGGGGCAGCGGATGGCGGGCCGACGCAGGGCGGGCCGGCGGAGGGCGGGCCGATAGAGGGCGGGCCGGCGGAGGGCGGGGCGGTGGAGGGCGGGCCGGCGGAGGGCGGGGCGGCGGAGGGCGAGGCGGCGGAGGGCGGGGCGGTGGAGGGCGGGGCGGCGGAGGGCGGGGCGGTGGGGAGGGTGTGCGGCGTCGGGGAGGGCGCAAGCGACGGGGAGGGCGCAGGTGACGGGAGGGGGGAATTCGGGGGGGGGGCACTTCGTGAGAGGAGGGGGCACGAAAGCCCCCCTTTTTTAAAGGAAATGTAGCGACCGCCATTGGCGGTTTCTATTGGTAACCTATAGAAACCTCCAATGGCTGTCTCTATAGATTAAGGGGCTCAAAAGCCCATATTTCTAGTAGTGATTCCTTCATACCCAACCTATTCAAGGAGTAAAAATCACGTTTTTCACTATAAAGATAGTGGTTATACACTCTTGGTTAAAGGTTGAAGTAATCAAAGATGGGTCAGAGTTGATTAAAGAGGATCTACACTTTTTTTGAGATAACCTATATAATTAATGACGAAAATCAGCTGATTTATAAATGCACAGCCACGAAGGAAAATTGTCCAGCCAGAGCTGGTTGTCCTCGAAGGGGCCTGATGTCGCCTACTGGTGGGCCGCATTGTTTCATTCTCTTTTGGTAAAGGAGAAGGTGCATAATGAAAAGCATTGGCAGAGTGAGAGAATTCTCCTAATAATGAGGTCAAATGACTGGAGTCTGCCGTTGTTGTGGTTAATGGCATCAATCAAAGTGAGGCAGTCAGATTCAATGCAAATATCCACCCACCCACATTCCAAAGCCAGCATCAAAGCTGCCTGGATGGCATTAACCTCTACAACATCAGGTTCCCAAAAGGCCTGATTTGATTCATACTTTGCTGCGATGATTTTCCCCAGATGATTTCAGGCCAGGAGACCGAGGGCAACAAGTCCATCCTTTGGGAGAGACATGTCCACGTTGATCTTAGGAACACCTTCCATTGGGGGGTTCCACTGAGGGGGATAGGAGGGGGGAGAATCAGACATTTGTTTCCCATTGTGTTGATTCCATCCCTCGATCCATGAGGTGGCCCGTTCAATCCAGAATTCAAGAGGTTTATGCCTTTGGTGGAAGACAACATCGTTACGTCGTACCAAGATGATCCAGGCCAGGGTGCAGAATGACCCTACCTTAGACACTGAGAGAGAGAAGCACCATCGCACCAGGAGAGCGGGGAGGTCAGAAGCCATATCCAGCGATGCATCTTTTGTTGGGCCCGACTTATTCCAGATTTCCTTAGCTTCTGGGCAGTGAATGATGGCATGCAAGGGGGTCTCTGGGATGTTTGGGATAAACGAGCAGTAAACGACATTGAAAATATGTCGGTACATGAGAAGGCTCATTGTTCGGAGGGTTCCCGTGCAGACCTACCACCAAAAGTGTTGTATTCTTGGGGGGACGTTGAGCTTCCAAAGCAATTTCCATGGTCCCTCATTCCGGTCGGTTGGGTGGTTTCAAAGAGCAAGCCTGTATCCGGATCTCACCGTGTATTCGCCCGATATGTCATTGCACCAGAAGAGATGGTCAGGGCCTGCGTCAGGGACCGAGGTTATGCTTAGGATAATTCTTTGGTCTCTTTCGTTAAACCATTCCAAAATCTTATCCACAAACCACCCCGTTCCTTGGTCGGAAAGGAGGCTTTTGAAAGTGGTGTCTTCAAAGCCTGGTTGTGCATGGGATGTAGCCCGCATAACATCCATATCAATCAGCCATGGGTCAGACCATATGTTGACAGATGAGCCATCCCCAATCCTCCATCCCCGTCCCTTTTCCAAGAAAAATTGAAACATTCTAGTCAATGGGGAACTCCCCAAAGAGAGAAAAAAAGATGGGTGGAATAATAGGTGCTGAGAACTCAAAGGCGGAGGCAGGTGAGACCCAGCCCCACCTAGATCAATGATTGTCCTATGATGGAACTGTTGTGGGCTCGTCAACCCATGAACGGTTCACATGCTTCAGCGCAATTGTGCCCAAAGTCGCCCCGATATGGTTTTCTGTCCGAAACCATTCTGGAAAGCAAGTGCACGACTAACATTACTCAGAAATGTGGATTCCAAGGCTGTCTCACAATCTCTAGACAAGGCCACTCTGAGGGAATCTGTCTCCTATGGAAGGATAAAATCAATGTCAGGATCTTATCTTTCTCCTCGCACCACGTGGCTGCGACTATTCAGGCGGACCACACCCTACCATGGACCTTTGTGGAATTCTATGGCTGGTCGGATCATAATGAAAAGGGGAAATCTTGGGATCTCCTCTACAAACTCCGTCAAGAGCTTACAAGACCTATTATATTCGGTGGAGACTTTAATGAGATTATGTTCCATAAGGAAAAAAGAGGTGGAAATGTCCGACACACTGCATCGATGGCAAATTTCAAAGATGCAGTCACTAGGGTGGACCTGGTCGATTTGGGATACACAGGTAATCCCTTCACATGGTTCAGAGGTAATACGAATGACACATGCATCGCCGAGTGACTTGACAGATTTCTGGGATCAACAGATTGGATAAATATATTCATCATGTTCGACATCGGCCACATGACACTCAACTGTTCAGACCACTGCCCAATTTTTATTGACTGTATTCAAGGTGAATGCATCAAACAACCTTGTCGACCCCTTAGAATTGAAAGCTTATAGTTAAAGGATCAGGAATGGGAAGATGTTGTAAGATCAAGCTGGAATATCACTCAAGAAGATATTGGAATCAATCTCCCAAAGGTCGCATCCGATTTGAGTTCTTGGAGTAATAAGAAATTCCGTCATCCTGAGAGGCACTGCACTTCCCTTGAAAAGAAACTTCACAACCTACTCTAGAAACCCCCATCCATCTGTACTCTTGACATGATTGGAGCCACTCAAAGAGAGATGTACGCGACCCTGCGCGTTAAGGAAAGATTCTGGGCTATGCGGGCGCGGGATACCCACATCTCAGAAGGGGATTCCAATACCCTGTATTTTCACCAGAAAGCATCAGATAGACACCGGAAAAATTTTATCAGCTACATATCACACGCAAATGGAAGCAAAGTCTTTGATACTAAGGGAATTCATAAAGCTTTGACATGTTACTTCCAGAACCTCTTCAATTTAGAAACTCCTTTCATTTCGGCTGAAGTGGAAGAATGTATCCGACCAGTGATCACCGAGGAGATCAATCGGCAGCTTTCCAAAGATGTGTCGGATGAAGAGATATGTCTGGATCTGAAACATATCCACCCCACTAAGGCCCCGGGACTGGACGGTTTCCACGCCCTGTTCTTTAAGAAATAATGGCACATCATCGGTCCCAACATATGAAAAATGATAAGGAATATCTGGGCCGGGAAAACAAGTATTTCCGCCATCAATGAAACTTTCCTCATCCTCATTCCAAAAATTAAGGAGCCCCAGATGGCCCCTGACTTTAGGCCTATCAGCCTATGAAATGTCACGTACAAGATCTTCTCTAAGATCCTTGTAAATCGGTTGCGACCGTGGTTGCCTGATATTATCTCAGAAAACTAGAGTGCCTTCATGGAAAAGAGGCTGATAAGTGATAACACAATTGTGGCCCACGAAGTGTTTCACTCTATGAAAACACGCTCCAATGCGAAAAGAGGAACCATGGCCTGGAAACTGGATATGACCAAGGCTTATAATAATGTGTAATAGAACTTCCTCAAAACTGTGATGCTGAAAATGGGTTTCTGCTCTAAGTGGACAGATATGATCATGCAATGCATCTCGACCATCTCCTTCAGAATCAGGCTTAATGGGGAGCTCACTCAAGGATTTGTTCCATACCGCGGCCTGCGTTAGGGAGATCCCCTCTCCCCTTTTCTCTTCATCTTAGTGGCTGATGTCTTCTCCAACCTTTAATCCAGGGCTACATCCGCTAAAACTATTCATGGGGAAAAGGTCTGTCATATAAGTCCACCAGTGTCGCACCTTTTTTTGCCGACGTCTGCCTCCTCTTCTCCAGAGCAACTATTAATGAATGTCATGTGATCAGCCACGAGATCCATCAGTATGAGAGGGCATCTGGACAGTCAATCAATCACATAAAATCAGAAATCTCCTTCAGTGTAGGGGTGCCTTGCCCTAAGAGAGATGAACTTTGCGCAGCAGTTGGCATACATATGGTTGAAAAACACCAAAAGTATCTCGTCCTACCCACAGTAATTGGCCGGTCCAAAAAAGAGGATCCACACATAATCTAAAAGATATGTTTGAAAAAACACTCTACAAGGAGTGTTTTGTGAGCTACAATACCTTGGAATTGAGTTGGAAGTATATTATAATTATTTTAATAATTTTTATATTTATTGGAAGGAGTCCTGAAATGATTTGAAGAGGTTGTAAAATCCTTGAAAAAAAATTAGAAGTTGTTCGAAAGCTACTTGAAGAAATCATGTTTTTGGAGTTCATGAAAAATTGATAAGCAATGAGCGTAATGATTTTCCTATAAAAATAAGAATTAACATTGAATTTAAGGTTTTAGGTGATGAATTTAAGACTTTGAGGTGATATTAAGGATTTTATTTCCATTGTATGAAATTCATGATCATAAGTATTTATGAACTATGTGTATTCATTTTAAGGCTTTGAAGTTTGATGAAAATAAAAAAAATCATGATTTTAAGACTTTATTTAAGTATATATTTGGATTAATAATTATACTTATCCATAATAGTACTTTAAAAACATAAGACTATGAAACTCAGAGTGTAAATATTTGGTTGAGATTAAATATTCAACAATTAAAAAAAATTCAGAATGATTCTAGAAGAATTAAAGTACCCAGTGTAGAATGTAAAGATTCATCATAATGATTTGAGAATGTAAGGCTCTAAAGCTCCCAGTGTAAAGCATCAACCCTTTTAAAAAATTAATAGTTATAGATGGATATTAAACTTGATTTTACAAATCTAAATATGATGAAGATAAAATTATTAGGGATGATGAAAGAGTTGTTCCATCATGGTAGAAACATCATAAACCCCTAGATTGGTGTGTGATCCAAGATTGATAATAAATTCAGGATGATCTTCATCCATGTAAAGGGATGAACAATGATAAATGAAAAAAATGAGTTTCTATAATTATTTATTTATGAGGAAATAAAAATCCAATGATGCTAAAGATTTGTTTTTGAGTCTAGAACATCATGAATCTCATTCATAACATGATCCAAGATTATTTTGATAATATTGAATAAAGATTTCCACTGAATTTATATCTTGAATAAAAAATTTGAATTACCAGGTTTTCAAGAATACTGCAAATGAAGAACCATAAAAACTCAAACAACTATTTATCGTAGCCTACATATACTTGATCTAAGGTTGTTTGAGTGTTCATGAGTAATTGAGAATAAATTCTATGAATTTTTAAAAGACTAAAAGATTGAGAAAAAAGATTTATTTCCATGTCACAGAAGAAATGATTTTATGCCTAATTTTTATACAGTTGGGAAGATCAATATTGTGGATTTTTTGGACGATTTTAGGAATAATAATCCATTAATAGAGAATAATAGAGGATTATTTTATTCATTCATGTTTAATAAATGAGAAGAATTTGTTAATAATATTTATGGAATACTCATTGAGAGGAAAAACAATGTATAGGAATCCATTGAAACCTAAATTGGATATTATATTATAGTGATTTTTCACCATAATGTATTTTTTCTTCTTAATATAGAATTTATGGTATTTAAAAAAAATAAAAGCTTTTAATGTCACCTCTAATGCACACGTGTCTGAGAAAATCAATAATTAAAGAAAAGAAGAAGTAGAAGCTGTTAAACCACATGATATAAAAGCAATAAGTGAGGAATGAACATATGAGAGACCTAAAGATACCAATGAATATATAAAATAAAAAGAAGTAACTATTTTAGGTTATAAAAAATAAAAAAAATAAGAATAATTAAAAGTGATAATCATGCGAAACTAGATCGGTCTTGAAGAAGAAGAGAAATTTTGATTTGAGTGCCCAACAATAGATTCTGAACAAGAACTAGAAACTATGAACAGTTCCAGATACTGAGTTTCTTGAAAGTAGATATGATATTATTGGTGTAGTGCCACCAGGTGTATAGAGGAGTTCCAATTCAGAATAAGGAAGGAATTAGAGAACCAGTGGGTAATGAATACTATGAAAGTAGTATAAAGACACCTTCACATGCATCATAAAGTGGAGTTCTATCACCTGCATAATATGGTGAGTACACATATAAAATATTTTGTAAATATAGTTTTAGTATGATCCATGGCTACCAATTGAGATTGATGATTTTATTGTAATGAAAAATCCATGACTCAATGGGAGTTGACATGGAAAGGAGTAGGTTACCCATTGTAGGACTGGGCCTTGTAAAAATACCTATGCTATTATTTAACTTTCAACATATACCCAGCATATATGTTCTTGATAGCGTAAAATAAAAAAATATTCATTCACATCCTAATAGGTTATAGAGGTTAAAAACTCAAGGGGGTTTAAGGAAAAAGAAGAATTTAGTTTTTGGTAAAATCAACCCACACCTGATTCAGCACACCTCAGGTGCTTATACATGGTCCTAAGAGAATATTTTTGGTATTAAAGGGTTTTTCCCTCCTTTTGGATATTTTATAAATTCAACTATTTGTATCATAACATTGGATACCATTTATTGGACATTAGTTTTATTGAATACATGATGTGAAGAATTCAGATGTTTAAAGAAGCGACTCAGATAAAAAATTTAGTTTCAATCCCTATCAAAAAATATTTGGAAGTCTCATTCATGACTTTGAGAAATAATAAAAGGAAAGAGGAAAATAATTAAAGGAATTTAATAAAAAAAGGCTATACGCCATTATCAAAATGTAACGCCCCGACCCCAGCTACCCAGAGTCGGTGAATTACTTCGTAACATTGGCATGATCACAAAAGATCAAGTCTCGAAAGACAGATTAGTTTAGTAGCCTTGGAAACACTAGATACATTCATAAATCTTAAATTACATCATAAAAATGAAAACTACAATAACATGGTCTCCCTAGTCCACACTCATATCCTCACTGACTATTCTTGCAAGTCAGTCATAATACACTTCTTCACATCCTGGGAAAAATAAAACATTGAAAGGGGTGAGCTCAAATGCTCCGTAAGGATAACAATATAGCGGAAACTTTCATAAGAAAACATAAGCATTTAAGGCAATGTATAACTAAAACAAAAGCCTTATTGAACTTGAACTTCAGCATAATATGGAAAAAGTAAAATAAAATAATTCCATTACTTACTCACATGGATATTCTACTAGATGAATAATCACATGAAATATCAATAACCACTTTCATAATGAGGGAATGTATAATTCCAGAAATTCTGAAACATTTTGTCAAGGCCTCGGCCAAGACGTCTAAAATGATTAAGGCCTCGACCAAAACCATAAATCAAATTGGGAAAGGGCCTCGGCCAATTCCACGTCTAGTTGTCTCATGAGACCTACCGATGCATCGAGGAATTATAGCGGGCTCCACCCGTCACTTATTAAGTCCAATACATTCCTCATATGAATAGGTTTAAACATAACATAAATATTCATATTAAATATAGCATACGAAATGTCAACAGTTTCTCCATAAACTATGGATGGTATAAAAATAACACATCCACAGTCAAATGTTTCACAAAATGCTCAATGGATGTTTTTTTTATCATAAATCAATTTCAAATAAACTTAAAACCCATCAAAGGATGTTGACATGGATGAAATCAAAGCTATTTGAGAGAAATTTCTCTCTTTTTTGAAATCATTTAAAAGTCCCATAATTATAAAATAATACATTTAATTTGAAAATATTATTATAAGCTTGTAAGGGAAGCTTCGACGAAGTTATAATGGCGGAAAATATCTGCACCCGCCGTATAAGTTAAAAAAAACATTCATACCTTAATTTGTCAAAAAGGTAAAAAAGTACATTGTTTGAAAAACAACGGTAAGATTCCTTTCAAAAACGTATAAGGGTATAAATTACTTTAAACCATTTTCCATTTAATAGTAAAAATGTTTTGAAAGACATTTTTAAGAAACATGGATGTGGATGATAACGAGGTCCCAGTAGATAATTATGTATAAACAACCGTGGATAATGAAGAGGTTGTGAAGTAAACCCTTACCTTGTACTTTTCCTTGGTTGGGGTAGGTTAACCTCCTGTATAATGGTGAAATAATTGTTATTAAATTATACAAGAATCATATACATTCATATGATATCATATATGATCTTTTAACAATGCTTTGTTAACAATATCTTAGATTTATCGTTGTTTCGGGTGTTAACTTACTCGTTTTCGTAAGTCATGTTTTCATGGATAGGTTGTATCTTATTCATATCCATAATTATATCATGTCCTTAAACATTATTTTTAGATCATCAAATGATAATTATACTTGAAGGGATACGACGGAGAATGAATCTCATCGCGTTCGTGGAGACGGTAGTCCGTACGTACGCACGAGCGACAATATCATTATTTTGATATTAAAATAATATATAATTGGATAGTATATCATACATACAGAATCATTATCATGTTATATTTATTATTTAAATGAATTAAATATCGTTATTATACCCATTTAAATAATAATATATTGAATAACAATTACACCACGACGTGGAGACGGAAAGCCGTACGTACGCACGTATGGTGACATGTCATTCAAATGATGGGTAGAATACTGAATATGGTTGTTTCATATTTATAATAACATCACAGTATATATAATATAATGGAGTTATAATTTTAGAATTGAAATAATAAACAAAGATGGAGTGGAAGAAGAAAGAAACTTGAAAGAGGGTGATGAAAACGTTACCTCTTCTTCGGGTTCTTCCTTTTGATTTGATCAAAAGGACTCCTTAGGATGGCTTTCTGACTAAAGTAAAGCTTCTAGGATGAAGTGAGAGAAGTTGGGAGAGTATTTGGGCAGATTTTGGCCGAACCAAAAGTCTTGAAAGTGTGAATAAGGTGGTAGAGGTGGGGGACTTTTATAAGAGGAGAGGAGGGGCTCTTTTGGAAAGATTGAAATGTTACATTATTATACAATGATTTTCGGATTCTAAAGATCCCACACTTATATAATTCGTGGCTAAGGTGATAAGGGTTCGAAATCTACCCATCCAATAGTCTTTGTACAAGTGTAAGGCTTGGATTTTACATTATCTTTTCATTTTATTAAAATTGTTAAATAATGAGGTCATCGCTGCATCATAATGATGTCATACATAATTTACTTTATTTAATGTCTAAAAACTATAAAAAAAATACTATGATGTAGGAAATCTTTTTATCTTTCCAATGACTATTTATAGTCAAAAATATGACTTTTATAAGCCCATGTAAAAATTGTTTTAGTAAAACATTTCATGTTTGTGTCATTTTTTAACTTTAACATTAAATAAAAGGTATTTATGTCATTTTCCAACTAAAGTGGCTCCATGGGGTCCCCAAGTTGACCCATGGATTGTCTTGGTCCGCCATGGCACATCCAATGAGGGTAGGACATGTGTCAAGCTCATCTCATATTATTAAAACATTATTTTTACCTTAAACTACACTAATTACCTCTAATCGCGATTAAGAACTTAAAAGTTACTATTCACCAAAAATTATTTTTATCTCATTGAACCACATTTTACTTCTTAATGAAAACCATGTATGTCGGATTTTTGAAAATCAAATCACAGAAGTGGTAATATTTCATTTAAACGAAAAATTAGTTATTTAACTACCACTTAGTGGTTTCACTATTCATCAAAAATTGAAGTTTTTCAGAACAATGCCAAAATTTCACTCTAATCTATAATTGATATTTCGAATTCAAAAATGATGTCTATTTTACAAAATTCCAAACATATAAGTTGCATTAATTAATTTTATAATTAATTCCCGTTGTCACAACAAATAGCGTGTTTTTAAGAAACAATTTATATCAAAAGATTGGCAATTGTTTATGTCCAATTTCAATGTTAAATTAATTCTAATGACCACCATTGGATAAAATTGTAAAAATATATTGTAATTATACTTTAAAACCACTAAATAGTATAATTTATCACTATAAATTATTTTCATTAAAAAAAGTTGTTTTTAAGTTTTTTTCACTATTCATAAAAAATTAGAAGTTCTCAGAAAAATACCAAAAATTCAACATAGGATAATTTCGATATTCCAAATCCAAAAATGAAGTCCATTTTGAAATATAAAATTTCTATAATTTTAAAAAGTGGTTATTACTATTCATAACGGCTACTTTGATTAGTCGCTGTGTTTTAGAACTCGAAGTTGCGTATAATGCAAGCTATTGCATTATTGAATGAGAAGTGTATTGTGGCAGCTCGGGGTGTTACATTCTCCCCTCCTTCAATAAATTGCGTCTTCGCAATTTGAAATTTTTCTTGGAAAATAAAAGGTTGAAAATAGAAAATACCTTTGTGGAAAACCCACATCGGAAATAAGATTAATAAAATTTAGCCTTAATAAGAGGGAAAGGGAAATGAAAAAGTCACCACCCAATTATGATATCGATTAGGAGAACATTGGTGGAAATTAGAGACATATAATTGGAGGAAAAACGTAAATATTTGTAGGGAGTGATTGAGGTCATCAATCATAATCAACTGTCAAATTGAGGGCCTCAAAGCCTTCAATCTATGTTGATTTAAAATATCATCAGTTCAACAAGACATAAGGTATTAGGATAACACATTTTTTTGTTTTAATATCCCTTTACTAAAGTTTAAGAATAAATTTATTCATTGAATAAGAGATAGGTATATATATATATTTATGCTTGACAATTAGACTTTCAACCTTCAACTCATCTTTCACTCAAAAAGATAATAGAACTCAAAAATATTATACTTATCCTAATTGTATAAGGTTCCAAATGTTAACACATACCATTTAGATTAGTAAAATTATTTTTTAATAACCAGGGACTTCCTGTGGGCTAGTGGTAGGAAATAAAGGCCTGTCGCACTATGATTGTGGGTTTGATTCCTGCAGCTTTGTCCGACACGACGGGTTATGCCCCACCCTCCAGGTTGTCCTTTTCCTAAAACTATAGTATTATAATATTCCAAAAAATAATCTTCATAATTTTTTTAACCTTAAAAAATACTATCCAAAGATCAACTTAATCCACTCCAACCTTTATAGTTATCCAAAATACCTCTGTCCAGACTTTCTCTAAAAGGTCTCTTAATTCCAAAATCAATTTATCAGATTCCCCAAACAAAGTAATGTTTCTATTATTGTCACATACTAAAAATATAATTACCTTCAACATATTAAAACCTTACTGAAATCAACAAGTACTGCAGTACAATACTTATATATATATCACATTATTCTAATAACCAGAATATAATCCATGAGTCCAAAAGCACCAATACATTAGTTATTCTGCTTCAACTGTAGTAACAGCATAAGATTGTCCTTGATCCCTTGGCCTTTTCTGAGGTAAGTTTCCCTGACGCTTAGGACATTCATTTGAATAATGACCCATTTCGCTACAATTGTAGCATTCAACTTTGATAGCCTCTTTCTTTCCCTTGCAATCACGAGCCTGGTGACCCTTTTCTCCACATTTATAAAAAACTCCCATTCCTTTTAAGCAAGTACCAGGGTGATTCTTCCCACAATTATCACATAATGGAAAATCCTTATTTCCCTTTTTCCCTTTAACTGTCTCTTGTTCCACCGTTCTCTTCTTCTCTTGCTTTACTTTGTTGTCATAAGACTTAGAGAATTCCTTTTCTGTCTTGATAGCACACGAGACAATATCTTCGTATGATGAGAAGGATTGTGATACTAAAGCTCGACGGAGAAATGGTTTTAACCCATCAAAGAAACGATCAATCTTACTCCTTGGGTTACGTATATAATCGGCAGCATGCCTCGCTAACCTTGTAAAGTTAGCCTCATACTTTGCAACATTCTCATCCTCCTTCTGCCTCAGACTCAAAAATTTACTTTCCATATCTGCTTGATGGTCACGAGGAAAGTATTTTTCTAAGAAAAGCTCTTTGAACTCCCTCCATTCCATATTTGATACGTCATCATCTTCCTTTGTGTTTTGAATCAGCGACCACCACTGATCGGCATCTCCAGTGAGGCGGTAAATTGCCATGACAACCTTCTCCCTTTCGCTACTCCCCAAGGCATGGAATATTTTCTCTAAAGAGTTTATCCATTGCTCAGCTACTAATGGATTTGTACCCCCATTAAATGTTGGCGGTTGTTGCCTCATGAAGCGGTCTAATATTGATCCTCCACATTGTGGATCAGGGTGATCCATACGAGTAAGGTTATTATTCATAACCTGAGTGAGTTGTCCCAGTATGGTAATAAGTTGATCAGCACCAGTTGTATCTCCAGATCCACAATAATTATCTTGAGCAGGAGGGCAATCCCTACACGGAGTGCGTTCATTGATACGGTTTCCATTCCTTCCACTAGGCGCCATTTCTAAACAATGGCATAAACTAGATTAGTTTATGAAATAAAATACATAATTCCATATTTGTAAAACACTTTACATAAATTGAACTATTTATGGATATAATCCATAATCATAAAAAGAAATGTTTTCTTTGAGGAAGTATATACTCATAACCCTTCATAGTGGTTTGTAAAGAAAATAAGAATTATCCTAAGCATATCCCCCGGGAGTGTCGTAACCAAGAGTGCAGCAAGGACCGTTGTCGTGCACCAGTTCCCGTTCGAGTCTAGCTCAAAGCGGTGTTTTCGGGTTTTACCCCTAGGTACATCTGTGCCAGAGCCGCCTCTACCTGCTCGTATCTAGACAGGGATATATTGCTTGGAAAACTCACAAAATCTCTATAATACCAAAATTGTAGGAAGTTCTTCTATACTAATCCTTAAAGTCTATCTTTGGGCTATGTGCTCTAATCAGAGTTTATCTAAATCTAGCTTCCAAGGTTAGTACTAAACTGCCTCTCATACCAAATATAATGCCCCGACCCCAGCTACCCAGAGTCGGTGCATTACTTCGTAGCATTGGCATGATCACAGAAGATCATGTCTCGAAAGAACGATTAGTTTAGTAGCCTTGGAAACACTAGATACATTCATAAATCTTACATTACATCATAAAAATGAAAACTACAATAACATGGTCTCCCTAGTCCACACTCATATCCTCACTGACTATTCTTGCAAGTCAGTCATAATACACTTCTTCACATCCTGGGAAAAATAAAACATTGAAAGGGGTGAGCTCAAATGCTCTGTATGGATAACAATATAGCGGAAACTTTCATAAGAAAACATAAGCATTTAAGGCAATGTATAACTAAAACAAAAGCCTTATTGAACTTGAACTTCAGCATAATATGGAAAAAGTAAAATAAAATAATGTCATTACTTACTCACATGGATATTCTACTAGACGAATAATCACATGAAATATCAATAACCACTTTCATAATGAGGGAATGTATAATTCCAGACATTCTGAAACATTTTGTCAAGGCCTCGGCCAAGACGTCTAAAATGATTAAGGTCTCGGCCAAAACCATAAATCAAATTGGGAAAGGGCCTCGGCCAATTCCACGTCTAGTTGTCTCATGAGACCTACCGATGCATCGAGGAGCTATAGCGGGCTCCACCCATCACTTATTAAGTCCAATACATTCCTCATATGAATAGGTTTAAACATAACATAAATATTCGTATTAAAACTAGCATACGAAATGTCAACAGTTTCTTCATAAACTATGGATGGTATAAAAATAACACATCAACAGTCAAATGATTCACTAAATGATCAATGGAAGTTTTGTATCATAAATCAATTTCAAATAAACTTAAAACCCATCAAAGGATGTTGACATGGATGAAATCAAAGCTATTTGAGAGAAATATCTCTCTTTTTTGAAATAATTTAAAAGTCCCATAATTATAAAATAATACATTTAATTTGAAAATATTATTATAAGCTTGTAAGGGAAGCTTCGACGAAGTTATAATGGCGGAAAATAGCCGCACCCGCCGTATAAGTTAAAAAAACATTCTTACCTTAATTTGTCAAAAAGGTCAAAAAGTACATTGTTTGGAAAATGACGGTAAGATTCCTTTCAAAAATGTATAAGGGTATAAATGACTTTAACCCATTTTCCATTTAATTGTAAAAATGTTTTGAAAGACATTTTTAAGAAACATGGATGTGGATGATAACGAGGTCCTAATAGATAATTATGTATAAACAACCTTGGATAATGAAGAGGTTGTGAAGTAAACCCTTACCTTGTATTTTTCCTTGGTTGGGGAAGGTTAACCTCCTGTATAATGGTGAAATAATTGTTATTAAATTATACAAGAATCATATACATTCATATGATATCATATATGATCTTTTAACATTGCTTTGTTAACAATATCTTAGATTTATCGTTGTTTCGGGTGTTAACTTACTCGTTTTTGTAAGTCGTGTTTTCATGGATAGGTTGTATCTTATTCATATGCATAATGATATCATGTCCTTAAACATTATTTTTATATCATCAAATGATAATTATATTTGAATGGATACGACGGAGAATGAATCTCATCGCGTTCGTGGAGACGGTAGTCCGTACGTACGCACGAGCGACAATATCATTATTTTGATATTAAAATAATATATAATTGGATATTATATCATATATACAGAATCATTATCATGTTATATTTATTATTTACATGAATTACATATCATCATTATACCCATCTAAATAATAATATATTGAATAACAATTACACCACGACGTGGAGACGGTAAGCCGTACGTACGCACGTATGGTGACATGTCATTCAAATGATGGGTAGAATACTGAATATGGTTGTTCCATATTTATAATAACATCACAGTATATAGAAGATACTGGAGTTATAATTTTAGAATTGAAATAATAAACAAAGATGGAGTGGAAGAAGAAAGAAACTTGAAAGAGGGTGATGAAAACGTTACCTCTTCTTCGGTTCTTCCTTTTGATTTGATCAAAAGGACTCCTTAGGATGGCTTTCTGACTAAAGTAAAGCTTCTAGGATGAAGGGAGAGAATTTGGGAGAGTATTTGGACAGATTTTGGCCGAACCAAAAGGCTTTAAAGTGTGAATAAGGTGGTAGAGTTGGGGGCCTTTTATAAGTGGAGAGGAGGGGCTCTTTTGGAAAGATTGAAATGTTACATTATTATACAATGATTTTCGGATTCTAAAGGTCCCACACTTATATAATTCGTGGATAAGGTGATAAGGGTTCTAAATCTACCGATACAATAGTCTTTGACAAGTGTAAGACTTGGATTGTACATTATCTTTTCATTTTATTAAAATCGTTAAATAATGAGGTCATCGCTACATCATAATTATGTCATAAATAATTTAATTTATTTAATGTCTAAAAATTATAAAAAAATACTATAATGTAGTAAATCTTTTTAGATTTCCAATAAATATTTATAGTCAAAAATAGGACTTGTATAACCCCATGTAAAATTTTTTTTAGTAAAACATTTCATGTTTGTGTCATTTTTTAACTTTAACATTAAATAAAAGGTATTTATGTCATTTTCCAACTAAAGTGGCTCCATGGGGTCCCCAAGTTGACCCATGGATTGTCTTGGTCTCCCATGGCACATCCAATGAGGGTAGGACATGTGTCAAGCTCATCTCATATTATTAAAACATTATTTTTACCTTAAACTACACTAATTACCTCTAATCGCGATTAAGAACTTAAAAGTTACTATTCACCAAAAATTATTTTTATCTCATTAAACCACATTTTACTTCATAATGACAACCATGTATGTTGGATTTTTGAAAATTAAATCAGAGAAGTGGTAATATTTCATTTAAACGAAAAATCAGTTATTTAACTACCACTTAGTGGTTTCACTATTCAACAAAAATTGAAGTTTTTCAGAACAATGCCAAAATTTCACCCTAAGTTATAATTGATATTCCAAATTCAAAAATGATGTCTATTTTAAAAAATTCCAAACATATAAGTTGCATTAATTAATTTTATAATTAATTCCCTCTGTCACAACAAATAGCGTGTTTTTAAGAAACAATTTATATCAAAAGATTGGTAATTATTTATGTCCAATTTCAATGTTAAATTAATTCTAATGACCACCATTGGATAAAATTGTAAAAATATATTGTAATTATACTTTAAAACCACTAAATTGTATAATTTATCACTATAAATTATTTTGATTAAAAAAAGTTGTTTTTAAGTATATTTCACTATTCATAAAAAATTAGAAGTTCTCAGAAAAATACCAAAAATTCAACATAGGCTAATTTCGATATTCCGAATCTAAAAATGAAGTCCATTTTGAAATATAAAATTTCTATAATTTTAAAAAGTGGTTATTACTATTCATAATGGCTACTTTGATTAGTCTCGGTGTTTTAGAACTCGAAGTTGCGTATAATGCAAGCTATTGCATTATTGAATGAGAAGCGTATTGTGGCAGCTCGGGGTGTTACATTCTCCCCTCCTTCAATAAATTGCGTCCTCGCAATTTGAAATTTTTCTTGGAAAATAAAAGGTTGAAAATAGAAAATACCTTTGCGGAAAACTCACATCGGAAATAAGATTAATAAAATTTAGCCTTAATAAGAGGGAAAGGGAAATGAAAAAGTCACCACCCAATTATGATCTCGATTATGAGAACATTGGTGGAAATTAGAGACATATAATTGGAGGAAAAAACGTAAATATTTGTATGGAGTGATTGAGGTCATCAATCACAATCAACTGTCAAATTGAGGGCCTCAAAGCCTTCAATCTATGTTGATTTAAAATATCATCATTTCAACAAGACACAAGGTATTAGGATAACACATTTTTTTGTTTTAATATCCCTTTACTAAAGTTTAAGAATTAATTTATTCATAGAATAAGAGATAGGTATATATATATTTATGCTTGACAATTAGAGTTTCAACCTTCAACTCATCTTTCACTCAAAAAGATAATAGAACTCAAAAATATTATACTTATCCTAATTGTATAAGGTTCCAAATGTTAACACATACCATTTAGATTAGTAAAATTATTTTTTAATAACCAGGGACTTCCTGTAGGCTAGTGGTAGGAAATAAAGTCTTGTCGCACTATGATTGTGGGTTCGATTCCTGCAGCTTTGTCCGACGTGACAGGTTATACCCCACCCCGCAGGTTGTCCTTTTCCTAAATATATAGTATTATAATATTCCAAAAATAATCTTCATAAATTTTTTAACCTTAAACAACACTATCCAAAGATCAACTTAATCCACTCCAACCTTTATAGTTATCCAAAATACCTCTGTCCAGACTTTCTCTAAAAGGTCTCTTAATTATAAAATCAATTTATCAGATTCCCCAAACAAAGTAAAGTTTCTCTTATTGTCACATACTAAAAATATAATTACCTTCAACATATTAAAACCTTACTGAAATCAACAAGTACTGCAGTACAATCCTTATATATATATCACATTATTTTAATAACCAGAATATAATCCATGAGTCCAAAAGCACCAATACATTAGTTATTCTGCTTCAACTGTCGTAACAGCATAAGATTGTCCTTGATCCCTTGGCCTTTTCTGAGGTAAGTTTCCCTGACGCTTAGGATATTCATTTGCATAATGACCCATTTCTCTACAATTGTAGCATTCAACTTTGATAGCCTCTTTCTTTCCCTTGAAATCACGAGCCTGGTGACCCTTTTTTCCACATTTATAACAAACTCCCATTCCTTTTAGGTAAGTACCAGGGTGATTCTTCCCACAATTATAACATAATGGAAAATCCTTCTTTCCCTTTTTCCCTTTATCTATCTCTTGTTCCATCGTTCTCTTCTTCTCTTGTTTACTTTGTTGTCATAAGACTTAGAGAATTCCTTTTCTGTCTTGATAGCACACGAGACAATATCTTCATATGATGAGAAGGATTGTGATACTAGAGCTCGACGGAGAAATGGTTTTAACCCATCAAAGAAACGATCAATATTACTCCTTGGGTTATGTATATAATCGACAGCATGCCTCGCTAACCTTGTAAAGTTAGCCTCATACTTTGCGACATTCTCATCCTCCTTCTGCCTCAGACTCAGAAATTGTCTTTCCATATCTGCTCGATGGTCACGAGGAAAGTATTTTTCTAAGAAAAGATCTTTGAACTCCCTCCATTCCATATTTGATACGTCATCATCTTCCTTTGTGTTTTGAATCAGCGACCACCACTGATCGACATCTCCAGTGAGGCGGTAAACTGCCATGACAACCTTCTCCCTTTCGCTACTCCCCAAGGCATGGAATATTTTCTCTAAGGAGTTTATCCATTGCTCAGATACTAATGGATTTGTACCCCCATTAAATGTTGGCGGTTTTTGCCTCATGAAGCGGTCTAATATTGATCCTCCACGTTGTGGATCAGGGTGATCCATACGAGTAATGTTATTATTCATAACCTGAGTGAGTTGTCCTAGTAAGGTAATAAGTTGATCAGCACCAGTTTTTTCTCCAGATCCACAATAATTATCTTGAGTAGGAGGGCAATCCCTACATGGAGTGCGTGAATTGATACGGTTTCCATTCCTTCCACTAGGCACCATTTCTAAACAATGTCATAAACTAGATTAGTTTATGAAATAAAATACATAATTCCATATTTGTAAAACACTTTACATAAATTGAACTATTTATGGATATAATCCATAATCATAAAAAGAAATGTTTTCTTTGAGGAAGTATATACTCATAAACCTTCATAGTGGTTTGTAAAGAAAATGATAATTATCCTAAGCATATCCCCCGGGAGTGTCGTAACCAAGAGTGCAGCAAGGCCCGTTGTCGTGCACCAGTTCCCGTTCGAGTCTAGCTCAAAGCGGTGTTTTTGGGTTTTACCCCTAGGTACATCTCTGCCAGAGCCGCCTCTACCTGATCGTATCCAGACAGGGATTTATTTCTTGGAAAACTCACAAAATCTCTATAATACCAAAATTGTAGGAAGTTCTTCTATACTAATCCTTAAAGTCTATCTTCGGGCTACGTGCTCTAATCAGAATTTATCTAAATCTAGATTCCAAGGTTAGTACTAAAATGCCTCTGATACCAACTGTAACGCCCCGACCCCAGCTACCCAGAGTCGGTGCATTACTTCATAACATTGGCATGATCACAAAAGATCAAGTCTTGAAAGACCGATTAGTTTAGTAGCCTTGGAAACACTAGATACATTCATAAATCTTACATTACATCATAAAAATGAAAACTACAATAACATGGTCTCCCTAGTCCACACTCATATCCTCACTGACTGTTCTTGCAAGTCAGTCATAATACACTTCTTCACATCCTGGGAAAAATAAAACATTGAAAGGGGTGAGCTCAAATGCTCCGTAAGGATAACAATATAAAGGAAACTTTCATAAGAAAACATAAGCATTTAAGGCAATGTATAACTAAAACAAAAGCCTTATTGAACTTGAACTTCAACATAATATGGAAAAAGTAAAATAAAATAATTCCATTACTTACTCACATGGATATTCTACTAGACGAATAATCACATGAAATATCAATAACCACTTTCATAATGAGGGAATGTATAATGCCAGACATTCTAAAACATTTTGTCAAGGCCTCAGCCAAGACGTCTAAAATGATTAAGGCCTCGGCCAAAACCATAAATCAAATTTGGAAAGGGTCTCGGCCAATTCCACGTCTAGTTGTCTCATGAGACCTACCGATGCATCGAGGAGCTATAGCGGGCTCCACCCGTCACTTATTAAGTCCAATACATTCCTCATATGAATAGGTTTAAACATAACATAAATATTCGTATTAAAACTAGCATACGAAATGTCAACAGTTTCTCCATAAAATATGGATGGTATAAAGATAACACATCCATAGTAAAATGTTTCACTAAATTCTCAATGGAAGTTTTGTATCAAAAATCAATTTCAAATAAACTTAAAACCCATCAAAGGATGTTGACATGGATGAAATCAAAGCTATTTGAGAGAAATATCTCTCTTTTTTGAAATCATTTAAAAGTCCCATAATTATAAAATAATACATTTATTTTGAAAATATTATTATAAGCTTGTAAGGGAAGCTTCGACGAAGTTATAATGGCGGAAAATTGCCGCACCCGCCGTATAAGTTAAAAAAACATTCTTACCTTCATTTGTCAAAAAGGTCAAAAAGTGCATTGTTTGGGAAATGACGGTAAGATTCCTTTCAAAAACGTATAAGGGTATAAATGACTTTAACCCATTTTCCATTTAATAGTAAAAATGTTTTGAAAGACATTTTTAAGAAACATGGATGTGGATGATAATGAGGTCCCAGTAGATAATTATGTATAAACAACTTTGGATAATGAAGAGGTTGTGAAGTAAAACCTTACCTTGTACTTTTCCTTGGTTGGGGTAGGTTAACCTCCTGTATAATGTTGAAATAATTGTTATAAAATTATACAAGAATCATATACATTCATATGATATCATATATGATCTTTTAATATTGCTTTGTTAACAATATCTTAGATTTATCGTTGTTTCGGGTGTTAACTTACTCGTTTTTGTAAGTTGTGTTTTCATGGATAGGTTGTATCTTATTCATATCCATAATTATATCATGTCCTTAACCATTATTTTTAGATCATCAAATGATAATTATACTTGAATGGATACGACGGAGAATGAATCTCATCGCGTTCGTGGAGACGGTAGTCCGTACGTACGCACGAGCGAAAATATCATTATTTTGATATTAAAATAATATATAAATGGATATTATAACATATATACAGAATAATTATCATGTTATATTTATTATTTACATTAATTACATATCATTATTATACCCAGCTCAATAATAATATATTGAATAACAATTACACCACGACGTGGAGACGGTAAGCCGTACGTACGCACGTATGGTGACATGTCATTCAAATGATGGGTAGAATACTGAATATGGTTGTTCCATATTTATAATAAAATCACAGTATATATAATATACTGGAGTTATAATTTTATAATTTAAATAATAAACAAAGTGGGAGTGGAAGAAGAAAGAAACTTGAAAGAGGGTGATGAAAACGTTACCTCTTCTTCGGGTTCTTCCTTTTGATTTGATCAAAAGGATTCATTAGGATGGATTTATGACTGAAGTAAAGCTTCTAGGATGAAGGGAGAGAAGTTGGGAGAGTATTTGGGCAGAGTTTGGCCGAACTAAAAGGCTTGATAGTGTGAATAAGGTGGTATAGGTGGGGGCCTTTTATAAGAGGAGAGGAGGGGCTCTTTTGGAAAGATTGAAATGTTACATTATTATACAATGCTTTTCGGATTCTAAAGGTCCCACACTTATATAATTCGTGGCTAAGGTGATAAGGGTTCGAAATATACCCATCCAATAGTCTTTGGACAAGTGTAAGCCTTGGATTGTACATTATCTTTTCATTTTATTAAAATCGTTAAATAATGAGGTCATCGCTGCATCATAATTATGTCATTAATAATTTAATTTATTTAATGTCTAAAAATTATAAAAAAAAATACTATGATGTAGGAAATATTTTTAGCTTTCTAATTACTATTTATAGTCAAAACTATGACTTGTATAACCCCATGTAAAAATTGTTTTAGTAAAACATTTCATGTTTGTGTCGTTTTTTAACTTTAACATTAAATAAAAGGTATTTATGTCATTTTCCAACTAAAGTGGCTCCATGGGGTCCCCAAGTTGACCCATGGATTGTCTTGGTCGGCCATGGAACATCCAATAAGGGTAGAACATGTGTCAAGCTCATCTCATATTATTAAAACATTATTTTTACCTTAAACTACACTAATTACCTCTAATCGCGTTTAAGAACTTAAAAGTTACTATTCACCAAAAATTATTTTTATCTCATTGAACCACATTTTACTTCTTAATGACAACAATGTATGTCAGATTTTTTAAAATCAAATCACAGAAGTGATAATATTTCATTTAAATGAAAAATCAGTTATTTAACTACCACTTAGTGGTTTCACTATTCATCAAAAATTGATGTTTTTCAGAACAATGCCAAAATTTCACCCTAAGCTATAATTGATATTCCGAATTAAAAAATGATGACTATTTTAAAAAATTACAAACATATAAGTTGCATTAATTAATTTTATAATTAATTCCCGCTGTCACAACAAATAGCGTGTTTTTAAGAAACAATTTATATCAAAAGATTGGCAATTGTTTATGTCCAATTTCAATGTTAAATTAATTCTAATGACCACCATTGGATAAAATTGTAAAAATATATTCTAATTATACTTTAAAACCACTAAATAGTATAATTTATCACTATAAATTATTTTGATAAAAAAAGTTGTTTTTAAGTATTTTTCACTATTCATAAAAAATTAGAAGTTCTCAGAAAAATACCAAAAATTCAACATAGGCTAATTTCGATATTCCAAATCCAAAAATGATGTCCATTTTGAAATATAAAATTTCTATAATTTTAAAAAGTGGTTATTACTATTCATAACGGCTACTTTGATTAGTCGCGGTGTTTTAGAACTCGAAGTTGCGTATAATGCAAGCTATTGCATTATTGAATGAGAATCGTTTTGTGGAAGCTCGGGGTGTTACAAAAAGGTAATAATAATGGTTTTTATTTATTAGTTAAATTTTTTTATTAACATTTATCTATTGAAACAAGCTCAATTTATGGTGATATTTGCATTAATAAGGGTGAAGACCTCTATATCGAGGTTAAGGATCATCTGAATACTTCCCCATTTAACATGATAATTTATATATTCAGATTCATCAATAGACATTAGAATGGTAAGTCACAACTATAATAAGAAACTGATGTTATAGAGAATGCATTAATAAATAATATGACCGACTAAAACACTCACTTAAATCTTGTGAAATCCCATGAAGAAACTACATCACTTTTCAATGAAATGTTATCTCAAATTGTTGAAGATTTAAAAATATTTAATTATGGTAAATATGTGTTTTAGAAACTTTTTAAAGAGGTTATCCATGCATTGGTGAGGCTTCATAGAGTCTCTATGGATATTGGGCTACCCAACTAGAAGTAAAGTAAAAAATGGTAAAAGAGGTAGATAATTATTTAGTGAAGACAAGGTAAATGCATGTGGTTTAAATTTATATTATAGAGAGAGATTAGTAAAGAAGTATTAGATCATTATAGGATGAGACATTCACCCTCAACATGCATACCTTAACATAGAAATCAAGTTGAAAAAATTAAAAGAAGAAATATCTAAAACTTATAAATCTATTGAGAAAAAGGGTGCTTCTATACAAAATTCAATGATGAGTCTTGAATTAAATAACATTAAAATTGGTATCAAATAGTTATTGAGACTAAATAGAGAATCATCTAGTTATAGATCTTTGAAAAAGGTACCCCACAATGTAAATATAGATACTTTCTCTAAATCAATAATTTCTAGAAGTACTTGACAAATGAAAAAATATACCCAAATATGGAATTATAAAAATATCTAGATAATCACCAATATGTAAAGAACATATGTTAGCATGTCTAAGAAGAAAAAACCATAAAATTATACCAAAATTTTTCGGTTCTATTTTCTAATAAGCATGTAATAAGATCTATAAAAAATGAAACTAACATGAGAAAAACAAGGTTAATTGGTAGATGTTGGTGTTTCTAGAAGTTTGAACATGGGAACATAAATTGATGGTGTAATATTTTCATATGTAGATGTTATAGAAGGATTATGGATTGGGGAAGAAAATATATTTAACGAAATAAACCCACTGGTAATAATAAGACATCAAAAAATTAAGGATTCTATCATTAATAAATATGTTTTGATGTCGAAATAAATTTTATGATATTTGAAATATTTGTGGTCATTTCTAATATAAATTATAGTAAAATCATTCTAGGTATCATCCAATAACTAATAAAAATATATAACTACAACAAGATGAGAATTAGGTGAAACAAGAAGATTCATCTGCCTTGGATGATAATAAGAAGAAATTATTAAGGTAAATAATAACAATAAAGAAATGAAGAAAGGAAACTAACAGAATCAACCTATAGGGAATAAGTTATTCTATTGAGGTACAAAATTCCACAACATGAACAACTGATTTTTTTTCAGGAATTTCAAAGTGAAATGGAGTAGTATGAAAATCTTAACTGAACCAATTAATTAAATAGATATCTGAATTAGTACAGTTATTAAAACTACTTGTGATGAAATGAAGAGGATTACTTAGAATGTAAAATTAAATGTTTATGTAAATGTTTGTGAACGGTGTAATAAGGTAGGACATAGTGCTATCAAGTGTATAACATAACTACTTGAATAAGAAAAGTTTATGGAATAAAAAGGTAAAGTACATGTGATCCCAAGTTCCAAAATTTATACTTCAAAGAAGAATTATAAGCCTAATCATACTCTAATCATAAGGCCATATTAGTTAGATTTTGAAAGAAATCTATACTAAACTAAAAACTAATGTATTTTTTCTATTTTATCATCCCATGAAGACCACTATAACTAAGAATAAATGTGATTATAGAAGGTAAATTATTCTACCCAAAGGTGAAGAAAGATGGAAAGTGAAGGGTGAGGAAATAATTAATAGTTATAGACACTTAATACCTTCATGCAAATAATTTTCAAGGTTGAGAATTCAATTTCATCCTTATTGATCACGATGAGGATCTATTGGAAGATCCACAAATTCCACACATTATTTATGGTTTTTAAATTAAGGTAGGGGAAGGTGATGAATTAAATATATTATTTACTTGATAGTTAGACATAAAAATGAATGAAACTGCCAAAATTTATCAAATATTCTTGAATATATAAATCTTGACAACCCCTTCAAAATTTGAAGGATGATGTATGATTTTATTCTCCTACTCCCTTATTAACATGTATAAATTATGTTTATCAAGGGAGAGTGTTTATTTAAACTATTATGAAAGATATGATACTTCAAATATTTTTATGTATTTGTTTAAGTGTTCATAGGTTCCTATATTTTCTTGATAATCTATATGTTTAACACCAAAAATTTTAAAAAAAGCTAGAATCACATGTGAAAATGTTAGAATCCTTACTGTCAAACTGTTTCATTCTTATTCTCTACAGAGGGTTACCCCACGTAGAGTTATAGTTTATTGTTTTGATGACACATTTCTAAGAGAAATGTGATTACAAGCATATTTAAAATATTCTATGATGTTCTAAAGTTATTACAACCACTTGGAACTAGTAAAGATTGAATCTAGATAAAATCCTTCTCACATATGAAAGTTGATTTGATATCTCAAATGGGTATAAAAATAATTTGAAGAGGATATGTGTTGGTTATAACCTCTTTATGGTATCATAAAAGGAGGAGGAATTTGAATAAGATCCTCCCCTTGTATTTCAATTGGTTTCAATTAGTATTTCAAGTGGAATCTACCTCAATTGGTTTCTCAATTAGTATCAAATATTTAAAGGGAGAATAAATTGAAAGAATAAAACCTATGGTTTCAAAATTGGGGAGAATATGTTTCATCCACAATGAATATATTTTCCATTAGGGAAAGAAATATTACATTGACTAATAAAGTATATTTGGATTTATTAGAGTTTACAACAAACAAAAATGGGGAGACTAAAGTTTTCAAAGGTTATGTTGGATTTTATTTTTTGTTATTTAGGATTTCAATATTATAATAAGAATATGATTTCTTGCGTGAAGAAGTGATTATCCAACCATGTAATAGGATTTGATTCCATGATAATTAAATGAAAAAAAAAGAAGATTGTAGTTCCTTGGAAAAATTTTTTTGACAGATTCCTTAGTACCCAAAATAGAACCAATATAAGGATTAAAAATCATATTGGTTTCCATAAAGAGGGTGCTTATACACTTCTATTTTAATGTTTAAGTGATAAAATATGGATCCGGATTGATTAAAGAGGAGGAACACCTGAGTTGGAAGATATGTTCACATAAATACTCAATAAAGAGTTTTTTATATTCTACAATACCATGGAACTAAGATGAAAGAATATTTTAATTATTTTTGTAAATATAATATTTATTGGAAGGAGTTTTGATATTATTTGAAGAGGTTTGAGAATCCCTTGTATCTATTAGAAGTAATTTTAAATCTACATGTAAAATCATGATTTTAAATTTCATGAAAAATGGGTAGTCTTTGAGAATAAGGCTTAACCTATTGATCACATGAATTTACTTTGAATGTAAGGATTCATGTTATGATCAAAATACATTGATTTGATCATAAGGATTTGATTTCTAACATATTAATTTTCCGATCACATGTATTTTCTAATTATGTGACTTCACCATAATAGTTTTAAGTATTCTGAATATTGGAAATGGAATGATCACAGGACTTTATCTGTGTCATTTTTAGAATACTGAGCATAAGTATCTATCATAATACTTCACAAATTTAAGACTATGATGATTCCAATACAAATTTTTGGTTTAGCTTAAGGCTTCAACACTTAATTTTTTTTAAAAGACACTGGATAAATTGAAGTACCAATAGAAGAATATAAAGCTCGACTATAAGGATTTGCGAATGTATGGATTTGAAGTTCCCAATACAATGCTTCCATACCTATAAAAAAATTTAATGTTTATACTAGTTGAAATACTCTAGTTTCCATAATTAAATAATAAGATTTTTAAATCTTGTAGTTTTATATAAGAACTATTTGTTCATAGTATGAACATGATAGTTATATATATAGGTGTGTAATATAATATTGAGAAGAAAGAGAATATGATATTCATCCATGGAAAGGTATGATGAAAGATAAATGAAAAAGGAGTTTCCAAAATTATTTAATTTTGAGAGAATACCAATTTGATGATGCTGATGTTATGTTTTTGAGTTTAGAACATCATAAAGATTATCTAAGATTATTTTCATAATATAGATTAAAGAGTTACAATGCATGTATTTCATAAAAAAGAAAATGGAATTATCATTTATTAAGAATAATGTAGATGAGGAACCATCAAACAATGTTTATCATTTCCTATATTTTTTTATCTGAGGCTTTTAGAGTGTTCATGGGTAACTAAGATTTATGTCTAGAAATTTTAATAAGATTGATAATTTTAGAAAGAAGACTGAGTTCCAAGTCATATAAGAAATTATTTCTTGTGTACTTTTTGTACAACTTGGAGCATATGGGGAGTGGATCTTGTGGATGATTATAATAAGAATAATACATGGATGGAGAAAATAAAGGATAATTTTATTTTTTTCATGTTTCATAAATGAGAATCATTTATTAGGTGTATTTGTGGAATACTCCTTGAGAGGAAAACAATAGTGCATAATAATCCATTTAAAACTAAATTTTATATTAGATGATGGTTCCTTTTTACTAGTAGCTATTATTTCTTCTAAAAGTACCTTTTATGATATTTGGAAGAGAAATAACAAATTTAATATAGCTACTAATTCATGTGGGTTTGATAAAATTGAGAGGAGATAAAAAATAATAAGAAACATCCACTAGATTTCATGTTGTAAGAGTAAAATGTGAGAAATGAGTTTATGAGATACATTAAGCTAAAAAAGAACCTCTCAAAGAAGTATCCACTATATGCTATATAAAATAATAACATAAAGAGGAAGTGAGAGTTAAAATACTCTGAAACTAGCCGTCTCTCAATAAAGAAGAGATATTTTGAGTTGAGTTTCCAAAAAACAGATTCTGAAGAGGAATTAGAAGCTTTGGAAAGTTAAAGTGACTAATTTTATTGTGCTGAGATCGAATATATTTTTATAGTATAAGTTATATGAGGTGACGAAACATGTCTGATATTTTTGTGTCATATCTCCCAGTGAATAGAGTAGGTCTACTTCTAAAAAAGTAATGAAACACATAACCAATGGAAGACGAGTACTATGAAAAAATTATAAAGACCCCCTCACTTACGTCATATAATAGAGGTTTTTCATCTATATAATATGGTGAACACACATGTGTAATTTTGTGTAATGAAGATGTTAGGATGATCCTTGGACACCCATTTTATTTAGTGATTCAATTATAGTGGATAATTATTAGACACAAGTGAGAATTAGTGTTTCCATATGTTGTGTTTTAGATTCATTGTAAACCCTATCACTATCAACCCTAGTAATTTGCTGTTTTGGATGTGATATTTCCATTTACATGGTGTGGTAGAGCATGTTGGATTTTTTGTTCATCATTCCAAAAGTTTCCTAAGTTGATTATGTTCCTGATAAAGGGAAAACGGTAGAATTCATGAAGAACTGTGTGAGGCTAGAATATCGATTATGATAATACTGAGAGATCAGTTGAAGCTATTGAATAAAGGGGAGAATATTGATAGAGATTCATCGTAAAAAGTTCATATAGATGTTCTAGGAATATGGATACCTTGATTTATTTATGAATAAATGTATTCATAAGTTGTTCAAAATGTTGGGTATATAAGGTGGTGGTGCTTCCAAGTGTTTCTCAAATTTTTTGAGAAAACAATTTGAAGGAAGGGAAATGTTCCATGAAAGATATAGTTTTAGGACTACCTCATGAAAATATGAAAAAATCATGAAATTTGATAATGATTTATTATTTCAAAAATGTTTTTTTATTTGAAAAATAATATTTCACAAGAAATCAGTATATTTAGAAATTATGAAATGTTATGAAAATTAAAAATTTCCCTAAAGTTTCATGAAGAAGGGAAGTTTCCATAACATAATGAATAGTTTCACAGAAAGGTGGTGGAAAATTATAAATTTTCATGAAGGGGAAAATGTCTATAAATAGGGAACTACCCTCCTTATCTGAACAAGCATAACTGTTTCAAGACTTGAAGGCTCCAAATTCACGAAATAATTTGATGGAGGGTTTTCTTGTGTGAAGGATTCACAAGAACATAAGTCTTGTGAAGAAATTATGTTTGTTAATCTGACCATGGGGTTTCATGAAGGTTTAAAAATCTTCTAAAAAGGTAGTGAGTTTCTTGAAAGACTACAAGTCTCTAAAAATTTGGGAGTTTCACAACACATCAAAAGTTTCATGAAAGGCTAGAGTTTAGGAAAAGGGTTTTGTTTCATGACACAAAAATTTATTAGCCCTCCATGAAGACTTTTCCAAAAGGAGTTAGTATTCCTTAATGACTAGTTTAGTATGGATAGTGAATATACTATAATGGTGATATTCACAACTAGTTTTTAAAAGAGAAGTGTGAAGATCAATGAGGACTAATTAGTGCATCGACTATCAGAAAAAGAATTTTTGCATTGGTCAACATGAAAAAAATATTGTCCTCTTAATGTAGTGAACAAAGGGAGAGGAAAAATGGATTGAACCATGGGTGGTAGTGATCCAACCTATAACTTGTGAAGGGAGTGACCCTTGGGTGGTAGTGATCCAACCCTAAATCTTGTAAGGGGATTTACCCTAGGAATAAGAGTAACCGAGACTAAATTAACCACTAAAAGATTATTTGTATAATTTTTAACATTGAAATAATTAAAATGGGTGCTTCTTGGACCTAACCTAGTGTGGGTGAACCAAGTAAAATTATTGTGTCTTGGATGAATTCTTTACTTGTATTCTATAGGATGAAAGTCACTACATGTGCATTGAGTGATCATTGATCATATATGAATAAGGATAACATAAGTACTCTAGTTAATCCGATAATCACATAACAATTGAGCACATAAGTTAACCTACTAAAAACATAGGTCAAGATCTGTTAGTACAATGATAGTTTCACAGGTACTGGGGAAAATGAGAATGATTTTCATACCCTATTCCCCCTTAAGGAATATCATACTAAAGTCCTCTATGGATCCAATAATTGGTATTAGAGAAAAATGTTTCTCTTTTTCGATTTACTTTGATCTAAATTAACCCAATGAATTTTTTAGAGTTGAAATATTTTCTTCTCACATGATATAGGACAGAGAAAGAATATAAAAAAGAAGTAGAACTATAAAGAAATTCCACATAATGTAACAATATTTGAGAAGTGTGCAATCGAGAAAAAGGAACCCATAATCTTACAAACAGAAGGTATGAATGAATCCAATTGTTTATCTTCCTGTTAATATAATGATTCTAGAAGATTATTTGAGGAACCTAATATTCCAAGTGATGTCATAACTACTGATTATGATTAAATATCATGAGATCCAAAGATGGAATCTATCCACACATTAAAGGGTCTTGACTAGGGGATAAAGGAAAAATGAATGGATATGAGAAATAAAACTAAATCTCAAGGTATCCATGTTGAATCATTGGAAATTGAGGTCAAAGAACTGAAAATCCTATGTCAAACACTATTTTATGTCACCATAGTTCGGAGGGAAAATAATGATACTCATTCCTAGTAGTTGGAGAAGATTTCTTCTAAAGTGAAAGAGTGAGAGGATAGTTCCAAATACAAGATCCTTGAGTCAAATGAGGTTCAATATACGAGGACCAATAAGGATGAAATGATTGCACAAATGGAATATTTGGATAAGGAGATCCACAGGATGATACTAGTAAAGGTGGCATAGAATGATGTTATTGTGAGGATGGGTGAAATGATAAAGATTCAAAGTGACTTACTTGATGAACTTAGACATGAAGTAGAAAAGGAAATGACCATAAATAAGTATATTAAATTTAGAATTATCCCTCTCAAAACAAATATGGAAGATAATTTAAAATCAATAAAAGAAGAAATCTCAATCTTAAGGGAGATGACTTCCCAACTGAAGGAGAAGGATTAAAAGATCAAAGATCAAGAAGGAAGGCCAAGAACCCTAAATGAGAAAACAAAGGTACTTTACATGGGATAAGCAACAGGTGGAGTCCACAAATATGGAAATCTAGACTTATTAAGTATGTGAAAGAATATTTCTAGAATTGAATGATATGAATCTTGGAGAAAGTTAGCCACTAAGTACTACTACTGTGGAATCATGGGACATACCATGAGTGTATTGTTGTAATTCAAAGGGATTATAGGAAGAATGAAATATGTTTAAAAAATACCTCAAAAAAATCATGAATACATGAGGTATGGTTTTTATGGGAGATGATTTATTTGTTCTAGTCATGGTCATATGACTAGGAATGGAAGTAAAAAGGGTACTAAAACTATCATAGGGAAATAGTCTATTACTATAAATAAATGGTAAAAACGTTTCACTGAAATAATGTATATAAAGTAGGAGAAAATATTTACTATTATGGGGTAATATAATGTATTTCATTGATAGGTACATTAGGAACCAACATTAGTTTACTCAAATAAGTAATCTTGGAAATAAATAAAACAAATTGGAGGAAAAATAAATATGTTGATTCAACTATGAGAAATATGGATGCACATGAAAAGAAGTATCCACCAAGGAATAAAATATCTGAGGTGGGACTATTTCCTTTCAAAGAGGACAGATGTGATGTGTGCCTATATGGGATTGAAAAATGTTCTATAAGGAAAGAATAGAATAGATCCATGTGAGTTCCCAAGAAAATGAAAAAAAATATTTAAATATAAGTTTTAAATTATATAATGAATTGAAGGGTTCAAGGAGAGATAATAATAATATTTAGAAAATTGAAAATAATTCAAACATTTCTCATATGAAATAAACATCCTAAAATAATACATGGTCCATAAAAGATGATAAATCCTCTAGTGTTAAAAATATATAAAAGAAGATGTGGATAAAAAGGATCTAATCAATAATGTGTGAGGTGGTCCTTATTGGTAAGAGTACACATGAAAAAATATTTCGTGAGTTGGCCTATAAATTAAAGGAAATTCCCAAGTCAGGAAAGAGTAGTTCTAAAGAAAATATCCAAAATGAAGCTTGGGAATGTGGAATCAATAAAATGAGAGCCTCATAAAAATCACTAAAGAATCTTATCATGATTAAATTTCATGATGAATTAGAGTTTGATGAAGTGAGTATACTAATTTCCTCAAATATAAAAAGGGTAAATAGAAACTGTGATATCGAAGGGTTGTTTAATCAAGACCAGACAGATTCCTCAACTTGAGGAAGTAAAATCTACCCTATCCATTTGTATTTAAATAATATTAACTATTATTCAATAGTTCTATGTTTTAGAGGATATATTATCTTTGAAGAAGATTCATTATGATATATAAAGTTGTGTTGTGATGTTATTAAGAGTTCTAATTTATTAAATTCAGTACAAGTGGGAATTTTTTAGTATATAAAATCACAATGAATGAGTGAAAAAACTAGAAAAACAAAAATGAGTCAAATTATTGGAAATAGTAATTAAAATTTGACATTTCAATTTATATTAAGTGGATAAATATCCATGAATCATTGATGTCAAGAGACCATGATATTTTTGACCTTATATCATGATGATAGAAAACATAGTGAATCATAAAAAAACAAACTTTCATGTTTTATATGTTTTTTATATAACATGTAATACCATATGACTATTCTCATGATATCATAGGCTACTATGGTGGGATATCTATCATACTAAATTTCAGTTCTGTATTTAAGGAAAAATAAAAGAAATTTAGGTGGATTTTTGAGGTGAAAATAAGACAGATGATATCCCCAACAATAAAATAAAGACACCCTATGGATGATAGAATAATTTATTTACCAATATTAGTTTAGGAAGTGATCTTAAAAGAAAAACAAATAAGTCAAAATTTAAAAATTTTGTATCAATAAATATTCAAATAATGGTATCAACCATCATGTAGATATTAGTGTTAGTTGGTATCTATTTCAACAATTGGTATCGACTTGACATCTAATGTCGAAGAGGAATTCTAATAGAATTCCTAGAAAGAATCTAAAGTTATATGGATTATTGATATTTATGAATGTAAATGATTTTAATGGATAATGATGGTTTTATTAACGTTACCTCTTGTTTTCCACACATAGTCCTGACTAAGTAGGGTTAGAGGGTTTGATTATGGATATTTTCTAAGTGATGTGATCACCCAATATAATTATTATTGAATGAATCTATAGTTGAAATAATGTTTTAAGATAAAGAGATTTCTCAAACCTATATTCACATGTGAAGAAATGATGCAGGGTAAGAATTGAATTTATGGGTCTAATCTCTATGCATAACAAAATGAGGAGTTTCATATCATAGGGAGAGTATTGTATCTATTTATAAAATATAAATACCAGTTTATATAGGGGGATATAGAAAAACCCCAATGCATATCATTGATAAAGGATATTAAATTCAATGAGAGAATGCATGGTAGAAATGAAATAAAAGTGCAGAAGCTTATATTGTTTGACATCAAGAAGGAAAGGTAAGAATAATAATAATGAAAGAAGTGAAACCCTTGTTTCATAATGTACATGTTTATATATAATCTATAACTATTTCATGTGGTACAATGTTTAATTTGGATTTGATGTTGAAGATAGAGAAGAAAGGATCATGAGTCCATGTGCAGTTTCTTATAGGAGTAGAAAGGATCAGGGATTTTTGTGTGTTCTTGATCATCCCTTTATACAGGGTGTAGGAAGTGAAGGCTATAAATATGATGATAGTGATGATGTTTACACAATGAATATAGATAACCAAAGGATTTAGTGATTAAAGAAGTTACTCATTGGGGTGGAATAAGTTTTCTTCTTGTGTGTCACGCATTATGGAATAGTTAATATCGATCACCAATAATAATCAATAATTTGTATTTTTTTCATGGATAGTTTGTAATGAAAAAGGTTTCATAGATGGTATCAAGATAGAATAAATTTATTCATGAATGTTTTTCCAACAAATACAATGGGGGATATTTTTGGACACCAATGGTAATTGGTATTTTCATGAGTTGTGTGTTGGATTCATTGTCAGATATATTACTATCATCCTTGGTGAGTTGGTATTCGGGATGTGTTGTTTTCAATGACATGGTGCGGTGGATCAAATTGGATTTTTTCTTCTTAATTTCAATAGTTTCATGATATTTTGATGTTCCTAATAAATAGAAAATTGAATATTTTATAAAACACTATGTGAACCCATAATATCAATCGGGATAATACTGAGATACGGGTTGAAGATATTATAGAAAGTGGATAACCTAAATTGTTTTACAACATGAAAAGTTCATGAATAAGCTATAAGAACATGAATACCTTGATTTATCTAGGAAAAAATAGCTCTATAAGTGGTTCAAAAAGTTTTTCAGACAAGGTTACATCATTTACTATTGTTTTACAAATTTTTGGGGTTCAAAATTTAGAGGAAGGGAAATTTTTTGTGAAAGATGTAGTTTTAGGTATTCTTCTAGAAAATATAGAAAGGGAATAAATTTGGGAAATATTTATTTTTTTATAAAAGTTTTTTGATTCATGAAATAATATTTCATGATAAAGTGGTCATTTTTGTGAATATAAAAATTTATGAATGGAAAATTTTCCAAAAGATTCATGAAGAAAATGAGTTATGTGAAGAGAATGAAGAATTTTTTTGAAAAGGTGGTGTTGAGTGAGAATTTTTTTAAAGGGGAGAGAATAACTATAAATAGGTTCCTACCCTCCTTATTTGAATAATATTGACTCATTGAAGATCTGAATGCTTTGAATTCACAATTTTTTTAATGATTTTTCATATGAGAGGGATCCTTAAGATCATAAGATCTATAAACAAAGGACTTATGTAAATATGAAAAAAGGTTTTATAAAGTTTTATAAAGCCTCAAAAAGGTTGTAGGTATTATGAAATATAGAAATTTCCATAAAATTTGGGATTTTTTCAACACATCCAAAGTTTTATTAAAGGATATAGTTTCGTAAAAATGTTATGTGTCATGATATAAAAAGTTATTGTCACTCTTGAAGACTTTTCTGAAGAAAGTTATTATTATTAAAGACTAATTTAATAGGGAATATGAAACTTATATAGTGGTGATTTTCACAACTATTTTCTAAAATAGAAATCAGAAGGTCAATAAGAAATAATCAGTACATCAACTATGAAACACTAAAGATTTTCATTATCCAGTGTGCCAAAGAGATTGCCATCCTGAAGTAGCGAACAAAGGGAGAGGAAAAAGGGAGTGACCTATGGGTGATAATGATCCAACCTAGAACTTGTAAATGGAGTGTCCCTTAAGTGTTAGTGATCCATCCCTAAATCTTCTAAGGGGAGTGACCCCATGAGTAGGAGAAACCTAGCCTAAATCTTCCATTGAATGATTATTAGTGGATTCTATAACATTGACATAATATCAGTGTGTGATGCTTAGAAAAATCACAATATAAGCGAACCAAGTAAAATTATTGTATATTGTGTTCATTCTTTACTTATATTCTATAGAATGATAATCAATTCATGTGGATTGAGTGATTATTTATCATATCGAAATAAGGCAGAGATAAGTGCTCTAGATAATTAGACCATGGCTTAACAGTTGATAATAAGTATGCCCCTACTAACACGTGAGGTCATGATCAGTTAAAATAGTGAGAGTTTCATAGGTACGTCAGGAAACATTAATATGTTTCATACCTTGATTCACCCCCCCTATTTGGAAATTTCCCTTGAAGTCCCCTATGTTCCCTATGGTTTTTAGTATCAAGTATAAAAGGAAGAGTAAAATATGGATTACACATCACATTAGGTATGAATTTTTCATGTCTTTATTTTTTATTACATGTTGTTAAAGTTGAGGATAGATCAAGAACATATATGTGTTTTATTCACTAAATTTGTTAATATGATGAACCTATAAACCCCATAAATCTCACCTCTTCCAGGAAAGTATATACTAAAGTGAAGTCCATCCCTATTCAATAGAAAATAGTAATAACAAAGATAAAATCCAAAATTAATAATATATAGGTTATATGGGAATTAAATCCCATATCACATCAACATCACAATGGGTATATTATCCCACACCGTATTAATTATCAATATAAATGGTCATGTCATGTTGTAAAATACAAAACGTTTGATTGAATGTGTATGTCATCCCTTGATTGAGAAGTTACATGGATAAGTGTCATATCGTTCAACATTATATTATTTCTAACACAATTGGGCATACCATCCCATAATACAACCCTCATCATACAATGAAAAAATCAACAGCTTAATAATTTAATATAGGCAGTTCACAATGAGTTTGTCCTAATATTTAACTCACTTTAAGTCTAATCTTGGTTAGTCCTCACATGAAAAACCTATTTATATATCCAAAACCAAGGTATGACCTACACATATCTTCATTAGATTACAGGGGAAGAATAGTCCCCCCATATATTAGTTAAATAATACAATATGCTATAAATAAACATAAAAGTTATATATGGGTCAATAATTAAGATTGAATCTCTTAATTACACACATTTTCCACTCAAAAGAGGCTATGGGAACCTATTAAATATCTACTATAACATAAAATTGATCAAAGGGAACCCCATTTGGGTTGTGATTATAAAATTTATCACACTTTAATTCAATATGATGGACATTGACAACTATGGAATCATCACACAACATATATAGGGCCAATCATGGCCTTAGAAATCCTTAACCTACTTATATTGGGTCAAGAGAAACAATTTATGATTTGTTTAGGTCAAACACACATGGTTGGTGTGACCACACATCACAAAAAGTATGTAAGCAAGCATAAACTATCAGGAAAAGTTATGGAATACCTACCTTGTTCTAGAATAAGCCTTCTTACAAAATATCATTGGGTGGTCTTGCTTCAATCAAAGGATTCTTCAAAATTTGAAAAATCGCTAAATTAAGGAATAACTGGAGTAAATTACTAAAAAAACATAACAAATAATAAATATAAGGAATAATAGTGTTATCCTTACATCAAGTAATTTATTGGGATATATGACACATAAATATGAGTATAATATAGGGTGATGAAAGCACAGAGGGGGAGAAAACCAAAGAAGAGGGGTTTATGGTCATATGGATGTTGGGAAAATTAGTGATACCTTATTTATTATGCTACAAAATTTTAAACAATTAAGTAATTTATTAAAAAAAACTACCCATCAAGGTGGGATGTGGTGTGACCTCTTGGGTGATAGTGCAACACCATTTCCTAGGGCTAGATTGTGATGTTTACCTATAATTCATGACATAATGCACATATCCTATGAATATCTAGAAAAACGAAAAACCTAGGACCTGGGTTATGTTGGAGTGTGACAACCTTCATTATAGTGAAACACCCTCAGTAGCTTGGGCTACATGACTCTACCTCCATACAATGAGAAGACCAACCACCTATATTAAACAAATAATCTTATGCATCCTCTTTCCATGTCACACTTACCTATGTTGTGTTGTGACCCTCAACATTCATTATAGTTTCATCTTGAAACTATGATGAAACCTAAAATACTGATGTACAACCTTTCCAACTCCTCTAAAATCTAAAAACCATCAATTTACACATGTTTTGGTAGATATTTTTTTAAATCAGGCCTCTAGATCGGTGGGGTCTAACATCATTCATACTAGAATAATTTATTAAGGATGTGATAATAATAACTAAGGAATTTTAGGGATATCAATAAACATTTGATGAATACTTGGTATATTTTTTTTCAATGATTAGTGAAAACAATTCACCCTTCTTTGACATTTAAAACTCAACATTTTTTTATACCATTGAATATAAAGAATAATAAGACATAAAAAATTGTGGTTTGTTTACAGGAAATATTTAAAGAAGGTGATCTATTTCATACTTCAAATATTTTCGATGTTATTTTCCCACACACTCGGTTTGTGTTGGTTTCTTAGAGCACATGTCAAAATATATAGGATGGGGGGTTGGGTCATCACATAATGGAGCTTACCGTATAGTTCGAGTATCTCTTATAGATTTAAGCATATTTATGAAATCATTATAGGTAACAATACCAATTATATTTATAATTAAAGTGATTTATTAAAATTTATGTGTTTTAAAAAACACTATTAGGTCCAAACAAGAGGATTTAAATGGTATGAAGGTGTAACGACCAAAACTTTTATTAATGAAATTCCATTTTAATTGAACAAAAGCCTTACTAAGAAACTGTGTTGTAGAAAACACATGAACTTCTTTGGATTTTGGCTAAACAAGCATTGATAATATATATGTTGTACAATAACCATTAATATTAGTATATTAAGGGTTATGATAAAGTCCAATTGAAAAAATTGAAAGATGCGATAAACTAGACCAGTAGGATCATAACCTATGAAGACCATTCATTACATAGTTTGAGGAATATAAAATCATTGGGATTTTCCCTTTACCAATCCCTTGTTTTGATTTAATAACTAAACCATGATCAAAACAATTTTTTGGATAATTTCAAGTTCCTATAGATCATGACCCAAACCTTGTTTGCTAAAAAACCCCATGAAACTCAGACTATCATGCACCTTACCCTTTAGGAATTCACTAATGTAATAATAGGTTGTGTATCTTGGCCATAATAGTATGAGTTTTTATATATATATATATTTCATTTTTAATGATTATATTTACTTATTTTTATTTTTACTTTATAAAGTATTAAAATATGTTTTTGATAAAAACAGATTTTGATATGATGGAAAATAAATTTTATTTTGGGAAATATATAGTTTCAATTAAGTCACATTTTTTTGGTGAATTCAATAGTTTTAAAGTAAATTATTTTTCATAAATAGTATTATTAAATATAAATTATAATGTAATTTTATGAAGAAAAATGTAATTTTTATAATCGTCAAAAACTTTTCTTAAAAAAAACAAGTATTTCTCAATATATTAGGTTTTTTGATTTTAAAATTTTACATTATCATATTTATAGAATTATTTTGATAAAATAAATATTATTTTTAAAATCATAATATTTAAATTATTAAATAGTGATTTTTTTCAAAATTTTCCAGGAGAGTCGAATATTTCAATAAAAATTAAATATGATGCAAATATACACTATGTATTATGACATAATAAAAGCCCAAAAGTGATGTGATAAATACTATAAAGAGTATCCATGACAATTATTATATATCCCCTTTAAAATAATGTTCTTTTTAGGTTATCTAATTAATTTTATAAACCCTTTATGAATCCTCCGAAACCTATATTATATTTTAAGGTTTTAAAATTGATTTTTTATAAAAATGAATCACTTACACTTAACAAATGATATAATTTTAATTATCCTGGTTCATGAAATTATAAAATAATGAAACCCACTCCACTTTGGTAGAAACCATCATATGGTTTATGAATTGGATTAATTTATTATATAGAGACCCAAACCTATGTTTTGAAATTAATAAAGCTTGTCCCCCTCTTTTTTAATATATACCCACCAATCCTCCAATTTATATTCACTCAAAACTCTTGGACCATTCATTTTCTCTTAAAATATCTCTATAGACACCTACCAAGGTTCCCTTAAGCTCTTAAGAAGATCCTCTCTAGATTTTAGAAACACCCACTTAAGGTAAGGGAACCTATCCTTCCCCTCTTTATTCAAGAACTTTCTTTATTTTATGATTTTTTCCAATTGTTCATGTTGGTATATTCTTTTCCAAATCCCTCTTATTGGTCTCATGATTTCCAAGTGATGATATAACCCTTTCAATCTCATTAACCCCTCTGAATCTTTATGAACCCCCGTTAGGATGCCGATATTATCCTACGAAATTCCATGAAAAATATTTCTACAGTGAATGAATATCAAGATTTACAATAAAGGGTATTCACCTATATGTTATTATCATTAATTTATTTGGTAATTGCATGAATTTACCCAACAATCCATAATCATGGGATTAAATGTGATGAAATATGATCTTATGATGAATGATCTATGTGTCAAACTTATATATATACATGACATGAATTTGAGGGTTGGGTCCAAAATTATATAGCCCTCCAATGCATTGGGTAATAATTTAATCTCTTGATATTCCATGTATAGTAGATAGTAGGTTATCCTAATAACATTATATCATGTTTTGTTAGCAGTTAGCCTCAAATCATGCATATGATGTAATGTTTTAAGTTGTTTCCACATTCCCATGTTTATTTTATGTTAGCATTACATATCATACTTCAATGATAATGTTTATAATTATCACATCTTTATGTTACCTTGATATGCCTATTGACTCACAAGTATTTCTTTACCTTATTACATTCTATGATTATTATTTCTCTAGGATTTATATTTCAAACCTTTCTTATTTATGTCCCCATGTTATCACTTTCAGTTTTAAAAGAGAAATTGAATATTAGGGAATGATAAGGAAGTTTTCAATATTGTCACAGTATCCGTATTTTACACTGTTATGTTATGAACCTAATTACCCAAATACACCATAAACAATTATATTCTGGGGTTGTATTAAGTGTATCTTTATGAAATAAATCATCAATTGTAGTGTATGAAATACATGGTATTCCATAGTTAGTATTAAAGGATTGTCTAGTTTTTTTGGGATTAGGATTAGAAAACTCTAGTGAAATACTTAGGGATAATACTTAACAAAATAAAACATACATAAATTTTGATTAATTATAGAGTATGTAATTTCCAATAAAATACATCCATGTTAGGATACTACAAGTGGATGTGTGTCTAGAACATATGTACTTAGGGGTAATAACCCTAAAAAGGACTTATTGAGCTAGACTCAATCACCATCTAGTGTATAAAAATGGGACTTGTTTCACAAATGGATTGACACAATATAAGGATATGAGTTTTTAAATTCAGAATCTCATTATATACTATTATTAAGGGGGAAAATTACCATAACATTTTATGTTAGTAAATAAATCATAGATAATATATATTGAACCCTAAAGATTCTTATGTTAAGGAATATATATAATTTATGAGTTATCCATTCAATCTTCCAGGTTTCCCATTTTTTATAGTTTAAAAATATAGTCCCTAATTTTCCCTTTATAATCAATGTATGGAAACATGGGGTTCCAAGTCCACAAATAATGTAAATGGAAATGTGATGACATCCCAAACAAGTTGATCAACCAGATAAGAGAAGGAATGAAGAAAATTTTGATAATGTTTTCTGAATTGACTTGGGTTTTTAATAGAAACCTAAATCAGGAAGAAGGGATGAACCCCGCTAAGAAATACCAGGTTGAAATTGGGACCTTTATCTTCCAAAGGCCTCTGAAGTTCAGTGGATATTATGATCGTATAATTGTTGAAAAATGGATCAAATCCATTTAAATGATCCTCTCAATCCTTTAATTCACTATGAAAGAGAAGGTCATGCTATTTTTTTATCATATGGAATTATAAGATGATCAATGGTGGGTGTTGATAAAACATATGAAGCCTGAGGATTGAATTCATGGAGTGGAAGGAATTTTAGAAAATTGTTTTTGAAAAATATTTTCCTAGTACTATCTAAATTAAATGGATTGGGATTTACATGTCCTTAATAAAAAGGATGAAAAATCCATCAGAGTGTATGAGGAGAACATTAAAATTCTTTCATGATACACATATGGCTTTGTCATTACCCATAAATTTAAGGTTGACCACTTGTTTGATGGGATAATGTTGAGTCTATGAAAATCCTTGTCAATTCCTGATATTGATATATATGTGAAAATTTTCCAATGTTCTCTCAAAGTAGAAATTGATATTTGAAACTTTCAAGGTTCCCATGAGAAGAAAAATAGAAAATTGATTTTAATTTTGGATGTATGATATAGAAATATAACAATGGAATTTAATTCCAACATCCAACTTTTAAAAATTGTTGGAATAAGCATATAATAAATTTCCTAAAGGGGATGAGGAAATGATTTAGGTGAGAGAAGGAAGGACACATTTCTAGTGATTACTGATAGGAGAAACCCACCAATATGATGGAAGAAAGGAATGTTCCTATCAACCCACAGCCTTTTTTCTAATGCTTTAATTAAAAAAAATAAGTACACTATGTGAACCAATGCCCTAAGAAGAGTATTTTTTATGAAAAATGATAAAAATAACTTCCAAGGCCTAGAGATCAATGGAAATATTATACCATCCTAACTACTAAGGTAGATCCCAAAAGCGAAGTAGTAATAGGTATTCTTGTTAGTAATTCATGAATGGAAAACATAGTTTTCTTATTCAATTTATATTCATTCATACATATTAAGAATGTTTAATATAACTATTCAAGAACCATCACAATTCATGGAATTAGATTTATCGGTGAAAACATAAAATGTGGAAATTTTTGCATCCCAAGTATATAACACATCCACTATCAAATTTTGGGCAGAACATCCCATTGAAACTTGTAATACACTATTTAGAAGAATTTTACCCTATTCTAGGAATTTATTATATTTCCTTATAAATAGAAAACATAAATTTACAAGAGAAATAAATGAACCTTCATATCATGAATTTCCCTTCATTTCTATACAAGTACAATGAGGAGGTTGAATCTACTTCGGTAACACCATCTTAAGAATGGATATTATTACCTTATGTGAAAGCATATCTTGATCAAATAATTGATACTATGGAAAATATCATCCTTTAAGACATGATTGTTTTTTGAAAATACATAAATGCAATTCTCAAAGAATTATCTGATCTTCCACCTAGATGAGAGATTGAATTTCCAATCAATCTTTTACCTGGAGATTTTATAATATTAAAGACTCTATATTGAATGTCCTTTACTAAACTCAAGAAGTTGAAGAAGAAAATATCAGAGTATATAGATAAAGGGTTTATATGCCCAAGTGATTCACCATGGAGTGTGCTAATCCTATTCATCAAGAAGAAGGATGGGTCAGTGTTCATAGGAATTGATTATCATGAGACTGAAAATATAATAATAATGAAAAATTATCCTCTAATATAGACTAATAAATTTCTTGATCAATTATGTGGATCCATGTACTTTTCTATGGTGGATCTTTGGTAAGGATATTATCAAGTAAAGGTGAAGAAGAAGGATATCCCCAAGACTAATGTTTTGTACAAGGTATGTGACCTATATGTTTATAGTGATTACATTTGGAGTCACTAATGACCAAAAAATATCTATTGACATACTTAATTGAGTATTTAGGGATTAACTTGACAAATTTGTTATTTTGTTTATTGATGATATTCAAATATACACAAAAATGATGGTGGAATAAGAGGAGAATTTGAATACTATAGTGAAGTCTTTTTAGAAAGAAAATATGTATGAAAATTATAGTAAATGTTAGTTTTTTATGGATTATGTACATTATTTGGGCATGTTGTCACTTTTAATGGAATATCCATGGATCCTTAAAAATAGAGGCAATTGAAGGATGAAAGATACCTACATCTATGATGAATATTCCTAGTTTCCGTAGATTATATGGGTATTATCATTGATCTATGAGAAAATTCTCATGATTTTCAAGCCCTCTAACCAAGATAATTTATAAATGAGTCATACTTATTCGTAATGATGAATGTGAGTAAAGATTTAAAGAGTTGAAGAGGAGGAAAATCACCGACCCTGTTCACACATTACCTACCAGTGGGGAAGTATTTGTGATCTATATTGATGTATACAAACATGTATTGGGATATGTATTCCTAGAAGATAAAAAAGTGATATTATGTGCCTACTTACTATTATAGATCCATTAGAAGAACTACAGAAATCATGATTTATAAGTGGCTGTTGCGATCTTTGTATTGAATATTTGGAACATTATCTATACGAAGAAAAGTGTGGCACCTATATAGATTATAAAAGCCTCAATTATATATTCACACAAAAGGAGATAAATATGAACCAATTTAGGTGGTTATATATGATATAGTATTATGATAGTTAAATCAATTACCATCTTAGGAAGTTGATCAAAGTGAAAGAATCTATAGGTATAAAGGATCATGTAACCCTATTCATAGTGAGTATTGCAAGGGATAAAATCTTCTTGGATATGTAGAGGATGGAAAAGGGAATAATAAAATTATATTCATCCCACATTTCTCAAATAAATTATCAACCATTCATTCTTGGGAGGATAAAGGAGGTCGAGAAAGATGATTAAGTTCTACAAAATAAGATAGATAATATTCTGGAGTTTAACTTTGCTAAAGATGGGGTTAAAAGTTTTGGATCCCGAATAAGTGTCCCATCTAAAATATTTCTAAATATTGAAATTATGGATGATTCATATATATCATTCTTATATATTCATCTAAGAATCACTAATATGTATAATGATCTGAAGAAAAACTTCTCATGGGATAATATAAAGAAAGAGATTGCGAAGTTCGTATCTTAATGCTTGATATGCTAACAAGTTAAGGTTTAATGATATAAGTATAATGGTATGATGAAAACAATTCACATACCCATATGGAAATGGGAAAATATAACCATGTATTTCATCATAAGAATACCAAGGATATATAATGGTAAAATTACATCTTGGTGGTAATTGATCACCGTACAAAGTTATCACTTTTCATTGATATGAAGGATAATTTCTCTCTTGACTAACTCGACAAGATATACATAAGGAAAGTGGTATGATTGAATGGAGTTACACTCTTTATTATCTCTGATTGAGATATGAGGCTTAGAAAGAGTTTTTGTAGAATCCTCCAATATGTTTTGAATACATAACTGAGATTTCTCATTGGTTATCACCCTCAGATAGATGGTCAGTCTGAAGGAACCATTCAAACTTCATAAGATATACTAAGATCATGCTCAACAGATTTACAAGGATGTTGGGATCAAAACCTTCTCATAATGGAGTTATTATATAACAATAGTTTCCTTTCTATAATTCAAACGACACCTTATGTGGCTCTATAAGGGAAAAGGTTTTCGAATTCAACATGTTGGCATGAAGTTGGATATGGAAGCTAATGGGACCTGATATTATTTAATAGATGACAAAGAAGGTTCACACCATTCTACATCATATGAAATACACTAAAAGATGACAGAAAATATATGAAGAAAATCATCAACAAGACCAAGAGATTGAGGTTGGAGATGAAGTATTCCTTCACAAATCACCATGGAATAAATTGATGATATTTTGGAAGAATGGAAAGATCATTCCAAGATACATCAGCACCTTTGAGATCCATTATTGCATCAGAGTAGTGGACTATCAACCAACACTCCAACCTAACCTATATCAAGTACTTGACGTGTTCCACGTATCTTTCTTGAGAAAGTAAATATCAAAACCCTCACAAATACTAAATCCAAAGGCGTTACAATTAGAGAATGATATTTAATATGAGGATATTCTAGTGAATATCTTAGATTATATAGATAAATTTTGATGAAGCAAGACAACTCAACTGGTCAAAGTGTTGTGGTGGAACCACAATTTTGAAGAAGAAATGTGGGAAATAGAGGAGAAAATAAAACAAAATTATCCTCATCTATTTTTATGGAATGAAATAAAAAATTCAATGGGTTTTTTGGGTAATAATTTAACAACATGAAATTTTATTAATGAAATTACATTTTGATTGAACAAAATAATTAGTAAGTTACTATGTTATAGAAAAAAAATGCACTAATTTGGTTTTTAGACCATTATATTGTCAGTAAAATTTAAATTACCATTATGCATCAAAACCATTGATAATATATCTATTTCACAATAACCATTAATATTAGTATATTAATGGTTATGATAATTTCCAATTAAAATTAATGAAATAAGTGATTGTATCAACTAGTAGAATAATACCCTATATATCCCATTTACTAGAGCTTCCGAGGGAAATAAAATCACTAGAATCTACCCTTGACTAAGAACAAGCTGAGAGTCAACAACTAAAGCATGGGTGAAATTTTTTGTTGGAGAAGTTCAAGCTCCTCGAGAACATAACCCAAACCATGTTCACTAAACCACCCCATGAATGTATCATCACCGCACCACTTATCCTTAGGGAGTCTACTATAGTAATAAGTGATTTTGAACGCAACCCTAATAGTATGAAGTTTTATATTTTTTATTTTCAATTATTTCATTTATTTGTTTATATTTTAACTTTATAACGGATGAAATAGTTACTTGGAAAAAATTTATATTTTGATACGATGAAACAAAAATTATATTTTGGGAAATATATAGTTTCATTAAAATCATCCTTTTTGATTAATTCAAGAATTTTTGAAATAAATTATATTTTTTAAAAATATTATTATTAAATAATATATATCAAATTTAAATGATAATAAAATTTTATGAAGCCAAATGTAATTTTTATATGGTTCATAAAAGTGTTATTGTAAAAAAAATAAACATTTACCAATTAATGTCGATTTTTGATTTTAAAAGGGAAAATTCTCATATTCCAAGAATTATTTTGATGAAAAACATATTATTTTTAAAAATAATCATTTTAGAATTATCTAATGGTTAGTTTCAATTATTTTCTGAGACAATCAAAACTATGGGTAAAAATTAAATACTGTATAAATGTATGCTATGAATTATGAAATCATAAAATCCCAAAAGTGATGTAATAAATCTTATAATGAGTATCCATGGAAAAAAGTATGTTTCCCATTTAATATAATGTGTTTTTGAGATTATTTGATTAAGTTTATAAACCATTTATGAATCCTGAAAAATCTGTATTATATTTTATGTTTTTAAAATCAATTACTTATAAACATAACTCACTTCCACATAACCAATGGTGTTTTTTTAATAATTTAGATTCCTTTACATAAAACCATTTTCATTTATAAGTGATTATATAATCTATTAACTCTCATTAGTACCTCCTTTGAATCCCAATGTACCCACGTTATGCTATAGCGACCCAACCTTTTCATACATTACTATTACATCATTTTAAAGATAAACAACATAATAGTGTTGCACATAGAGGATCCAATGGTTTAGTTTATTGGGAAAACTAAGACTATACATAACAATTACAACATTGAGAATAAACTTTTTTTTATTTCTTCTTCTCTAGCTTCTTATTGGCACTTGACCTTTCCTTAGTACATGTACCCACCTGAGGATATACATCAAAAGGTGTGATCTAAAAGCCCAATAAGAGGATATATAATAATAATATAGCATGAGGTGAGCATATTTATAACATAGGAAAATAATCATGAACATGAGAGGAAGCATTAATAAGAGACTTGAAATGTGGTAATGCATAAAAATGAAACATCATGTCTTAGTGCTTAACTACCACATTTACTTGTGAACAAATATATCATATTGTTAAAACATCATTTTCCATTTAATCATGAGATTAATCACTTTACCCAATGAATTGGAGTGCTGTATAATTCTGGGGGTACCCGTCACATTTAAGCATTCATATTGTGTTATATAATTATGGGTGCACCCGTCACATCATAACATTATCATTTCTCATGAATGACACAATGAAAATATAAAAAATGAACATAACTGACCCATGAAAATTAATGGGTTTCATATCATAAGAACACATTCATAAACATTAGGTTACCAAAATAAAGAGGGAATAACATACATGTTACAAGAATCGTCAATCTTGAATGAGAAGTAAAAGGCGTGTTCTTAAAAGAAGAGTTCTTTTGGAAAACATTTGGTTTCACATAAATTCTAGTGACAAACATGTATATAAAAGAAAAATAAATACAATTATGAACAATATATTTCTATGGAGTAACCATATCATAAAGGAGTGAAAGAGGGAGAACCCGAAGGATGAAAGTAGGGTTCGAGAATTTCCCCTTACCGTGTATCTGAACACTCCTTTCTATTTAATGTCTTGTATAATGACGTTATATTTATTAATTATAAATTCCATATCCTTTTATAAATGAAAATGGTTCGTTTTGGTTTCATTATGTTATTTTATGGGCCTTTTTATGAGTTATAGGGTTTAAAATCATTGTTCGGGAATGTTTGTTTTTATGGTTTTTTTGAGCGGTTCACTTGTATTCATAAATTGATGTTCAGGTAAAACATGGGTAAACATCCAGAACTGATATTACATGTTATTAATGATATTACATGAGTTTATATGATCTTATAATGAATTATTTTATATACCATGTGGATTAATCATAAGATAGTAATTTAATGATGATCTTTTGAGTTAATTTGGGCGGTTTTTAGACCACAAGAACTTGTTTTGATTAATCATTTACTAATATGAACATAAGTTATTTACAAAACTTTAAATTGGAAATAATACATATAATATATTCTGGTTCAACCATAAAAATGGTTTCATGACTAGATATGAAAGTAGAAATGAAAAAAGAAAACATGTCGTTCTTGAAGGTGATAGATTAACACCCCACGAACTACGTTTCCTTTGTAAAATAAAAAGAAGAGGAGAAGGGGGGTTGGATGATATAATATACCATTAGTATCATAAAATTCTAGTATATTCATAATACTGGAGTTAACAAACCATTTTTACAAAGATACGGTGGGAGAGAAAAAGAAAAGAACTTGAAATTGAAAGGAATTTGAAGGAAAAGAAGTAGAGAAATTACCTCTTGAATCCTCCTCTTGAGATCCTCCTTAAGGGACCTATGCTTGGTCTTTTTGTGAGACCAGAAGATTTTGGACGTGGGGAAGGGGTTAGGGATGATTCTTGGGTAGAGTTTAGACAAGGCCTGAAGCTTGATAGGTGTAAAGAAATGAGGGTGTGAAGGGTGGTTTTTATAGTGGAGGGGAGAGGGGTTTTCTCAACATAAAATTCGTTAATTTATTATTTCCTCTCAAGACAAGGAATATTGAGTACTCCATGACCAAGAATAGTAATTTTAACATGTTATCCTAAACCATGTGGGTTTAAATCAGCAAAACATCATACATGACTCTATAATTAGCTTATTTAGTTGTTTTTGTAAATTATGGTATTTCACTATTCATCAAAAATCCAAGTATTTCCTAAAAATCCCAAAATTTCACCCAAAATATTTTCCAACGTGTCGAATCCAAAAATGAAGTCTATTTTTCAAAAATAATTTTCTAAATATGATTAATTTAATATTAAATTAAAATCAAAGTTTATTATTAAAAACAAGTTTTAAAACATTCATTAACTTATTCTAAAATCTAGGTACATCTTACTTTCACTTGAATATTATTTTTATACTATCATAGGTAAGGTTAATATTCATTAGGGTATATCACTATTCATAAGGTTATGTTACTATTCATAAGGGTAGGTTACTATTCACCAAAAATTATGTTTGTTCTATTAGACTCCAAAAATCATCTTGAACACAACCGTGTATGTCAGATTTTCGAAATTCCAAACACAGAAGTAAAAAACCTATGTTTAAAGGTCACTCAGCACTTAGTAGTTCATTATGTTTTGGTTTCATGTGATTTTATGACATATTTTTAAGAAGGTAATTTCCATTGAAAAACATGGGGTCGTTACATTTCCCCCCCCCATATGAAATTTCTCCCTCAAAATTTCACATTACAAAAATAGGTGAGGGTACTTATCTTTCATCACCTCCCCTAGTTCCCATGTATATTCTTCAAAATTATGGTTCCCCCACAATACTTTGACAATGTGGGTTTTCTTGTTTCGTAGAACCTTATCTATTCGGTCCAGAATCTTTATCGGCTGCTCCTAATAAGAGAGATCATCTTCCAAATGTACCACCTCTGAGTTTAGTAAATGTGAGGGATTAGGTATGTACTTCCTTAGGAGTGATACGTAAAAAACATCATGAACTTGAGCCATATTCAGTGGAATTGCAAGCTGATAGGCCACGTCTCCTATTCAATCAAGGATTTCGAAGGGTCCGATGTACCTTGGGCTTAACTTCCCTTTCTTCCCAAATCACATGACTCTCTTCTATGGTGATATTCGAAGGAAGACTTTATCTCCAATATCAAACTCCAAGTCCCTTCGAAAATAGTCAGCATAACTCTTTTTCTGACTCTGAGTAGTTTTGATGTGGTTCTAGATGACTTGAACCTTCTCTATCATCTCTTGCACAAGATCGAGTCCAAGTAGCTTTCTTTCTTTATCTTCATCCCAACAGGTTGGAGTTCTACATCAATTTCCATACAGATCTTCATATGGATCCATCTGAATACTCGAGTGGAAGATATTGTTGTATGATAACTCAACCAATGGGAGATGTTAATCCCATCCACCTTTGAATTCTAGAGAGTAGACTCTTATCATATCTTCAAGTGCCTAAATAGTTTTTTCAGATTGGCCATCAGTTTGGGGGTGATAGGCTATCCTGAAATTTAATTCAGTACTCAAAGAAAATTGAAGGCTCCTCCAGAATTTAGATGTGAACCTTGGATCATAGTAAGAGACAATTAATAGTGGAACACCATGCAGTCTCACTACTTCTTTTACATATATCATTGCAAGTCGTTTAAGCGAGAGATCTTCCCAAATAACGAAAAAATGGGCAGTCTTGGTGATTCAATCTACCACAACCCATATCTCATTATTTCCCTATAATATCTTCAGGAGACCCACGACAAAGTCCATAGTAACATTTTCTCATTTCCACATGGGTATAGTCAATGGCTGCATTATCCCTTTGGACTTCTGTCACCCTGCTTTAACTTTCTGACATACCAAGCACCTTGATATATATTATGCAATCTCCTTATTCATGTTATCTCACTAGAAGTGTTCTTAGAGATCACATTACATCTTGGTGCTACCAAGATGGATAGATAATGTTGAGCCATGTTCATTATCCAATAGCTCCTTCTTTATCCTAGGAGATGAAGGCACATAAATCCACGTTCCAAACCAAATCACACCATCATCGTCAATATGGAACTCATTAATCTTCCCTTCCTTTACTACACTCACCCTCTTTTGTATCTCCACATCATCCCTTTGTGCTTCCTTAATCTTCTCTTGGATGGATGGTTGCACAATCATTTGGGAAAGGTAGGATTTATCCCCTGCCCTTATGATTTCTAAATCCGTGCTTTTTATATCCAATAAGATAGGGTCTTTCTCAATCCATAATGTGGATAGAGTTGCAGGTTCTTTTCTGCTTAGGGCATCAACTACATTGTTAGCCTTTCCAGGATGGTAGTGAATTAAGAAATCATAATCCTTGAATAGCTCAAACCATATCCTTTGTCTCATGTTGAGCTCCTTTTGTGTGAATATATAATTTAGGCTATTGTGGTCAGTGTATAAATCATAGTTCTCACCATAATGAAAGTGCCTCTAGATTTTCAAGGAAAAAACATGGCTCTTAGCTCTAGATCATGAGTCGGGTAGTTCTGCTCATGGATCTTCAACTACTGTGAGGCATAGGCTATCACATTATCATTTGGCTTGAGTACACAACCCAAGCCTTTCTTTGAAGCATCACTGTATATCACAAAACTTTCTCCACTTTTCGGTAGTGTGAGTACAAGTGCAGTGATCAGCCTTCCTTTTAGCTCCTTGAATCTTCCCTCACATTCTTCTGTCCATACATAATTTACCCTTTACTTGTTAACTTAGTTAGCGGGCTTGACAATCATGAAAATTTTCTCACAAAATGTCGGTAGTACTGAGATAATCCAAGAAAACTATGGATTTTGTTGACACTAGAGGGCCTAGGCCATTCCTCAATCACCTTTTTTTGAAGGATCCATAGAAATTGCCTCACTTGTGATCACAAGTACCAAGAACGTGACTTGCTTCATCCATAAGTCACACTTGATGAACTTGGAAAACAACTTATTCTTTCTAAATGTCGCCAACACAAGTGTTAGATATTCTTCATGTTCCTCCTTGCTCTTGGAGTAGATGAGAATATCATCAATAAACACTACCAAAAAATTTTCCAGGTAATGTTTAAAGACTCTATTCATCAAATCCATAAAGATCATAAGAGAATTAGTAAGTCCGAAGGGCATTACTAGAAAATCATAGTGCCCATACCTTGTACGAAAGGCAGTCTTCAGAATATCTTCTTCCTTCACCTTTAGCTAGTGATATCCAGAATAAAGATCCACCTTTGAGAAGTATTGAGCTCCTCTTAACTGATCGAACACATTGTCAATCCTTGGAAGATGATATATGTTCTTTATGGTGATATTGTTGAGTTCCTGATAATTGATACAGAACCGCATTGTTCCATCCTTCTTATTCACAAAGATCACTGGCGCACCCCAAGCTGATACACTAGGGCGTATGAACCCTTTATCCAGATGCTCTTACATCTGCTTCTTTAACTCCTCCAGTTCGATAGGAGCCATCCTATAGAACACTTTGAGATAGGAGTAGCTCCGGGTATGATTTATATTAAGAAATCTACCTCACGATCTGAGGTAATTCTAGGTAACTCTTTGGGGAATACATCACTAAATTCCCTCATGATGGGTATTTCTGCAAGTTTGTCACCTTCCTTTGACTTAACCATTTGGGAGAAGTATTATTCTTCATAGGGAATCAATACCCACATAGATGAAGGATTTTTAAAAGGATATTCATGATCTTCCTTGCATTTGTAGAGGAGAATTGGATGGTTCGGAATATGAAAAGATATTTCCTTTTCCCGACAGTTTATATGTGCTCTATATAATGAGATCTAATCCATTCCCATTATAGCATTGAGTTCCACCAAGGGAAGTATTACGAGATTTGATAGAAGAATCTTCCCACATACGCCAATAGAAGAATAGTAAAACACTTGGTTTACAATGATTTCACCACTTGGGGTTTTTACATATATCTCTAATTCAACGTTTCAAGGATTCGATTCTATAGTTCTAGAAAACTTGCAAGATATAAATGAATGTGTAGAAATAGAATCAAATAAGTCTTTTTCTATTCTTGAGGGAATAGGAAGTGTACCTTGTATGACTTCATTATATTGCTCCACTTCTGCAGTAGCGATGGCATAAGCCTTGCATTGTTCCTTTGGATTTGGTGGCTGATGACACTGATTACCCTCGTGAACTTGAGGATTAGTGCACTGGCTTACATAGTCTCATAGCTACCAATAGTTGTAGCATTGAACCATGAGTGGTTCTCTCCTTTATTTTTCCAAATTCTCATTTATTTTTATGTATTTTCAAAACTCTTGATCATTTTGTACTTATTTCCCACACTTGAATCATTTTTCTATCCCTTTGAGGCAGTTCCCATGGTGGAACTTCCCACAATTTTGGTATGTGGGTCGTTGATTTTTCTTCCCACCAATATCATTAGATCCACCAGTTTGAAACTATATATTTTGTTTCTTATCACCATAGTTGTGGGACCATTATCCAAACTCTATATACACTTTGAGAGCGCACTAAAATACTTGTTCATAACTCCCAAAGTATCTAATTACAAGATCCTTTCGAAGGTGTGGCTTTAATCCATTAAAGAATATATCAATTTTTCTATCATTGTTGATAACAAAACCCAAAGCATACCTTGGAAGCCTTGTGGAATTCACTTCATAGGTTGTGATAGATTCTCCTTCTTTTTTCTTGAGCTCTATGAATTCTGTCTTCATATTTGTGCAAATATTTTGTGAGAAAAACTTATTAAGGAACATGATCTTAAAGTCTTCCCATTCCATCTCTTCAATTTCCTCCCTTGGCTTGGTGTTCTTAATCAAATCCCACCATTGATCAACATCTCCTTCTATATGATAAATGTATAGAGTCACCTTATCCATATCAGAACAGTGAAGCACAAAAAAGATATTCTCCATGAAGTTGACCCACTATTCTGCAACTAGAGGATCGGAAGATCCACTAAATTTTAGTGGTTGTTTCCACATAAAACATTCGATAGCTAGCTGCTCTCTCTTTGGTGAAGGACGACATCCCCCATTATTATGGTTATTGTTAATAACCTGAGATAATTTGGTTAACATCGCCAATAAGTTTTGAACTCCCCATCCCATGTCTTGGGGATTTCGTTTGGTAAATTGTTGCATTGGCCCTCGCACGAGTTGTTGTCCTAGTTTCTTCTGGTTCCCACCATTCTCTGAAATAGAAAAGGTTAGAGCAAAACAAAAGTCAAAAAGTAATGGATAACTTATTCATTTAAAAAATTTATACTAAAATCATAACATATGGGATCCCTATGTAAATATTCTTTGTTTGCATATTTTTACTTAGTTTCATACTTGAGGTTTTCTCTAGGGTTCACTAATCCTAATTCCCATATTAACTAAACCTTTCCTCTGATACCAACTATAGTAACCCAAAATTTTCGTACATTACTGTTTCGGTGCGGATGTGCGTCGGGTTACGCTGTTCCGCCAGGACGCGTTCGCGCGTGCACCCGTCAACCCGAGGGGATGGGCGCGCGGCTTGTGGTCCCGCAGTCCCGCTTTCCAAGGGCGGGCGGCATCCGTCCCTTATTCAGGGGCGTCTGCTCCTTGATCGAAACCGGGATGATGGGATGTCGGCTTCTCCTTCCTTGGACGTCTCCTCGGAACTTGTCGCCTAATCCGGGTCTCCCTCATAGACTTAAGAATGTTCGTGAATCTCGTTCCCGGCGCCATATCTTCATGGACACCGGTTAATTACGCTGCTTCCGCCCGGACGTTCCAAGGAGTCTGGGCGGGGCAGCAACCTGCGGTGAGAAGGCCGGGTGGCTCTGGGTGCTGGGGGCGTGTCGTAACACTGCGGCTCTGCACGTCTGTCTTCCGTCCCTAATAGGGCTTCTCGAAGGCACGATGGCCTGAGGCATCCCGTACTAGGTGCGGGGAACTGTGTCACCTGAGGTTTTCCTCAGCTTCCCGTGTTTAACACGGGGTATGCCGCGAGTTTAACGTCCAGCGGGGACGGCATCGGACCGATCAACACGAAAAGTGGATCAGATGACAGAACCCCTTTGCGGGGAACCTCCGACGCTGGGGCCAGCACATGGGCGGCTTCCCAAGTAACGTGGAGTGAAGTGAAGTGGCATGACCCCACCGGGATGTGGCGGCCCGGGTAAGGATCAGGATGGATGATGGAGTAAAGAGCTTGGACCCCAGAGGGGCTTCCTACGTACCGCGCGTTAACACGGATCAAAGTCAACGTAGTTCGGGCATACAGTTTAACGTCATGCTGGACGTCGGCAAGCCGACTCACGAAGAGGTCGAGGCCGCCGGGCGGAGGATTGAACCGAACCACCTCGCACGGAGGGGGGATGGAACGGCCGGGTGGATCACAGTTTCACGTCATGCTGGACGATAAAAGGGGAAATGGAAAAGGGGGGCTGTGGGGAGGCACCGTGGAGATACACACGGGCAGTCTTCCACAGGGGCGGATTCATAGGTGAATCAACGCAAGCGTGAACCCTGGAGGGGTCCACTGATGGACGAACGGACGTAAATACGACCGGGACGACCAGGTGGTGGGCTTGAACCTCGGGGAGGCTTCCTACGTACCCTGTATAGGAGACAGGGATCAAAGTCCACGTAGTTCATTCTGTCAGGACTTACGCACTTGAGGCAGCCCGGATACTGCAAAACTCAGTTGGAAGGGACTTGGACCGAAAGCAAAAGACACCTCGATCCCAGTCAGACCCTCTACTGGCTTCGGCAGTGGGGAGGTGCAATGGAGATACACATGTGCAGCCTCCCACGAGAAACTAGGGGTTTGTAATACCCTGCCCCCGTAGGGAAAAGCCACTCCCATTAAATCGTCCCAAAAGGGGGACAATCCCGACATCCCTGCAGAGACGAGAGGGTGGGGGCCACGTCCAAACCGGGGGAGACCCTGCGTGCGGAGCACGGGATCAGGTTGCGGACGGTTTAGCGTCTTGCCAGACGAAGTACAGTTTAACGTCATGTGTTGAGGACGAAGCGGACGGTTTAACGTCTTGCCGGACGAAGTACAGTTTAACGTCATGTGTTGAGGACGAGGCACTTGGCAGTTTAACGTCTTGCAGCACAGACGATGGGGGCTAGGCAGTTTAATGTCGTGCAGCTTGGACGGGTGTGCAGTTTAACGTCATGCTGGGCATAGGTTGCCGGACGAAGCACTTGGCAGTTTAACGTCTTGCAGCGCGGACGATGTACAGTTTAACGTCGTGCAGGACGTATATGCAGTTTAACGTCATGCTGGACGAGTATGCAGTTTAACGTCATGCTGGACATAGGTGCGTGTCACTTCGCGCAAGCCTGGAGGGCCGCACGGGAAGACAACGCACGGTGCGGGCACCCGGGATGAGAATCATCGGGTGCCACACAGGCGGGTACCCTTAGGAGGTCAACGGGGACGACCCTGGCAGATTGCGCGCAAAAAGGAAGCTTTGCGCGCAATACTGCGGGCCGGCGCGCAATCGGGGCGGCTGGCGCGCAATTGGGCCAGCGCCTTGCGCGCGGATGCTTGAGATTGCTCACACCGGGCTTCGGATAGCGCGCGGGGGCAACGGCTCATTCTTTAACGAATGGCCACTTGAAAGAAGGGGGGTGCGCGCAATCAGGCCGGATTGCGCGCACCCCGGGGGCAATTGCGCGCAAGCGGGTTCTTTTGCGCGCAAAGGCCTTAGGGTGAATGTTTAGTCAAATGAAAGGAGCCAGCGGGGATTGCGCGCGAAGGCGGACCCCGAGGCTTTCTTGCGCGAAAGAAAGGAGGTTACCTGAAGTTCGTCATTGCGCGCGGAAGGGGTTGAATTGCGCGCACGAGAGACGTTTCGACTTCCAGCAACCTTTGAAACGTTGGGGGTCGCCTTGTATTTATAGGCAACCCCGGGCGCGGAATCCAGGGTGCGAGCGCGAAATTCCCCCCGCGGGCGCGGAATCGGGCGCGGCGCGCAAGGGAGTCGCGCGGACCCGCGGCGCGCAAAATTGCGCGCCGGACCGGCGCATTGCGCGCATCCCGGGGGGTTTGCGCGCGGAACATCACCTTTGCGCGCGGGCCTCTGAAATTCCGCGCAAGGCCTCCGGGCCCTCCGAAACGTTCTTCCGACTCCAAATATCACTTCACTTTCCGCATCCGGAGCTTCGTTTGGGAACAACGGACTTTTCCGGCGTCTACAAAAGCCCCCCCTCGGAATCTGATCGGCGAGAGGTCGCAACGATCGGGTTCCGGGGGAGACGCCGGAATGCCGAAGTCCTGGGCGGCGCGGGACTTAGGCGCGCAAACAGGGGCGCCGGTCGCGAAATTCGCCGCTGCGGTCGCGCAAAGCGCTTTCCGCGCAGCGCGGGCCCGGCCTCGCCTATAAATAGGGGCGCTGGGTCCCGCGTTCCGTACTCTGGCCTTCCGCGCGATAAGCTCCAAAGCTCTCGTGCGCGAAATTGCCTCTTCCGGTCGCGAAATTCGCCCGATCGGCGCGCAAAACCGTCCGGATTTCGCCTGTTTTTGCGCGAAACCCCGGAACTTTGCGCGACGGTCTTCCCAATTGCGCGCCGTCCACTTGGATTGCGCGCCAACCTTCAAACTTTTCCACCAGCCTCGTCCGATCCCGCACGCTTCATCCCTTAACCCGCACGACTCCCGAATCTTCCGAGATGGCCGCGCACAGAGGAAATGAAGGGGATGCCGCCACCCGCAGAGCCGAGATGGCGACGAACGAGGAGGTTTACGGAGCCAAGGAGATTGTTTCTAACAATCAATCCTTGTTCGACTTACTAACGCCGGCCCAGAAGACATATCCACTGTCGGACAACCTGCCGCTCTGGAACTTCGGCATCCTCGATGAGGTTCCGGTGCCAGGATTCGAGGTTGATGCGCCGCGAACCTGGGTGACTCGGGAGGACGAGCTTCACCGCTATAACATCACCAACAATGGGCATCCTTCCAGGGAAACCAGGCACTTGGATGTCTACGTCCTGAACCCGAGGACGCGAACCATTGATGGGGGTGAGCCTACAGCGGAGAATTCTCCAGCCCTCTACTCGAGCACATACCGTCAGAGTGTCACTGACGACACCAAGGGCTGGCTGAAGGACTGGGACTTGCGATCCGGGGGCAACTTTACCAGTGAATGGTCCTGGGCGTTCTGGGTACGCCACACTTGCGATCACTTCGCAGAGGAGCTGCGGTACATCGGCCTGTTCGAGGCGGTGTGGACGTCGCAGTTCCACTTCTACCAGCAGTCTGAGCTCGGGCCGGAGCTGTTCACTCGCTGGTCCCCGGATACCAACACCTTCCATCTTCACCATGGGGAGGTCGGCATCGGTCTCTGGGACATCCACTGCATCGGAGGTATCCCGCTGGAGGGCTACCAGTACGATGAGTTCCTGCCACCGAAGAACATCTGGGAGGACAGGTCACGGACTCCCATTCTGACCTGGCATCTTCTTGACCTGGCTACGCAGCGGCTCGGGATCCAAGACTTCCAGAAGGACATAGCCTACAAGGATTGGTTCGGCCAGTTCCTGGAGCATGACCCGGCGGTCAAGATGCCAGGCAGGGGGAAGCGGTGCCCGACCGCAGCTCAGAGGAGCCGGAACGGGTCGTACTGGCGGGTCCTGGAGACGGGCGATTACCGCTCATGGGGGTACCGCGTCATCGAGGCCCGGGACCCGAACGTCCGGTACGCGGCGTTCCTGGCCGCCTTTCTGAGCGGGTGGCTCCTGCCAGTGCGGGATGCGAGGATGGGCGTCCGCCCGGCGACGCTGGCGATGGCGGGCGCCATGGCTGCCAATAAGAGGTACAACCTCGGGGTCCCAGTACTGGCGAGGCTGTATGCCATTCTGGGACGCATCTCACGAGGGGGGTCGCCACGAAGGATCTGTGGGCCCTTTCAGTTCTTCCACGGATGGGTGGCTGCTCACCTCGGTGGGTATACGTTCCCAAATGCCATCAGTCCTCCGGGCAACGGCCTGCGACCCTCCCTGCTGAACATTGCGGGGGTCGCTCCGATGACCCTCAGTGAGGAGGGCGTGAGGGTTCGGATTGGCAATCATGCCAATTTCAACTTCAGCCCGTTCCCCACTCCCGTCGGCCAGATGATCGACAACGGACAGGGCCCGCTGGAGCAGCATGAATATTTCCTGAACATGCGGGGCGGGTGCTCGTGGCTCGGATCGACGGGAAGGTGATCTGCGAGCCTTACGTGCCGACCCGGTTCGCCAGGCAGTTCGGGTGCCTTCAGCGGATGCCGAAGAGGGTATTCACTGCTGTCCGGGAGGAGACGAACCCTGGCGTCCTTCGCCAGATGTGGCTGATGTTCGTCGCCTTCGGCTCTGGCGACGTCATCACCCTCCCTCCTACCGGAGTTAACGCAGGCTTGGCAACCGAGTACGCCGAACACTGGGCCATCGCGTACCCTGAGGGGCTCTTGCGGAAGCTAGTTCGGCGGCTCGAGGCTACCCGTGCGGAGACCGGGCGTCAAGGAAGGAGGCGAGGCGCCGCCACACGGGGGAGAACGGAGGCGCGCCAAGCAGCGGAGCCGGCGCGGGCAGGGACTTCGGCGGCGGGCGCATCGCAGGCTGCCGCCACGACCTCGGCGCCCAGAGAGGGGGCGCATGCGTCGGTCGAGGAGCGGCCCGGGAAGCAGGTGAGGCGTCTGCTCGAACCCTCCCACGATGCAGTCTTCCTGGCGCTGTGGTCGGCCTGGATGACCCTGCGGCAGTCACTGGGGACCGACGTTATCCGGCGAAAGATACTCAGAGAAGGAATCTATCTGCCAGAGGTCGGGCGCCTCCAGATCACCGACAGGGTGGACTTCAACCGGCAATATGCATATCTGACAGCCATGGACGAGTACGCGCGCCAACGTGGTCAGCGTGCGGAGCCATCCCTTCTGGTGAAGGTGATGCTCGGTCTCGAGCCCGCTCCGGAACAGATGCCGCCGGAAGAAGATGACAGTAACGACTCCGAGGAGGAGGAGGAGACGGGGGAGGATGAAGGCTCTGAGGGAAGGTCCCATCGGGGGAGCCCACGGGAGAGCGGCGAGGTGGCCGGCTCTGACAACGTTGATGTCACTGAGCTCCTCGAGGTCCGCTTCTATCCCTACTCAACTTGCTTCATCCATTCTCTTATGCAGCTTCTAACCCGTTTCTCCATCCTTCTCAGGAGCACACGGACGTCGGTCAGGCATCCTCAACAGGAGTAGGAGAGGCGCCAGCAGGACAAGGCGGGGGCCAGGCACCCATTATCGATTTGACAAGCGCTAAGGGGTCCCCTGCTGCAACTGTTCCTGCGGCGACCGGGGTAGCGGAAGATGACGCTCCGAACTCCCGTAAGTCTCCCTACTTTACTGCTGGTGCTTGCCATTGACGATCCGTGACTAACCATGGCATGCCCTGCGCAGTGATCTCAACATCGGAGGCTCGTCGGGTTTCCGAACCCGGGCCATCTACGAGTGGACCAGTGGTGGACATGCCGCTTGCTCCGGAACAGACTTCCCAAACCGAGCCGGCCCCACCAACTGCTGATCAAGGGGCTGCGGACATCGGCGGTGCTGACATCGGAGAGAGGTTGGGGGCTGACGAGGGTGTCAGCGCCGCTGGGGAGAGAGAAGAAGGTTGCTCGGATGTTGGGGAACCTATCCCTCGTGAGGACCTCCCAGGGGCGGACCCTGCAGCAGACCTGCTGGCTGCCTTCCCTGCCTACCGGCCTGCCGACCCAGAGGAGATGGATGACTCGGACGCGGAGGCGGTCGAGGATAGCCGGGTAACGCGACGCAGGGGGTGGAAGTGCATCCAGCGCTTCCTCAAGCGAGACCCATCGGAATGGCTGGGGCGCATGGGATCACTTCAGACCTGGCTGCGCTTCCTGTGTGCCGGGGGAGCTGATGCTCAACGCCTCCATCTGACGGTCCGTGATTTCATGGCCGAGAAGATGCGCGAGAGCCGCCGGCGTGCCGACGTCGCACAAAGTCGGGACATGTCGGAGAGCACGCAGGCGCTCATCGCGGCAGAGCAGGAAGTCCGGCGCCTCGAAGGGCAGGCGGCAGAGAAGGAGGCCTTCGTCGCAGCATGTACCGAGCTTGTGGAGCAACTATCGGCACAACTGATCGACGCTCAGGTACAGCTGACGGAGGCGGGCCAACAGATGGTCACACTCCAAGTCGAGCGGGAGCGTGCACAGGCCAGGATTGACGAACTGCGTGCTGCGACCGCCGACGAGGAGAGGGCACGCAGAGAACGAGAAGCAGCCCTGGAGGCCGCCAGCCAAAGGGTAGCGGCATTAGAAAGACTCATTCAGCACGCTAATCCCTAAGGGCTGTTTTTTGCCATTCCCAGAACATTTGCTTCCGCTACTTAATATTTTGATCCACTTGTATGAATCGCCATATTTATCTGCGTCTTTTGGTTTAACATGCTCAACCACAATTCGTTGTCTTGCGGGATTGTTAACCAAGCATCAGGCATCCATAATTGGGCCTGGGTTTCTGGAGAAAAGAGGGAGGTCATTCCTAGGAAAGGAGACCTCAGACCTAACCAATGTATCATCCCCCAACTTGTTCCAACACACGAGCGGGACAACGCTAGGGGCGTTGAGATTTTATCCGAACATAGGGAAATGAGAAAAGGTGAATCGCGTGTCCCGAATCCAGACATCCACAACGATCGGCCTTCCAGGAAATGCCCAAGACGGTAGGCGGACAGTGGATCGACCATAACAACTGCAATAGACGGACCGAAAAAGGCCATCATTCATATTGCAGGAGGCGGACCACATGTCATCATGAATACCGCTTTGGGGTTCCTTCAGACACAAGGGTGGAAAATCCAGATCAACAGGGCATGCGAAGCATGGGGCGAAGTGACGATTTGTTCGGACAGAATCCAACGCTCTCAAAATTGCGCCACCGTGGGGAAAGCGTATTGGGCGGATGCACTAATCTGGCCGTGAGTCACCTCAATTCTCAGACAGCACCTCTCTGACGAGGAAACTGTCGCTTCCCATCATTGCGATGGGGCATCCCGAGCTGAATCGGGGAGAATATCACAACTGCACCACTCTACCCGAAGTCAGGCCAGACGGCCGGCGACGAGGAGGGGCGGGACTTATCGATCCCTGAGGCTGGACCCGAGTCGAAATGCTCGGGCGTTCCTACGTACTCCATCAGGCTGGAGATCAAGCCAAACGTAGTTCTGTGAGTGCAGTTTAACGTCATGCAGGACGTAGGACCCCATTTGGGGTAGATCTTAGTTTAGGGTCTTAGAGCTCGGACCATAAGGGCTGGATCTTAGTTTAAGGTCTTAGAGCTCGGACCATAAAGGTGGAGGATCTTAGTTTAAGGTCTTAGAGCTCGGACCATAGGGCTAGAGGATCTTAGTTTAAGGTCTTAGAGCTCGGACCATAAGGGCTAGAGGATCTTAGTTTAAGGTCTTAGAGCTCGGACCATAAGGGCTAGAGGATCTTAGTTTAAGGTCTTAGAGCTCGGACCATAAGGGCTAGAGGATCTTAGTTTAAGGTCTTAGAGCTCGGACCATAAGGGCTAGATCTTAGTTTAAGGTCTTAGAGCTCGGACCAGAAGGGGAGATCTTAGTTTAAGGTCTTAGAGCTCGGACCATAAAGGGGGGATCTTAGTTTAAGGTCTTAGAGCTCGGACCATAAGGGCTAGATCTTAGTTTAAGGTCTTAGAGCTCGGACCAGAAGGGGAGATCTTAGTTTAAGGTCTTAGAGCTCGGACCATAAAGGGGGGATCTTAGTTTAAGGTCTTAGAGCTCGGACCAGAAAGGAGAGATCTTAGTTTAAGGTCTTAGAGCTCGGACCATAAGGGCTCAAAGCACGCCACATCGTGGTCATATCCCCTGGATATGCGAAGATGCACTGAGGGATAGTGTCAAGAGTGTCGAGGTTTCGCCTGGTCAGAATGGGAGGTGGAAAATGTGAATCATGCGGCCATTCACTCGAGGACCGGGAGCACCGGCGTGACGATATGAGAATACTGCCGACCGTGGCGGAAAAGCAGCATCAACATCGCACCAACCGTTGGTGGAATGAGGCAGCAAACGAGCATCGACCGCTCAATCGCAGGATTTATATCGATTTGCTGCCCGAGGCCATTGGGGGTACCGGCCCGAGTCGGTGGGAGAGCACTGAGGCATTGTGTCCGAACCGTTCACGGGGGCTCCACCCAGGGCGTAGACGATGGGTCCGAATGAAAGGGAGCACGAAGCCTGAAAAGTGGAGGAAACCTGACCAAGCGGATCCTGACCCTCCTGGCAATAAACCAGAGTACTCTTGACACCGGTGGACCACGGCAAGGGGTCGGGGAACACGCCTTGAGGGTGACCTGAAGGCGGCGGATTCCCCAGAGAAGGGGGAATCTCTAAGAGGTGGGGGGCTGGACCCGAAGTTTCAAACATCCGGGCGTTCCTACGTATCCCATAAGGATGGGAATCAAGCCGCACGTAGTTCTTGAAGCGCGGTGCAACACAATCGGGCACCAGCGCGGGGAAGAGTGCGGGTCTGACCCTCGCACACAAAAGGAGCGGCATTTGATATTTCTTGTTTGTCCTTAAAGATGAATGGTTTTTCTTTGTGCGGCGACATGCCCGTGATTGAGAAATCTCTGGCGTCGCCACAATAATCAAGCCATGGAAGGCATTGATGAATGGCGTGGTCATTAACCAGCGCCCAACATGAGTGTCCCCTGAGGAGGACATCACGATGCAGTGCCGTTTCTCGTCGGGCGGCCAAGACGATCACAGTTTACGGTCGTGTGGTAGGACCAGACAACACAGTTTAAGGTCGTGTGGTTCGGACCATGGAGGAACCCGCTTATCGCGGTACGGCGGACATGGCGGAGGTGGGAACATACCCAGCCCTGCGGTCACGCACGATTCCAGGAAAAGAGTCTTGGGATAGGGGTCTGCGTATGTCCATCACCCGAGGGGCAGAGATGCTAGCCTCCAGATATACTGGGCCCAGAACGCAATTGTTCGGGCGACTCCCTCCTCCTTATGGGGACGAGGGTCCAGCTACGCATGGCCCTTAGGGAGGATATCTGCATATATCCTTGGTGCTCAGATCATGGGAGCCTCGAACGACATCATTACCCTGGTTGGTCTGCCTAACGTGTAGAGGCGTACCGGAGGTCGGTATGAAGAGAGTGTCAAGATCCCACTACAACGCACAAAGGCGGAGTGTGATGAGGACTGCGCAACCAATGTTCAGAGCCCGAGAGAGCTGACATGGCGATCAAGGACGTTGCTGACGCATTCGCAACACAACATCCGATCGCGTCAGCCTAAGACGGGGCAAGCAAACGAGCATCAACCGCTCAATCGCAGGATTCATATCGATTTGCGGCCCAAGACCCACCGGTAAATCGACCCGGAGCGGTGGGAGAGCACTGAGGCATCGTACCCAAACCGCTAACGAGGATCCCTTTGAGTGAAGGCTCGAACAAGAGGAAGCGCGAGGCCTGACAAGCAACACAGGACTTGTCGGGATTGAATCTGACACTACGAGTCATAGACCGAAGCACCCCAAAACATGTTAACAGATCTCCGGAAAGGGTCGGAGGACTCACCCCGAGAGCAACCGAAGGGGGGCAGATCCCCGCGATCAACCAAGAGACGGGGCTGGACCTGAGACACAAGCGTCCAGGCGGTCCTACGTATCCCATAAGGATGGGAATCAAGCCATACGTAGTTCTGGAAAGGCAGTTTAACGTCATGCAGGACGATGAGGGGTGTGAGGTAGTCCCACACACGGGGGAGGCGTACGGCGCGGCCAGTAGACCGACGTGAATGAGGACATAATCCCTTGCTCACGCGATACGCCTCGCACAAAAAGGAGGGGAACTGGGGCCAGAGGCCCAACGCGGGATAGGGATTCCCGGGAAATGGGGCTGGGCCTGAAACATGAATGTCCAGGCGGTCCTACGTATCCCACAAGGATGGGAATCAAGCCATACGTAGTTCTTGAAGTGCAGTTTAACGTCATGCAGGACGATGAGGAAAAAAGAAGGGGGGAGCAGAAGGCATCCCCAAACGTGGAGGGGGGCGTACAGCGTGACGAACAAACCGACGTGAATGAGGGCATAGCCCCGCACTCACACCATACGCCGCACACCCCGGGGCAACTGGGCCAAGGGCCCGAGATGGGATGGAAATTCCCGAAGGATGGGGCTGGGCCTGAAACACGAGGGTTCAGGCGGTCCTACGTATCCCATAAGGATGGGAATCAAGCCGCACGTAGTTCTCGAGTGGCGGTTTTACGTCATGCAGGACGAATGCTGAACAGTTTAACGTCTTGTAGCTCGGACGTAGTGCAGTTTAGCGTCATGCGGGACGAAGCACTTGGCAGTTTAACGTCTTGCAGCGCGGACGAATGCTGAACAGTTTAATGTCTTGTAGCCTGGACGAATGCAGTTTAACGTCGTGCAGGACGTGGTGACACTCAGGCAAAGTATTGCTTGAGGAACCTAGCGTTGGTGGGAGGAGTGACACGCTCACCATCCATAGTCGCTAGGGAGTACGCGCCATTGGGATAGACCTTGTGGACAACAAAAGGTCCCTCCCACTTGGGCTCCAACTTGGGCGGCTTCCTGCCGGGGATCATCGGTGCTCTTAGGGCTAGCACTAGATCACCCTGCAGGAAGGAGCGGAGGCGAACCTTCTTATTGAAAGCTCGAGCCATCCTGCTTTGATGCCTCTCCAAGTTGTGCAAAGCGCGAAGTCTATTCTCATCCAGTGCTTCCAACTCGACTAGACGGGCTTCAGCAACTCTGTCCGGCGCTTGCTGGTCGTAGACCGCAGTGCGCAAGGACGGTAACTGGATCTCGATGGGCAGGACGGCCTCAGCTCCATACACCAGGGAATAAGGGGTCATCTGGGTGGAATTGCGAGTCGTCGTCCGATAAGCCCAGAGGGCGTTGGGGAGCTTGTCCGGCCAACTCTTCTTGTTCTGACCAACCATCTTTTGCAGAATGTTAGAGAGGGTTTTGTTAAACGCCTCGATCTGTCCATTCGCCTGCGCATGATAGCGAGATGTATGGTTCGAGCGGATGTTATACTTGGCGTACAACTTCTTCAACTCGGCTGCTCGGAAATTGGTTCCGTTATCCGTGAGGATAGCGTGAGGCACTCCAAATCGATAGATGATGTTGGAGGTCACGAAGTCAGCGATCGAACAGGATTTGACCTCTCTGAGCGGAATCGCCTCTGCCCATTTGGAGAAGAAGTCCGTGGCGGTCAGAATGAACCGGCACTGGCGAGCTGTCGCCGGCGGGTAAGGTCCCACAACGTCCAGTCCCCAGACTGCAAAGGGCCAGGAATACCTTGTGGTATGGAGAGGCTCCGGCGGCCGATGCACAAAGTTCGCATGAACCTGGCACGCATGGCACCTTCTGGCGTACTCGATGCAGTCATGGATCATAGAGGGCCAGAAGTATCCCAACCTCCGAATCTGGTGGGACAGCTTCGGCCCAGTCTGGTGGGCGCCGCACGAACCAGCATGAACCTCTTGCATGACTCGTGGGATCTCAACTCCCTGAAGGCAACGGAGGAGAACACCATCAAATCCGCGTTTGTAGAGGATCTGCTCCAGGCCGGGACTGCTCTGGAGGACGAACTGCGATGCGCGGCGTCGAACTCGCTCGCGCTCGGCCCGATCTGACGGAAGAATGCCATGTTGGAGGTACTCAACCAAAGGCGCCCTCCAATCAGGGGCTGATCCGACTGCTATATCCGGGGTACTCGGGGCTCCGGGCATAGGGGCAACCGTGGTGAGATTACTTACCAACGGGCCGCGATCTTCTTCCGGGATAACGGGAGCGATGAGCCTGCGGCGCGTCACGCGGACGATCAGGTTGTCCTGTTCAGGTTCCGCAAGTGACGCAGCCAGGCTGGCCAAAGCATCTGCTCGACCGTTCTGCGACCGGGGAATATGGACAATTTCTGGCCGAGAAGGGAACCGGGCCATCAGAAGGAGGGTGCACTCCAACAATGGCACAAGTTCCGGCTTCCTGACAACGTAGTCGCCATTGATCTGCTTAACGACCAGCTCGGAGTCCCCTTTCACGCACAGACGGGGCACGTCGATCTCGAGAGCTAACTCGAGGCCGGTGATGAGGGCATGGTATTCCGCCTCATTGTTGGTACAGCCCTCTGACAACAGGAAAGAGTATGGCAGCACGGCTCGCTCCGGGGTAATGAAGACGATGCCCAAGCCCACTCTATTGAGCTTAGGATTATCGAGTCTTCTACCGGTGGGGCTCCGGGAGGCACCGTCAAAGTGCATCTGCCAGCATGGATCGGCTCGATCAACCGAGAGAATGGTCTCATCAGGAAAGCCTAGATCCAGCGGCTGATCCGCGGAGGTCGGGTGAGCGGCCAGAAAGTCTGCCAACGCTTGCCCTTTGATGGCCTTCTGAGACACATACCTGATGTCGAACTGCTGGAGAATCACAGCCCACCGCGCTAGACGGCCAGTCAACATAGGTCGGCTCAGGATATATTTCAACGGGTCTACCCGAGAAACCAACTGTACCTCATGGTGCTGTAAGTAGTGCCGTAATTTCTGTACGGCAAATACGAGCGCCAGGCAGCTCTTCTCGATGGGGGAATACCTAACCTCCGCATCGAGGAGCATGCGACTGAGGTAATAGAGGCTATTCTCTGTTCCCTCGTTGTTCTTCTGGGCGAGAAGGGCACCCAGGGACCGTTCCAGGGCGGTCACATAAAGGACCAGCGGCTTTCCGGATACGGGCGGCATCAGGACCGGAGGTTGAAGCAGGTACTGCTTGATTTCCTCGAAAGCGGTCTGACACTCTTTATCCCATACATAGATGGCACCCTTCTTCATAAGCCGAGAAAAGGGCTTACACTTGCCGGCCAGATTCGCGATGAATCGGCGTATATAGGCTAAGTGGCCTTGGAACCCTTGCAGTTCCCGGACGGTACCCGGGGGAGGCATCTGGCTAATCGCCCTGATTTTCTCTGGGTCGATCTCAATACCCCGGTATCTTACCACAAATCCAAGGAACTTTCCGGAGGTGACCCCAAAGGCACACTTCAACGGGTTCATCTTCAGGCAGCGAGACCGGAGGAAGCTGAACACTTTCTCAAGATCTTTGAGATGGTCCTGACGCTGGCGCGATTTGACAACCAAGTCGTCGACGTAGCATTCCACCAGTGTGCCGAGGATTGGCTTGAATATGCGGTGCATCGCCCGTTGGTAGGTGGCACCTGCATTCTTCAGGCCGAAGGGCATGACCCGGTAGCAAAAGGTACCTTGGGGGGCCCTGAAGGCAGTGAACTCCTCATCCTCAGGGGCCATCCGAATTTGGTTGTATCCGGAGTATCCATCCATGAAGGAGAGGGCTTGGAACCCTGCTGTGGCATCGATCAACAGCTCTGTCACTGGAAGGGGAAAATCATCCTTCGGACAGTGGCGGTTGAGATCGCGGAAGTCGATGCAGACTCTAATCTGCCCGTTCTTCTTCCTGACCGGCACAATGTTGGCCAGCCATTTGGGGTACTGAACTTCCCTCACGAAGTTGGCTTTGATAAGCTTGTCAACTTCGGCCTCAACCATGGCACCATGGGATGGGTGCATTTTCCTGGGAGGCTGCTTGAACCCGCGATGGTTCGCCGGGAGACCAAGGCGGTGGACGGCTACCTGAGGATCTAGCCCCAGCATCTCGTCATAGCCCCAAGCGAACACATCACGGTGCTGCCTGAGAAAGTCCACGTACTGCTGCCGCTCCTCAGAGGGCATGGCGGCACTAACCAACGTGGGTCTTGGATCGGCCTCGGTTCCAAGGTTCACCTGTATTAACTCATCGACCGTGGCGGGGACGCCCTCCTCAAAGGCTGGGGGTGCGTCTTCCATACCCTCTCCACTCGGGGAGGGATCATCCACGGGAGAGACTGCGTTGGAAACTGCATTGGGGCTACCAGATCCTGCTGGGCCACTGGTGCTGGCGCGGGCGGTCGCGGCCGTCTCATCAGGAGACTCGCGGACCGTCAAGACCATGGCGACGTCCAACCGGTGAATCGGGAGGACGTAAGCGTCATCCAGACTTGCCCAGGGATCGCTTGCAACAGCGACAGGCTCAACCTCACCTGCCAGGATCTGCTTATCCTTGCTCTTGTAATAGTCCGCGTCCAGATAGCGGGCTTCACATGAGGCAAAAGGAGACGCATCTCCTTGAAGCACGCCTACTCGACCATTAAGGGAGTATTTGAGGCATTGGTGGTATGACGAGGGAACCGCCGCATGAAGGTGAAGCCATGGCCTGCCCATCAATGCGTTATACGCAGTGTCCTGAGAGACTACCATGAATTCGGTGTTGGCAACCAAGTCACCGAACTGGGTCTTCAAACGTATCTTGCCGACCGGGGTTTGCTCGGTGCGGTCGTACCCCTGGATCCTGAGGTCGGAGGGAATCAAGTCATCCTCAGACAACCCCAATCTCCGGAGCGTCCGAGTTGGAATCAGATTAATCCCAGACCCCGTGTCGACAAGACAACGCCGGACTTCAAGGCCATTGAACTGGCCAGTGACATACAGCGGACGGATGTGTCCCTGTATAGGAGGGTCCTCATCCTTACCAGAGAATGAGATAACTGCCTGACATTCGGCGTCCTCGATCGTTTCGGCGTGGAAGGCCTCTGCAGCCGCAACCTCTGTCTCGAACTGGAGGGGGCTCTTCAGGGCTTCAGCGAGTGCCTCGCGCATCTCAGATGACATGCGCAGAGCCTCAAGGATGGAGAGCCTTGCTGGGATGTCGGCCAAGTGCTTCAGGACATCATACTTTTTGGCCAAGCGCGAGCTCCTGGTTGCAGGAGATTGCTCTGCGGTTGGTGGCATGACGGGCCTTACCGGTTGGATCGGCGGCCGACTGGTACTTGGCGCATCTCGCCGTTCACTGGTCGCAGTCCGGGAAATGGTCACCGTACTGGAGTCAGGAGGCCGGGATGGACTTGTGGCAGGGCGGAGCTGGTCGCGACGCGGCTGAGGCGGTTCTGCCCGGTCCCATACCACAAACAGTGGCGGAGGCGAATCCGTCATCCCCGGATGGGGAGCCTGCGCACGTTGAGCTCGATCTTGAGCCTGCCGCCTAGTCTCAGTGGCGTGCACGGCCTGGCCGGAGGTACCGACGGCTGTGCCCCGGCGACTCCTGCTGCTGCGGTTCTTCCGACGGTGGCGACGACCGGGGACACTAGGGAGGTCCACCTGGTGTTCTTCAACGTCGGGAACCGAAAAGGGATTTACCAGCTCGACGGTGTTAACCGAAGCGTACCCAATACCGTCATCGGACGAATCATCCATCACCGGGCGGATCTGAGGAGGGACCCCCATCTCCGGGGGCATGAAATCGCCGAGAGTACGGGATAGTGGCGGAACTGGCGGGGCGCGCTCTTCCTTCTTGCGCTGCCGCCGTTTGCTCCTCTTGGAGGAGGCAGACTGGGACGACGATGCCGAAGCAGCACCCGCAGGTTCTGGGGGCTCAGGCTGATTCAAGCGCGCACGGATGATTCCCTGGGCGCGAATGGTCATCTTGCGGGCCATCCAGTTATTATACTTCTGGGACCCGCGGTCGGAGACCAGCTGCCATTCGTCCTCGTTGCCACTATCGTCATCTGATCCCACGAACACGCCCGCTACCTGTGCTGGAGCTGGGCCCAACCTGATTACATTGTTGTTAATCTGGTCTTGGAGCCAGTCCTTAAACACATAGCACCGCTGGATGGTGTGCCCCAGGGCCCGATGGTAGGGGCAGTAGCGGGGGTTATCCGTGAGATGTGCCTCCTCTGGCCTCCAGCACTCAGGCAATCGCACAATCCTCTGCTCCAGGGCGCTCCGGAAATAACCGGGGACCTGATCCTCATGGAATGAGTACGTCAGGTGTCGCGGGCCCCTGGGAGCGCGGTCTTGACGAGGGGCTGGAGGGGCCTGCCGAGGAGGTGGACCCTGATTATCTCGCCTGGGTTGCGGCGGTACATTACGCGGAGGGGCCGGCCGGTTCTGAGGCTGCCGTTGCTGGGCCGGGAACTGAGCCCGTGGAGGCGGATTCCTGTGAGGCTGCGGAGCTGGCCTCACCGGCAGCAGCTCCAACGGCCTGGGAGCCTCTATCTGGGCCACAGCAGCGGGCTCAGCCCTGCTGGCTCTCCTTGCAGGAATCATAGGAGGCAGCGGGTGTGCCTGGCTGGCCTGTTGCAGGGCTTCCTCAAGACGTTGAGCTTTGTCTGAGAAGTCCCTGAACCCTCCGGGGTAATTCTGAGTGATCAGGGAAGGGACCAGCTCGGTCTTGACGTTCCCGACGCACATTGTCAGCAACTGCTCCTGAGTCAATGGCATGTCAAGGGAATACGTGAGACCCTTCCACCGGGCGACGAAGTCCGCGACTCGCTCATCAGGCCTCTGCTTGCACTTGAAGAGGTCTGCGATACTCGTCTTCCGGGTCGTGGAACTGAACTGGTAGAGGAATTGTCTACGAAGGTCCTCCCAGCTAGTTATCGACCCGACGGGAAGCTGGCTGTACCAGACAAATGCTGGCCCTTCCAGTGTCTGGACAAAGCAGCGAAGCTTAGCGGCCTCTTGCTGCGCCGGAGTCCCCAACATAGGCCCGCACCTCGAGTTGAAATGGGCCAAATGTTGTGGCGGATCTCCGGTCCCGTTGAAGGGGGCGAAAGTGGGATTCCCGAATCCCGGAGGCGCCGGCATGTCATCCACCCATGCTGGGTATGGCTTGCCGTCCGGTGGGATCGCCACCTGCCGAGTCTCCAAGGCTTCCAAGCGGGCAATGAGTGCCGCCATCGGATCGTCCGGACATGGGTTCCAGTCCTGGCGAGGATCTCTAACCACGAGCGCATTGCATGGCCCTTCAATCGGGTCGTCGACCGGATCGTCGAACTCGGCAGCTCGTGGGATGGCTGGCGGAGCGGCCCTTGGGGCAGCGGGAGGAATCCGAGCGGGATCTCTCGGGTAGTCGCGCCGCTCAGGAGGGTGTGGCGAAACATACCGCGCCCTCTTGCCGTAGGCAATGGCCTCTCTCCTGTCGGCGAACACGGCGTAATCACGGTTGCCCGGGAGAGTCTCATCGAGGGGTGGTTGTTCCGGTCCCTGCTGCCCTGGCCTGGGATCACCGTAGTCAGGCCGCCGTTCTGCAGCGCGCTCGGCGAGGAGCTGGTCAACCAGCCTCTTCTGTTCGGCGAGCTGCTGACGTAGCGTAGCCTTCTCGGGATCCTCCTCTGCCTTCCGCATGGAGGCAGATGGGTCGGCGGGCCTTATAGCCTCGCTGTGCTCTTTTCCTTTGCTGACGTTTCGGCTCAACGTCAGTGCTTCAGTGGGTGCGGGGAGCCCCAGGAGGTTCCTCTGATGACGAGTAACTCTCACTGATGGGTCTGACGACGGCTTGTCTTCGGGGGGGAAGCCCCCGTCGAGAAGTTCCAAGTCGTTCCCCTCTCCCGACAGGTCAGCCATATTGACTGTTCCTGTCCCTGGGGATATACCCTCAGGGCCACCCAACGAATCGGGCTGTCGGCGAATCACACTGAAGCGTAGGGCAGCGTACTGCCCCCATCCACGGATATACACGTGGGGAGTGGCTTCCTCGATAACTTTGCGGAGTACTTGAAAGCACTCAACGCATCGTTGTTGGAGGGCCTCGTGGTGCCCAAATGACCCGGGGTGCCGAACCGCGGGGAGCATGGCCAGGTCAATTTGACGGCACTGCTCACCAATATCCTCCAGGTGTAGTTGACTCCCGGGGTATGGCATTTGTAGGCAGTGAAGACGGGAGTGAGTCTCCCGGAGAGTTCGGCGGAAGCACTCGAACTCATCCGGGGTGAGCGATTCGGGTGCATCAAAGCCCGGTCCTGCGACTGGCCGAAACTTCTCAGGGAAGTGGCCCTCTGCAAGGACGGTCCAGAAGCTCCACGACTCAAACTCGGGACCCAGATCTCCTCGGTCCTCTTCCATGGCTGGGAACGGACGGGGAACTGGTAGTGGTGCCGAGGCGGGCCGTCGGGCCGACGGGCTGGCCGGCGGTGAATACGGCGAGCAGGCCGATTGGCCTCCATATCCCGGGCCTCCCCCTGAGGGTGGCGGTGCCCCAGCTACCACATCACGATAGGACGGGCCGGCGAGCGAACATCCTGCCGTAGCATCGGTGCTCGCCGAGGGCGCACCAGATCGTGGTTCGACCGTCGGTCCCCAGAAAAAGTCTCCGGCTTCTCTGATCGAGACGGAAGGCACTTCCGGAGGGGCCGGTACCAACCGCAAGTTTGATCCTTGGGGGTCTACCAGGCCCTCGTTACTCCGGATATACCTTCGGAGAGACGCGGGGATCACATCGATCTCGCTCTCGGGGAGCACGAGGCTGACGTGCCGCATTCCTACCCCTGCCCTTGACTGGCGGGATTGGGGAAGGGGCTCTGTCGCCGAATCGTACTCTGCCTCTGAGTCAGAGAAGCAAACCGGTCGGATCTCTGTCCGGAACTCCGCAACATTCTTCCCTCGGCGTCGACGCCTTGCCTTCCTGCCCCTGGGTGGTTCTTCGGGGCAGGGCTGATCTCTGTCCTGGCGTCCTCCGGCCGCACTGGTGCTGGGGCCGAGAGGACTGGGAACCAAGGTGCGAGGGGCACCGGGACAGATATCAAAGGGGACGCGGGGAGAGATGATTCCGGGCAGGCCTCCGGGTCGGGATCGGAAGGTGGGATGACCCACGCCTCCTGGATCGGCCACACAGAGTAGATCCTGCCGGTGAATAGCGCTGCCGCGAGGTGGTCCGCGGTGGCTACTGCCAGTGCCAGCAACCGGGAGAGTCAACCCAACCTGCCTTTGGGGCGGTCGGGGCCTCGATCCGGGTCGGGCATAGGAGTTCCCCCGCTCAGGATGCACAGAGGCCTGGCGACTGGAGCCAGCAGTGGCTTGGGCCAATGCGGCCGCTGTTGCTAGAGCCCCAAGGTGGGCATCCTCTTCCGCTCGTGCCCGACGTTGGCGTCGAGACAGACGAGCCGGGATGAGCGGCGCGGGCAGGTGGAGAGCCTGTTCCTCGACTTGAGGGGCCTGGCGGCGATGTCGCCGTGGCCTGGCGGGAGCCCTTATCGTGGATCCCTGGAGCGGACCTCGGATAGGGTGATCCTGGGCATCTTCCACTTCATCCGCATAGGGAAGGGAACTGTCAGAGCGCTCCGGGGATAAACTCCCGAAGCGATTGGACGTTGAGGTAGGCAGTGGTGCCTCCCTGCGCGGCCCTCGGGGGCGGCGGTGGTGGCGAGGCGCAGCCTCCTCAAGGTCTAGGCGAGCCATGTCCCTAGTGGGGATGACTCCCTCTTCCTCGTATCTCCGCACCAGGGTGTTGATCACCCTTCTCTGGATGACCTCCGAGGGGGAGAGAGGGCGTGGTCGTCCCGCAATTGCGGCTGCTGGGACGGCTGCGGAACGGGCGGGACCGCGCGGAGCAGCCGCGTCGGTGTTTCCCCTGTCCCTGCGCCAGTGGGCGGGTGGCGTTCGGGCACTAGATCGGGCGACCTGATTTATGAAAGCAGGGAGAATGACCCATTAATACTGACAGGAAAAAGGAATCGACAACCAACCATTAGCGCCACGACGCCTTCCGTGGGGGGAACCCAGGCCCTCGACGTTGCGAGACGGAGTGCCCGATGTCCCTTCCCCAGCCCCTGGCGGGTAAGACTGAATGCTTGGCCGGGCAACACGCCGGTCTTCCAACACCTCTGAAAGCCATCGGTCTTCGTATCGAGGAGAAGAGATTCACGTCGGGTTCACCATTTTTCTGTTTCGGTGCGGATGTGCGTCGGGTTACGCTGTTCCGCCAGGACGCGTTCGCGCGTGCACCCGTCAACCCGAGGGGATGGGCGCGCGGCTTGTGGTCCCGCAGTCCCGCTTTCCAAGGGCGGGCGGCATCCGTCCCTTATTCAGGGGCGTCTGCTCCTTGATCGAAACCGGGATGATGGGATGTCGGCTTCTCCTTCCTTGGACGTCTCCTCGGAACTTGTCGCCTAATCCGGGTCTCCCTCATAGACTTAAGAATGTTCGTGAATCTCGTTCCCGGCGCCATATCTTCATGGACACCGGTTAATTACGCTGCTTCCGCCCGGACGTTCCAAGGAGTCTGGGCGGGGCAGCAACCTGCGGTGAGAAGGCCGGGTGGCTCTGGGTGCTGGGGGCGTGTCGTAACACTGCGGCTCTGCACGTCTGTCTTCCGTCCCTAATAGGGCTTCTCGAAGGCACGATGGCCTGAGGCATCCCGTACTAGGTGCGGGGAACTGTGTCACCTGAGGTTTTCCTCAGCTTCCCGTGTTTAACACGGGGTATGCCGCGAGTTTAACGTCCAGCGGGGACGGCATCGGACCGATCAACACGAAAAGTGGATCAGATGACAGAACCCCTTTGCGGGGAACCTCCGACGCTGGGGCCAGCACATGGGCGGCTTCCCAAGTAACGTGGAGTGAAGTGAAGTGGCATGACCCCACCGGGATGTGGCGGCCCGGGTAAGGATCAGGATGGATGATGGAGTAAAGAGCTTGGACCCCAGAGGGGCTTCCTATGTACCGCGCGTTAACACGGATCAAAGTCAACGTAGTTCGGGCATACAGTTTAACGTCATGCTGGACGTCGGCAAGCCGACTCACGAAGAGGTCGAGGCCGCCGGGCGGAGGATTGAACCGAACCACCTCGCACGGAGGGGGGATGGAACGGCCGGGTGGATCACAGTTTCACGTCATGCTGGACGATAAAAGGGGAAATGGAAAAGGGGGGCTGTGGGGAGGCACCGTGGAGATACACACGGGCAGTCTTCCACAGGGGCGGATTCATAGGTGAATCAACGCAAGCGTGAACCCTGGAGGGGTCCACTGATGGACGAACGGACGTAAATACGACCGGGACGACCAGGTGGTGGGCTTGAACCTCGGGGAGGCTTCCTACGTACCCTGTATAGGAGACAGGGATCAAAGTCCACGTAGTTCATTCTGTCAGGACTTACGCACTTGAGGCAGCCCGGATACTGCAAAACTCAGTTGGAAGGGACTTGGACCGAAAGCAAAAGACACCTCGATCCCAGTCAGACCCTCTACTGGCTTCGGCAGTGGGGAGGTGCAATGGAGATACACATGTGCAGCCTCCCACGAGAAACTAGGGGTTTGTAATACCCTGCCCCCGTAGGGAAAAGCCACTCCCATTAAATCGTCCCAAAAGGGGGACAATCCCGACATCCCTGCAGAGACGAGCGGGTGGGGCCACGTCCAAACCGGGGGAGACCCTGCGTGCGGAGCACGGGATCAGGTTGCGGACGGTTTAGCGTCTTTCCAGACGAAGTACAGTTTAACGTCATGTGTTGAGGACGAAGCGGACGGTTTAACGTCTTGCCGGACGAAGTACAGTTTAACGTCATGTGTTGAGGACGAGGCACTTGGCAGTTTAACGTCTTGCAGCACGGACGATGGGGGCTAGGCAGTTTAATGTCGTGCAGCTTGGACGGGTGTGCAGTTTAACGTCATGCTGGGCATAGGTTGCCGGACGAAGCACTTGGCAGTTTAACGTCTTGCAGCGCGGACGATGTACAGTTTAACGTCGTGCAGGACGTATATGCAGTTTAACGTCATGCTGGACGAGTATGCAGTTTAACGTCATGCTGGACATAGGTGCGTGTCACTTCGCGCAAGCCTGGAGGGCCGCACGGGAAGACAACGCACGGTGCGGGAACCCGGGATGAGAATCATCGGGTGCCACACAGGTGGGTACCCTTAGGAGGTCAACGGGGACGACCCTGGCAGATTGCGCGCAAAAAGGAAGCTTTGCGCGCAATACTGCGGGCCGGCGCGCAATCGGGGCGGCTGGCGCGCAATTGGGCCAGCGCCTTGCGCGCGGATGCTTGAGATTGCTCACACCGGGCTTCGGATAGCGCGCGGGGGCAACGGCTCATTCTTTAACGAATGGCCACTTGAAAGAAGGGGGGGTGCGCGCAATCAGGCCGGATTGCGCGCACCCCGGGGGCAATTGCGCGCAAGCGGGTTCTTTTGCGCGCAAAGGCCTTAGGGTGAATGTTTAGTCAAATGAAAGGAGCCAGCGGGGATTGCGCGCGAAGGCGGACCCCGAGGCTTTCTTGCGCGAAAGAAAGGAGGTTACCTGAAGTTCGTCATTGCGCGCGGAAGGGGTTGAATTGCGCGCACGAGAGACGTTTCGACTTCCAGCAACCTTTGAAACGTTGGGGGTCGCCTTGTATTTATAGGCAACCCCGGGCGCGGAATCCAGGGTGCGAGCGCGAAATTCCCCCCGCGGGCGCGGAATCGGGCGCGGCGCGCAAGGGAGTCGCGCGGACCCGCGGCGCGCAAAATTGCGCGCCGGACCGGCGCATTGCGCGCATCCCGGGGGGTTTGCGCGCGGAACATCACCTTTGCGCGCGGGCCTCTGAAATTCCGCACAAGGCCTCCGGGCCCTCCGAAACGTTCTTCCGACTCCAAATATCACTTCACTTTCCGCATCCGGAGCTTCGTTTGGGAACAACGGACTTTTCCGGCGTCTACAATTACTATTACATAATTTTAAAGATAAACAACATAATATTATTACACATATAGGATCCAATGTTTTAGTTTCTTGGGAAAACTAGGACCATACATAACAATTACAACATCGAGCATAAACTTTTTTTTATTTCTTCCTCTCTAGCTTCTTATTGGAACTTGACCTCTCCTTAGTACATGTAGCCACATGAGGATATACATAAAAAGGGGTGAGATAAAATCCCAGTAAAAGGATAGATAAGAATAATATAGCATGGTGTGATCATATTCATAATATAGGCAATGAATCATGAACATGAGATAAAGCATTAATAAGATAATTGAAATGTGGCAATGCAAAAAAATAAAACATCATGCCTTAGTGGTTAAATACCAAAAATACCTGTAAAAAAATCTACATTCTTGTCCACACATAAAATCACATTTACTCATGAGATTAATCACTTTAACCAATGCATTGGAGCACTGTATAATTCCAAGTGTACCCGTCACATTAAAACATTCATTTGTGATATATAATAATTCGGACACACCCGTCACATCATAACATTATTATTTGTCATGCTTTCTACAATGAGGATATAACAAAAATTAACATAACTAACCCATTAAATGGAATGCGTTTCACCTCATAATAACACATTAATAAACATTGGGTTCCCAAAATAAAGATGGAATAATATACATGTTATAAGAATCATCAATCATGAATGAGAAGTAAAAGGTCTATTCTTAATAGAAGAGTTCTTTTTGAAAACATTTGGTTTGACATAAATACCAGTGAAAAATATTTATATCCCATATAAGGAAAGGAAATGATGAAAAATATATTTTTAAGGAGTAACCATATCAAAAATGAGTGAAAGAGGGAGAACCCGAAGGATGAAAGTTGGGTTCGAGAATTCCCCCTTTCCTTGTATCTGAACGCTCCCTTCTCTTTAATGTCCAGTATAATGACATTATATTCATTAATTAGATATTAAAGAACATTTTATATATTAAAAGGGTTAATTTTGGTTTCATTATGTTATTTTATGAGCCTTTTTATGAGTTATAGGGTTTAAAAAACATTGTTTGGGAATGTTCATTTTTATGGTTTTCTTAAGTGGTTCACTTGTATTCATAAATTGAAGTTCGGGTAGAACATGGGTAAACATACAGAACTTATGTTACATTTTATTAATGAAATTACAGGAGTTTAAATCATCTTAAAATTAATTATGTTATATTCCATGTGAATGAATCATTAGATAAGAATTTAATGATGATCGTTTGGGTTAATTTGGGCGGTTTTCGACCACAACAAACTTGTTTTGATTAATCATTTACTAATATGAACATAAATAATTTCTAGAACATTAAATAGGAAATAATAAATATAACATATTCTGGTTCAACCATAAAAATGGTTTCATGACCAGATCTGAAAGTAGAAATGGAAAAATAAAACATGTCATTCTTGAAGGTGATAGATTAACACCTCACGGACTACGTTTTCTTTGTAAAATAAAAAGACAAGGACAAAGGAATTTAGATGATATAATATCCCATTAGTATCATAAAATTATATTATATTTATAATATTGGAGTTTCCAAACCATTTTGACAAATATAGGGTTGGAGAGAATATGAAAAGAACTTGAAATTTAAAGGAATTTAAAGGAAAAGAAGGAGAGAAATTACCACTTGAATCCTCCTCTTGAAATCCTCCTTAAGGGGCCTAAGAATGGTATTTTGATAAGACCAGAAGATTTTGGACATGGGGAAGGGGCTAGGAAAGATTCTTGGATATAGTATAGGCAAGTCTTGATGCTTGGGATGGGTGAGGAAATGAGGGTGTGAAGGGTTGTTTTTATAGTGGAGGGGAGAGGGGTTTTCTCAATATAAAATTCATTAATTTATTATTTCCCCTCAAGACAAGGAATAGTGAGTATTCTATGACCAGTAATAGTAATTTTATCATGTGATCCTGAACCAAGTGGTCTTAAATCATAAGAACATCATACTTGACTATAATAAGCTTATTTAGCTTTTTTTTTGTAAATTATGGTATTTCACTATTCATAAAAAATTCAAGTAATTCCAAAAAATCCCAAAATTTCACCCCAACCATTTTTTGACGTGTAGAATCAAAAAATGAAGTATATTTTTAAAAAATAATTTTCTAAATATGATTAATTTAATATTTAATTTAAATCGTAGTTTATTATTAAAAACGAGTTTTAAAACATTCATTTACTTATTCTAAAATATATGTACATCATACTTTCACTTGAATATTTTTTTATACTATCATAGGTAAGTAAACTATTCATTAGGGTATATCATTATTCATAAGGTTATGTCAGTATTCATAAGGTAATGTTACTATTCACTAAAAAATGATGTTTTCTCTATTAGACTCGAAAAATAATCTTGAACACATCCGTGTTTGTCGAATTTTCAAAATTCCGAACACAGAAGTGAAAAAATTATGTTTAAAGGTCCATCAGCACTTATTAGTTCATTATGTTGTGTTTTCATGTGATTTTATGTCATATTTTTAATAAGGGAATTTCCATTGAAAAACTTTGGGTCGTTACATATGCTACCAAAATTATCCTATGATTTTCTATGCTAAACATTTGTGTAGTGAATAACTATCCCCATTTACACTCAAGGGTATTCAACTTGATACATCTATCCTTAATTTGTTAGGGTATTCCATTAATTTACACCACAATCCTTAATCGTGGGATTAAATGTGATAAAATATTATCATATGTTGAATGATCTTTGTGGCACAATTATGCATTCACATGATATGAATGTAACTGGTGGCCCCAAACTTATATAGTCATCCAATGCATTGGGTAATGTTTTAATCTCATCAGATTACATGTATGGTGAACAAGAGGTTATTATATTAAAATTATTTTATTTTTTCTATTTTTTAGCATCAACTTATGTTTAGGATGTCATGTTTTATATTGTTGACACATTCCAATGTTACCTTCTTGTTATAATCATATATCATTCATCAATGTTCATTTTTGTGATTCATAAACCTTTTATGTTACCTTGATATGAATATTTAATCTCATGTATGACATTAAATTATGATATTCTTTGATTATTTCCTTAATAAGATTTATAGCTTACCCATTTATTCTGTATATCCCCAGGTTATCTTGTGTCATTTTAAAAAAACATGTAATTTTATGGCATGATAACAAAGTTTTCAATAATGTCATTGTGTACCTATTTTAAGTTGTGATGTTATTTACCCAATTAACCAAATACACTAGGCTTCATGATCTTTTGGGGCTATATTAAGTGTATATTTATATAATAAATCTTTAATTATGGTGTATTAAAGACATGGGTTGTCATAGATAGAGTGAATTGTCTTCATTTAAAACTATTTGCAAGATTTTCCCATTAAGATAAAATTTTAAATGTGGTGGATAATATAGATCAATTAAATTCCTATTGAAATATTCAAGATGGGTATGATTAAATTTATCCATGTAATGATAGAAATAATAAACACTGAAAACATAAAATACTTTATAGTGGTTCTCCTAAATCTCTAATCCACTCTTCACAAACTCTCTAACTTCTAGAGAGATGTGGACATTCACTATGATCTTAAATTTCTAAGGGAGTGAAGACCCTATGAAAATATTTCCATTTAACACCCTAGAGGCACAACCCACACTCTTTATGATAAATTCATAACTTACCCTACATTTTTAAGTAGAGGTACATTCCTTTCATTTTATAAGAAATGGTATAAACTTGTGTATATGTTTTTTTATAAAGTAAAAAAATTATTACCTTATAAATGAGGTACATCCATTTCTATTAATTTTTCTTAAACATTAATTAAAATAGATACAATACTTATAAAATTATATATTAAACAAAATAAAAAGTTAAAACAAGTAATGTAGTTGAATGAAGATGTTGGATATGGATATGAAATATTTTTCCCTTAATGAAGATAAATTTAACAATATAGTTTTGGGTGAAACAAAAATTATCCATTAGGAAATTAAAATGGACATAATTGAACAATTTGACCCAAACATTTCAACACTTTTTATCTAAGTATCCAGTAATGGTAGTCTGCTACTAGTTTTAAATAAGCCATTATCAATGATTCAAAAATGACTCATTATAATAGGTAATTCTATATAATGATTTATTAATTTATTTATGAATAAAACTCTATTGTAATCATGGTTTTTATAAATCTAGAAAATTTTATAATTATAAATGTTTAGATAAGTAAAATGTAGAAATTATTTGATACCTATTTAAACTCTTTCACTAACCAAGTATGTATTCCCTCATCTTTTTTTTCATATTGTGAACTATTTCTAATGTATCCTATTATTTGGATCACATGATACGATTCATTATGTAAAATTAAAATGTATTATATTAACATAATGAAGTCATTTGATCAATGTTTATGTATTATACTTATATTACATCCTCTTCTTAATGTATTATACATCAACTTAAGGAAGAAACACTTTCATTAATGCTTCCCACATTGCTTCATATACTATGGAAACATTTGAATGTTGTACCCTCAAATTATTAATATTATGTATTTATGAAATATCATATTAATTATCAGTACATAGAGAATTCTTCCCTTAATGATCAACATAACTTGGATCATCAATGTTTTACCAAATCATCAGATTTTTTTACCAATGAAAAAATTCCTCTCAAACCTATAGGGTTTTGATCCTGATATTTTCTATCAATAAAAACTAAAATCTTAAAGTATTAACGTAATATAAATTTGATATAATTTAGGTAATGAATTTAGTAGAAATAAAATAGTTGACCCATTTTTTTAGGAAAAAAGGACCCATAATGCTTAATATGTCATTGTATACTCACTATCTTAAAATCGAACTACATACTGTGAAATATAAAACACCGTGTGAAATAGATTAGGGGTATAACTTTAATTTATATCTCACTTCCATGAATGATATTAGTATAACATTCTCTTTTATTCATAATCATATAGAAAATTTTTGGACTGTGTTGGATCTTATTGTAGTATGTATCCATGAATTATTCTTCAATCATAATCATTATCTCATATATAACTCAAGGATATGATTATGTTTCTTATTAAAATAGGATAATTTGTAATAATATCTTGGTATAATATGGGGATGTTGAATCACACTTGTTAATATATCTCATATTTGTACAATGACATGCAAATACATGATAATTTCATTGAAAAACCCATATATCATAAAGAAAACAAAAATGCTAGAATCATTAGGGATGATTCTTATTATATATAGTGATAAAAATATATCATATATCATAAATTATGATTAAAATTATAGTATATCAAACCTTGTTCCATTTGACACATTAAAATAAGATTAATCAATAACAAATATATGATTAGAAACACAAAATATCAATATGACATGCTTGAATAAGGATTTGAATAATTAAATCAAGAAAACATGAATTTATAATGAATCACCACAAAAAAGAGTCTCGCGGTCATCTAGTGACATCCATCTATCATTAAAAACGATATACATTAAAATAGAAAAAAAATGCTATATTATATACTATGATATTTTTAAATCATAATTCATAAAAAAACAACAACTTTGAAAAAATATCCAACAATTATATATTTATAATATATAATGATCCAATAATAATTAAAATGATGGTAATCATAATAAAATTAATAAAAATTTAAACATAAACACTTTTACATGAATTAAAAAACTCCCATATCATAAACCATAAAAATCATATAAAGATAATAATAGTAGAACAATTAAACATAGTACGAAAGTTAAAGTTTCTTGTAATTATTAAAAAAATTGAATGAAAGAAAAAATAGGAAATATTTACCCCTTTTTTATAATTACAAAACACTCACATACTCTACCCCTTTTTTGAACGATAAAAAAGGTTATAATTAAAAGTTAATATAATGTAAGAATATATATAATAAGACAATAGTAAGGAGAGTAAAAGATATAATAAATTTAAATAAATAACCCTAGATATACTAAAGAGTAAGAATAAATAATTAAATCACAACTCAAGTAAAACATCTCTTCTATATCAAATATTTAATCATAAGTAAATGATAAAGAAGGAACAACCTAGGTAAATACTTCATCAATATTTCTCATTCATTCCAGAAAGATTCCCCTTAATAAATATTATAAATCAAAGTAAAATTAATTAGAAAAGGGAAACTATAATTTTATCTAATAATAACACTTAAGGAGCTACATTTAATAGATGAGACAGTTGAAACAAAAATAAGACTAAATGAAATACATAAAAAAGAAACACAAAAATCAAGCTTATAAAGAATTTGGTTCTATTTTATCTTTTTCTAAATTTCTATAATTTTAAATATTTATCCTTATTATATTTCTCAATTTATTTTTATAATTTTACCATGTTTTTTATTTCATTATTTTCTAACTATTCACCCATCTTTTATTTATAAATTACTTCTCTCACTAATCAACTAATTATTATTTTATAGTTTCCTTTAGAGAAATAACTCACCTCAATACCATTATAATCTCAAATATTATATCTATAAAATATAGTATTTTAAAAACTTATATTAAATTAATTATTGTGTATCTAGATGAAATAGTAAGATTAGATATAAAATATAGTTTGAAATACATATGCTTTGTAGGAGTAAATGTAATCAATGAGAAAAAAGCATTTAGTGCATGTTATTTCAAACCATAACAGCGGAAAAGAATATTTTATCCTCAGTTTTTAAATAGAACTAATGTAGGAAACATTAAAAATAATAGTTTCAATATTTTTTTTGGAAGATCAACATTTAAAATTCTCCCATAAGAGAATTTAAACCATGTTTCGCGGTTAGTTTTTTTTAGAAAAATCGACTTTGAAAATAAATTTCCATGTCAGTTTTATAAATTTAACCGCTATAGAAAAAATAAATAAATATTCCCTTCCATATAAATTTTATAATAAAAATGATGTTGCAAACATTCTATAGTACCTTTTACATTGTATTTTACCAAAACACCGACGTCGAAATTCATATTCTTTTGATTCCACCCCTATTTATAAAAAAACTAATGTGTAAATCTCTATCAAAAAACAGATTGAATTACCCTCTCTAAAAACATCTGAAACACTATAAAAACAAACAAAATAAAAAAACTTAAAGTATAGAACAAACCTATAAAAAGTAGCAAAATACACCAAATTAAAGTAAAAAATAGATGTCTAAATACTCATTTTTAAACATTAAATAAGAGACTTACTTAATAGTTTAAAATTTAAATATAATTAAAAAATAGTTTGTTAAAAACATCAAATATGGGTAAGTTACTCATTTGTATATAACTATACATCATTGAAAATATATAATAACAAAAAATATCCCAATATAGAAAATATAATATTTTGATATAAACCCTAAAACCATTAATATAACTAACCTTATCATATTCAGTTGTCACCCCTGTTGTGAGAATCTCAAACATGAATCTTAGAACATAATAAACACATTAAATCATTCCTTTTTGATGATGAAACAATGGTTATTAAACATTAACTTTAAAATGAAAACCAACACACACACACACATATAATAGAAAAAAATATTATCTAGTATAAAATATATTTACCCTTAATTTCACATATTTGATTTTATTTGTCTCTTGTACAGACAAGTGATCATTTTTAAAAAATTTAGATAATATATATTTTTATTAATAAACTATGAAAAAAAGTATAAAAATAATAATTAATAATAAGAAACTTTCAAAAAATAATTAAAACCAAACTGTTTTCAATTTTCAAAATGTTTTACGAACTCCACCTAATAAAGAGAAAAACCAATATAATGTGAATTCATATTGGAAGAATACTCTTAACATAAAATGACCACTATAATATAAAAATTTAATAATTAATGACATTAAAATGAATATTATTTCATAATTATCATAGTCTTCTTACCCTTCAATGAATGAAAAAACCAGTACCCAATCTCTATATTTTCTAATCTTTCACTTATAGATGTAACTCCAGAATCATTTTACAAATATTTCATAGGCATTGAAATTTATTCTAATTCAATAAGTCTATGAAAATTAGTGGTCTCATTTTTTATGAAAATAGTGTGTATATAACTAATTAAATAAGTAATATAGTAAGTTATTTTAAGGCATCATTATATAAAGAAAGAAAAACTAAAACATAAATTTTATTACATGGAAAAAAATTGTAACATATCTATACTGAAGGCATTGGGTAATTGTTTAATATCATGATATTCCATGTATGGTTCATGGGAAGTTATCCTAATAACATTATGTTATGTTTTCTTGGTTTTTAGCCTCATGGTATGCTTATGATATCATGTTTTATGTTTTTGACACATCCCCATGCTTCCTTTATACTATAATGTTTGTGTTTATGAATCTTACCCCTCTTATGTTACTTTAATATGCCTATTTACTCTCATGTACTGCTTTAAATTATCCAATGATTTTATTATTTCCTTACCATTCTTTATAGATCGACCCTTTATTATGTATGTCCCGAGGTTATCCTGTACAATTTTAAAAGGATTATGGAATTTTAAGGAATGTTTAGGAAGTTTTCAATAATTTCATTCTTTCCCAATATTATGTTATTATGATATGTAACCAATTACCCAAATGCACTAAGCATCATGATCTTGTGGGGAAGTATTAAATGTATCTTTATACAATAAATCATAAATTATGGTGAATTAAAGATATGTGTTTTCATATATGGGTGAATCGTATTCCTTTATAAAATTTTTCAAGATTTTATCAATTAGAGTAAATATTCAATGTGATGGATAATTTAAATAAATTAATTTCCCATTTTAATAATTAGTATGGGTACGATTAAATTCATTCAAGTAAAGAGATAAATGATAAACACTAAATGAATAATATATTTTACAGTGGTTCACATAAATATCTAATCCACTCTTCAAAAAATCTTTATCATTTGGAGAGATGTGGAATTTATAATGATATTTACTTTTTAAGGGAGTGAAAATCCAATTACAAATATTCTTTTTTCACCATAGAGGCACAGCCTACTGTCTTTATATTAAAGGCATAACTTACCCTACCATTTTAAGAATAGGTTTAACCATTCATTTTATAATAAAAGAAACAACCTTGTGTGTGTGTTTTTTGATTATGTAAGCACAAAAAATATTACCTTTCAAAGGAGGCATAACCTTATCCATGAATTGGTTTCATAAAATAATGGAAACAGATACAATACTTAGACTATGATAGATCAAAAAAAAAATAATGTAGAACATGAAATGTTGTTGAATGAAGATGATGGCTACAAATGTGAAATCTTAATCCCTTAATGATGATATACTAACCAACATAGTTTGGAATGAACTAAAACTTCTCCTTCATAAAATTAAAAGGAAAATAATGGAATAATTAAACAAAAACATTTCAATACTTTGTATCTATGTATCTTGTAATGGTAGTATACTGCAAGTTTGTTATAAGACTTTATTGGTGATTCAAAAAATGGCTAATTATAATATATAATTATACATGATGATTTATTCATTCATTTATAAATTATACTCTCTTATAATCATGGTTTTCATATTTCTATAAAAGTTTACAATTTTAAATGGTTAGATAATTCAAATGTGGAAAGTATTTGTTACCTGTTTAAACTTGTGAATTATCATAGTATCACTTCCTACCTCTTTCCTTTATATGGTGAATCCTTTTTAATGTTTCCTATTTTAGAATCAGTTGACACGATTTATTATTTAATATAAAAACTTATTCCATTAATATAATGAATTCACTTAATCAATGTATATGTATTCTACATATAGTACATCCTCTTCTTATTTAATTATGCATTGAATTAAGGAAGAAACATTGTCATTAATACTTCCCAAATTTATTTCATATATTATGAAAACAATTGAATTTTATATCTTAATTTTTTACTATTATTTCTTTATTAAATATCATATTAATGCTCAATTAATTGATAATTCTTCCCTCATTGGTCAATGTAAGTTAGATAATCAAGGTTTTAACAAAATTTCATATTTTTTTAAAAATAACTAGATTCCTATCAAAACTATAGGGTTTTGATCCTAATGTATTTCATAAATAAAAACTAAAACCTTAAAGGATTAAAATAATATAAATTACATAAATGGTAGGTAATGCATTTAATAGAAATTAAATAGTTCAATAATTTTATTTTTTAGAAAACAAGGACACATAATGATTAAAATTTTATTATCTATTCACTATCTTTAACTTCAACCACATACTATAAAATATCTAACACCATGTAAAATAGATTAAAGGTATAACTTTCACTCAGATATAAATCCCATGAATGATCTTAGTATAACATTATCTCTTTCTCGTACTCACATATAAAATCATAATGTTGTGTTTTAGCTTATTGTAGTGTACATCCATGAATTATTCTTCAATCATAATTAGTGGCTCATATTTACTTCGATGATATAATTATGTGACTTCATTAAATATGATTAGTTTTAATAATATCATTGTATCATATAGAGATATTGAATCACACATATCAATATATCTAATTTCTTAACTATGACATAAAAATACATGATAGTTTCAATGAATAATACATATATCATAAAAAATACTATAATCATAATGGATGATTATTATAATATGCAGTGATAAAAATATATCATATAACAAAAATGATGATTCAAATTATAATAGATTAAACCTCACTAAACTTGACAGATTGAAACAATAGTAATCAATAACCAGGATATGCTTAAAACTATTAAATATCAATACAATATGATTGAAGAATGATTTAAGTAATGAAATAAAAAAACAATAATTTCTAATGAATCATAAAAAAAATAATATCCTCTTGGTAATATAGTGACATCTATCTATTATTAAAAATTATATACATTGAAATAGAAAAAAACAAGCTATATTATATACTATGATATGTTTCAATCATAATTCATAGAAAAACAATAACCTTCTAGAAAATATTAAAAAATTATATATTTAGAATGACCAATGAACCAAGAATAGTTAAATTGATTCTAATCACAATAAAATTAATAAACATTTAAACATAAAATCATTAATATGAATTAAATAAAATTACATATTATATACCATAAAAATAATACAAAGAGAATAAAAATAGAACAAATAAAACCTAATAATAAATTTAGCGTTGTTTTTTAATTACTAAAAAATAAAGGATAGGGAAAAGAGCCAACATGGCACCCCTTTTGATAATGATAAAACATTCACTCACTCTCCCCCATTTTAGAATGATAAAGAAGGTGATACTTAAACGTTAATATAGTGTCAGAATATCTAGAATAAGACAATAGTAAAGAGAGTATGAAATATAATAGATTTAAATAAATTCCCTTAGATATACTAAATAGTATGAATATTGAATTAAATTAAAAATCAAGTAAATCATATCTCCCATATAGAATATTTATTCATAAGTAAATTATAATAAAATAATAATAATGGTAAATACTTCATTAATATATATCATCCATTCCAGAAAGATGTCACATAAATAATGTAATAAATAAAAGTATAGTTAATAAGAAAAGTGAATACATAATTATATGTAATAAAAACCTCTAAGGAGATATATTTAAAAGATGATACTGTTGAAAGAAAAAATAATAAAATAAATTTATAAAAAAGAAAAAAAAATAAAAATTATAAATAATTTGGTTCAATTTATTATTTTTCTACATTTCTATACAATTAATTACTTATCCTTATACTATTTCCCAATTTATTCTAACACTTTAACCATATTTTCAATTTCATTATTTCTTAACTGTTCACCCATATTTTCCTTCTCAATTTACTTCTCTGACTAATCAAATAATTGTTTTTTCAGTTTCATTTAGATAAATGACTTGTCTTATTGAAATTATAATCTCATATGGTATCTATAAAGGATAAGATTTTAAAATATTATATAACATTCATTATTGAAGAGATAATTTTTTAGAGTAGCTATAGAGTCTAGTTTTAAAAACATACATTTTGTAGGAGTAAATGTAATCAAAGGAAAATAGTAGATAGTGCCTTTTCTTATGAACCAAAATAGTGAAAAATAATATTTTAGCCTCGATTTTTAACTAACACTGATAAAATTGAAATTAAAAATAATATATTTGACTTTGTTTTTTAGAAAGTGTACATCAAAAAATCTCTTAAAACTGAATTTAATTCATGTCTCAAGGTTAGTTTTTTTTGTAAAAACTGTTGTTCAAGATATTTGTAACACCCCAAGATTTCATAGTACGTTATCTCTTCAATAAAATTCAATAACTTGCACTATACGCAACATCAAGTTCGAGCACACCACGACTTACCAAATTAATCGTTCAAAAAGTGGTTATGAATAGTATTAACCAAATTTTGAATTTTATATAATCCATATAATTTTAACATCCATATTATGTTTTTCAGACATAATTTAAGAACAAATTAAAATTTTCAGATAAAAGAAGTATTTTTAAAAAAATGAAATTTTACCGCCTTTTAATGACGAACCCTTTTTAAATAAAATATTCAACACTTTTTTATATTAAATTTGACAAAATAAATTTACACTTTAAAATCAGGACAAACAAATTTAGTTTGGATAAAAATTTGGTGTTTTTCTAATAACATTCTCATTTTGATGAATATTGGAAAATACTAAATTCTAATTAAAAACAACTTTTTTAATCAAAATAATTTATATTGTTAAATTATACATTTGAGGGATTTTAAAGTATCATTAGATTATATTTTTATCAATTAATATAATTTAGGTCATTGGATATAATTTCACATTTAAACTGGCATAAACCAGGGTCAATCATTTGATAGTTATTATTTCTTAAAGTCACGGTTTTTGTTTTGACAATGAGAATCAATTTTAAATTAATTTATTCCACTTCTGTGTTTTGAATTTGAAAAAATGGATTCCCTATTTGGAATAAGGAGGTCCCAATTGTGTAAATATTTTCCTTTTATTTTTAGACATTATGAATATTTACTTCGGTAAATATTTTATCTTCCATGGTTAATGGGAAAATCTGTTAAATAAGGGTAAACAAATATTATTATAATAATATTAAATTACAACAACATGTGTCATATTCTTATTGGTTGAAACATTTTCGAACATGGGCATCATTGGGTCTATTTTGGTACTACTTCGAGCCACTTGAGAGTGATAATGACACTTTATATTAATTAATTTAAATTAAAGATAAAAATGACATAAACATATATCTTTTAGTAAAACAATTATTAAAAGGTATTATATAAGTCATATTTTTTACTATAAATATTAATTATAAATATAAAAATATTTCCTACATAATTTTATTTTATTTATAATTTTTATACATTAAATAATTAAATTTATTTATGACGCAATGATGATGCCATAATTACCTTATAATAAAAGACTCAAATAAATGGTATTATAAATATTAAAATAAATATAATTTCTACGTTTTTATGACATAAAAGAATTTTCCAGGGGAAGATGACATGTTTCTATTGATTAAATGTATCTTTTTCATAGTAATCAAGTTTTTATGGCTTTCACAAAAACCAAATACTAAATAGTGTCAAAATTGATATAAATGAGTTTTTAAAACAAATATTATATTATTAAATTATATAATATTTCTTAAAATCTAAGGTTTAGAAAAAGGGCTTAAATAATACTATATATGTCATTAATTAACCACTTGAGTTTATCAGGGATGTTTAGAGTATGTTTATTAATCATATAGTGTAAGAATACAAGAAGACTCGGTAAAAGTTAAACTTTTTAACAAAGAGTTAAATCTAAAAGATAAGGTTAATATGGTGAAATAAACCTGTATAAAACCTATTGGTTGAGTGTTTTTCGACCCATCCCCACCTTATCCTAGAAATAATTCATTTTTGAGCCTTTATAAACTGAAAATTATTTTATTATAAAATAATTTTTCAATCTTTTCCTAAAGTGACCCTCACATCTCTTATAAAAGGGAACTTCCCCTTCTCTCAAAATCATAGCTACAAAACCTTTTGGCTCAGCCAAAACCTACACAAATATCCACCCAACTTACCTCACATAAACCTAGATTCATTACATTTATCATAAATCCAACTTAAGGATCCCTTTTGATCAACTCAAAAGGAAACACCCGAAGAAGAGGTAATAATTTCACCACCCTCTTTCAAGTTATTTTCTTCTTCATCTTCTTCTTTCTTTGTTGTTTACATAACAAAATAATAACTTCAGTACATTCTACATAGTATGATGTTATTATAAATATTGTACAACCATATTATTTATTCAATCCATCAAATAAATGACAAAGTCACCATACGTGCATACGTACAACATACCGTCTCCACATCGTGGTGTAGTTTGTTATTCAAACACTTCATTATTTGGATGGGTATAATAATGAGTATAACTGATGTAAATAATAAATATAACATGTTAAGTATTCTGTATATATGATATATCATCCAATTCCATATGATTTCACCATCAATATAATGATATTGTAACTCGTGCGTACATACAGATTACCATCTCCACGACCCGATGAGAATCATTTCCACATTCACCATTAAATAGTGATTATACAAATATATATTATTAATAAGTATGTGATATATGACATAATAATAATAATACTACTTAATATATATATATATATATATATTTATGAACTTACATATATCTTATTCACTTACTTCCATTCAATACGATATGAAAATGAAAATAGCGTTTATGCGTACGTACAGCCTATCGTCTCCATAAACGATGTTTTCCATTTCATATATATATATATCTATTATACATATTTATATTCTAAATATATATGATATATAAATCATGTGTTATATTATAGGAGAATTTAAATCATGATCTAAATGATACGATCATGAATTACCAGTTAAAACACATACGATAAAGAATGTGATTATTACCCTAAATGTTAATTTAACATGGAAAACATTATTAAATGGGTAGTATAAAGTCATAAATTAATCATGTATGATATAATAAATATGAATATAGTTCTGGTATAATTTAATAACATACTATGGTCATTATACAGGACGTTAAATGTACCCTCGACCAAATGAAAGTTCAAGGTAAGAGTTAATTCTAAAATCTATTTATTATCCGAGGTTGTTTTTACATGACTATCTAATAGGACCTCTTTATCTTCAAAATCTGTGTTTCATAAAAATATTTTCAAAAGGAATATTTTAAGGTTTAATTTAAGTGAATCTTTAACTATATCATCATTTTAAATGGTTTAAATATTTATTCTTATAAATCATTCTCATTAATGTCCATGTTTTCAAAATGGTTTTTAAGGATTTTTTATATGGACATGAATGTTTTTAAAATGTTAATTCCTTTAATAAGTTTCAAAGTGGTATGGTAATGTTTATTTCAAAAATTTCCTTAAATGTCTTCCTTTATAAATTGTGTTAATTATAAATGTTTTCATGAAAAAGTGTTATTTCTCTCAAAGAGTTTTACAAATCATTTTCATCTATGTCAACATCCTTTGGTAGATTTTAAATTTGTCTAAATTTGAATTATTATGATACAAATATTCCATATTTTATTGAAGTTTTTGTGATATATTTGATTGTGGATATGTTATTTTTATACCATTCATGGTTAATGGTTAACAAATTGACATTCTATATGCTAGTTTTAATACAAATGTTTATGTTATTACATTTTCATATAAGGAATGTATTGGAATTAGTATGTGATCGGTGGAGCCCGATATAGCTCCTTGGTGCATCAGTAGGTCTCACGAGACAATTAGACGTGGAATTGGCCAAGGCCTTTCCCACTTTGATATAATGTTTTGGACAAGGCCTTAATATTTTTTAGAAGTCTTGTCTGAGGCTTTGAAAAAATGTTTTATAATGTATGACATTATACATTCCCACATAATGAAAATAATATTTATGGGTCATGTATTTATTAGACTAGTAGAATACCCATGATTATGTTTTATTATGGCATTATTTACTCATCTCATATTCCTACCATAAAGTGTTCATGTTTATTATTTGTAAAGGAATGTGTTTTCTATTAATCACCATGCCTAATGTTTATGTTATCATCCGAAATATTGATTACTCTTACTGAGCATTTGTGCTCACCACTTTCTTATGTTTCATTTTCCTAGGATATGAAGAATTTAGTTTTGAGTGACATACATGCATAATCTAGAAGTCTTGAATGTTTCTAATAGAATAAATTAGTGTTGTATTTCCTTTCAAGTTTTAATGTTGAACTTATTTATATATCTTGTTTCCCAGGCTACTAAACTGATCAGGCTTTTGGGATTTGATCCCTTGTGATCATGCCAATGTTATGTAATAATGCATCGATTTTGGGTAACTGGGGTCGGGGTGTTACAATATCTTTCCATGTTATTTTTATAAATTTAACTAATGCAGAAACAATAAATAAATAAATAATCCTTTACACATAAGTTTTACAAAAAACCACATTGTGAAAAAAAATACAGGACTTTTGATGTTGTCATTTTCCAAAAAATGACATCGAGATTCCACTTATTTTGATTCCACACCAATTTATAAAAAAATTAATTTGAAAATATCTATTTAAAAAAACACATCTAATTACCCTCTTCATAAACATATGAACCCCTATAAGAACAAACAAAATATAAAAACCTCAATCAGAGAAAAAACCTATAAAAAGAAATACAATACACCAAATTAAAGAAGAAAATGGATGTCTAATTATCATTTTTCTAACTTTGATTAAGAGAAATTCATGAAAATTTAAAATTTAACCATACTCAAAAAATAGTTTTCAAAAAAACATAGAATATTAGTAAGGTCTTAACTCATATAAGACTCTACATCATTGAAATTATATAATAAAAATGATAGTTATAATATTAAAAAATAGAATATTTTGATATAAAACCTAAAATCATTAATAAAACCAAACTTATCAAATTCAGTTGTCACCCCAATTGTGAGAATCTCAAACATGAATATTAGAAAATTATAACCACATTCCATCATTACTTTTTGATGAAGAAATTGTGGTTATGAAAGATAACCTGAAAATAAAAACCAACACACACACACACACATATAAATATATATATGATAGAAAGAAAATATTATTTAATATAAAATTTAGTCACACTTAATTTCATGTATTTGATTTTGTTTGTCTTCTATATTGATAAGTGATCATTGTTAAAATTCGTACATGACATATATTATTATTTATCAACTATTAAAACATTAAAAAAATATGAATTAAAAATAATGAACATAAAAAAAGAATAAAAAATTCTTTTTTAACAATTTTATAAAATTTTACGAACTCCACCTAATAAAGGGAGAAACCAATATATTGTGAATTCATGTTGGAAGAATATTCCAAACATCTAATGAAAATTACAATTTAAAAAATTTCACAATTAATTACATGAAAATAATTATTAGTTCATAATTATCTTTATCTTTTTACCCGTCAAGGAATTGAAAAAACTAGAACCCAATCTTTGTATTTTCCAATATATCACATATATATGTAACTGTAGCATCATTATCCAAATATCACAAATTTTTTGAAACTTATTTTCGATCTGTAAGATAATTAAAATAAGTGGAATCATTTTTAATGCAAAGTGTGTGTAGATACCTAATTAAATATGTAATATAGTAGGTCAATTGATGTCATCATTATTTAAATAAAGGAAAACTAAAACAAAAATTTATTTAAATAGAATACAACTATAACATAGGTATGATGAGCATATTGGGTAATGTTTTAATCTCATGATATTATATATATAATGTTCAAGATGTTATCTTAAATACATTATGTTTTGTCTTCTTGGTTTTTAGATTCAATTTATGCTTCTGATATCATGTTTTATGTTGTTGACACATTACCATGTTGCCTTTATGTTATCCTCAAATATTATGCTTTAGTGTTCATGTTTATGAATATTACACCTTTTATGATACCTTGGTATACATATTGAATCTCATGTACTACTTTACCTTATTCTATGTTTTGTTTATTTCATTACTAGGATTTATAGCTCACTCCTTTATTATGTATGTCCCTAGGTTATCCAGTGTAGTTTTTAAAGAAAAATGAAACCTTAGGGGATGTTGAGGAATTTTTCAATAATGTAGTTGTATCCATACTTTATGCTTTTATGTTATGTACCTAATTACACAAAAAAACTAGGCCTCATGATCTTGTGGGGTTGTATTAAGTGTATCTTTATATAATAAATCCCGAATTATGATGTGTTAAGGACTTGGGTTGTCATAAAGGGGGTGATTTGTATCCATTAAGTTTTTTCAAGAGTTACTCAATAAGAGTAAATATTAAATTTGATGGATAATATAAATCCATTAAATTATTATTCTAATATTCAGGAATGGTATTATTAAATTCATGCAAGTAATGATAGAAAGTTTAATCACTAATGCATAAGATATTTTAAAGTGGTTCAAGTACATCAAAACTTTCTCTTCACATACTCTATAACTTCTAGAGAGATGTGGAAATTCACTATGATATTAACTTTTTATGTAAGTGAAAACCCTATTACATTATTTTCTTTTTACACCTGAAAGGTAAAAACCAATGTTATTAAGTTACCGGTATAACCTACCCTACCTTTTGAAGACTAAGTATAACATTTCATTTTATAAGAAAAGAAACAACCATACATATTTTTTTGATTAAATAAGAATGAAAAATATTACCTTTTAAAGGAGGTATACCATTGTCTATGAATTAGTGTTATAACTTAATGAAAACAAATACAACACTTAGATAATAATAGATCAAAACACAAATAAAATGTCATAACCATTAATGTAGTTGAATAAAGATGATGGGTATGGATGTGAAAGATTTCCCCTTAAAGAAGATATATTAAACAATATAGTTTGGAGGGAACCAAGACTTCTCCTTTAGAAAATTAAAATGAAAATAATGGAAAAATTCAATATAAATATTTTAACACTTTGTATCTAAGTTTCTAGTAATGGAAGTCTACTGCCTTTTTGTTATAAGCCTTTTTCAATGGTTAAATAATAGATCATTATAATAGATAATTATTCATGAATATAAAATCACTTATTTATGAATGATACTCTTTTTTAATCCTGTTTTTGATTATTCTAAAAAAATTTAAAAATTTAAATGGCTAGATAAGAAAAACAAGGAAAGTATTTGTTACCTATTTAATCTCATGCATTAACCAAGTATCGCTTCCCATCCCATTCCTTTATATGGAGAATTATTTATAATTTATATTACTTTTGGATGACATGATATGATTACTTGTGACATATTACAATGTATTCCCTTAATACAATGAATCCATTTGATCAATGTGTATGTATTCGACTTATACTACATTCTCTTCTCAACGTATTGTGCATCGACATGAGGAAGCAACATTGGCATTAATTCTTCCCACATTTCTTTCATATACTATGTAAAAATTTAAATTTCATATCTTATAAATTCATAATATTATTTATTTATGAAATATCATATTAATTAGTAGTGTATAGATAATTCTTCCCTCAGTGCTCAATGTTACCCAGATCATCAATGTTTTAATAACTCTTCATATTTTTTTACCAATAACCATATTCCTCTCAACCCTGTAGGGTTTCGATCCTTCTGTCATTCAAAAATAAAAACTAAAACATTGAATGATTAAAGTAATAAACAATCAATATAATTTAGATAATTCATATAATAGAAATAAAATAGTTGAACCATTGTTTTTAGAAAACTGGGACCCAAAATGCTTAATATGTCATTGTCTATTCACTATCATAGTATTCAACCAAATATAGTGAAATCACCAATACCATGTGAAATAGATTAAAGATAAAAATTTCACTTATATATCACTCCCATGAATGATCTCAGTATAAAATTATCTCTTGTTCATACACATATAAAAATTTTTACTCCTATATTGCAGTTTGTTTTATTATGAATCCATGAATTCATCTCCAATCATAATCAGTGTCTCATATTTACCTAAATGATATCTTATGTTCCTTATTAAAATAATATAATATTTATTAATATCTTAGTATCATAGGGATAGGTTAAATCACACTTTTCAATATATCTAATATTTTTACTATGACATGCAAATCCATGATAGTTTTGATAAACAAAAGATATATCCTAATGAAAAAAAATGATTGAATCATAAGGGTTAATTCTTATCATGTCTAAAAATAAGACCATATAATATAACAACATTGATGCTTAAAACTCTATTAGATGAAACCTCATTCAATTTGATTTATTAAAACAATATTAATCAACATCCAAGATTTGTTTAAAACTGTTAAATATCAATACAATATGATTGAAGAAGGATTTAATTAATGAAATCAAGAAAACATGAATTTATAATTAATAATAATGAAAACATAGTACTTTGTCCATCAGGAGACATCCATATGTCATTAAAAATGATATACATTGAAATAGAAAAAAATACTCTATGTCATATACTATGATATGTTTCAATCATAATTCATAAAAAACAATAACTTTTGATTTTTTTAAATAATTATATATTTTGAGTAACCAATGATCCAAGAATAATTAAACTGATGATAATCACAGTCAAATTAATAACCATTTAAACATAAACACATTTAAATGAATTAAAAAACTCATAGATCATAAACCATAAAAATATTTAAGGAGAAAAAAACAGAACAAATAAAACATAATAAGTAAGTAAGAATTGTATTGTAATTATTAAAACAATTAATGGAAAGGGTAAATAAACCACATCCCCCCTTTTGATAATGATAAAGCACTGACAAACTCTCTCCCTTTTTATAATGATTAAACAGTTGATACATAAAAGTTAACATAGTGTAAGAATATCTAGAATAAGATAACTGTAAGGTGATTAAAATATATAATTGTTTTAAATAAAATTTCTTATATATTCTAAATAGTATTAATAAATCATTAAATTATAACTCAAATAAAAAAATCTCCCATAAATAATAGTTAATCATAACTAAATGACAATGAAATAATAACAATGGTAAATAATTCATCAATATTTCTCATCTATTCCATAAATATTTCCATTAATAACTATAATAAATCAAAGTAGAGTTAATAAGAAATGGGCATTAATAGTTATATAAAATAAAAAATTCCAAGTAGATACATTTAAAAGATGCCAGAGTTGAAATAAAAACAAGAGTAAATGAAATACTTAAAATAGAAACACAAAAATCAAACTTATAACGAATTTGGTTCCATTTCATATTTTTCTACATTTTTATACATTTAAATATTTATCATTATTCTATTTCTCAATTCCATTAAACTATTTAACCATATTATTAGTTTCATTTTTTTTAAGACTATTCACCCATCTTTTCCTTTAAATATACTTCTCTTACAGATCAAATAATTCTTCTTTTTTAGTTTCCTATTGATAAATAACTTGTCTCTCTACAATTATAATATAAGATATTGTATCTATAATGGATAGTATTTTCATATATTCTAGTACATTTTTTATTGAAGATAAAGAATAAATATTCAGAGAAGCTATAAAATCTAATTTGAAAAACCCAATATTTATAGGAGAAAATTTAATCAAGAAAAAGAAAGAAGATGGTGGATCTTCTTGTAAACCACAAAAGTTGAAAAGAATATTTTTTCATCGGTTTTTAATCAAAATTAATATATTTAATTCTAAAAATATTAGTTTATACTTTATTTTTTTATAAAATCAACGTTAAAAATTATTCTAAAATTGAATTTAAGCCATGTATTGTGGTCAGTAAAAAAACTGATGTTGAAAACATCTTTTCATATTAGTTTTATAAATTTAACTGATATAGAAACAAAAAATAATTAAGTATTCTGTTCCACTTTGGTTTTATAAGAAGATAGATGTGGAAAACTTTCCATAGGACTTTTGACATTGTCTTTTACCAAAAATACTCGTCAAAACTCATATTATCTTTATTCCACCCTAGTTTTAGAAAAAAATATTTTGGAAATATCTAGTTAAATAACAGATTGAATTACCCTATCAAAAAAATCAGAAACCCTAATAAAATAGAATATACCAACTTAAATTTGAGAATAACCCTATAAAAATAAATAGAATAAACCAAATTAAAGAAGAAAATGTATATCTAAATACTATTTTTAAGATTATTTAAGAGGCATACCTGATAATTTAAAATTTCACCATACCTAATTTTTTTAAGAAAACTTCAAAGGTGGGAAAGGAATTCATTCATATACAACTCAGAATCATTGAAAATTTGTATTAATAATGAATGTTATAACAATAAAAAATAGAATGTTTTGATATAAAACATAAAATTATTAATATAACCAACCTTATCAAATTAACTTGTGACCCATGTTATGAATATATCAATCATGAATTTTAGAACATAATAACCACATTTTGTCCTTCCTTTTTGATGATGAAACAATGGTTGAGAAACATTAACTTGAAAATAAAAACCAACACACAAACACTCACCCATATATATAATATAAAATAAATATTATCTAATATAAAATATATTTACCCTTAATTTCACATATTTGATTTTATTTGTCTCATGTATCAACAACGGATCATTGTTAAACCTTTTACATGTCCTATATTTTTATATATCAACTATCAAGACATGTATAAATAATAATAATTAAGAATTAAAAACTTATAAATAAAATAAAACCAACTTGTTTTACATTTTTCTAAAAGTTTTATGAACAATTATTAATAAAGAGAAAACCCAGTATAATGTACATTACTATTGACCAAATAATATTTACATCCAATAAACACTAAAATATAAAAATTACATAATTAATGAAATTAAAATCAATTTTAGTTCATAATTATCTTAGTCTTATTACCAATCAAGGAATGAAAAAAAACAGCACCCAATCTCTATATTTGCTAATATATCACATATAAATGTAATTTTAGCATCATTATCAAAATATTGAATTGGTGTTGAAATATATTCTTAATCTATAAAACCATAAAAAAAGTGGTCTCATTTTGGATGAAAAGCATGTGTAGATACCTAATTATATATGTAATATTGTAAGTCACTTGAAGTCATCTTTATTTGTTGGCGCCAAAATGTTGGAAGAAAAGAATGAAGAGAAAGAGGCCCCGCAGCTGGCTTCGCGAAGCCACTGCGCGGAGTCCTCCCAAGCAACGCGGCTGCCGCGAAGCCAAGGAGACGGTCCCCTCCGTGAACACCCCTGACATTCACGATCCCTCCGTGAAGCCGAGGAGGTGGTACCCTCTACGAATGCCCCTGACGTTCGTGCGCCTGCTGCGAAGCACAAGAGTCAATACCCTCTACTAAACTAATCAGTATTTCAGGATTTGATCCCTTGTGATCATGACAATGTTATGTAATAATGCACTGCCTCTGTGTAACTGGGGTCAGGGGGTTAAAGTTGGTATCAGAGGTAGTTTAGTACAAACCATGGAAACTAGATTAAGATAAAATCTGTTAGATAACATTACCCTAAGATAGAATTTGAAGATTTGTATATAATAACATATTTTAATTTTGGTAATGTAGAGATTTTGTGTATTTTCCAAGAAATAAACCCCTATATGGATACGGGCTGGTAGAGGTGGTTTTTGAACAGATGTACCTAGGAGTGAAAAATATGACAAGGAGTTTTGAGCTTTACCTGGGGTATCCTAGTACACGACAACGGTCCTTTATGCACTCTTGGTTATGACACTCTAGGGGGGTTTTCTTAGGATAATTCACATTTTAATTAGAATCCATTATGAAGGATTTATGAATAAATATTTTCTCAAAGAAGACATTTTATTATTATTGATTATATGCATAATCTTTTTAATTTACATTAGGTATTTTACAGGTTTGGAATTATGAATTGTGATTCATAAACTAACCCAGTGTATGCCATTGTTTAGAAATGGTTCCTAGTAGATGGAATGAGAACTCCAGTTTTACGCATGATCCAACGATTAAAAAGGATCATATTTTTCACGGTATTAAGCCAACATTTAGAAGGGAAATAGTCTCCCACATATTTTCATTATATGAAGAAATAGTATCATGTATCAATAAGATAAGTAAAAAATTCTATGAGCCCTGTGTGTTTAAATGGAAGTAAGAGAAGAAAAGGATGGAAGAGAGAAAGATGGATAAAGGTAATAGATTGAAGGAAGGATTTCCCCATATGTGATAATTTTGGAAAGAATCACCTTGGTAAATTCTTGAAGGGAATGAGATTTTGTTATATGTGTGGAGAAAAAGAAAACCAAGTACGTGATTGCAAGGGTATGAAAAAGGTGTCAAAGGGACAAGGGTTCATTTGCAAGGGGTTGGTACACTATGTGAATCAATGTCCAAATCATCATAGTATTCCCCAAATGATTCTATTGGATAATAATAAAGTTATGATACTACCACAAATGAAGATGAATGACTAGTGTTCTTATGTAGTTATAAAAGAATTATTTCATTTGAGTGTTGTATCAATGATGTATTGGTTTTATGAATTATGTAAATAAATAAGGATTGTACTGTTGTACTATTTCATTGAGGATTTGAGATTATATGGTTATAAGAAATGTTACTCAATAACAGGTTAATTTTTTGGGAAAATATATGGTTTAAGGAAAGATAATCCTTAATATGGTTCTGATATTGAGGTAGTGATTTTGGAATAATATATGATTTATTTGGATAAATTACATTCGATATTCTTGACTACCTTGAAACTAATTAATGATTTGTATATTCCATAATTTTTGAAGTTTACCACATTTTTGGAAAGGAGTATATCTAGTATTCTATAAAGAATAAGGGAGCATGAATGTAATCAATAAGTTTTTATGGTAATTCAAGGTGTTATACTGTTTTAAAAGAATACATTATGAAGGTATTCATGTGTTATTATGTGGAAAAAAGGATCTTCATTGTGTTTACCTTCCTTATAAATTTTGGACTGTGAGTTTGGATAGAAGTATTTTGGATAAGTCTAAAGTTTATAATAAATTAATTTTGACATTGGATACTATTTTTAAGTTTAAATCATTTCTTAATATTATTTTTGGATTATTATAAAAAGTACAACCCGAAGATCAGGCGAAAACCCGTTGCGTCTAGCAAGGCTGTGAAACTTGAACACGCAACCAAAAGGGTGATAAGGGTGGATCACCAACCTCTGACATACGTGATGTCCTGGTTTGTATTATGTATCTTTTTAACAGTTAGAAAAATGAATTATAAATTCAATATTTTTGTAACCCTATATGATTAGGATAAATAGAATATTTTTATATTCTACAATCTTTTAGAGTGAAAGATGAGTTTGGGGTAGGAATTTGTTGAAGGATGAAACTCTACTTGTCAAGTATATATATATATATATATATTTCCTCTTATTATATGAATAATTTAATTCATAAACATTCGGTAAGGGATCTTAAAACCAAAATTGTTTTATCTTAATACCATATGTTTTGTTGAACCGATGATATTTTACTTCATATTAGATTGATTCCTTTGATGCCCTCAATTTTACAGTTGTTTGTGATTGATGACCTAAATTAATCCCTATAAATTTTTAAATTTTCCACAAATTATGTGTCTCTAATTTCCACCAATTTTCTCCTAATTTAGATCATAATTTGGTTGTGACATTTTTATTTCCCTTTCGCTCTTATTAAGACTAAATTTTATGAACCCAGTTTTCGATGTGGGCTTTCCACAAAGGTATTTTTCTAATTTTAACCATTTCTTTTTGAATTTTTTTTCCAATTGTGAGGAAAAAAATTATTTAAGTATGGGAGAATTTAACAACCCCAGATTTCATAGTATGTTATATCTTCAAAGAAATTCAGTAACTTGGGCTACACGCAACACCGTGTTCGAGCGCACTACGACTTACCAAACTAATCGTTCAAAAAGAAATTATGAATAGTATTAAATGAATTTTGAAATATATATACTAGATATAATTTTAACATCCATATTATATTTTTTAGACATTATATAAGAAAAAAAATCAAATTTTCAGTTAAAAGAAATATTTTTCAAAAAATGCAATTTTGCCGCCTTTTATTGGCGAACCCTTTTTAAATACAACATTTGAAACTTTTTTTATTTAATTTTACAAAATAAAATTATTATTTAAAATTAGGACATAAAAATTTAGTTTGGATAAATTTTTGGTGTTTTTGTGATAACTTTCATATTTTGATTAATAGTGAAAAATACTAAATTTTAACTAAAAATAACTTTTTTAATCAAAATAATTTATAGTGTTAAATAATACATTTGAGTTGTTTTAAAGTATAATTAGATTATATTTTTATCATTTAATATAATTTAGGTCATTGGATGTAATTTCACATTTAAACTAAACATAAACAAGTGTCAATCTTTTGATAGTTATTATTTCTTAAAAACACGCTTTTTTTACAAAGGGAATTAATTTTAAAATAATTTCTTCCACTTCTGTGTTTTGAATTTGGAAAAATGGATTCCATAATTTGAATCATAAGTTCCAAATTGTGTAAATAGTTCACTTTTATTTTTAGACGTTATGAATATTTACTTCAGTAAATATTTTAATTACCATGGTTAAAGGGTAAATTTGGTAAATAATGGTAAACAAATATTATTATATTAATATTAAATTATCCTAACATGTATCCTATTCCTATTGGTTGACAAATTTCCGAACATGGGCATCGTTGGGTTGATTTTGGGACCACTTGGAGCCACTTGAGAGTGATAATGACACTTTATATTAATTAATTTAACGTAATGTCAAAAATGACAAACATATATATCTTTTAGTAAAATAATTTCTACAGGGTGTTATAAAAGTTCTATTTTAGACTATAAATATTAATTAGAAAGATAAAAATATTTTCTACATAATGGTATTTTATTTATAATTTTTAGAATTTAAATAATTAAATTTATTTATGACACAATGTTGATGCTGTAATTACCTTATTAATAAAAGAATCAAATAAATCATATTATAAATATTAAAATAAATATAATTTGGAATTTTTATGACATCAACGAATTTTATAGGTGAATATGAAATGTTATTATTGATTTAATTTATCTAGTTAGAAGTAATCAAGTTGTGATGACTTCCATAAAAACCAAATACTAGATAGTGTGAAAATTGACATAAATGAGTTTTAAAAAAATATATTATTAATTATATTATATTCCAAAAAATATAAGGATCGGAATAAGGGATTAAATAATATTATATATTTAATTAATGAACTAATTGAGGTTATCTTGAAAGTTTAGAGTATGTTTATTAACCATATAGTGTAAGAATACAAAAAGACACGGTAAAAGTCAAACTATTTAACTAAGAGTTAAATCTAAAATATAAGGTTAATATGGTGACCTAAACCTGTATATAACCTATTGGTTGAGTTGTTTTCGACCCATACCCACATTATCCTAGAAATAAAACATTATGGAGCCATTATATACCTAAAATTAGTTTATTATAAAATAACATTTCAAGCTTTTCCTAAAGTGACCCTCACCTCTCTTATAAAATGGCACTTCCCTTATCTCAAAATCACACATCCAAATACATTTGGCTCATCCAAACCCTACCCAAATATCCTCCCAACATCCCTAAAATCAATATAGAGTCCTTAATTTGATTAGAAAGGCTACCTAATGATCCGTTTTGATCAACTCAGAAGGAAACACTTGAAAAAGAGGTAATAATTTCACCACCCTCTTTCAAGTTCTTTTTTTCTTCCACTTACTCTTCTTTATTGTTTCCATAACAAAATAACAACTCCAGTAACTTATACATACTATGATGTGATTATAAATATGGTACAACCATATTCATTATTCTATCCATCCTATAAATGACAAAGTCACCATACGTGTGTACGTACAGCTTACCGTCTCCACGTCGTGGTGTAGTTTGTTATTCAAACACTTCATTATTTGGATGGGTATAATAATGTGTATAACTGATGTAAATAATAAATATAATATTTTAATTATTATTTATATATGATATATCATCCAATTACATTTGATTTTGATTGTTCCGGGCGTAGCGGAAGCTCATGTGTGAATGTTCCCACTTAGCTTTTTGTCATTAGCAATGATCAATCCTGGATCAATATGATGATAAATTCCAGACTCTACCAATGAAATCACAAAAATATAAAAAGAAGAAGAATAGTCCCGGAACCACAAATGATGATCATCACAGGTTGATTATAATTAATTTAATTATTTGACAAGAAGTACCTTTTATGACATTCTTTCTTCATTGATATTTCTATTCACGTTCCAATGTTATTCGTCATTGCGTCGTAGAAGCCAAGTGTAGAATTCCTCTAGTAGTGATCCACACATGCACCACATATATCTAGATCTCGCCAAAGGAGTCTCCGGGTGATAGCACGGAGAAACCTTTGCTTGTGTTTTCCACCTTAGATCATGTTGATCCGATGGAGGAGGATCTCTCTCAGTCTTGAGAGTGTTCTTGGAGGAAGGAATTCATTCAACCTTGAGAGAATTATCTAGAATTGTTCTGCATAATGATTAAAGAAAAATTTTGGGGTTGTGAGGATATTTAAAATTGTGTTTGAGGTTATAGAGTTATGAACATAAATAAAATAGTTACACATTTTATTTATTTCATTAACTCTTTTTGAAACCCCCCACCATGTAGAATCATTAATTCCTTGACATGCGCCCACACTGATTATAAAATATCATTTAATAAAACAATATTATTTCCTCAAAATCCCAAATTGAAAAACTACATTGTGTGTAATCATTAATACATGGCGTGTACTTTTTTTTCATAGAACTACACAGAGTGTAATCATTAATACACGATATCTACTTGTTTTTCATTTCCTTTCCAAAATGAAAACTATACAGCATGTAATCATTAATACACGACATGTATATCTTGTTTTAATTTTATTCTTCCAACAGCATTAAATCTATTTAGGATTCCTTGAATAATTATTAAACCACGTACAAAAATAATCTTTATTCTAGTTGAGATACATGGATACACTTAGTGTGTGGCCCTCTAGGACTCTTTCTCATTGACATTAGGCGGGCTTGCCTAAAGTCCAAGATTACTGTCTAGCAACGGGTCAAGGAACCCAAGAGAAAGAAGTTGACGCTGCATTGACGTGTCACATCATACGAACACTTACTGTGTAATTTAATCCCTTTGTATTAATAACTCATCAATCAGGTTTCATGGTAGTGTCATAAAACTATATGCCTGATCTGTCATTCTTTGACTTCCAGAAATAAACTCGTCGTTACACCATGACCATGAAATTTAGGCAACAGTTATATTTCAATCAAAGGGCCCGAGATGTCTACTTCTATAAATATGGAAGGGACAAATCCTTCCTCGACTTATCCATTAACAACATGTCATTCGTGATGCACCCAACGTACCCTACATCCCTCCAACTGTCTTCATGACGATTTTCATCAGAAAATCTAAGTGCATGAGTCATGACATGAGTTAATGATAATAATCTAGTCTATGGATCATTACAGATGCTCATAGATATAAATGTATGATGACACCAAGACATGCAGAATTTCTACTAGTGGGTCTGTTCTCATAATCTCCCATCTTGGAGATTACTAAGTGTGAACTCCATGAGAGAGAGTCTCGTCTTCCTAAAAGTACTCACACATGACGGTCTTTGTACTATGTGTCCTATCATAGTATTTCATCCAACCGTAGAACATTATTTAAGAATATTGTTATAACATTTTAAAGTTCTCATCATAACGGGGATCTGCCATGACATTATTAATGCAACAAATATTCCAGGACATTATTATATTATAGTCATGTAGAACAATGAACAATATATATAATAAATGTACATTCACATAATCAAAGTACTAATAGTTGGTTCTTAGGAAACAAACTCTAACCAACTCCCACTTGGACTAGAGCCAACTACCTATGACTTTTAGTCCATTAGACCTCACATGATGATCATGTTTCTACTGAGTGAAGGCTTTAGTTAAGGGGTCCTCCATGTTGTCTTCCGTTGAAATACTGCTCATTGTAACTTCACCTCTCTGAGAAAAATCCCTCAAGAGATGATATTTTTGACATATGTGCTTTGTCTGCTAATGTGACCTTGGCTCCTTTGCAAGTTCCACCGTTGCAATATTATCATAATAGAGTGTGATATGATCTTTAATCCTAGGTACTACATATACCTCTTGGAAGAAACTTAACATCTATACTACATCTTTAGATGCCTTAGAAGCTACAAAATACTCGGACTCTGCTCTAGAATCTACCACCACACCTTTCTTTGTGATCTTTCAGCTCACTGCACCTCCATTCAAACTGAAGATGTATCCAGCCCGCGACTTCATGTCATCTTGGTCTGTCTGGAAACTAGCATCTACATTTCCTTTGATGACTAGTTCTTTATATCCTCCATAAACCAGGAAAATATCCTTAATACGCCTTAGCTACTTAAGGATAGTTTTGACTTCCATCCAATGGTAGACTCCTGGATCTGCTTGATATATGCCTACCACACTTAATGCGTAAGCAATATCTATCCTTGTACATAGAATTTCATACATGACTGACCCAATCACGGATGAATAAGGGATCCTTTAAATTTTCTTTCTTTCCTCATGTGTCTGAGGACACATTTTCTTGGAAAGGTGAATGACATGTGACACTAGAAACAATCACCTCTTGGACTGTTCGAAACTGAATCTCTTCAGTATCTTGTCAATGTATGTACTTTGACTCAAGCCCAGAATTCTCTTGGATCTATCACGATGGATCTTGATCTCATGAATAAATGTTGTCTTTCCTAGGTATTTCATAGAGAATAATTTATCCAACCATGCCTTAACTAACTGTAAGACAAGTACTTCATTTCTAATTAGTAATATTTCATCAACATATACTCTTAAGAAAATGAATGCACTTCCTTTAAACCTTTTGTAGACACAAGGCTCACATTCATTCTTAACAAAGCCAAATTCTGTTACGGCTGCATCAAAATGAATGTTCCATGACCTTAATGCTTGTTTTAATCCATAAATGGATTTTTGAAACTTGCATAACTTGTTGGCATCCTTTGGAGTCACAAAACCTTAAGGTTGTGACATGTAGACATCTTCCTAGAAGTTCCCATTAAGGAATGATGTTTTGACATCCATTTTCCAAATTTCATAATCATGGTAGGTGTCAATGGCCAATAGTATTTTGATGGATTTCAGCATCGCAACCGGTGAAAAGGTTTTATCATATTCAATTCTTTGATGTTATCTAAAACCTTTTACAATCATTCATGCCTTATAAGTGCTGACTTGTCCCTCCATGTCCAGTTTCTTCTTGAATACCCATTTATTACCAATAGGCTTTACATCAACTAGAGGATCTACCAAAATCCAAAAATTGTTTTGGTACATGGAATCCATTTCAGAATTCATGGATTCTTGCCACTTGGAAATGTATTTCCCATCAACTGCTTACTTGAAGGTAAGAGGATCATCATTTTCAACCAATAATGAGTCACCGTCCTCATTGACAAGAAAACCATATTGTTCTGGTTCTCTCACCTCTCTCATGATCCTACGCTGTTCTTGTGTCTCTGGAACAGATTTTTCTTCCATGGGCCTTTGTGGAATCTATTCTTGTACCGAATCCTATGTATCTTGAGACTTGAATTCATCGAATTCTATCTCACTCCCACTATCTCTTTAGGATATGTGCTCCGTCTCAAGGAATATGTCATGTCTTTCCACTGAAACCTTTTTATCTGAGGGGTTTTATAGGTAATATCTCCTTATTTCCTTGGGATATCCTCTAAAGGTACACTTTGTGCCTTAGGGTGTAACTTTGTTACCTAAATAGGCCTTAACAAATTATTTTCTACCCCACACATGTAAATTTGAAAACATGGATTTGCGTCCACTCCATAACTCGTATGGAATACCATTTATCAATTTAGTTGGTACTTGGTTTAGTATGTGTGATGCTTTTTGTAATGGATATCCCCAAAAGGATAATGTAATACTCACATGACTCATCATTGATCTCATCATGTCCAATAGGGTGTGGTTCCTCCTTTCCCCTACACCATTCTACTGAGGTGTGTAAGGAAGAGTGAGTTGAGATAGAATACCAAACTCTCGTAGGAAATCAATGAAGTAATGATTAAGATATTATCCTATTCTCTCTAAGTGGAGTTACTTAATATTTTACCAAGATGGTTCTCAACTTCATTCTTGTATTCTTTGAACCGATTAAAATAATCTAACTTCTACCTCATTATGTAAATATGTCAATATCTACTATAATCATCAGTAAAAGTCATGAAGTACAAGAACCCACCCCTTTCTTCAACTAGAAATGGTCTATACACATCTGTGTGAACTAATTCTAGAATCTCTTTATCCATTTCACCTTTCCCACTAAATGGGGATGTGGTCATTTTGCCTTGTTGACACGCATGACATACACCAAGTGGTTTCAGTTAAAAAGAATCTAAATACCCATCTTGATGCAATTATGTCAAATGTTTCTCATTGACATGACCAAGATGGTGATTCCAAATTTGGGTGTGGTATAAGTCATATGAATTAACTTTTTCATCGATTTCCATTACTTGGTTTGTGTAGTCTAACAGATAAAGTCCGTTATATAAATGTTCCCTACCAAAAAAATGCTATCTTTATGAAAGTAGCAACTTTCATTTTCAAACATAAATATGAATCCATCAGAATCTAATCTAGATACTAAAATAATGTTTTTGGTTAAAAAGGGTACATAATAACATCTTTTTAATACCAAGATCATCTGAGTAGGCAATGTGAGGTGGTAGTCTCTGATAGCTACAACAACAAGTCTGGCTCCATTGGCTGCTCGTAGATCCACCTCACCTCGTTCAATCTTTCTGAATCTACTTGGTTCCTGTATTTGGATACATATGTGAGCACCACAAGCATTATCTAATACCCAATTGGTAGAAATAGATAGATTTAATTTGATAACAAATGCACTTGAAGCTTCCACTTGCTTCCTTGGTTGGGTGCAATTTTTCTTCCAGTGGCCCTTCTTGCCACATGAGAAACAAACAACCTCCTGTTCTCTTGCCTCCCTTTTGATATTACTTTTCTTGGGAGGCCTTGAATAAGCTTTGGGATTAAATCTATTAACCTTACCTTTCATTTTATTAACCATAAGGACATAAGGCTTTTCACGCTTCATATCATTGTCCACTTGGTGAATGAGGATGAGAAGATCTGATAGAGACTTCCCAATGTTGTTCATATTGAAATTTACAACAAAGTTGTAGAAGCTCTGGGGGAGTGATGTAAGAATGAGATCGGTACCCAGTTCTTTGGGGATTTTAAACCCTAGAACCTCCAAGCGCACAATGTGGCCAATGAGATTGACTATATGAGGCCCAGCTGGGGAACCCTCTCCAAGATTGCTTTGAAATAGAGCCTTAGATATCTCATACCTTTCCTATCTTGCTCTTTCCTGGTATAGACCATGGAGGTTCTCAAACATGCAATATGCATCCATGTATTTATGAGACTTTATGAGCTCACTAGACATTGATGACAACATAAAACATTGAACATCGAGTGCATCGCTCAAATGTTGATCACATACCATGAAATCTTCATCACTCGCCCCTTGGGCAGGTGAATCAGGAAGTGGGGACTCCAGCATGTAAAAATTTCGCTCATGGCGTAGGATAACCTGAACGTGCCTAAACCATTCAAGAAAGTTACTACAAGTGTGGATATTGTCTTTATCTAGAATTGATCATGGAGAAAATGTGGTTGATGAGTTTGTAATATTGATTCTACAAATTAAAAGATCATATTTTTAAGTACTTTCTTGATTACATTTTATGAAAAATAATAAATTTTATTAAGTCTCCCACTATTTTATCAAATCCCAATGGCCCTCACCATTGAACTCAGAATGTCTAGTTTCCATGAAATTCTAGTTTCAAGGATCCATATTCCCCTTTGCATCACCCCAACAAGGGTTGGTCAAGATATTTAATGGTATTTAGGTAAGCAGGTCTTTTCCAACTATGAGCTTACAGTTTCTTGATATATTGAGTGGACTCCCCAATCCTGAAATCCTGACTTGTATTTCCTCAACACTTGCCTCCATTTTACAATAAGTCTATCAAGGTATACTCCTCTTGATGTAAAATGTTTAAGTCAACCCAAAAATTTTATAAGCGGTTCCTTTATAAAAGTAAGTGTCCCAACAAGGGTTGGTCAAACACATAGTTTTATTAAGTCTTTCCCTTAATAAAGTAACGAAAGGCTTGGTCTGACTTAATATGGAATTAGAGGGATTTTAATTCTTTATGTATAGTTTCGCATTATCACATGCTTGTTAATACTAAGTGATTCTTTCTTAAGTGATTAACCATGTTCTGATAATGTTTACACATAGTCCGATTTTTATTTTATTCCATCTTTGCAAGCTTGTTTATTTCATTAATTATCTGATCGCGATAACACATACAAAATAAATAAACCATGAAATTAGATAGAAATAAAATAAGATGTCATGATCATGAGCTTCTATTGGCTATATTATATAGTGGTTTTCATAAGCTAACCCTGGCCTAGGGGAAAACACCTTGAACCCGATGGTTCATGTTTTGCAGCTCCCACCTATCCACCTTTGTATCTTCTTGGGGTTGTATTGCCTCAGCTTCAGATTTTGAATCTTATCCTCTAGCTTGGGAGATCCTCCATTACATGGGGTTTACATTAAAGAAACCATGGGCACGTATGCCCTACATTTTATTGGAAGAAGGCTCGTAGGCCAACGAATTTAAATGAAACCATACACATACAAAGGGTCTTTATTTTATCTCATGATCATCCATAGCATGCAACGATATTTACACATATTTAGTATTCAAATTATTTTAATCGTTATTTTATTTAAGATAAGTCATGCTTGAATTCAATTAATTATGATCTTACAATTAGTCACTTCTTTAACTTAAATTCCTTTCTGAATGTCCTTGACATTCTTATCATCCACACTCCTTGTACAGGCCTTTGTAATTTGGAGGAAACCAGGGGAAATTCCATTTCAAGAAAGTACACGGCGTGTAGGATATATTACACAACGTGTATTTGTTTTCACCCTTTATCCAAAGTATATGCCTAGGGAATTGACATGTTATCTGTACTTTGGAAATTTTATAGTACATGACATGTAGATTAATCTAACATGACGTGTATTTCCTTGTTATGTGGTTATCAGCTAGGAAATCCCGTGTACACAGTACATGGCTTCTCCTTGTAAATGGTTTCACCTGGGCTGGATCAGAATACATGGCATGTTTATTCAACATTCACGCCATGTATTTCTATTTCCACATGCCATTTAGTTCTGGTCAAAATGGTGTAATAAATACTTTTGTATACTCAATTCACATGGCGTGGTTTGGCGGACCAGTACCTGTTAGTTGAACCTAAGTACACGACGTGTAGTTTTCACCACACACCGTGTATTATTGTGTTGTACCTACAGAAAGAGCGGATCCTCTGGATGAGTTCCTCATTTTTATTTTAATCAAAATTAAAATTAAAAGGTCGTTTTTGTGATGTGAATCGAGAAATGAATTTGGAAGAATAGATCTCGTTCATTCAGTTTTATTGTACAATTTATGTTGAATTGAATCAAATATAAATGCTTAAATTATCAACGAAAATTAAATAACTATAATAAACATTGTAACCTACTTTTTATACAATTTGATGGTTCTGGGTGCGGAAGAAGCTCATTGATGGATGTGCCCACTTGGATTTTTGTCATTATTAATGATCAATCTAGGAACAATACGATGATAGATGCCAGACTCTATGGATCGAATCATAGAAATGGACAAAGAAGGAGAATAGTCCTAAAACCACAAACTAGGATCATCAAAGGTTGATTATAGTTAATTTAATTAATTGACAAGAAGTACCTTTTACGGTGTTCTTTCTTCATTGATATTTTTTATCACGTTCCGATGTGATTCGTCATTGTGTCGTAGAAGCCAATTGTATACTTCCTCTAGTAGTGATCCACACATGCACCACATATCTCTGGACATCACCAAAGGAGTCTCTGGGTGCTAGTGAAGTGAAAAATTTGCTTGTGTTGTCTGCCTTAGATCGCATTGATCTGATGGAGGAGGATCTCTCTCAGTCTTGAGAGTGTTCTTGGAGGAAATAATTCTTTCGACCTTGAGAGAGTTCTCCAGAATTATTGTGCACAATGATTAAGGAAAAGTGTTGGGGTTGTGAGGATATTTATAATTGTGTTTGAGGTTATAGAGTTATGACAATAAATAAACATGTTACACATTTTATTTATTTCATTTACTCTTATTGAAAACCCCCCGTGTCGAATCATTAATTCCTTGACATGTGCCCATGGTGATTATAAAATAACATTTAATAAAACAATATTATTTCCTAAAAATACCGACTGGAAATACTACACGGTGTGTAGTCATTAATTCATAGCGTGTACTTGTTTTTCATAAAACTACATGGAGTGTTATCATTAATAAATGACATGTACTTGTTTTTCATTTCCTTTCCAAAATGAAAACTACACGGCCTGTAATCATTAATACACAACGTGTATATCTTGTTTTCATTTTATTCTTCCTTAATCATTAAAATGATTTAGGCTTCCTTGAATAATTATTAAACCACATACGAGAATAATCATTATTCTACTTGAGATACTTGGATACACTTAGTGTGTGAACCTCTAGGCCTCTTTCTTGTTGGCATTAGGCGGGCTCTCCTAAAGTCCAAGATTACCGTCTAGAAATGGGTCAAGGCACCCAAGTGAAAGAAGTTGACGCCACATTGACATGTCACCTCATACCAACACTTACCGTGTAATTTAATCCCTTTGTCTCAATATCTCATCAAGCAGGTTTCATGGCAGTGTCATAAACCTATATGCTTGATCTATCATTCTTTGACTTCCAGAAATAAACTCGTCTTTACACCATGGCCATGGAATTTGGGCGACCATTATATTTCAATCAAAGGTCCCGAGATATCTACTTCCATAAATATAAAAGGGACAAATCCTTCCTCGACTTATCCATTAACAACATGTCATTCGTGATGCACCCAACATACCCTACTTCCCGCAAACTGTCTTCATGAAGATTTTCATCGGAAAATCTTAGTGCATGAGTCATGACATGCGTTAATGATAATATTTTCATCTAAGGACCATTACACATGCTCGTAGATAGAAATTTCCGATGAAACCAAGACATGCAGAATTGATACTAGCAGGTCTGTTCTCATAATCTCCCATCTTGGAGATTTCCAAGTGCGAATTCCATGAGAGAGAGTCTCATCTTCTTATGAGTACTCACACATGATTTTCTGTATACTATGTGTCCTATAATAGTATTTCATTAAACTTTATAACTTTATTTAAGAATATTGTTATAGCATTTCAAGTTTCTCATCATAGCGGGGATCTTCTATGACCTTATTAATACAACAGATATTCCAAGACATTGTTATATTATAGTCATGAAGAATAATGAACAATATATATAATAAGTGTACATTAACATAATTAAAATAAAAATATTTGGTTATTAGGACACATACTCTAACATATTTCACAATCAATATAATTATATTGTCGCTGCTGCGTATATGCGAATTAACGTCTTCACGACGTGATGAGATTCATTTCCACATTCATCATTCAATGATGATTATAAAAATATATATTATTAATAAGTATGTAATATATGACATAATAATTCTACTGAATATATATATATATATATACGTACTTACTTATATATTATTCACTTACTTTCATTCAATATGATATGAAAATGAAAACAGTGTTTATGCGTACGTACGGCCTACCATTTCCATAAATGGTGTTCTCCATTTCATATATCTATCTATTATACATATTTATATTCTAAATATATATGATATATAAATAATGTGGTATATTCTATAATTGTGTAAATCATGATATAAATTATAAGATCAAGAATAACCAGTTTAAACACGTACGATAAAGAAAGCTATTATTACCTGAAATGTTAATTTAACATGGAAATCATTATAAATGGGTAGTATAAAGTCATAAATAAATCATGTATGATATAATAAAAATGAATATGGTTCTATTATAATTTAATAACATACTATGGTCATTATACAGGAGGTTAAACGTACCCTTGACCAAAGGAAAGTGCAAGGTAAGGGTTAATTCTAAATCTCTTAATTATCTGAGGTTGTTTTTATCTGAGTATCTACTGGGACCTCTTTATCATCCACATCTGTGTTTCATAAGAATATTTCCAAAAGGAATATTTTAAGGTTTTATGGAAGGGAATCTTTAACTATATCATCATTTTTATTTTGTTTAAATATTTATTCTTCTAAATCATTCTCCTTAATGTCAATGTTTTCAAAATGGGTTTTTAGAATTTATTTATATGAAAATGAATGTTTTTAAAATGTTAATTCCTTTTAAAAGTTTCAAAGTGGTATGAGAAACATTGATTAAAAAATGTCTTTAAATGACTTCCTTTCTAAATTGTGTGACTTTTAAATGTTTTTATGAAAAATGGATAATTCTCTCAATGTGTTTTACAAATCTTTTTCATCTATTTCAACATCCTTTGATGGATTTTAAATTTGTTTGACGTTGAATTATTATGATAAAAATCTTCCATATTTTATTGAAGGTTTTGTGATATATTTGATTGTGGATATGTTATTTTTATACCATTCCGGGTTTATGGTTAAAGAATTGACATTCCATATACTAGTTTTAATACAAATGTTTATGTTATGACATTTTTATATAAGGAATGTATTGGACTTAGTATGTGATGGGTGGAGCCTGATATAGCTCCTTGGTGCCTCGGTAGGTCTCACGAGACAATTAGACGTGGAATTGGTCAAGGCCTTTCCCGATTTGATATATTGTTTTGGCCGAGGCCTTAATATTTTTTAGAAGTCTTAGCAGAGGCTTTGAAAAAAAATTTAGAATGTACAACATTATACATTCCCTCATAATGAAAATAATATTTATGGCTCATGTTGTTATTAGACTAGTAGAATACCCATGATTATGTTTTATTATGGAACTATTTACTCAGCTCATATTCCTACCATAAAGTGTTCATGTTTATTATTTGTAAAGGAATGTGTTTTCTATTATTCACCATGCCTAATGTTTATGTTATCATCTGCTATATTGCTTACTCTTACTGATAATTTGTGCTCACCACTTTCTTATGTTTAATTTTCCCAGGATATGAAGAAGTTAGTTTTGAGTGACTTACAAGCATAATCTAGAAGTCTTGTATGTTTCTAATAGAATAAATCAGTGTTGTATTTCTTCTCAAGTTGTAATGTTGAACTTATATATATATCTTGTTTACAAGGCTACTAAACTGATCGGGCTTTTGGGGTTTGATCCCTTGTGATCATGCCAATGTTATGTAATAATGAACCGATTTTGGGTAACTGGGGTCAGGGCGTTACAATATATTTCCATGTTATTTTTATAAATTTAACTGATGTAGAAAAAATAAATAAATAAATATGACTTTACAGATAAGTTTTATAAAAAACCCCATTGTGAAAAAAATTCTACAGGACTTTTGATGGTGTCTTTTTCCAAAAAATGTCATCGAGATTCCTCTTATTTTTATTCCACACCAATTTATAAAAAAATTAATTTTGAAAGATCAATTTAAAAAAACACATCTAATTACCCTCTCCATAGACATATGAACCCCTATAAGAACAAACAAAATATAAAATCTTCAATCAGAGAAAAAACCAATAAAAAGAAATACAATACACCAAATTAAAGAAGAAAATGGATGTCTAATTATCATTTTTCCAACTTTAATTAAGAGACATACATGAAAATTTAAAATTTAACCATAATTAAAAAATATATTTCAAACAAAAATAGAATATGAGTAAGGTATTAATTAATATAAGACTCAACATCATTGAAATTATATAATAAAAATGATTGTTATAATATTAAAAAATAGAATATTTTGATATAAAACCTAAAATCATTAATATAACTAACCTTATCAAATTTCAGTTGTCACCACAATTGTGATAATCTCAAACATGAATTTTAGAAAATTATAACCACATTCCATCATTACTTTTGGATAAAGAAATTGTGGTTATTAAAGAATAACATGAAAATAAAAACCAACACACACACACAGAGATATATATATATATGATTGAAAACAAATATTATTTAATATAAAATTTATTCACACTTAATTTCTTGTATTTGATTTTATTTTCCTTCTATATTGATAAGTGATCATTGTTAAAATTCGTACATGACATATATCATTATTTATCAACAATTAAAACATTAAAAAAATATGAATTAAGAATAAAGAACATATAAAAAAGAATAAAAACTGTTTTTTAACAATTTTATAAAATTTTATGAACTCCACCTAATAAAGGGGGAAACCAATATATTGTGAATTCATGTTGGAAGAATATTCCAAACATCTAATGAAAATTACAATTTAAAAATTTTTACAATTATTGACATTAAAATAAATATTAGTTCATAATTATCTTTATCTTTTTACTCATCAAGGAAATGAAAAAACTAGAACCCAATCTCTATATTTTCCAATCTATCACATATATATGTAATTGTAGCATCATTATCCAAATATCACACATTTTTTGAAACTTATTTTCGATCTGTAAGATAACTAAAATAAGTTGCATCATTTTGAATGAAAAGTGTGTGTTTATACCTAATTAAATAAATAATATAGTAGGTCAATTGATGTCATCATTATTTAAATAAAGAAAAACTAAAACAAAAATTTACTTAAATAGAATACAAATATAACATAGGTATGATGAGCACATTGGGTAATGTTTTAATCTCATGATAATATATATAATGTACAAGATGTTATTCTAAATATATTGTGTTTTGTCTTCTTGGTTTTTAGCTTCAACTTATGCTTCTGATATCATGTTTTATGTTGTTAATACATTACCATGTTTCCTTTATGTTATCCTCAAATATTATGCTTTAGTGTTCATGTTTATGAATCTTACACCTTTTATGATACCTTGATATGTATATTAAATCTCATGTACTAGTCAACCTTATTCTATTTTTTGTTTATTTCATTACTAGGATTTATAGCTCACTCCTTTATTATGTATGTCCCTAGGTTATCCAGTGTAGTTTTGAAAGTAAAATGAAATTTAAAGGAATTTTGACGAATTTTTCAATACTATAGTTGTATCCCTACTTTATGCTTTTATGTTATGTACCTAATTACACAAAAAAACCAGGCCTCATGATCTTTTGGGGTTGTATTAAGTGTATCTTTATATAATAAATCCTGAATTATGATCTGTTAAAGACTTGGGTTGTCATAAAGGGGGTGATTGGTATCCATTAATTTTTCTTCGAGAGTTACTCAATCAGAGTAAGTATTAAATTTTATGGATAATATAAATCCATTAAATTATTATTCTAATATTCAGGAATGGTATGATTAAATTCATGAAAGTAACGATAGAAAGATTAATCACTAATGCATAAGATATTTTACAGTGGTTCAAGTACATATCAAATATATCTTCACATACTCTATAACTTATAGAGAGATGTGGACATGCACTATGATATTAACTGTTTATGTAAGTGAAAACCCTATTACATTATTTCCTTTTTACACCCCAAAGGTACAAACCAATGTCATTAATTTATCGGTATAACCTATCCTACCTTTTGAAAAATAATTATAACATTTCATTTTATAAGAAAAGAAACAACCATACATATTTTTTTGATTAAATAAGAATGAAAAATATTACCTTTTAAAGGAGGTATACCCTTCTATATGAATTAGTGTTATAACTTAATGAAAACAAATACAACACTTAGATAATGATAGATCAAAACACAAATAAAATGTTATAACCATTAATGTAGTTGAATAAAGATGATGGGTATGGATGTGCAAGATTTACCCTTAATGAAGATATATTAAACAATATAGTTTGGAGGGAACCAAGAATTATCCTTCAGAACATTCAAATGAAAATAATGGAAAAGTTCAATATAAATATTTTAACACTTTGTATCTAAGTTTCTAGTAATGGAAGTCTACTGCCTGTTTGTTATAATCCTTTTTCAATGGTTAAATAATGGATAATTATAATAGATAATTCTTCATGAATATAAAATCACTTATTTATGAATGATACTCTTTTTTAATCATGGTTTTGATTATTCTAAAAAAAATTAAAAATTTAAATGGCTAGATAAGTAAAACATGGAAAGTATTTGTTACCTATTTAATCTCATGCATTAACCAAGTATCGCTTCCCAGCCCATTCCTTTTTATGGAGAAATATTTATAATGTATATTACATTTGGATGACATGATATGATTACTTGTGTCATATTACAATGTATTCCCTTAATACAATGAATCCATTTGATCAATGTGTATGTATTCGACTTATACTACATCCTCTTCTCAACGTATTGTGCATCGACATGAGGAAGCAACATTGACATTAATTCTTCCCACATTTACTTCATATACTATGTAAAAATTTAAATTTCATATCTTAGAAATTCATAATATTATTTCTTTATGAAATATCATATTAATTAGAAGTGTATAGAAAATTATTCCCTCAGTGCTCAATGTTACCAAGATCATCAATGTTCTAATAACTCTTTATATTTTTTTACCAGTAACCATATCCCTCTCAACCCTGTAGGGTTTCTATCCTTCTATCATTCACAAATAAAAACTAAAACATTGAAGTATTAAATTAATAAACATTCAATATAAGTTAGGTAATTCATATAATAGAAATAAAATAGTTGAAACATTGTTTTTAGAAAACCGGGACCCAAAATTCTTAATATGTCATTGTCTATTCACTATCATAGTATTCAACCAAATATAGTGAAATCACCAATACCATGTGAAATAGATTAAAGATACAAAATTTCACTTATATCTCACTCCCATGAATGATCTCAGTATAAAATTATCTCTTGTTCATACACATATAAAAAATTTTAATCCTGTATTATAGCTTGTTTTATTATGCATCCATGAATTCATCTTCGATCAAAATCAATGTCTCATATTTACCTAAATGATATCTTATGTTCCTTAATAAAATAATATAATTTTTATTAATATCATAGTATCATAGGGATAGGTTAAATCAAACTTTTCAATATATCTAATATTTTTACTATGACATGCAAATCCATGATAGTTTAATAAACAAACCATATATCCTAATGAAAAATTGATTGAATCATAAGGGTTAATTCTTATCATGTCTAAAAATAAGACCATATCATATAACAACATTGATGCTTCAAATTCTAGTAGATGAAACCTCATTCAATTTGATATATTAAAACAATATTAATCAACAACCAAGATATGCTTGAAACCATTAAATATCAATAAAAAAATATTGAAGAAGGATTTAATTAATGAAATAAAGAAAACATAAATTTATAATGAATTATAATGAAAACATAGTATTGTGTCCATCCGGAGACACCCATATGTCATTAAAAATTATATACATTGAAATAGACAAAATACTCTATGTCATATACTATAATATGTCTCAATCATAATTCATAAAAAACAAGAACCTTTGATATTTTTAATAATTATATATTTTGAGTAACCAATGATCCAAGAATAATTAAACTGATTATAATCACAGTCAAATTAATAACCATTTAAACATAAACACATTTATATGAATTAAAAAACTCATAGATCATAAACCATAACAATATTTAAGGAAAAAATAGAACAACTAAAACATAATAAGTAAGTGAGAATTGTATTGTAATTATTAAAACAATTAATAGAAAGGGTAAATAAACCACATACCCCCCTTTTGATAATTACAAAGCACTCACAAACTCTCCCCCTTTTTATAATGATTAAACAGTTGATACATAACAGTTAACATAGTGTAAGAATATATAAAATAAGACAACTGTATGGTGATAAAAATATATAATAGTTTTAAATAAATTTTCTTATATACACTAAAGAGTATTAATAAATCATTAAATTATAACTCAAATAAAAAATTCTCTCATAAAAAATAGTCAATCATAACTAAATGGCAATAAAATCATAACAATGGTAAATAATTCATCAATATTTATCATCTATTCTAAAAAGATTCCCATTAATAACTATAATAAAATAAAGTCGAGTTAATAATAAATTGGAATTCATAGTTATATACAATAAAAAATTCCCAGTAGATACATTTAAAAGATGCCAGAGCTGAAATAAATACAAGACTAAATGAAATAATTAAAATAGAAACACAAAAATAAGACTTATAAATAATTTGGTTCCATTTCATATTTTTCTACATTTCTATACATTTAAATATTTATCATTATTCTATTTATCAATTTCATTAAACTATTTAACCATATTTTTAGTTTCATTTTTTCATGACTATTCACCCATCTTTTCCTTTAAATTTACTTCTCTTAGAGATCAAATAATTCTTCTTTTTTAGTTTCATATTGATAAATAACTTGTCTCTCTACAATTATAATCTAAGATATTGTATCTATAATGGAAATTATTTTCATAGATTCTAGTATATTTTTTATTGAATATAAAGAATAAATAGTCAGAGAAGATATAAAATCTAATTTGAAAAACCCAAGATTTATAAGAGAAAATTTAATCAAGAAAAACAAAGAAGATGGTGGATCTTCTTGTAAACCAAAAAAGTTGAAAAGAATATTTTTTCATCGGTTTTTAATCAAAATTAATATAGTTAATGCTAAAAATATTAGTTTCTAATATATTTTTTAGAAAATAGACATTGAAAATTATTCTAAAATTGATTTTAAGCCATTTATTAAGGTCAGTAAAAAAACTGATGTTGAAAACATCATTCCATATTAGTTTTATAAATTTAACGAATGTAGAAACCAAAACTAATTAAGTATTCCTTTCCACGTTGGTTTTATAAGAAAATAGATGTGGAAAAATTTCCATAGTACTTTCGACATTGTCTTTTACCAAAAATCCTCATCAAAACTCATATTATCTGGATTCCACCCTAGTTTTTTAAAAAACTCTTTTTGAAATACCTAGTTAAAAAACAGTTTGAATTACCATATCAAAAAAATCTGAAACCCTAAAAAAAAGAATATACCAACATAGATTTGAGAATAACCCTATAAAAATAAATAGAATAAAACAAATTAAAGAAGAAAATGTTTATCTAAATACTATTTTTAAAATTATTTAAGAGGCATACCTGATAATTTAAAATTTTACCATATCTAATTTTTTTAAGAAAACTTCAAAGGTGGGAAATGTATTCATTCATATACAACTCAGAATCATTGAAAATTTGTATTAATAATGAATTTTATAAGATTAACAAATAGAATATTTTGATATAAAACATAAAATTATTAATATAACTAACCTTATCAAATTAACTTGTGAACCCTATTATGAATATATCAATCATGAATTTTAGAACATAATAACCACATTTTGTCCTTCCTTTTTGATGATGAAACAATGGTTGAGAAACATTAACTTGAAAATAAAAACCAACACACACACACATATATATATATAATAGAAAATTAATATTGTTTAATATAAAACATATTTACCCTTAATTTCACATATTTGATTTTATTTGTCTCATGTATCAACAAGTGATCATTGTTAAACCTTTTACGTGACCTATATTTTTATATATCAACTATCAAGACATGTATAAACAATAATAATTAATAATTAAGAACTTATAAAAAAATAAAACCAACTTTTTTGACATTTTTCTAAAAGTTTTACGAACAATTTTTAATAAAGAGAAAAAAAAATATAATGTAAATTCCTATTGACCAAATAATATTTACATCTAATGAACACTAAAATAAAAAATTTACATAATTAATGAAATTAAAATCAATTTTAGTTCATAATTATCGTAGTCTTTTTACCCATGAAGGAATGAATAAAACCAGCACCCAATCTATATATTTCCTAATATATCACATATAAATGTAATTTTAGCATTATTACCAAAATATTCAATTGGTGTTGAAATATATTCTTCATCTATAAAACCATAAAAAAGTGGTCTCATTTTTGATGCAAAGCAAGTGTAGATACCTAATTATATATGTAATATTGTAAGTCACTTGAAGTCATCTTTATTTGTTGGCGCCAAAATGTTGGAAGAAAATAAAGAAGAGAAAGAGGCCTTACGGCCGGCTTCGCGAAGCCACTACACGGAGTCCTCCCAAGCAACGCGGGAACTGCGAAGCCAAGGAGGCGATCCCCTACACAAACGCCCCTGACGTTCACGAGCCCTCCATGAATCCGAGGAGGTGGTACCCTCCGTGAACGCCCCTAGCATTCGTACGCTCGCCGCGAAGCACAGGAGGCGGTACCCTCCACGAACGCCGATGACGTTCGTGACCCGCCACAAAGCAACCCAATCCCTCTTCGCGCCATGTAAGTTGTTCTTCATGGCGCATCTTTCCTATAAATACGGAGCTCCCCCTGAGCCCTCTAGATGGACGATCTGATCTTTCGGCTTCTTAGCTCCCAAATCGTGAAGCACCCTTTGCTCAGCGAATCATGAGTTACGAGAGGTATTTTTGCTTCGTGAGGTGCCTTGCTATCATCTCGCTTTGATTCCCTCTTCTGAGAGGGATGCCTTTCGTGAAGCCTAAGGGATTTCATGAAAGAAGGGGATCCCCAAGGGGACACGAGTTGTCGCGGAGTGTTTATGCTTCGTGAAACACCATTCATGTACACATGATCTATTTGCTAAGGCTTGATCACTATACTTCGCGAAGCACATTGCTTCCCAACATCCTGCTTTGTGAGGCACCTTTACTCTGTGAGGTTGTGCTACGCGAATGCCTTTTCACTTCGTGAAGCACATCCCACTTGCACCTCCACCCCATGCTAAGGCTAAGGCACCCTACTTCGTGAAGAACACCCCTTCGCCGGTGCCCTCCACCACACAGATCAACCGAGCTCCACAAGGCCCCTACCTATAGAACCCTCTACTTGGAAATTCCTTCTCACATGCGACCCTCCAAGTTTTCATGATGTGACATCAAAGTCCCCTAGACGATACCGCCTGTAGCGTTGCTCCGCCTAATGCTTCTTCGCATAGGCACGCTAATGGATATTGCTTCTTCGCATAACCATGCTAACTTGGACCCCTCGATGGTTCATTCTGTGACCCCCCCCTTTCACCATGACATTGTCGTTGCCTTCCATCCTACAAGGAGAAGAGGGTACCAGTTATGTAAGTCCTAGGGGTGCGGAGTAAACCCACCTTGTCCGAGATGCAGGACATTAAACTTCCAAGCACCCTCATCCTCAACACAAAACGTTAAACTGTAACATCACCTCGTGCCTCTTACATGGTGTCCCCCACCTTGGACATTCCCCACGCCCCCCGGTCTCCACAAGGGATGATATCCTCCTTCTGGGAGTGGCGTTTGTCTGCAGGGAAGGGCAGCCACCTTGGTATAAGCCCCTATCCATTATTGCAGGAGGTAGAGCCCCCCTGCTCCCTCCTTTCATATTCGGTCCCCAAGGCCAATGGAGGACGTGATAAGGAACAGACACCCTTCATCTCTTCATGGGTGCCAAATCCATCTCCCTCTGTGCTTTGTCGACCTCGGGCCTCCATCCTGGAGTAAGTCCTAGCACCATGGGCCGCCCAACGCGTAAGCCCCTCTTTTCTTCCCACGGATGCACCCTTCACGACGTGATTGTCAGGTCCCTGCAATCTCTTGTTTCCCACACTGAACATGACTCTCATGGGCTTAGAGTGAGCACCGACCATGACACACCTTGGGCCACCTCAGAGCGTAAGATCCAAATGCCCCCATCCCGCATGACGTTAAACTGAATTCCAATCCAGTGGTAATCCATTGTGACCCACCTGAACTACGTGGACTTTGATCCATGCTAAGGCATGGTACATAGGAAGCCTCCACTAGGTTCAATCCCAACACCCATCGGACCCCCGGTCCATCTTCATGTCGGTTCACCGGTGCACACCCGAACTACGAGGAATTTGATCCATGCTAAGGCATGGTACGTAGGAATCCTCCCTGAGGTTCAAGCCCACCATCCAAATGGACCAAGGTCCTTATTCATGTCGATTCTCCGACACACCCCCGTCCCACATGACGTTAAACTGCATCCCAATACAGCAGTAATCCATTGTGATCCCACCATCCAGTTGTTCTGACACCCCTTCACGTCGGTTCAAAAGCCACTTTTCAACTCGAACTACAGGGACTTTGATCCATGTCAAGGAATGGTATGTAGGAAGCCTCCATGAGGTTCAAGCCCCCCACCCACCTAGACCAAGGTCCTTATTTACATCGGTTTGTTGACACACACCCATCTTAACTACGTGGACTTTGATCCATGTCAAGGCATGGTACGTAGGAAGCCTCCATGAGGTTCAAGCCCACCAACCATTGGTCCCGACTGCCTCCATGTCGGTGTACCAGGCCCCTATCCCGAACTATGTGAACTTTGATCTGTGCTAAGGCATGGTACGTAGGAAGCCTCCACGAGGTTCAATCCCACCACCCATTGGACCAAGGTCCTCATTCACGTCGGTTTACCAACATCCATACCCGATGTACGGGGTCTTTGGTCCATGCTAAGGCATGGTACGTAGGAAGCCTCATGAGGTTCAATCCCACCATCCATCGGACTAAGGTCCATCTTTACGTCGGTTCACCAGCATCCATACTCGAACTATGGGGTCTTTGATATATGCCAAGGCATGGCACATAGGAAGCCTTACGAGGTTCAAGACCACCACTTGGTCATTCTGATCTCCTTCACGTCAGCTCACCAACACCCGGGGTAGCCTAGGGTGTAAGCCTCATACATCCATTCTCTAACTATGAGGACTTTGATCCATGTTAAGGCATGGTACGTAGGAATTCTCTTCGAGGATCAAGACCAAAACCATCATCCATCCTGATTCTTACCCGGGCTGCCACATCCTGGTGAGATCATTCCACCTCATTCCCCCCACAGTATTCGAGAAGCCACCCATGAGCTGGCCCCATTATCGGTGTTCCCTCAAGGGGGTTCTTCAATATGTTCTACTCTAGCTAGTGTTCTAATAAGCCCGATCCATATCTGTCGGACATTAAACTTTAGGCATACCCTGTGTTAAATATGGGAAGCTGAGGAAAATCTCAGATACATGCCTAGGGAATATGATTCCCCACACTCGATGTGGGATGCCTCGGGCTTCCAAACCCTCGAGAAGCCCTATAATAAGATATAAAAGATAGACACGCCAATTCCCCCGCCTCGAGACACGCCAGTGATGCCTCAACATGACTACTCCCCCAATTGAAGGTTGTTGCCCTGGCCGGACCCCTTGGAATGTCCTGACAGAAGCAATGTAATTAACCGGAATCCATGGAAACCTGGCACTGGGAAGAGTTTCACAAACAACGTATTAAATCTATGATGGAGACCTGGACTAGGTGATGAGTTCCGAGGAGAAATCCACCGAAGGAAGAACCGACATCCCATCATCTCATTTTGATCAAGGATCAGACGTCTCTGAATGAGGAGTGAATGTCACCCACCTTTGGAAAGCGGGAATGCGGGGCAACAGAATTGTGCCAACGTCCCCTGAACGTGACAGACATGCACGCCCCGACGGTAGCGTCGGAAACAAAAATAGTGAACCTGATGTACAGTTATTCTCCTAAAAATGGTGATTAGTAGCACTCGAGACATCATTAGAGTGACATGTCACCAGATCTAGATATCTGGTGTTGGGTCCCACCAAGAAAATAGTGGGCCTGAAGTGAAACTCACTGGATGTTGGGGCAGTCAAAATGTTGGGCATCTTGGTCTGCAACATTTTTCGCGTGGATCCCTCTTACCGGTAATGGAAGACGGAATGGCACTGGGGCACTAGGTGTCGATTCCTTTTTGTGTCAGCACTAATGAGCTGATCTCCCTACCTTCAGGAACCCAATTGCTGCATCCAGAACCAGATCACCTCCTTCCCACTGACGTAGGGGCATGGGAAATCTCAATGCAGCTACCCTGCGTGGTTATCCTCTTCTACGACGGCCTTGACTTCTGTGACTATGGGGCGCCCATTCCCCCTCTCCCCATCAGAAATTATCCAACGGAGGGTAATCAATGACCTTGTACATAGGTATGAGGAGGAGGGGGTCATCCCATTGAGGGACATGGCCGGCCTAGATTTAGAGGATTCTGTGCCTCATCGTCAACGCTGCCCCTGAGGGCCACGCAGGGAGCCGCTGCTCCCCACTCCAACCTTCAATCGTTTTGGGGGACTCTCCCGAGAACGCCTCGATGAATCCATTCCCAATGCCGATGAGGTAGGGGATGTTCGGTCCCACCCAACCAGAGTTCCATCCAAGGGGTTCCCAGTGAGGGCCCCCACCAGGTCGCGCCAGCGCCACCTCCCGGTTCCCCGAACTGAAGAGCAGGTAGACTACCTACCTGTACCACTGGTACCAGCCCGGCTGACTCGACGCCAGTGTCAGGAACATGCCGAGGAGGATTCCCATCAAGTTCGTCGCTGGGGGGAAGTAAGCTTCCCTCCTCTTCAGCCCTATTTGATGGTAGCCCGACTCGATATGCAATATTGAGGACATGCCCCCAGGAAGGGTAATGGTCCACATGGCCGATGTCGTGGAAAAGGAGAATGAGATGAAATTTCTTAATAGAGACTTACCCCCTGAGGGTGTTCCACCATTGTTGGACCCATCAGAGAGGATTAATCATCAGTAGAGGAACCTCCTAGGTCTCCCTGCACCCACCGAGTCATTGGTACTCAGTCGGAATGCCGGTAAGGGTAAAGAGCATGTCGGAGCTGTCAAGAACTTCGACCCATCTGCCTCAGTGCAGAAGACCGAGGAAGACCTCGAGAAGGCTGCGTTGTGCCAGCAACTTGTTGTGCAGAAGAGGCTGATCGACAAACTCCTTTCTGAACGTGCTATAGAGCGATGACCCAACCATGGTGGTCCCAGGTCGGAGCAGTAGGGGCAGGAACAACTCCCCCTGGCGAGATGCCTCCGGGAAACCCTGATCATAATGCTCCCGCGGATAGTGTTAAAGCCGAAACTCACAGCAAGAGGGCATGATATGTCTCACCAAACCCTCCCGAACGATGCGACAATCCAAGGAATCTGGTCCGAGTTCCCCCAGCTGCCTCGCCGGCTGCTCCGCCAGTCGCTCCACGAGCCATTGAACTCATCTACCGTGTCGAAGAGCCCGACAACGTACTCATGGTTAGGGATCCCCTCCAATACAGGGAATCCCATACGGACGATCCAATGAAGGTATTCATCGCCCGCCTCGAGGAATTGGAAACATGGAAGGTGGCAGTCCCACCAGATGGCAAGCCATATACAGCGTGGGTGGATGATATGCCTGCACCCCTGGGTTTTGGAAATCCCACTTTCTCACCCTTTAATGGGACAGGGGACCCACTGCAACACCTGGCCCACTTTTCTTCAAGGTGTGGCCCCATGTTGGGGAATCCAGTATAGCAAGAAGCCGCCAAGCTCTGATGTTTTGTGCAGACAGTTGAAGGCCCTACGTTTTTTTGGTACAACCAGCTCCCCATTGGATCGGTGACCAGCTGGGAGGATCTTTTCTGGCAATTCCTATACCAGTTTAGCTTCACCACACGAAAGACCAGCATCGCAGACCTCTTCAGGTGCAAGAAAAGGCCTAATGAGCGAGTCGCAGACTTCATCACCCGGTGGAAGGGTCTCACATACTCCCTCGACATGCCACTAACTCAGGAGAAATTACTGACAATGTCCGTAGGGAATTTCAAAACCGAGCTGATTATTTCTCTGATCACTCAGAACTACCCCGAGGGTTCCGAGACTTCTTAGATATGGCCCAGTGCATCGAGGAAGCTCTACAATAGGCTATTCAGGCACGTCTGCTTCCCCCTGTGATCCCAGTAAGGAGTGATTCCAGAGCCGAGCCCGCCGCGGTGGCCCAAATAAAAGCCCCTAGGTAGCTAGAATTGCTTCTAGTAGCACCGTCTCCACAACCTCGTAGAGGCCCTCCACCACAGGCACAACCTCCTACCCAGTAGTGATCGCCTCAGAATCAGCAGGTACCCCCGCAAAATGGTCCATCGCTGCCTAGGCGAGATAATTTGGCTCTGCCTCCTTGGCAGGCTCCTCCGGCCCCTCGTCAGGGCCAGGCCCCTAGAGCCCCCCATCCTGAAAAAAGACACCAGGCTTACTCTTTTAGTGAGGATCAGGTCCTCAGTTACTTCCGTAGTGCCCTAGAGCAGGGGATTGTATGCTTACCTGAGTGCAGAAGGCCGGAATAGGCGAATCTCACTGATCTCCCCAACTACTGCCCCTATCATCGGATTATGGGGTATACTCTCAAGCAGTACTATGTGTTTAATGACTGGATCCAGGACCAGGTTGATAAAAACATAGTCAGGTTGGGTGCTGCCCCATCATAAGTGGCAGGTGTCATTATGAAGTCAGAAAGCGTTAGCGATAATGAAGGTGAGTGGCAGCAGGTTCCCAGCTGTGGATCTCAGAAGTATGAAGACTGGATGGATTGTAAAATAGTTAATCACGCCCATGGAATTATTCGGGCATGCCTGAATCAGCCAGAGCCTCCAGAAGCTGTGGCCAACACCTCTGCATCATCATCTCAGCCGGCCTCTTCCCAGAAGAGCAAGCATCGACGACACAAGAAGAAGCAACGCGCTCCACAAATGTCGTCGTCATCCCTCACTCTTGGTGACTTCTTTCCCCCTGAGATGGAGATCCCTCCCAGAATCCACCCAGTGGTGGATGATTCGTCAAGTGACAGTCAGGGGTACACTTCGATTAATACCGCGGAGTTGGTAAATCCCTATATGACTCCTGATGAGGGAGAACGCTAGGAAAAACTCCCCGACATCCCCAGCCGATGCCAACGTCAGTGGAACCGCGACTATATGGGTCACAAAGGCACGTCAGCTAGCACTTTCATCTAGGCTATAAATGCCACTAAGACCAGACAACAGGCCCAGCGTAGAGCTCAACACACACAACCTCCTCATCTGTTGTCCTAAAATCTACCTCCACCGCCGTTTGTGCTACAAGATTTGGCAGAGCTACCTTGTCCATACCGTGGTCAGTCTTGCCCTATTGCAGGCTGATATCAATTGTCCAGTCTTCATCCGAAATCTACTCTTCAGGCCTCGACTAGTGAGCAACGGGGCGTACCTAGCACTAGCCAACCTCCGATCCAACCGACAGGGCACGTCGTGCCTCCAATCGTAGTGCGACATCCTTTAAGAAGAATCTAACGTTTGGCACGGAAGCATGATGTTCTCAATCACCCTGTCATCATCCCAGTGAGGCTTTCTATCCTTGAGGCTCTTCACCTGTTGTCAGACATGTGTGAGGCGCTCGCCGAGGCTTTAAGAATCCCCCTCCCGTTTGAGACGGAGGTAGCATCTGCAGAAGCCTTCCACACTGAAGGCAATTAAGAACGCACAATGCCAGGTATTTATCTCATTCTCTGGTGAAGATGAAGACCCTCCCATACTGGGGCACATTCTTCCACTGTACATCGCTAGCCAGTTCAATGGTATGGAAGTCCGCCACTGTCTTGTTGACACGGTCTCTAGGGTTAACCTAATCCCGACTCGGACACTGCGGAAGATGGGATTATTTGAGGATGATTTAACTCCCTCTGACCTAATAATCCAAGGATACTATAGGAACGACCAGACACCGGTTGACAAGATCTATTTGAAGAACCAGTTCAGTGGCCTAGTTTCCAGTACAGAATCCATGGTTGTCTCCTAGGACACTACGTACAATGATTTGATGGGAAAGCCATGGCTTCACCTGCATGCAGCGGACCCTTCATCATATCACCAATGCCTCAAATAATCCCTCAATGGTCGATTAGGCATGCTCCAAGGAGATGCGTCTCCTTTCGCCTCTTGTGAATCCCACTATTTGGACGCTAAATATTACAAGAGCAAGGATAACCAGATTCTGGAAAGTGAGATTGAGCCCGCCACGGTCACCAGGGACTGCTGGGCAGGTCTGGAAGATGCCTACATCTTCCCTATCCATCGGTTGGAGGCTATGACCCCCAAAATAGTGGAATGCTTTGTCATTTCGGGTGTGAGAGGAAGGCATGTTCCCAGGTCCAAGAGACAGCGAAAAATCACCTCGTACTCCCACACAAACCAGGCTCAAGTGACCTCGGAACCTCTTACTCCCGTATAGTATTAGGACATTGGGATCATGGAAACGGTGGTACATCATACGTGTCTATTTCTCCTGGCTGGAATTAACCAGCTCAAGCTAACGTGCCACTACTACTTTGATATCATCAAGAGTGGCCCCTTGGGCCGAAGGCCAGATGGGATTGGATCGACTGCCTTCATCGCTATGGTCTTAGTGGCACATGAGTCTCCAGATGTGATGACCACTACTACTCAAGCCATCACCAGCCTCCCATCAGATCTTGGTGGGTCAGAAGCGACTCCCCTAGTGGAAGATCCCTCCACAAGTGGAGAATAGGATCTAGAGGATGCTCCCCCATTCTTGTAGAAGGCGTCTCTACCATGGTCGATGAACTGGTTTAGGTGAACCTTGGTAGCGAGGCAGATCCAAGACCCACATTGATCAGTGCCTCCATGTCCCTCAAGGAGCAGCAACGGTTCGTGAACTTCCTTAAACAGCACCGTGACGTGTTTTTCTGGAGTTACAATGAGATGCCCGGACTAGATCCTCAGGTAGCCATCCACTACCTTGGTCTACCGACAAACCATTATGGGTTCAAGCAGCCTCCCAGAATGATGAACCCTTTTCATGGTGCCATGGTTGAGGCCGAAGTGGACAAGATCATTAGATCCAACATCGTCAAGGAAGTCCAGTACCCCAAGTGTCTAGCCAACATTGTGCCAGTCAGGAAGAAAAACGGGAAGATCAGAGACTATATCAACTTCTGTGATCTCAACCTCCGCTGTCTGAAGTATGATTTTCCCCTTCCAGTGATAGAACTGTTGATCGACGCTACGGCTGGGTTCCAAGACCTCTACTTCCTGTATGGGTATTCTAGGTATAATCAGATCTGGATGGCCCCTGAGGATGAGGATTCCTCCTCTTTTAGGTCCCCCAAGGTACTTTTTGTTACCAGGTTATTCCCTTAGGCCTGAAAAATGCAGGTGTCACCTATCAGCGGTCCATACATCGCATATTCAAGCCGATCCTAGGAACATTGGTGTAGTGATATGTGGACAATCTAATGGTCGAATCTCGCCAGCTCTAGGACCATCTCAAAGACCTTGAGAAAGTGTCCGACTTCTTTCGTTCTCGCCACTTGAAGATGAACCTGTTGAAGTGTGCCTTTGGGGTCACCTTAGGGAAGTTTCTTGGATTTGTTGTCAGGTACCGAGGCATTGAGATTGACCTAGAAAAGATCAAGGAAATCATCCAGATGCCTCCCCCGAGCAATATTATTGATCTTCAAGGTCTCCAAGGCCACTTATCCTATATACACGGATTCATTGCGAATCTGGCTGAAAAGTGTAATCCCATTTCTTGGCTCATGAAGAAAGTCTCTGCCTATGAATGGGACGAAGAGTGTCAGACCGTGTTTGAGGAAGTCAGGCGGTATCTGCAGAAGCCTTTGGTCTTTATGCCACCCATCGCCAGAAATCCACTGGTCCTTTATGTGACCTCCCTAAAACGGTCTCTCGATGCCCTGCTCACCCAGAAGAACAATGATGGGAAAAAGAACAACCTATACTACCTTAGTCGCATGCTCCTCGGTACGGAGACCAGATAATCCCCCATCGAAAAGAGTTGCCTCACGCTTGTTTTTTCTATACAGAAATTGCAACAATACCTAAAACACCATGAGGTATAGTTGGTCTCTCAGGTAGAACCACTGAAGTACATTCTGAACCTCCCCATGTTGACAGGCCGACTAGTGCGGTGGGTGGTAATTCTCCAGCAGTTTGACATCAGGTTCATGCCTTAGAAGGCTATCAAGGGGAAGGAATTGGCAGACTTCCTAGCTTCCTGTCCAACCTCCACAGACCAATCCCTGGACCTAGATTTTCTTGATGAGGAAATCCTCTTAGTCAGTCATGCCGTATTATGTTGGCAAATGCACTTCGACGGTGCCTACCGAAGCTCCACCGATAGGAGGCTCAATGATCCTAGTCTCAACAGAGTGGGTCTGGGTATCGTCTTCATCACCCCGACGCAAGACATTATGCCGTACTCATTCCTGTTGTCATAAGGCTACACCAACAACGAGGTAGAGTATCAGACTCTCATCACTGGCCTCAAGCTGTCCCTTGAGATCGATGTTCCGCATTTGCACATGAAAGGGGATTCCGAACTAGTCATCAAGAAATTAAATGGAGACTACATTGTCAGGAAGCTAGAGCTCATTCCATTCTTGTAGTTTACCCTCCATATAATGGCCCAATTCCCTTCTTGACCAGAGGTTACCCATGTCCCTCGGTCACAGAATGGTCGAGCAGATGCTTTGGCCGGATTAGCTGTGTCACTTTCAGAACCCGAGCAGGATGATCTGATTATACATGTGTCACACCAGAGAGTCATCGGCCCCGTCACCCTAGAGGATGATGATGGCATGCGGGTAAGCCATCTTACCACCGGATCCTCCACGTCAGGAGCCCCAGGTTCCTCAGATGAAGTGGTAGAGATGACTACCGAATGGAGAACCCCTTTTGTTGAGTATCTCCAAAATGGTTGCCTATCAGATGATCGGGCCTAGTGTGAGCGAATTCGACACCACACGCTGCATTTTACCCTCCATAGTGGTCCCAGTCTTAAGCAGACCCTCTATAAGCACAATTTCGATGGTGTTCTCCTCTATTGCATCCAAGGAGATGAGATTCTATAGGTCATGAAAGAGGTTCATGCCGGCTCCTGTGGTGCCCACCAGGTTTGCCCGAAGCTGTCCCATTAGATCTGGACACTAGGGTACTTCTGGCCCTCTATGATCCACAATTGTATCCAGTTCGCCAAGAGATGTCACGTGTGCCAAGTTCAAGATAATTTCCTATATCGGCTGCCAGAACCTCTCCACTCCACCAAGTACTCTTGGCCCTTCGTAGTGTGGGGGATCGATGTCGTGGGGTCGTACCCACCGACGACAGCTATCCAGTGCAGGTTCATCCTGACCGCTACGGATTTCTTCTCCAAATGGGCAGAGGTAGTCCCATTCAAGGAAGTCAAGGCTCGATCCATTGTCGATTTTGTGAGCTCCAACATTTTCTACTGGTTTGGATTCTATCACACTGTGATCACTAATAACAAAACAAAATTCCGAGCAGCTGAGTTGAAGAAATTATACGCCAAGTACAACATTCGTTCCAACCATACCTCACGCAATCATGCGCAGGAAGACAGACAGATCAAGGCATTCAAAAAAACCCTCTCAACCATTTTGAATAAAATGGTTGGCCATAACAAGAAGAGTTGGCCGGAAAAGCTCCCCAATGCCCTCTGGGATTATCGGATGAAAACTTGCAATTCCACCCAGGTGACTCCATATTCCCTGGTGTGTGGAGCTGAGGTCGTCCTGCCCATTGAGATCCAGCTTCCATCATTACGCACTGCAGTATATGACCCGCGGGCACCAGATAAGGTGGCCAAAATCAATCTAGCTGAATTGGAATCACTTGAAGAGAGTTGGCTCTATGCCCTGCACAATCTGGAAAAGAATCAGAATAAGATAGATAGAGCCTTCAACAAGAACATTCAACTCTTCTATTTTCTACAAGGCGACTTGGTGTTGGCCCTCCGAGCGCCAATGATCCCCGATAGGAAACCACCCAAGATGTAACCCAAATTGGAGGGTCCTTACATCATTCATAATGTTTAATCCAATGGTGCGTATTACTTGGTGACCATGGATGGTGAGCGCATAAATCCTCCCACCAATGCCAAGTTCCTCAAGCAATACTTTGCCTGAACCACTCGGTCCTGCATGACCTTAAACTATATGGTCCTACATGACCTTAAACTAGACAGTCCAGCACGAACTTAAACTCTATGGTCCTGTATGACCTTAAACTGGACGGTCCTGCATGACATTAAACTGTATGGTCCTGCATGAACTTAAACTGGACAATCCTGCATGAACTTAAACTGTATGGTCCTGCTTGACCTTAAACTGGACGGTCCTGCATGAACTTAAACTATATGGTCCTTCATGACCTTAAACTGGATGGTCCTACATGACACTAAACAGAATGATGGTCTTGAATGACTTTAAACTGTCCAGTCCTGCATAAATTTAAACTGTGCATCGTCATGTAAGACATTAAACTGCATTTTGAGAACTATGTTTGGATTGATTCCCATCCTCATGGGATACGTAGGAATGCTCAGACACCTCGTCTTGAGCCCAACCCCGATCTCTTCTCTTTGACTATCCCCCCTGGGTATAACTTCCTCAGAGGTTCCTTGCATAATATAAAGTATACTTCCTTATCCCCAATCATACGAGGACTATAACGGTCGCAGCATGCACCCACTCCCATTCTTTTATCCTCTCGCATCTTCACCGCACGACGTTAAACTGCATGGCCATCAAGAACTACGTATGTCTTGATTCCCATCCTCATGGGATATGTAGGAATGCCCAGACATTTTGTCTGTTGTCTTAGCCCAAAATCTAGAATCTTTCCCTTGGGTCAAGACATATGGAAGTGTGCATACTTTTTCCCAAATTCACGTCGAGCTAGCCTCGATCCGGTTGTATGTCCTCCTCCCTGGGGACGTTCACCTCTTTCATAGATGGGTACAACTATACTTCACCCACTCCTTGACTGGGATTCAATAACCTTCCTCATATGAAAGGGCCCCTGAATGGTATGGATTCTAGGACTAAGGGCCCTCTTACTACTTCGGGCCAACGCCCTCGAGGATGTCGAGCAACAAGCCGATACAAGTCCCACATTTTGAATGTGGTCAGCGGTCGATACTCGTTTGTTTCTCCCATCAGGTCACTATAGGGATGCTGTGTTTCGAACATGGATCACAGTTTTCCTGGATCATTAGGACCACCCCAAGATGTCCCAAACATCGAGTGTAGTGGTTTATTATTCCTCGTCGTATCTAAGAGACAAACTCCCCTCAGGCGATGCTAGTTATCAGGACCCGTTGGATGAAGATAGCCAAGACCGGCTCTTTGTTTCCCACACCGATCACCGCTCACGTGGGATTAGGAGTTGTGATGAGGCAATAACCGTACAAGAGGGCATATGAACTTCCACCCAGTCTAGGTTCTCTCTGATAGGATTGTACGACATGGTGTGGGATTATGTCCTCTTTCGTGTCGGGTTTCTCGTCGTGCCGTACATAGCCTGGGATGAGACATTCCCCTGGCCCTCGTCCTCACTTCAAGATGTTAAACTAAAGACTGGTCAGGACTCCCTAAACAATGCCCAGCCTCAAGCCACTTGGCCTTTTCAGGCCCCCAGCCCTCATCCTCACTACAAGACGTTAAACTACATACTTGTTAGACCTCCCTGATCGAGGACCTTCCTTAGGCCCCTTGGCCCTTTCGGGCCCCTGGACCTCGTTCTCACTGCAAGATGTTAAACTCCAAACTGGTCAGGCCTCCCTGACTGAGTCCCATCCCCAGGCCCCTTGGCCTTTTCAGGCCCCCGGTCCTCTTCCTTACTGCTAGACATTAAACTGCAAGCTGGGCAGGCCTCCCTGACCATGGCCCAACCTCAGGCCCCTTGGCCTTTTCGGTCCCTCGACCATCATCCTTACTACAAGACGTTAAAAAGCAAGTTAGTCAGGCCTTCCTGGTCGAAGCCCAAATATCAGGCCCCTTGGCCTTTTCGAGCCCCTGGCCCAAGTCCTCTCTTATGGGAGTGTATGGTGTGGTGTGGGATTACTTATTCATTCACGTTGGTTTCTTTGTCATACCATAAACCTCCCTTGTTTAGGGGTATCCTACTCCCCTCCTCGTCCTGCTCGACGTTAAAATCCATCTTGAGAACAACGTTTGGCTTGATTACCATTCTTATGGGATACATAGGACCACCTGAATGTCTAGGATTTGGGTCCAGCCCCACCTCCCAGAAATCTGCATTTCACCTCGGCCTACCCTTCCCCGGAGAGGGGAATATATGACATGATATGGGATTATGTCCCCATTCGAGTCCGGATTGTAACAACCATGCCATGCACCTCTCCCTCCTGAGCATCCTCGTCGACCCTTGTCGGCAGTTCACCAATGTGCCCAAGGGTACTCTGGTTTTGTACCTTGAATCTCAGACTCTACTCATACATGTTTTCAACTGCTTTTCAGGCTTTGTGACTCCCTTAATTAGGGCTTTCATCACCTTTCACACCTAGAGGGACCCCCAAAAACGGCATGGATACCACGCCTAAGGGCTCTCCTACTATTACGGTTAAATGCCCCTGAGGGTTTCAGACAATAAATTGATAAAGATCCCACGTTCTGAATATGGTTAGTGGTCGATACTCGTTTGTTGTTCCCACTTCAGGCTAACACGATATAGATACCATGTTTCATCCATGGTTAACAGTTATCCTCCATCACCATGCCAACCCCATTAAGCCCAAAATGTCAGTTGTGTGATTCACATCCTTCCCCACCTTCTCATGTTCAAGTAGATCTTTGAAACTCTTGGTATTATTCATCAGTGTGCATCCGCATGCTAGGAAGACTAAAGCCATGATGGGGACGTCATTTGGGGCACCGTACCGATTTCCCTTTGATGGGAATTCTAGGTATTTCAATAAAGATCTTCCTCCCTTATTTCCCACACCAAGTTTTACTCACGTGGGCTTAGGGATCGGGTCGAGGTCTGCACTTACTTGGAAAGCTTCCATCCCTCCATGGTCTGAACTCTAAGACCATAAACTAAGATCTCCTGAGAACTACGTATGGCTTGATTCCCATCATGTTGGGATATGTAAGAACGCCTAGACCCCTTGTCCATGGGTCTATATTGATATCTTATAATTCTTCTTTTCTGTGCCGCCTTCGGGACCTTTACTACGGATCACATGGCGTGGTGTGGGATTATTTCCTCATTCATGTTAGGTTTACAATAGCCACACCATGTGCACCCCATTCTAAGAATTATCCCTCTTGTTTCCTATCCCACATGACATTAAAACGCACCCTCTAGAATTACGTATGGTTTGATTCCCATTCTTATAGGATACATAGGACCACCCAAACATCTCATTTTCAGGTCCAGCTCAGCTGGGAGCTAGTTTCTCCGGCCCCTTTCACTTTTCCCTTATTTGGGCCCCTTGTCCTGAGGTTCCTCTCTCGGAATTGCGTATGGTGTGATGTGGGATCATGTCCCCATCCGCATCGGTTATGCTTCATGGAACCATACACACTCCCCACCTAGAATCGTCTATGCTACGTCTGCGCTGCATGACTTTAAAATGCATGCTTGGTCCTACCACATGATCCTAAAATGTGACAATATCGTCCTGGCCGCACGATGAAAAACGGCACAGCATTGTGATGTCCTTACTCAAGGGGACACCATGTTGGGTATTGTTCATACTCCATTCCATTTTTCAAAGCCTACTACGTCTTGATTCTTTTGGCGATGCCATGGCCTCCTACCCTAGGCATGTCGCTTCACAAAAAAAACACTCACCTTAAAGGACAATCATTATTTATCAAATATTGCTTCTTTTAGTGCAAGGGCCACGCCTGCAGCGCCTTTTTCCCTAGCACTGGTACCTTACCATGCCCCTTCAAGAACTACATGCAGCTTGATCCCCATACTCATGGGGTTCATAGGAATGCCTGTGCACTTCGCATCAGGCCCATCTCAACTCTCATTTTTGGTCCCTCGACCTAAAAACTCTCTAAGGAGCATGTGGTGGTCAGAGCCCCCGGTTCCCATTCACGTCGCGTTTTTGAGTTACCCCACCACATGTCTCCTATGTTTCCTCCCATCCATGGCCTCAATTCTACGACCCTAAACTAAGATCTACCTATGGTAAAGAACTCTAATCCCTCTATCTAATACATATCGTTTTCGTATTCAGATTCATTTTGACAATGAGCCCAAAGTGTGTAATCTTCATGGAGACATTCCTCCTGTTCCATGTCCAAGCTTTGTGGGCTCCCTATTTGGATCCTCATCCTCTTCCACATACAAAAGGACCCTCAGACAACATAGATTCCCGGATTAAGGTTTCCACATGGATGATTGACCTAAGGGATCTCAGGCAAATTTCCCTAAGGATCTCAGATGACATTTGCGACAGGTCCTGTGTTTCGAACATGGTCAATGGTCGACCCTCATTTGTTTGTCCCCATTCCAGGCTAATGCGATATGGATGCTGCGTTTCCACCATGGTCAACAGTTATCCTCTATCGTCACGCTACCATCATTGTGATCCAAATTTTGAGCATCATGATTCACACATTTCCACTTCCTCAAGTTCAAGTGGGACTCCAACATAATCGGATTTATCTCTTCGCGCGTCTAGGTGCGCTACATAGTCAGGTTAGCATCATTGGGCTAGTATTTACCGAGTGTCCCTTTTCCCTACCATGTCCCTTCCTATGTCAGGAAATTCCCACCACTACTTCTTGTTTCCCATATCGAGCACGAATCACGCGGGCTTAGTAGTTTTGGTAGGATGTGTACTGGCGCAACCAGGCTTCTCATCGTCCTACATGACGTTAAACTATGCTTACAGAAATATGTGTGGCTTGATTCCCATCCTCATGGGATATGTAGGGACACCTTGGTATTTTTACTAGGGTCTAGCCCCAAGGAATCATAAATCCTGTTCTTCCCCCTTTCCAACCCCCTAGACAGACCCCTCGTAGGGAACCGTAAAACTATAACTCTGCCCTGAACAAGTTCAGGATACCCCTAGATGAAGTTGGGAAGCGACGTCTCCCTCTCTAGAGAGGCTCCGTCTGAAGGAAAGAATGATCCATGATCAGATCAATGCACCATCTAGTGTGCTTCCAGCATGATGGCATAACCTCAAGAGTGTTGGATTCTATTCGAATAAACCCTCACTCCACATTTCACGCTTTTTGTTCCCCATTATTCAGTCCCTCGTCATCTTTCATGTATAAAGGAACCCCCTAACAGTATGGATGCTCGGCCTATGGCTCACCTACTATCCGGGGTCAATGTTATGGAAGAAAAATGGATGGCATTTTGAGTTAGGCCCCGTGTTTCAAACATGGTAAATAGTCATCCCTCATTTGTTATCCCCGTTTCAGGCTAACGCAATAAGAATACTCTGTTTTGAACATGGTCAACATTTATCCTTCATTTTCATGCCACCCCCATATGTTCCGGATTTTGGGTATCGTGATTCACACCTTCCACTTCTCTATGTTCGGACTAATCCCAACGCCCCTGGCATTACCCCGCTCGTGCACCAGAGCACATCGGAAGAACAGATCATCGATTGTTATAAGGTCCTAATCCTCCGATCGTGCCTCTTCGATGTCTTCCTGGAAGTTCTGGATTGGTTAATTAAACCCCTGATACCCGAAGCTTGGTCGGCGCATTATGCTTAGATGGAATAGCATGGTGATCACCAATTGTTTCTCACATCGGGCCCGACCTTCATGATCTTAGGGACTGACCACTGGACATTTCACGAATATAACAGACACGTATGAAGCCAACCTTGATAACGAGAGTCATGCATTCTATGGCATCAAATAAATCAAAACATGAAAGTACGTTTGAGAGTTTGTGATCCTTACAACACTCGGGGGTTTATTCCTCCCATGGATGGGTTGACCCCATCAAAAGAGAGTTATAGTTTTTCTACCCTTCGACTTGTGGCATCCAGGAGTTTCTGCCGCTGGCTCAACTCCCGCTCCTCCTCAGCAGCGATGGGGCATAGTTCATCAGCCTCAGCTTGGGCCCGCTCTACGTCAGCCTGAATGCTAGCCATTTCTTCGGATGTTTGCCTCTACCATCTGGGTCTTCAATCTCAAGATCATCTTTTATTGTTCATTAAGTGAGGCTGAGTGCTCATCCCCCAGGATCTGTAGCCATTGGATTTCATTTTTAGCCTCCTGGAGCTTCTTAATGTTCGTCTCCTTCATCCACTGCCAACCCATGTTGAGGTCATGATCATACTCCTAGATCTTCTCTGCCATGAGATCTCGGATGAGAAGATGAGGGCGTTGGGAATCCACTCCCCCAGCACACAGTTCGCACAGTCATGAGCAAATTCTGTCCATCTTATCCATCCATAATGCCTGGGGGGTCTTTTCGATAAAGTTCACGATCAGCTTCCTTGATCAACGACGGACTATATCGTTGTCCTCTTCGTCAGAGGCCATCTCATCCCAGTCCGTGCGATTGGTAGGCTCGTATGCAGGATACTCCCTCAGGAAATCTTCAGCGGGATCCACGTCCTGCATTGGATCAGATGCGACATCTGGCGTTAGATCAGGCGTGGCGGGACTTGGGTCGACCGGTCAATCCTCATCGTCGGAAACCACCTCAATGACCTCGGGCACGACACCGCTGGTGGTTCCACCATTGATAGGGAGCGCTGCAGCTCGGGTGGACTAGGTAACTATCTCAACGATTACTGGCATGCCCCTGGGAGGGGTGCTACCAGAAATCCCGACCAACCTCGTTGCAGCGGCCCATGCCAGTTGAAGAACTGTACGTGACAGAGAAGGGCATGGAAGTTAGTTGCCACGATCAATGTGTGGTAATAACGAATTCATTAGAGAGGACTTACAGAGATCGAACTCCTGGTTCCGCTCCTGAGTTGATGTTGATGGGACCCCGAAGCATGGCCCTCCGTATATTGTCAAAAAGTCCAGAGATTCTAGAGGAGCCACCTCGGGTATCCTAGCCCCTCTAAACATAGAGCTGGACGCAGCCACAGGTGTGGGTTTTGAGGGTCCTGCATCATCACCCACCGAGGGGCGAGAGTGAGGTCTGTGCACAAGGTCCTTCTGTGCAGTTCAGATGTTGGTAAGAAATCCATAATGACCTGATAGCACACCCCAATGAATGAACCTTCAGATGTTACCTCGAGAGCCTCTGGGAAATTGTCGAGACCTGAGTCTTGATCGCCGACTTTTCCTTCCTCCAACGGGCTCCCTCCACCAGCCTCATCCCCCCAAGAGGATTCGTCTGATTCTTCCGGTAGGGGGAAGCGCTCTCTCAGCTCAGCTGCCAACAGCTGTGGGGAAACCGCCTGATCTAATAGTACCCTTACCCGGTCTGTCATCGGATGTGGGGCACCCTTGGAATGTACAAAGTCGTCCATCTCAACCAAATATTTCTCCACCTCCGCCAGAGACACCACGAAACCAGCCCGAATAGGGCCTATACCCGGTAGATCCATCCCGAGATGGTCCAGGTGTTCTCATATCTCGGACGGGCCGAGGAATTTCTGGTTGACATCCCAGATGTCCCAGGCCTCTGGGAAAACAGCATTCTCTGGCATGTCAATATGGCGTAGCCGTTTCCCCGGAGCCTGAGTGGATATCCTGCGGAATCCCCTCGGTGACTACCCGTCCAGATGGCTCTGCTCTCCTGGGACCATAGGATATGCTGCTGCTGTTGGATCTACCCCCACAACCTCACCCTCAGCTGGTGTAAGTCGCGCCGCCATGACAGCCCTGCCACCGTGAGAGGCCCTTTCCACCTTCTGGCCCCGACCTCGAGATAGGGAAGGCCCACCATCACCAGCTCAAACTATTGGCTACTTCAGCATTTCCTTCGAATAAGATGCCTCCCAGCTTATGGCATACTCTTTCACCAGTCCAAAGGCGGCAGTAGGCGGAGGCAATGAATTTTTCATTTTCCTGTCTTCCCGTGTGAACATGTTCCACAATTGCCTCATCACACACGGGTTCTACTTGTGGCGCACCTCCCAGTAGACCTGCGGGGTCAGCCGCTGCAGGCACCGGAATTGCCTTGCAAACCGGTGTGGGGTGTACGACTCGCAGAGAGGCTCGCGGTCCACCCTTTCCACCAAGACTCCACCTTGAAAGGCCAGGATATAGGCCTGATGCTCTTCTGTCCCCCGAACTTTGTTGGTGAGTACCCCTGTCGACATTGGGAATGGGTGAAAGTTAAACTTATCCACCTTCCACACCTGATTTAGTACCAACGATGTGGTAAATTTGGCTGGAAAGCTTCTAGAAGCATTCAGAATAGATGGTTGGAAGTTTAACCCCGGAGACGATATGGGGTTCGAATATTCATAAACCCCCCTTGATGTGTTCCATGATCCACCCATACAGAAGATGGAAGGGCTCGCATATCCTTTGCGGCCTCTTACCCCCGCTAACATGTCATAGAATCTTTTACAATATGGCGAGTATCGGAATCCCCAGATTTCCCCCCTCCTATGGCCAGCATGGATGCCATGATGAATGAGCTAGGTTTCACCCCCCATGTTGGTATCCCTCACTTGTAGGATCCAACCACAGATAAGGGCCGTGATAAATTCCACCAGTCTGACTATCGGCTGTTGTTTAGTGTTGACACTGAAACCCAAGGTCTTCCATTGGCTATCCTCCAAGATCCTCCAATATAAATTCTCCTTGCCCCATTGATCCCCCTTCAGGAAATTTTGAGGCCTTGCGGGAAACTCTCTATCCTTCGGGAAGATCAAGAACTGCTTGAACCACTTCTTGAAGTGGAAATCCATCACCGCTTATTTATCTTCTCTAGGGACCATCCCCATCAGTGTCATCACCAGCCGCGACATCAGCTCCGGATCCTCCCACGTGCTCATGACAGTAAGGAACTAATCTTACATAGCCCCCAAGATCGGGACCCCCAAAATCTTATGGACATCCCACAGACTGATGCCGACCTCCCCATGGTGGAGGTGAAAAGTTTTGGTCCAAGACGACCATCTGCTCAACAGCTCTAGCATCAGCTGCTTCGGTTGATATATGTGGAATTGGGAGGCCCAGTCCGCCTCAGACAAGCCCACTCTCCTCAGCTCGGCTCCAAAATCCTCACACGAGGCGCCTACCCAGTAGGCCCATTCCCAATCGTCTGTGAAGTTTCCACCATAGCACAGGTCGCATTCATCGGACCACCCCTTCTTCGAATCCATCATGGATGCCATAAGTATTGTCCAGTACATGGGAGGGGACGTTTCTAGATACAATGGTTTCCCATAAACATTGTTCAGATGATTGTAAAGGCATCCGGTGGTGACACGTGTGAAGTCCTCCCATGCATGACCATCAGTCGCCCTAAACCATTGGCCCCGGCACTGTGTGCTCCTGAACCAGTAAGCTGGTTTGTCCCTACTTTCCTCATGAATGAAGATGTCATCCATCAACCCGAATCCATACAAGGACAGCCTATTGCACAATGGATAGTTCTTTTTGCTCTCTGATAGCAGCTCCGTCAATTAATTATGGTCCGAGTGGCTACAAACCAACTCTTTTAGGCCCAGACAATTTTCCATCTCATCCCTCTGGGCAGCGTCTGCAAGCACCCCCTGAGCAGCTTCTTGATGGGCCATTTGGTTTTAAAGGCTTGGACACATTTTTAGCTTGGGTCATGAAGCCTGTTTGCGGATCTCATTCGCGAAGCCGAGTCATAGATCCTGGCCTCATCTTGCAAGCGCACGTTCGTGTGGCGCTGTTGCAGAGTTAGAGACTCACGGGTCACCGCGAAGCCCGATTCGCGGAGAGCAGACACAAAGTACGTGGAGCTTCACAAATCAAGAGCACAAAAGGAAATAATCACGAATAAGGGAAAGGAAAAAAGTGATTTCCAGCCCCCTATTTTTAAGGAGCGGCCTTAGGAGCTTCGCAGTGTGTCCAGGCCGCGTGGAGCTTCGCGACACGCCTGGCCCGCGCTGCCCATGTTCGCCTCGCGCACCCTCTTCACGATGCGGCACCACAAACGACCGATGATTTTGGTAATTTCCCTCAGACGTTGACCCTTTATCCCTCCGTGGCTCTAAGTCTGAGGGGGGAATTTATTGGCGCTAAAATGTTGGAAGAAAAGAAAGAAGAGAAAGAGGCCTTACGGCTGGCCTCGCGAAGCCACTGCATGGAGTCCCCCCATGCAACGCGGCCACCGCGAAGCCGAGGAGGCGGTACCCTCCCCAAAGGCCCCTGACGTTCGCGATCCCTCCACGAAGCCGAGGAGGAGGTACCCTCCATGAACTCCCCTGACGTTTGCGACTCGCCGCGAAGCAACCCAATCCCGCTTCGCACCGCATAAGCTCTACTTCACGGTGCCTATTGCTTATAAATACCGGGCTCCCCCCAAGCCCAGATGACGGACGATCCGAGCTTTCGGCTTCTTAGCTACCAAATCACGAAGCACCATTTGCTCTGCGAATCATGAGATATGCGAGGTATTTTTTCTTTGTGAGGTTCATCGCCATTGTCTCGCTTTGATCCCCTCTTCCGAGAGGGATGCATTTCGCGAAGCCTAATGGATTTCGAGAAGGAAGGAGATCCCCAAGGGGACCTGGGTTGTTGCGGAGTGTTTATGCTTTACAAAACACCCTTCATGTACACATGATTCATTTGCTAAGGCAGGATCACTGTACTTCTTGAAGTACATTGCTTCCCGACATCCTGCTTCGCGAGGAACCTTTCCTCCACGAGGTTGTGCTCCGCGAATGCCTTTTCACTTCACGAAGCACATCCCACTTGCACCTCTTCCCCATGCTAATGCAAAGGCAAACCACTTCGCGAAGCACACCCCTTCGCCAGTTCCCTCCACCACACAAATCAACCGAGCTCCACAAGGCCCCTGCCTATGGACCCCTCTACTTAGCAATTATTTCTCCTGTGCCACCCTCCAAGTTTGCACGATGTGACTTCAAAGTCCCATGGATGATACCGCCCGCAGCGTTGCTCTGCCTAATGCTTCTTCTCATGGGCACACTAATGGATTTTTATTCTTCGCATTGCCATGATAACGTGGACCCCTCGATGATTCACTCTGCAACCCCCTTCACCACGAAATTGTCGGTGCCTTCCCTCCCACAAGGATCAGAGGGTACCGATTATGTAATTCCTAGTGGTGCAGAATAAACCCACCTTGTCGGAGCTGTAGGACATTAAATTTTCAAGTAACCTCGTCCTCAACACAAGATGTTAAACTATGACATCTCCTTATGCCTCTCACGTGGGGTCCCCCCTTGGAGATTCTACATGCCCCCGGTCACCACAAGGGATGATATCCCCCTTCTGGGAGTGTAGTTTGTCCATGGGGAAGGACAACCACCTTGGTATAAGCCCCTAGCCATTCTTGCAGGTGGCAGAGCCCCCTGCTCCCTCCTTTCATCTTCGGTCCCCAAGGACAGTGTAGGACGTGATAAGGAACATACACCCATCCTCTCTTACAGGGTGCCAAATCCCTCTCCATCTGCGCTTTGTCACCCTCGGGCCTCCATCCTGGAGTAAGTCCCAGCACCATCGGTTGCCCAACACATAAGCCCCTCTTCGCTTCCCACAAATGCACCCTTCACGACGTGATCATCAGGTACCTGCAACCTCTTGTTTCACACACTGAGCATGACTCCCGTGGGCTTAGAGTGAGCACCGACCATGACACACCTTGGGCCGCCTCAGAGCGTATGCCAAAAATTACCCCATTCCGCATGACATTAAACTACATTCCAATCCAGCGGTAAGCCATTGTGACCCACCCGAACTATGTGGACTTTGATCTGTGCTGAGGCATGGTACGTAGGAAGCCTCCATGAGGTTCAAGCCCAACACCCATCGGACCCCCGGTCCATCTTCACGTCGGTTCACCAACGCCCAACCGAACTACAAGGACTTTGATCCATGCTAAGGCATGGAACGTAGGAAGCCCCCCTAAGGTTCAAGCCCACCATCCACATGGACCAAGGTCCTTATTCACATCAGTTATCCGACACGCCCCCGTCCCGCTTGACGTTAAACTACATCCCAATCCAACGGTAAGCCGTTGTGATCCTACCATCCAGTTGTTCTGACACCCCTTCACATCGGTTCAAAATCCCCTTTTCTACTCGAACTACGGGGACATTGATCCATGTTAAGGCATGGTACGTAGGAAGCCTCCATGAGGTTCAGGCCCACCACCCACCTGGACCAACGTCCTTATTCACGTCAGTTCGCCGACACACACCCATCTAAACTACGTGGTCTTTGATCCATGTCAAGGTATGGTACGTAGGAAGCCTCTCTGAGGTTCAAGCCCACCAACCATTGCTCCCGACTGCCTCTGAGTCGGTGTACCATGCCCCTATCCCGTACTACGTGGACTTTGATCTGTGCTAAGGCATGGTACGTAGAGATCCTCCATGAGGTTCAAACCCACCACCCATTGGACCAAGGTCCTCATTCACGTCGGATTACTGGCATCCATACCCGAAATACGGGGTCTTTGATCCATGCTAAGGCATGGTAGGTAGGAAGCCTCACAAGGTTCAAGCCCACCATCCATCTGACCAAGGTCCATCTTCATGTCGGTTCACCAACATCCATACCCGAACTACGGGGTCTTTGATCTATGCTAAGGCATGGTACGTAGGAAGCCTCACTAGGTTCAAGCCCACCGCTAGGTCGTTCTGATCTCCTTCACGTAGGCTAACCAACACCCGGGCATCCAATGGTGTAATCCCCACACATCCATTCTTGAACTATGAGGACTTTAATCCATGTCAAGGCATGGTATGTAGGAAGTCTCTTCGAGGCTCAAGACCAAAACCATCATCCATCCTAATTCTTACCCAGGCCGCCACATCCCGGTGAGATCATGCCACCTCATTCCCCTCCACAGTATTCGGGAATCCACCCACATACTGGCCCCAATATCGATGTTACCTCAAGGGGGTTCTTCAATTTGATCCACTCTAGCTAGTGTTTTGATCCGTCCAATCCGTCTTCGCTGGACGTTAAACTTGCGGCATACCCTATGTTAAACATGTCAAGCTGAGGAAAATCTCAGATACATGACTATGGAATATGATTACCTACGATTGATGTGGGATGCCTTGGGATTTCGCGCCCTCGATAAGCCCTATTATAAGGGACAAAAGATAGACACGCCAATTCCCTAGCATCCAGACACGCTAGTTATACCTCAACGTGACTACTCCTCCAACTGAAGGTTGCTTCCCTGACCAGACCCCTTGGAATTTCCTGACAGAAGTAGTGTAATTAACCGGTGTCCATAGAAACATGTCATTGGGAAGAGTTTCATGAACAAAATATTAAATCTATGAGGGAGACCTGGACTAGGTAACGAGTTCCGAGGAGGAATCCACAGAAGGAAGAACCGACATCCCATCATCATGTTTCGATCAAGGAGCAGTCATCCCAGAATAAGGAGTGAATGTGGCCCACCTCTGGAAAGTGGGAATATGGGGCAACAAAACTGCACCGACGTCCCCCGAACATGAGGGACACATGCCCCTTTAAAAAAAGCATCGGAAACAGAAATGTTGAACCCGATGTGAAATTATGCTCCTCAAAATGGAGATTAGTAGCGCTCGAGACATCAGTAGAGTGACATGTCACTGGATCTAGATTTCCAGCACCGGGTCCCGCCAAGAAAATAGCGGGCCTGGCATGAAACTCACCGGAAGTTGGGGCAGTCAAAATGTTGGGCATCTCGGTCTGCGACGTTGTCAGCACATATCCCTCTTACCGGTCATGAAAGACTGAATGGTCCTGGGACACTGGGTGTCGATTCCTTTTTCTTCCTGAACTAATGAGTTGATCTCCTTATTTTCAGGAACCCAGTTGCTGCATCCGGAACCTGATCACCTATTCCCACTGACGCAGGGGCATGGGAAATCTCAACGTGGATACCCCGCGTGGTTCCGCCTCTTCTACGATGGCCTCAACTGCTGTGACTATGGGGCGCCCACGCCCCCTCTCCCCATCAGAAATTATCCAACGCAGTGTAATCAATGACCTTGTATGTAGGTATGAAGAGGAGGGGGTCATCCCTTCAAGGGACATGGCCCACCTAGATTTATATGTTTCTGCGCCTCGCCGTCAACACCGCCCCAAGGGCCGCGCATCGGGCCACTGCTCCCCACTCCAACCATCAATCGTTTCTAGGGCCTCTCCTCGGAACTCCTCGACGTCTCCATTCCCTACGCCGATGAGGTAGGGGATGTTCGGGCCCGCCTGGCCAGAGTTCCATCCTAGGGGTTCCCAGTGAGGGCCCCCACTAGGCCGCACAAGCACTGCCACCCGGTTCCCTGAGTTGAAGAGTAGGTATACTACCTACCTACACCACCGGTACTGGCCAAGCTGACCTGACGCCAGCATTTGGCATAGGTCGAGGAGGATTCCCATCAAGGGTTGTCAATGTCTGCAGCTACTATGGCCCAAGACACCGCCGACGTGCATCATCAACCCCCTGCATATGCCAAGCAGGGATAGCTATACGCCCGACCAGGATCAAGGCCCCAACCACCCCACGAGAAGGCTGTGTCAACTATCCTGGTCACAGGCACAGGCAGTGGTCACCGCAGACAAACCTGTAGTAATGCCATCCACTACGCAAGACCTCCTCGTGCAACTACCATAGAAGACACGGGCCTTTCCCGCTCCCAAGCCTGGCTCAGAGGTATTCCCCGTTCCACCTTTGACCTAAATGAGGGCCTTCCACATGGTAGAAACACCTCATATGGGAGCCTCTCCCATTCTCATTACACTGGATATGGAGCCGTCCCTTCTGCCACGGACCACCGGGGTGGGGACGTTGCACATCCAGTCACTCTCTAATGTGACGAACTTCCTCACATCCTCGAAGAAGACGACGAAGTTCCTCCTCGTCCTAGAAACCAGAGGGGTGGAGATCAACTTCACTTCACCATCACCCAGCATAGAGGTCTTACCCGTGTTTGGTCCAATCAGTACGGGGACGTGACTCACACTGACATCACCAAAGGAACTAGGCATGAAGGTCCTACCTGTGCTCCCGTCAGTTATAGCGGGGTTCCCACCTGTACCAGCATCCATCATGGAGGTCCTCCCCATGTCCCCTTTGACATCTTCCCCGGTGCTCCTCACACCTTGACCCACTCAGGTGGAATTACACCCCGCCCCAACACTAGTATGGCCGAAGGAAATTCTCGTGCTGGGAATTTTACCTTCCTCTAAGAGCCATCACAGTGCAGGAAGGTGGGTCGTTGCAGCTATAAGAAGAATACCGAAAAGCTTCAGACTAAGATCAAACCAGTTTGTTTCTTGAATTCTGAAGCAGAGTACGAATTAGCAATGGAACCCACCCCCAGGTCCTCTGTGTCAACGACCGGGGAAGGAACAAGGTGTATCATCCTCATCCTTCGAGAGTGTGAAGTCCACCGGATTCCTGCCTCTCTTCGCAGGTACATCCAGGAGGAGGAAATTTTGGGATTCCCAAAGCTTCCAACTGTGCAGTCACCACCATCATCACTAGAAGTTCCCTCTACCTTGACCAGAGAGCATGGAGAGCTATTTTGGGGACCGATGGAGGTTGAGCAACAACGTAACCCATCACTGATAACTATGATCCCTGCATTAGAAGTTGTAGTTGTCATCCCGTCGTATTGTGACATTGTGGTGAGGTCAACTCACTCCTCGGAGGATGGCCCAGAATTCAGTGGCCATTCAGCTCATTCGCCATATTCTCTGCTGCCTAGTCTACTGTCTCAGAGGTCCACCTCAGTACCGCTACCGGTTCCTCAGTCGAATCTGGTTGACGAGTGGGGAAATATGGTTTCAAACCTTAAATCTGAGACCAGGAGATTCTGCAACATTCTTGTGGTGGATCACTTCCCAGAGAAGTTCTGGACTGTGGCAGCGTCGAAATTCTTTGCACCGAAATCCCTCACCCCAGAGGAAGTTGGGTGCTTCCGTCAAAACCTGTGGGTGACACACTTTTGTATTCGTTATCATTGGGTGGTGTACCCCAGGAGCTAAGTGCACTTTGAGGAAATCATCAAGCAGTGCCGTGAGGTTGATTTGGCCACACTCCCCATGGTCCAGTGCCCCGAGTCACTAGGTCGCTAGAGGACCCTCCAACAAAGATACGTTCAGATTTTTAGGGTACTCCGCAAAATCATCAGGGAGGCTACCCCCCACATACAAGTTCGTAGATGGGTGAAGTATGCTGCCCTCCCCTTCAGCCCTATTCGATGGCAGCCCGAATTGATATGTGATATTGAGGAAATGCCCCCAGGAAGGGTCACAGTCCACATGGTCGATGTCATGGAAATAGAGGACAAGATGAAATTTATTGATGGAGACTTACCCCTTGAGGGTGTTCCACCATTGTTGTACCCATTAGGGAGGATTACTCATCAGCAAAAGAACCTCCTAGGTCTCCTTGCGCCCACCGAGTCATTGGTACTCAGTCGAAATGCCGGTAAGGGTAAAGAGAATGTTAGAGTTATCAAGCACTCCGACCAGTCCGCCTCAGTACAGAAGATGGAGGAAAACCCCAAGAAGGCCATGTTGCACCAGAAACTTGCTAAGCAGAAGAGGCTGGTCAACGAACTCCTGGCCGAATGCGGTATAGAGCGACGACCCGACTATGGTGGTCCCAGTCCGGGGTAGCATGGGTAGGAACAACTCCCCCCAGCAAGATGCCTCTGGGCAACCCTGATCATACCGCTCCTGCGGATAGGGTTGGTGTAAAGACCCATAAATTTCAAGGAAAATTCTTTCTTAATTTATTTGTAATTTTACGAGTACGCAGTTTCTAACGGTACTTGATTCCAAGGCCCGGTGTGCCCGGAATCAATTTCTGAAGTTTAGCTCGGGTATGTTGAGTGAACGAATGAGCGGGTTTTTCTATATTTTGAACCGGTGGTTGGAATTGAAATCTGAGGGCACCAATGAACTCGCAGCACCGGTAATTGCTTAAGGGGACCTTTACCACAGTTGAGTTTGAAGAGGGTTGAGAATTTTTATTTTGGAGTTTAGTTAAGAAGTTAAATATATTTGTTAAAAAAAATTTATATAAGGAATTTAAATCCTCCCATGGGTTGATATATGAGAGTTGGGGCCCATAATGAGCCCCAAGCTATCTTCATACCATAACTCTCTCCAACCCCCTTTAACACCTCTTCAATTCCTTGTAAAAAATTGGTATAAGAGGAGTCAGTTCTACCACAGAACTTAGGACTCTGATCATTCTTTTCTGTGAAGCAATAGTGTTAAGGGTACCGAGTGTGGTCTTCAGTTCATGGAGTCCAGTATTGGTGCGGCAACTGACATATCCATACACCAGGACCTTGACTTCTGATTTCCAACTCAGTGCACGAAAACACTAATTGCATGTGTGTTTTCAAAATTTTTCTTTAAGTCAGCTCAAACCAGGTCAGCTCAACAGGTTTAATCGTTTGAGCATGTCGCATCTGTTCAGTTGGTCTCTTGGGTAGAACCACTAAAGTACATTCTGAACTGCCCCATGTTGACTGGCTGACTAGCGCGGTGGGCGGTAATTCTCCAGCAGTTTGACATCAGGTTCGTGCCTTAGAAGGATATCAAGGGGCAGGCATTAGCAGACTTCCTAGCTGCCCATCTAACCTCCACGGACCAATCCCTAGACCCAGATTTTCCTGATGAGGCAACCCACTCAGCCGATCATGTTGGAAAATGCACTTTGACGATGCCTCCCGGAGCCCACTGGTAGGAGGCTCAACGATCCTAGGCTCAACAGAGTGGGTCTGGGTATCATCATCATCACCCCGACACAAGCCATTCTATCATACTCATTCATGTTGTCAGAAGGCTGCACCAACAACGAGGCAGAGTGTCAAGATCTCATCAGTGGCCTCGAGCTGGCCCTTGAGATCGATGTGCCCCATTTGCACATGATAGGGGATTCCGAACTAGTCATCAAGCAAGTCAATGGTGACTAAATTGTCAGAAAGCCAGAGCTCGTGCCATTTTTGGAGTTCACCCTCAATCTAATGGCCCACTTCCCTTCTCGACCAGAGGTTACCCATGTCCCTAGGTCATAGAATGGTCGAGCGGACGCTTTGGCTAGCTTAGCTGTGTCACTTGCAGAACCTGAGTAGGATGATCTGATTATACATGTGGAACATGATGGGATTGTCTTATCGTTTTTTCAAACATAGCCAGCACAACTGACCCAATTTGATCTCCCATAGAATGTTTTTGCTCATTCATCCCATATTTTATGGAATCTATTTCTGTTTCCTTCAATTTAGTACTTTGATGATCAAAAAGATTCTTAATGCTGAAACAAGTCTCATACCCTCTTACACAACTGGGGTAATCTAGATCTCTGAATGAAGTAGCTTGAATGTATATCCTTAACTTAGAAGAAAAATTCCCCTATGTCACTTTCTCCCAAAGGAAATCCTAAAATAATAAATAAAAATGGTATATTGGTATTATGAATTTAAAAAATACAAAAATTCAATGAAAATAATATTCAATTTCTTATAATTCTATCAATGACTTACTTGGATTGATCTATTAGATAATTTTCCTTTTTTAATTCCTTTAATTTTCCATTTTTCATGACGAGTGGGTGGAGATGGGGGAATGAATTGAAACTCTTCCGAAACACTATTATATTTATCTCACAACGCATAAAAATTTTCATTAATATTTTCCCATCGATTAAATGATACCCTTCATGTGAAAAAGTATGAGGTTATACATTCTTCAACTGGATCTCTTGGTGAGATCACTTGGAGGCATGTTACATAAAAATAAACTAACATGTAATAAAGTAATATATAAAAAAATTTACAATATAAAATAAGTATCATACCAGAAATTCTTCATCATATCGGGTGGAAAAATTTTATTCCATGTATCTGTATCTAGAAACTCATACTTGAGGCATAAGTTTTCATTCTATAAAGTCCCATGAACATAATTTTTTCATAATTTTTTTTGAAATCTCTCTATCGAATTGATGCTAAAGGTAGACATATTTTATTAATTTATTTTATTTATTGAATGTTTAATTTCATCTGTAATTAAATATATTAAATATTATCCATATAAAATAAAAAATAAAAAATAAAAAATAATAATGAGATAAAAATAAATCAATTGAGATATTTTACCATTATAGACTCTCGGAACTACTCTTTCATCATCTTATCGGTGGACTTAAAATCATGATATGAAGTGTTGACAAGCTAAAGGTAAATATATTATGTTTCATTATATAGTGGGGTCTTACTCCAAATGTATTCACATGGATATCAAGTCTAATCTAGAATACTATCGAATTTTTTTTTCTTTTTAGGTCTAAACAAGTTCTTATCAAACTGTCACATATGTTTTTCTCAATATGAATATTGTCAATGTTATGTTTTATATCTTAAAATCTCTAAAAAAATAGTTCAATTAAGATAGACTATTTCTTACATATATTTTTTTATGGAAAGAATGTCCTTTCTTTAAAATTCGAAATCAACATTTTTCACCTTGTGGTAATATTATTTAGCTAAAAGTGAATGTTGGGGGAAATTAAATACTAATAAACCATTAAATGTGATTTTTAATCTATGATAAAAAGATTAATTTGAAAAAATCTTTTATGTACCATGTACATTATCTTTCTTCCATTCTAAAATTGATAACATGAAGTCTCTTCTACAAATATTGGAAATGATTTATGTCTCATATCACTGTATCCAGATAAGTTTCTATAGGTATGAAATTTTTTATAGTGAATGTTATCACATCAGATAAATGAAAATACAGTTTCCTGTAGGTGTAAAAAACTATAGCACTAGTCTCTGAGAGAAATTTCAAACCATCAATCAATGGGTAAAGATACACATCAATATCATTTCCTAGATGTTTTGGTCAATGACACATTACGCTCATCATATAACATTATTTCTTTATATATACCAATGGGGATAAGTTGTAAACTAGAAAAAAATAGGTCATTAAATACATTGTCTACTAAGGCTTTGATATATATTCATTCCATCTATGCACAGTCACATTATGATATTTCTAGTTTAACATCCAAAATAAGGATTTTTTTATAAAATCTCTTCCATTGTGGTGAATCAATAGGGTGATGAATGTTCTCATTAGATATTAACTCATATGTATGCCATCTTAACCTTTTTCATAATTTGAATTTCAAAATAGAAACTTCAAATGAGTAATTAATAAAAGTTACCAAATTTCCTTAGTAGGAGGTTTAATGCAAGTACCTAAGAATGAATCAAAGTTGATTTTTTCCTTATTCTTATATCATGATGTACCACATATAGGAAATTTTGAAAAACATTCATATTCATTCCTATGGAACACGCAATCACTAGGTAAAGAATGTAATTTTTATAACTCATCCATATTGGGAATAATATTTTCTCTACATCATAACAGGAATCTAGAAGCACATTTCCTTCTAGAAGTAGCTCTTTTATAATTTCAAGCAATTTGATGTATCTTTTTTCACTCAAACCATCTCTTTATTTCCAGTTATCCAATCTTAGTGCAGCTAATAACACTTTAAATTTAGTTAAGCCAAATAATATTTCCTTCTCAGAATATTTATACAATCATTTAACATTTTATATGTTTTCATTGGTTTCAACACCTAAATAATAAAATAATTTTTCAATAGAATCCTATGTCTCATGCTGAATATTTTAATCAAAATTAGATGTTGAATTTTTTGTTATTTAACCATTACATATAAAACATGAATAATTATGGCTAAAAACATATAAAATGAGACGATCTTTGATTAATATGAAAGTTAAATTTCTCACATTCAGACACTTCATGCATGGATAAATAATCAAATATTTTTTTAAGATTTGATTTAGAAAATTACAGTAAATCATTCATTCCTTTTTTTATTCATCAATGATTCTTTGTATATTTATCCAATTACAATACATTAATTACCTAAGATCACAATATAAAACGTGAATATATTAAAACATATAATAATTTAAAAATATATACAAGTAGATAAATTTGAAACATAAATACATATAATAAAAAAAATCAATAATTGACAACTATTTGATCATAGAAAAATATTATACATAATTTTCAAAACATATCATTGAAAAATTTAAATAAAAGTAATTAACCATATAAAAAATAGATAATTCAAACATGGTTAATTTTTTAACAAATATATTTACTTTAGAACAATTTAACAGTGAAAAAAAAATTACAGACAAAAATTAATCAAAATTCATTATATCAAAAAAATTTCAAATGGGAAAATAATTGAAGAGAAAATAATGATTTCAATCAAAAAATATTAGAATGATAAAAAATTTATAAATAAAAATAGTTTTATAAATAAAAAAAATAATTTGAAAAATAATTTATAATCCTAAAAAAATTATAACATTAAAAAAATTAATAAAAAAATTGTAATTGATAATAAAACGCATAAAAACACATGAATGGATGAATAAAATTTATAAATACAAGAAAATTAATTTATATTAAACAAATAAAAAAATAACTTACAAAATTTGGAGGTCGATAATGAAAAATAGATCCTAAATTTTGATAAAATCCATCAAAATCTTCAGCAACAGGGTGATGGTTAGAAGATTTAAGAATTTTTTTGTCAAAAAATAATTAGAAAAAATAACAAAAATACCATCAACTACAGTTTCTGGTTGATGATAATAGGGTTTCTATAAATGAGGATCATAAAACAATGATAAAGGATATAATATTGTGTATAAAATAAATGTAAAAAGTTTATTAAAAAAACTAATATTGGTGAATGATAATAATTGAAGGTACCTAGGTGCCATCCTAGCTTGATAGAAAGAGGTATTTGAAGGAAATTAAATGAGGGTTTTAGGGTTGTGATATTTTTTTAAAACAGTTTTATTTTATGTTTTTTGAAAACTAATGTTAATGTATTTTTTTGTTACTTTTCTTTTCAGTTTTCTAAAAAAATGGCATCAAAGGTTCATCGCCACACTTTTAATAATGATTTCCTAGAAACCAGTGTTAAAACATCAATGTAGAAGCCACTATTTCTATTATTTCCAACTACATTCTCCATAGTTTTATGTGGAAATATATTTTATAAGATATTTATTATTTTTTAAAAATGATTATTCTCAATAGTTTCTTTAGGTAAATAAGTTCTATTTATTTTATTTGGCATGATAGACTCTATTTTTGGACCAATCCACTTCTATGATAAAGTATCAACCTTCTAGTGTTTCACCATATATACATTTTCTTTATCAAGTATCTATATTTCTTCTAGAGGAATAGATTTAGCTTCATATTTCCTTAAAACTCATCATCGCCATTTGCAACTTATTTTTAAGATGAAACATTATTTTACTTTGAAATGATTAAAAATTTTTCCTTTAAAGGTTCATTATGAAAGGTTTACATGATCTCTTTATCTAAAGAAAAGGTAGGTTTTTTTCTTTGAACTCATGACTATCTTTATTTACTTATTAATGTAAGCACCTAAGACTGATTTTTTTATCATAAGACAATATTACATTTATTGAAATTTGATCTATTCACCAATTTAATTTAGAGAAAAAGAAATATTGTTTATCTCTTCTCTATGGGAAGTTAGGATTTTATTTAACCCATCTTTAGGAGCAATCCTCACTTCCTCATGTTCATTTTCAAATTACCTCTTTGAGATAAGATCATCTTACAATTCTATTCTCCATTTATTTGAATACCCTTCCCATTTAACATTTGATCAGTATTAACAACACTCTCAATCCAGTTCCTAGATGAATCATATGTTTTTAACATTTAATGGAAGAATATGACCTGTACTAGAATGAAACTGCCTAAGAAACCAAATTTATCATCAATGTACTATAATGACCATGGATACCCAGATATGTTTCAAGAGATAAACTTTATTTATCTGATACATGTTCCCTCATTTTGAATCCTTCCATTATTCTCATCATATATACTTTTCAGTTTCTTAAGAATCCTATATAAAATCATTCAAAAAAATGTATTTTCCCATCATACCATTTTCTTAGGAAGTATTATTTATAGGACTAAATATTATCCTAATGAAATTTAAGGTCTTATTCTTTAACATTAAATTAATCGCATAAATGTATCAAAATTTTACAATCTCAAAGTCACCCATTCTTGGAGAAACTACACTTTGAATAAATTTCTAAAAAAATTCACTCTTAGGTGATAAATAATGAGATTTTATACATTCATTATCGTAACTATATACTAATTTTTTTAATATTTATTTATATTAAACTCATCTATCCTTGGGAATGTTCCTACTACAGATACAAAAATTACTAATATATTCTATCTAAAACATATTTGTAATCTCAGTCGAAGTGACAACAATGTAATTCCCATTAAATTTTAATGAACATATTTTATGTTCTTACATTTTATAAATACTAAAATTACCATAAAAATCTATAACATCATTCTCCTAAAATTTTCCAACAAATACGGATCAAAATAGCAAAGTCTAATTTTAAAATCTTAAAAAATCTGAAAAACAAACGTACATTATTCTATCCACTTAATATTAATCACACTTCAAAAAATAATATACTTTTCAAACCATTTATAATGGAGTTTACATTTAAAATTTGGTTCTTTAGACTTCTTAGAATATGAATATACACAAATAATTTTTCTCTTGGGTATAAATTCAACCAAAACACCTATTCCTTTACCTTTCAAATGTGGCAGAAAATAATTCTTTTTTGGACTTCCAGAAGGCCCGTGTATAACAATTTTTTTCTTCTTCTTATGAAAAAATTATAAAAAACAAAAAATAAGCAATAAACTTTTATGATATTCAAAGGTATTTGTTCAAATTCCTTCCATGAATATTGATAACACGGTGATTGATATTTGGATTGAAGAAGAAGATCTTATTTTCTTGAAGATCGGTTCAAGGTAAATCAAGAATTCACATCACACCATCTATAATTGATATTTATTTAATCTTAAATAAAAAATAAACAATGAATCAAATAAATTAAAAAGATAAAATAGGTATATTATAAAATATGGGTTTTTATTTAAATGGGTTCCAAAACTGTGGTAATATATTACAATTTTGAACAAACCCAATATTAGGAAACAGTCACATGATTTTTCCTTATTCTTTTTCGTATTTAAATATTTTAGGAGAAAATTAATATAAATTATTTTGTGAAAAAATATTTCATAAGTCTATTATCTAAGATACCATCTTTTTTCAGATACGTCCCCCATTTATTTTTTTTGTTGAACCTATGTTGGAAGGGTTTTTCTTCTTCCTTGGACATTAGTGGTCAAGTCTTGCTCAGATACAAAGATCCTTTTTTGGGGGGAATGACCTAAATTTTGGGGATTTGTGTTTGTTGGAATTAATTTATGCAAACAATAAATGTGTTAAATGGGATTCTGATGGTTTCCCATGAGTTTGGAAGGATTTGGAGGTGATTTAGGCCTTTTCTGTGGAAATAAGGCTTAAATCTATCTGTGCCAAATATTAATGTAGTTTATTTGTAACATGATGTGTAACTATTTCCATACACTTATTGTGTACTTTTTCATGAAGTGATGTGGTCACACATCATGAACCTTTTTCACAATATGTAAATGTAAAGAAGGGTTAAAATTATGTATAAGAGACATGTTTCTTAACATAACTCATAAGTAAGGATTACACACCATGTAATATACTTAAAAACAATGTAAGTCATAGTATGGGTGATTTTAAGGAAATAGAATGCTTATGTTTTTTAGTCATCCCCTATTTCACTTCCTTCTATCAAGATCTAGGAAAAGTTTCGGTGTTTTTGGAGACATTTCTTCTATTTTGAATGTCTTGATCATGAATCTGACCCCTGGTGAGTGATTCTACTTAGGTTTCCCTTCCCTTTCGTCATTCCATTTTGTAGCAGTGGAATATTTTGACCATGGTTTGTTTTGTGTTTTGATCTTGACCAGGGTTGATATTGGTTCTTCTTGTGATCTTCTATACCTTCATCCTTGTTTGAGTTTTCCATTGGAAGTATTAAATTGACCTCCTGTTAAAGGTAGGGGCCTAAAACCTAACCCTATGGCCTGTTTAATAGTAAAGTATATTGAATATCGGGACTCTGACAACATCACATGCACTATAATAATTTTTTTGAATTAATAATGGTAAATAATGAATTTAAATCTTGGTTGGAACCATTGGATTAAATTGTTGTTTTGACCTAGCTTGTGGCTACCCATTGTGCGAGTGGGGCCTATATAAATAATGAATTTGAGAATGGACTAATGTGTAGTTATCGTGACATGAGACCTTGGGTGATTGGTTGAAATATAATCCCATGGAAAGGGATTATTTCTTATTTAAAGGACTGGTTATCTCTTGATATATGATGAATTTGTAACTGAGATACAAATGATAATTTTCTTAATTAACCACTCAGGATTATGATATGAAATTATGATTTCCTTGCTGTTGTGATTGGGGATTTAATTGATACCGTGATGCCTATATAGTAGGTATTCCTAGAGTTTGAGGTTATAATGATTATATATTGGGCTTGGTCTAGTGAAATATAAAATTATTATATCTAGGGCTCTACCCAGAGGCTGTAATGCTAATATAACACACTTGGCCTAGTGATACATGCTAAAATACTTATATATCATAATTTTTACAATTATACATGTTTAAATTCATATATATATGGATTTTTATAGAGGTTAAAATGCTTATACAGAGGGATTCTCTAGGTTATGTGATTATTCCATGGTTTATGGTTATTATTGGCAGGGTTATACTACGTGCTCATAGACATTCCAGCATGGATATGTTGGAGGTTGATTTATGTATAGTATTAATTGATTAATAACACACCTATTTATCAGTTTATTGTATGAAATTATTATCAAAATAGTTTTATTATATATTCTAGTATTAAAATACTATGTTTTACTCATACCCTATTCAGAATAACATTTGGTACCTAAGAAGAATACATGCATTTAGGATTGTATAAGGGAAATAAACCATGTTTCTGACTTTTTTTCTTGCTGGATGGGATGGTGTTTAGAGATGAGACCATCATAGGGTTCGAGAGAGGGGTATTTTGAGTTTATTTGGTTCCATATAATTCTTTTATTTGTATTTTTTTATGTTGAAATGTATATACAAACCAGTTCATCATTACATAATTTGTTATTATTAGTTTATTGGTTCCTCCTTTCGTTTCCAAGTTGTATGCTTCACTATTTACGCTATGTTTATTACTATGATATTTATTTATATAGTTTAGTTATTTTATATTGTATCTCTATAATTGGGGGTATATTCTCCCCACTATACTTGTCATGCCCCTATTGGTTAACAACATCTAGTTTATAGGGAGGCATGCTTGAGGTCCCATAACCAACCTAATTTTTCCATGTGAGAGAGTGCCAGATCGGGGGACGTTAAAATGTGGTATCAGAGGAAGGTTTTTCTTTTCTGTTGATTTATTATTTGGGAAATTTTGAAAGGGTACTAGGATGTTTCATGAATTGGAAATGAGTTCATGCATTGGAGTATCTGACCCATGTATGGGGGAAATATTTGAGTGCCTAGGGATTAGATTTTTATTCATGAAGTTCTCTTGTTATGGTTGATGTTACTTATCCTAGGGTGATTCTCATGTAGTTAGATGTTATTGTTTCTTAAGAATATTATTTATAATCAAGGACAAATATGGTGTTGGATGAGTATTAATGAATTATGATAGTCATATAGGTATATATTGACATTCATTTTTCATGATAGAGACCTATTTATTGTATATGATATATACTTTCCTATATGAAATGTGAAATGAGAGACCTATTGTATATGATAATTGAAATAATTGATATGTCATTATAAAAAAAATTTAATCCATGTTTAGAGAGACAATGAGTCATTTTTTCTATGTTTATATCACCTATTAAGGATAGCCATTTTTTTATTCAGTGTTATAAGGAGTGTGTTTGTGTTGTAGAGAAAATGAATCTCCAACAAGTTCAAGTTTTTCATTAGGTGAGTGGAAATCAGTACACTCCTTACACTGATGAATTGAGTAATCCTATAGTTCCTATGGATCATATTCATGTTAAACATTTTGAGAGATTCTTGAGGGTCATACGATCCATAAATGGGGTACTCTTCATACCATGATTTCGATGTCTGAGTTGATGAGGGATTTTAAGCAGTAACATTCTCCTACATTCATTGAGATGGGAGCCCCCCAGATAGCTGAGTATTGGATTTATTTATTCCATATTATCTTCAAACATCTAGATACACACATATATAGGTGGTTTAGTATTTTTACATACATGATTCATGGACCTACCAATCATTTGAGGGATATTCGGGAGGAAGAAAAGCAATAATATGACTTATCTTGAAAGGAGTTAGAGGTTATTTTCGTAATAAAATTATATCTAGAGATGTTTATAGATGAAAAGGATCACAATTTCATGAATTTGACATAGGAGGGAATGACAGTGATGGATTGTGATGAATGTTTCACCTACCAGAAACATTTTGATCCATCTTTAGCCACAGATGATATCTATAGGGTGAAACATTTCCGAGATGGGATTTGATATGATATCATGTCACAAGGGAATGTATTCTGCTTGATTAGATTTTTGGATGTAATGAATCAAGCACTCATCATAGAATGGAATCTAAGAGAGGCCCCGACTAGTGGAAAAGATGTTTCATGAGGGAAAACTTGGAGCTCTTCATATAGTGGAAAGAAAAACTAATATAAAAGTCATCTCCAAGGAAACATATGTCATAGAAGTTTGGGAAATGAGAAACCATATCAGGAAAATGTTCCTTTTCAATATTATCAGTGTGGTATATTGGGATATAAGTGGCCTCAGTGTACATACCCCACATTGGTGTGCCATTCTTGTGTCCAGCTAGGTCATCTTTAGAGGTTTGGTAGAAACTTCTCCCAGAAGAGTAGTGCAAGCGGAACATGAAAGGAACTAGTGTATGTGAAGGGCTTAGCTACACCTCAGTATATAGGTAGTTAGTGTTCAATGAGAGATTCAGTTAGAGGTAAGGTATGTGGTACCCTAGTGCAAGAGTGGAAATACCAAGAAGATAGAATAGTCTTTGGGATTCATAAATGAGATTAGGGAAGAAAAATCTACTCAACTACATGTTATATAGACTACTCTAGCTATTGTGGGTGTAGGAACTTCCACTATCAGAGGTGTGATTATTATATCATCTACCCATTCTTGAGTTTTTTATACAGGAGAATCATATTCCATTTTATCTTCCCTTTTTGAAAATAGGTTATCATGGTTATGTAAATATTAGATGATTTTTTCCCATTGATACACCATTATGAGTGCAGTCAGAGAATACCAAATGTTGTAAGGTGTGTTCTCTAGATATTGGTGGTTATCGTTTATTTTGGGAACCTTATGTGCTTGAAATTTTAGGTTTCAATTTGATTATTTTGTGTTTGATATTATTATACTTGGATTATATTGAATATTTCCAGATGAGAGATACATTTTCATCTCCAAAATGAGGTTACTATTTTCACAAAGGAGAGTGGGATCTTTTAGCTAGTTATACGAGACCAATTCAGTGCATATTGTATGGTCTCATGGATCCAATATCTTTCTTTATTCATGATTATGGTGTAATTTAGTAGTATTTTTTTACTCAAGTGGTAGAAAATTTTCAAAACATTTTTTCTGATGAGTTCTATGACTTACCTCCCAGTGGGAGATCAAGTGCATGATTTCCTTGGTGCATGGAGAAATTCTATTTTATATTATGACTTATAGAATAGAACCAAAATATCTTCAAGGGTGGAAATTTCAGTTATAGGATATTGAATATAAAAGTTTCATATAGCCTAGTATATCTCAGTGGGGTTCTCTAGTTCTTTTTTCCAATAAGGATGATGGTACTTTGTGGTTATGTGTGGATTATCAGAGATTGAACTAGATGATGGCCAAGAACTGACATCCCCTACCATATATCAATGACATAATTAACTATATGAGAGGTTTTATGATATTTTCCAAGATCAATTTGAGATCAGGATACCATCAATTGATGGTGAGACCATCACTCATACCACAAACTACTTTTAGGAGCAAGTATGGCTTATATGAGTTCGTAGTGATGTTGTTTGGTTTGAAAAATGCACTACTAGTAATATTTACCATGATGAATTATATTTTTCATCCTTTTATGGAAATATTATGGTGGTTTCCATTAATGATATATTATTTTACTCCATGTTATAAGATGATCATGTCTAATATAATGACATCATCTTGAGTACATTGAAAGAAAATTGGATTTAAAATAATCTTACCATATTCCATTTCTAGAATGATAAAGTTAACTTTTTTGGCCATTTAATATCATAGGTAGGGGTATTAGTGGATCCATAAAAGGTTTTATCCATGGTATCATACGATCATTCCAAAAATGTATTTAAGATTCAGAGCATTCTAGTTTTATCAGGTTATTATCAGTGATTTATCTAGGACTTATCCCATTTGGAAGTATTGATTTATGGGATGGATAAGAAGGGATTGAAGTTTATTGGTTATATGCTTTCTTGATATCATTTTATAAATTTAAAGGTTGGATGATCATAATTACAATCCTCATATTACATATGCTGAGTAAATATTATAATGTGTACTTTGATGCATCCAGAGTTAGACACATATAGTTTCTGATGTAGGAGGATCAAGTGGTTTCTTAGGGAACTAGAGAGATGATACCACGTGAGAGGGATTATCCTACTCAAGTTCTAGAGTTATCTATGGTGGTAAATTCCTTGAGATATTAGAGAAACTATATTTTGGGTGAGTGGTTTGTGGTGTACACAGACTACAAGATCCTCTTGTATATCTATTCTCAACTAGACCAAACCCGTTATTAGAAACATTAGGTCAAGTATCTACTATATTTCATCTCAATATGGCTTACACACTAGGTGAGGAATATTTCATTGTCGATGTATTGACCTAGATCATGAAGACAAAGGCAGTGTGGGAGTCTTTCAATGAGTGGTGGATGATGAAACTCTTTCAGACATGCATTTAGATGTTTAGGACTCCCACGGGTGAGTAGATTTAACTTAAACATCTATCATAGATGTGGTTATTGTCCAGATTAATATAGAGTAGTTATTTGATTAATAGGTCTTAGTTATCAGAGATAACTTATATGGTGGGGATCCACCAATGGGTTATTCTTTAAAAAGTGGAAATTCTCTTCTTTTCCATGGACAAGTATGGGTTCCAATAGGTTTAAACAAGGAGTTTATGAGAGATTATCATTATATTTTATGGGTAGTACAACTTATTTTAAAAAATATATTTAATGATATCTTTATAAAGTACTGGTGGCCAAGAATGACGAATGAGATAGTGGAATTTGTGGTGAGATATTTCATATACCAGCAGGTGAATATCAAGAAACAGATGCCTTCTAGGCTATTGTGACATCTTTACATTCTTGAGTGTAAATTTTATGATGTGCTAATATATTTTTTGATAGGATTACCGAGCACAAACCTTAAGAATGATTCAATATGGGTTATTATGGTTCGACTCGTAAAGGTTTCCCACATATTTTCTATTATGGATACCTTCATTGATGATGATCTAGGTAGTATTTATGTGTGTGATATAGTTCATTTGTATGGTGTTTTGAGGGGTATAATTACTAATTTTTATCCCTATTTCACATCATCGTTCTCGAAGGGTTTTCAAAAGGCTCTAGGTTCATAGTTTCTTTAAAGTACAACCAATCATCCTCATACTGATGGTCAATCTAAGTTAACTATTTAGGTTCTAAACGATATGTTATGAGTCTATTTTTTGGATTTTGGTGGTTCATGGGTGTATAATTTGTCACTCATGGAGTTTTCATATAATAAAAACACATAGGAATCGATCAAGATGGAATATTTTGAGGCTTTGTATGGAAATTCCTTCCATTCACCTCTTTGTTGGTTAGAGGCGAGCAAGTCCACACTTGTTGGTCCTAGTCTCATGAAGAATAAATATAAGAAGTTTTAGTAGATTAGGAGGCATTTGGTAACTATATATAGTAGAAACATATTATATACTAACCATTAGATATGACCTCTTGACTTTGAGTTTGGCCATCTTGATTTCATTTAGGTGTTTCCTTGGTTGCGGATATGCCATATCCGGAACCACAGGAAGCTAGCACCCTGGTTTTTTGGGCTATTTGAGATAGTGTAAAGGTATGGTCTAGTGGCATAATTATTATCCCTTCCACAACACTTTAGTTCCATCGTGATGTGTTTCATGTGTCATAACTTTAGAGATATCATATTGACCATTATAATGTGGTATACATAGAGAAGATTTTTCTTGGTGTAGATGTATCCTTTGAGAAGCATCCAATATAGATTTTAGACCATATTGAAGAGTATCTATGTGGTATAACTATGCCTCTGGTATGAGTGTATGGAAAATATTGTCATGTTCAAGAGGACACCTACGAGAGGAAGTTTGATATGTGAGAAAATGGAATGACTTTTTTGCTGAGACCCCACAGTGATGCTTAGTGTAGCTCCGGGATGAGCTATTATATGGTAGGAAGGTTATAAGATCCCAAAATTTTCTAGGTATGTTCCTATTTGAGTATTTCATTAAACCTATATTTCTTGAGTCTTTCTTCTTCCATGTACCTTGGTGGTCAAGTCTTCTTTGGGGAAGATGATCCTTTTTTTGAAAATGTCCTAATGTTTGGGTATGTATGTTTATTTGAATAAATGGGGTTCAATTATAAACATGTTAAATGGGATTACAGGGGTTTACCATGAGTTCAGAAGGCAACAAAGGTGAACCAAACCTTTTATATGGAAAAAATCAAAAATCTATCTATAGGGAATTTACATGTCATTCACTTGTTACACAATGTGTAACTACTTCCAGACACATGTCATGAACTAGTTCAGGTTGTGAAATGGTTACACGTCACGAACCTGGTTCACATCATTTAAATGTCAGATAGGGTTAAAAAAATAAGCTGTTGGAAAGGGTTTTTGAATATAACACTTAATTAAGGATTACACGTCATGTAATATACTTACACACCATTTAAGTCATTGTATGTATGGTTTCAAGAAAATTATGTGATTATTTTTTCAGTCATCTGTTATAGACCTTCCTTCTCTCGAGCCCTAGGTTAATTCGAGGCATTTTAGGAAACATTTCCTCCATTCGAGATGTCCTGATCATGCATCTGATCCCTTTTGAGTGATTATTATTAGGTTTAACTTCCCCCACATTTATCTTTGTGATGGTGGTGGAATATTTTGACCATAGTTTGTTTTGGTTTTTGATATTGACCTAGGTTGATCTAGGTTCTTCGTGCGATCTTCTATGACTTCATCCTTATTGGATTTTTTCATTGGAATAATTGCATTGACCACCGATAAAAGGTATAGGGTCTAAAAACTAACCCTGTGTCCTCTTTAATTGTTAAGTATATGAAATATTGTGATTTTTCTAACACAATGTGCACTATAATTAATTTATTGACTGAATAATGGTAAATCATGAATTAAAATATTGGTTGGATCCCTTTTATTCATTTTTTGTTGTGACATGGCTTGTGGCTACCTGTTGGGTGAGGGGACCGTGGATAAATAATAAATTTTAAAATGACATAAATTGTATCTACCATGACATGAAACCTTAGGTGATTTATTGATATAGAATCCCTAGGTAATGTATTATTATTTATTTAAAGTACCAATGATATTTTGATATAAGATTAACATGTAATTGAGTGACAAATGGTAATTTTCATAGTTAACGATTGTGGATTATGATATGAAATTGTGAAATCCTTACTATTTTTACTTATTTTATGATTGATATTATAATGATTATATAGCAGGATATACATAGAGTTTGAGGTTGTAATTCTTATATAGTAGGATTGTCTAGTGAATGCTGAAATGCTTATATATAGGGCTATGCTCGGAGCCTGTAATGCTCTTATAGAGGGCATATCCCAACAATACATGTTAAAATTATTATATAGTGGGATTTTAATAGTTATACACAAAGAAATTATTTTATATATATCTTTTCAAGGAGGAAAAAATGCTTATACAGAGGTATTATCATGGTTATGGGATTCTGCTATAGTTTATGGTTATGGTTAGCATGGTTGAGCTACATGCTCAGAGCCATTCTGGCATGGTGTCGAAGCAAGTTCATTTATGTATTTTATTAATTGATTAACTAATACACATAATTATCACTTTATTGAATGAACTTATTATCAGACTAGTTTTGTTTAGAAAATGTAGTGTCAACCTACTGATTTTTATTCACACCATATTCATGCCTCTTTTTGGTACTTGAGAAGATTACATGGATGTAGGTTTGGAGATGGGAAATGGACCTTGTGGGTAATTTTTTTTATTACTAGATGGGATGGAGTTTGGAGATGGGACCAACATGGGGTTTTGGACCAGGGTCTTTTGAGTTTAATTGGTGTCAGTTGATTCTTTTATTTGTATTGTTTTCAATTTCACATTTAGATACATATCAGCCAGTCATTACTTGATTTGTTATTATTAGTTTATTGGTTCCTCCATTCATTTCCCAGTTGTATGTTGTACCATCTCTTCAATGTTCATTTCACAGATATTATATACATTATTTATTTCCATTGTCTTTTAACTCTATATCAAGGGTATAGTCTCCCCACTATACTGATCACACCCCCACTACTAGTCAGTAACCTTTGGTGTATGGGAAGGAATGCTTGAGGTCTCATAACAAACCTAATATAGACACATGATAGAGTGTCAGATTGGGGGATGTTATATATTATTTCATGTTTATATAGTTTCATTTTAATTAAAATTGTTTCAAATATTATGTTCATTTAAATCAAAACATAAAATTTTATATAGATTTATTTACTATAAAATTATAACTGCATCATGTATAAGCTTATACATTTATTTAGTACAAAATATCAACATCAAAATCACCGAGGGACATTTTTACCACATCTAGACTTGTGTATATCACATCCATAGTGACTATGTTGTCTGGGATGAGGTGGAGTACTAGGTAATGATGGAAAATCCTCATTCACAAGCTTTAGCTCTATCAGTAAAATAGTTGGATCGAGTTGGGTTTTCAGTGTCTCCTCATACCAGGATGTGGGAATATTAGGATCAAAGGAATTTATTTTTTATGTCATCATTAATGAGTTATAATGTGAATATTAGTTAGCTGGTGGTGAAAATCGAATTTAAAAATCATGGCACCCATCCCCTTGGGTCTCTATTATGTACTAAGGGTACTATATCCATATATAAAAATTACACTCCTTTAGTTTACTTAGAAACTAATGATGAACCTGAGATGATGAAGTTATGTACTATAAAGTATGAGTAAGATACATAAAAGGTATCTATATTGGATATATATAAGCTATCATGGTAGATAAATCATCCACTAGGGCAGGTACATCAGTCGTTGTGGTTGAAACATTAGGCATATGTGCCACATTATCTCTATATTGGTGACATCCCTAACAAAATGATAGTGGTGGAGGTGGTGGTGTTGTAGCATCATCTATGGTAGAAACACCATGATCATGTTTTTATTTATATTTAGGTGTCTATTCATCATACACACAATCACATAGGGAACAAAGAGGCTCTCTAATAGACAAGAGATGTCAATGCAAGACTCTTTTGTAAAAAGATCCTCTTCCCAAGGACCTGAGATGTGTTTAACAAGCTCATGTCTATCAGTCTATAAATACTATTATATTTATGTTCGTATAAAATTTAAAATAAAATTTTTAATAAAATTTGATGGACTTACCCAAACATGGAGTCCTCTATCGTGAAATGTAAGGTACAAAATGGTGCATTGTCAATACTAATACTCATATTCAACCTGATCAAATAGATTCTAGTGAACTGTGTAATTTACATACTGAAATATACTACAATATATTTTATTATCCTATTAAACTACGTACATCACATGATATCACACCCAATTTGTGTTCTATTTCCCAGTGAGATTCATTGAATGTAAACATGTTTATTTTTTAGGAGTAAGAGGAATAAAATGAATGAATTGAAACTATATCATCACCCGATCAAGATAATGTTTATTAGATATGAGGAAGTTAAAGAGTGGAAACCTCAATCCATATTCTTGGATCATATATGTAAAGTATGGTTGAGACGATTCCATGACATATCTATGGTACGAGATCCAGACAACATGAAATTCAACAACATACAATAATATTAATAAATCTTATATTTTTTAACCTGAACTAAAAAAAATATGTTTTTTCATATATAATATGGGAGATGGATATCAGAAAAAAGATGCAATCTATGTAAATTTTTCCTAAATGTATGATAATGTTAAAAATATGGATTCTACATATCAAACGGTGTAATATACATATAGTAAATGGAAAAAAATAAAAAACCCATAGTTTAGTATGTAATAATACATTTAACATACCAAAATCCTTTTGGATATTCTTGTAAAAAATTCCAAGGAAATAATAGCACAACACATAGATAATTATGGAGGAACAACTCTGATACCCACATTTGTAATAAAATAGCACATCCCTCAATCTATCTTCTCACTAAGAGACATGTTATACATAGGGATCTATAAGTGTTTTACAATACATCTGAGCCTTATATATATATAAATGTTTAAACCAAATGATCTAGAAATGGAAATCACAACAACTGAACATATCATATGGAATGATTAGTGTAAAACATTCCTCTAAGGAATCATTAAATATGGGAACACTTTTGTATAATAATGGTGAAATCATCAGTATTGATTGGAAATACTATGAAGTGGTCATACACCTATGATATCCTTAGTCAAATTCCCTAAAAACCAGACTCTCTATAAATTAGAACACCAAGTCATGATGGAAAACAGATGCCCAATATTTTGATGTGTCTCATATAACAACATATCAATGAATGGGTAGACCTAACATAAACATTACATCCTCCATTATAATTATAATCTCTCCATGCATCCTATGAAACGTGTGTGTCTTTGTCCCCCACTGTAATACTTTTTCTATGAACAGATAATGATCGACAGTTTTGTACTCAAACATGGAAACCCCATAGAAAAAGTTAATATGTAGGTATGGAATGATGAGTACTGAAGGTGAATTGTAGAGGAAGTGGTGTGATATCTAAATAGAAAACTATTGAGTATGATGATCAACCAATATATTATTAAAACCTGAGTGTTCTATGATGAAACCAAGGCTCCCTCTATACCTATGTGTAATATTTACATTAGATTTGGTAAAACTGTTATGCATAATAGAAAATACATTTATCAAATGAAAACATCGGATTTTTTTAGGCATATAAAAATAAATCAACGTGTTATAATATAGATCCATGAAAATATAACTAAGTGTTTACAATAACACATCAAACATGCGCAAATAATTAAGATGTCACTTCTCTCACCGAATATATAATTCAATTATAACCATATTGGTAACATATTTCTCATTTCAATGATGATCTTGATCACTAGGAAAACCCATTTTATTTTGAATACAACTCAACCTTGGATTAGTCATGGGTTTACTATATCTTTGTTTAGAATAATCCTTAGTGTATCAGGAGAACATCCAAAATTAGAATACTTATTTATTGGAATACATGGAGTATAGTAGCATTCCTTAGATGTACATGGATGATATAATGGGTTAGTAAAATTCTATCATGATTACTGAATATTGAAACATAATGTAGTTTCATTCACATAGGGATAATATGATTCTTAAATATTTCCACAATAATAGTATTAGTCCCGTATTAAAACCATATATACATGACCACTTCTACCTATGAATGGATAATGGATATTAGTAACCTCAAATCTGTTTCTTTAGAGTCATATTAAAAGGTTATACATGAAGAATCATACCGTATAATCCTTCATAATTTCTATTGAATTTTTTTTCTATATTTTAATCCATAGTTGATACCATAATTATACTTTCTTCCTCATTCCACAAAGTATTTATCTTAGTGATAAAAATTTTCTTATACTAAATGTGTGATCGAAAAATTGAGTATTCCCTTGAATAATCCATTAAAGCATTAAAAAATATTTTTCATCATGTGTACATATCTTATGCTTCCATCACCTACCAAAAACCATTTATATTTTTTCATTTTTATCATGTAATCATAAACTCCTCAGTCCTCTCTTCAGATACATTTAAGAAATTTCTATATCTTATGTTTTCAAGGTTCATATGTTGTATTTATGAAATATATTTTTTTAATTATAATAATTTAATAAAAAACCTTGAAATTGGATAAGTGATGAAAACTAACACAACATGATTCCCTTCTTCATACTCTCGTCCTTTAACTTCATTCACACATTACTGGAAATGTGAAAAATGCAATATTAATGGTAAATAAGAGGTGTCTTTTTTTGGTTCCAATTGTAGCAGAAGCATCCGATGCTTGATGATATATTAAAATTTCTTTTATTAATGATTTCTTGAAACCATGAGTAAAGATATTGCATGTAAAATTTATAAATAATTTATTTACTATCTAAAGAAATAAATACCAAGGATTAGGAACATTATTCAATTCTGATTGTTGATCACCTGAAAATACCCTTTCGGAATTCCTTTGTTGAGTTGTGAGGATCAAAGGATAGAATCCTTCTAGAAGTGATCCACACATGCTCCAATGATCTCTGAGAAACACCACTCAATCCCTGAGTGCTAGCATACATAATCACATGTCATGCATAGTTCATTCTTGATCACTCGTTCTTCAGCCTTAAATAAATCTCTCTTGTGCTTCTTGTTCTTGATAGGAAGACAGAAGGTGGATTCGAGAAAAATTCACTGTGTGAAAAAAACCTATATTATCAATTTTTTGATGCAATATACAATAGACATAAGTAACTATTTATAGATTTAGGGTTTAGGATAAAATATTATTTAATATTATGATTACCATTACATAACATTTAAAAACATTAATAAACCCCAATCCACATAGATATAATAATATTATTATTATTTTGTGGTGTGTGTCGTCTTGTGCAATAAAAAAATTATTTAACAAGGTCTTTAATTAATATTTTTCACCGGACTTGGTCTTGGTCCATTCGAGCTCATTTAAAATTTATTAAACAATGTATTAAATATTTTATTCATAAATAAATATTTTATTCATAATCAAATGATTAAATATTTATTGAAATATTCAATAAATAAAATAAATATTTTATTCACAATCCAATGAATAAATATTATATATATATTCACATTATCAAATAAATTATTTACTAATAAACAAATAATTATTTATTACCTTGTGAATAATAGAGATCAATAAAACGTGAATAAAATTATTCCTTGGTCTTGAGAGTAATATTTCTTCCAATAATTAAATTCAAATATAATTTAATTGAGATCAATGGAAACACTTACCGTGTGACCCTCTGTGATTATTTATTTTTGGCATTATGCGGTCTTGCCTAATGACCAACATTACTATCTAGAAATTGGTCAAGGTACCCAAGAGAAAGAACATACTATCACAGTGATGAAAACCACATGCAAACTCTCAATGTGTAATCTAATACATTTATCTCAAAATATCATCAAGTATGTTTCATATCCATTTCACCAACCTATATGCTAGATATGTATTTTCATGACAATTTGAAATAAATACATCATTACACAATGACTAGGGAATTTAGGTAAAATAGTTCAATTCCAATAAGAGGGTCAATATATAATCTTCCATAAAGATGGAAGAGACAAGCCCTTCCTCATCTTATCTATTAATGACATGTCACTCATGACTCACCCAACATATCTAGATTTTTCATAAAGTTTTATCATCATAGTTTTCAAAGTAAATCTAAGTAAAAGATTTGTAATATGAATTAATAAAAATCATAAATTCTATGGACCATTAGACATGCTCGTAGATAGGAATATTCGATGAAACTAAAACATATAGATATACTATCAGTGGATCTATTCTCATAATATCCAATATTAGAGATTAATGAGTGTTAAATTCATGAGAAGAATCATCATATGATTAAAATTACTCTTACACGAGATTCTATGTACTATGTGTCCCATCATAGTATGTTATCCAACCACAAAACATTATTTGTGAATATTGTCATAGTACATCTGGGTTCTCATCATAGGAGGGAACTACTAAGACCTTGTAAATGTGATGTATACTCTAAGAAACTCTTACATTAGAGTTATATAGAACAATGATCAATATTTAATAAGAAGTTTTATTAGCATTCAATACATCAATTTTGCATGTAATCTAAGTAAAAATAGTTTTTCCTAGAACACCAAATCCAACAAACATCCACTTGTAATCGATCCAACTTCCTTTGAAATTTAGTCAACTAGATCTCACATGATAGTCCTGTTTCTACTAAGTCAAGTATTTAGTCATGGGGTCAATCACATTGTCTTCCATGTAAATAATTCTCACTATAACTTCATCTCTGTGAGAAAAATTCCTCAAGATATGATATTTTAAAAGTATGTTCTTCATCCACTGATGTAACCTTGGCTTTTTTTAAAGAACTAGAACTATAATATTTTCATAATAGAATGTGATGTTATATTTACTTCTAGGTATCAAATCAAGATCCTCGATACATTTTCACACACATACTACTTCTTTAGCTTCCTCATAAGCCAAAATATACCCAGACTCCACTGTAGAATCTGCAACCACAACCTAATTTAATATGTTCCAGCTAGAATCTCCTATATTAAAAATGAATATGTATCACATTTTTGTATTCATGATATCTTGATCTATTTGGAAACTAGAATCTTTATATCTTATAATGAGTAATTTTTCATAACCTCCATAATTCATGACCATATCTGCAGTATGCCTCATATACTTAATGATATTCTTGACTACCGAACAATGGTGATCACCTAGATCAAATTGAGATCTTCCTACCACAATTAATTCATGGGAAACATCTAGTCTAATACATTGAATTAAATACATGACTAAACCAATCCCTGATACTTATAGAATACTTTCGATTCTATTTCTTTCCTTAAATGTATGAAGAAAAATTTTCCTAGAAATATGAATACCATGGGATGCTAGAAAAAATCCCATCTTGGATTGTTCTATATTGAATATTTTCAATGAATGTACTTTGAACTATGAAAATAAACCTCTTGGATCTATCATGATAAATATTTATCCCAAGAATATATACTTCCTTACCTAAGTCCTTCATAGAGAAGCATTTATTAAACCACACATTAATAGATTGCAATACTATAATTTCATTTACAATGAGTAATAATTAATCAATATATATTATTATGAAAATTAATTCACTCCCACTAAACCATTTATAGACACACTAATCTCATTGGTTCTTTAAGAAACCAAATTACATTGTACCTTTATCAAAATTAATTTTCCATTACCTAGATACATTCTTTAATCCATAAATAGATCTTTTAAACATTTATACCTTTTTGGTAACCTTTAGAGTCACAAATCCTTCAGGTTGTGTCATACAGACATCTTCTTTATGGTTCCCATTAAGGAATGTTGTTTTGAAATTCATTTTCCAAATCTCATAATCAAGGAAAGATTCAATGTAAAGTATAATTATGGTGGATTTAATTATTGAAGCTAGTGAAGAGGTTTCTTCACAGTCAATAACATGACACTGTATAAACCCTTTTATAACCAGGCACACCTTATAAGTACTGACTTGTCCTTTTTGTATCTAGTATCTTCATGAATAACCATTTATAACCAATATGATTTAAATCTACTAGAGGGTCTAAAAAAATCTAGAATTGGTTTTGTAACATGGAATCCATTTCAGAATTCATGACCTCTTTTCACTTGGAAACATGTTTTCCACTAACTTCTTCATTGAATTTTAAAGAATCATTACTATCAACTAATAATGAGTCACTATCCTCGATGACTAAAAAATCATACCATTCTGGTCTTATAACCTCTCTATTACTCCTTCAAAGTAATTTTTGATCTGGAAGAATTTATTTTTCCATGTCATTTTGTAGAATTTGATCTTGTGTAAACTATTGTGTATCTTGATCATAGAATTCATCCAAGCCTATCTCTCTCCCATGATATCCTTTGAAGATAATATCCTCCTCAAGAAATGTGGGAAGTATATCAACCAAAACCTTTTTGTATGAATGTTTTCATATGAAGTATCCCTTTATTTCATAGGGATATCCTACAAAAGACACACTTTCTGCCTTGGGGTGCAATGTTCTTACCTGAATAGGCCTTAACAAATGCTTCACAACCCCATACATGTAAGTATGACAACATCGGTTTCATTCCGTTCCATAATTGGTATGGTATACAATCTGTTTCTTTATTTGGAACTTAGTTTAGTATATAAGATACTTTTTGTAACATGTATCCCTAAAATGATAGGGTATGACTCGCATGAATCGTCATTGATATCACCAATTCCAATGAGGTTCAGTTTCTCCTTTCACTTAAACCATTCCATTGAGGAATATAAGGAGGAGTGATTTGAGGTAATATCCTGAAATCTTATAAATAGTCAATTAAGTCTTAATTAAGGTATTCTTTACCAAAGTTTTAGTGGAGTTTCAATACCTTATTAATGTGATTATTCTCCACTCCATTCTTATATTCCTCGAATTTATTAAAAGAATCTAACTTATACCTCATTAATTAGAAATAACCATATCTATGAAAATCATCTATTAAATTTTTGATGTATGTGAACCAAACACATTTCTTCAATAAGAAATATTCAACTCACATTGGTATAAACTAATTCAAGAAGTTATTTAGCCCTTTCAAATTTTCAACTAAATGTGGTTAAGGTTATTTTTCCTTATAAACATGCATGACATACACTAAGTGGTTTTAGTTCAAAAGAATCTAAATATCCATCTTGTTTTAATTTATTCAAGTGTTTTTCATTTACATGACCTGTCTAGTGATACCAAAGTTCAGTGTGCTATGAGTTGTGTTAAGTACCTTCATTAACAATTACTGTTACTTAGTATGTGTAATCAACACATAAATAGTAATGCCATGGATGTAGAATCTCAGAGTCGATGCAATGTTTTATTATATTGGAATGATTACAATAAATAAAATCCCAAAGGATCAATAAGTTTATATATTTTCTAAGACCAACTTACATACATGATTCCCAAAGTACATTTTGAGAGATAGAAATTACAACATGATACATAATAAACTAAAATAAACCGTCTCCTTGAAATCTTATTCAATGTTATCGTCTTCATAACCTTGGGAAATGAAACATAATAAGGCTGATATAAAATGATTAGTAAGGGTTACATAAAGTATAATAATGAATAAATAATAAGTGAATCATAATCAGTTAGACATAAATAATATGTCATGATGAATAAATAAAAACACTTTCCAACCATAAACTGAGAATAAAAATGCATCCATATATTTTTTCATAGTGAAAACCTCATGGATAGTAATAAATGAATAATGAATAAAGAGAATGAATATTTTTTGGATTCCACATATCTGTAACATCAAAAATTATACAATCGAGATGGTTTAAGTCTGTGGGTGGAAACCCATCTGATTTTTGGAATCAGACTAGAAGGGTTTGTCACCAACTGATTAGTCTTATGAGACTTATCGATGCATCGAGGGGCTATAGCGGGCCCCACCCATCATTACCAGTCCAAATAATTATTCATACATATATTTAATACATGATTAATATGCCTTTTCAATATCTGTATTGAACATAGGATACAAATTAATAAATATTTCCCCAGTTAAAATAGCATTCAAAACAACCACCGTATGTGAAATGTTATACATATTAAGGCAATAATAATATCCATGATACAAGAAAATAGATATTTAAGAGAATTATAATTTAAAATTAAAAATTATCTCCAAGGGGAAGTAGATACACCACATAATAATGATTATGTTCCCAATACCAAGTAAGTTTCAATGAAATAAAAATTGAGACAAAGTCCCTTACCACATTATAATCAATTGAATCATATGACCCAAAATTAATAATCTTCAAATTAATCATATAATACCATGTATATAAATATAATCATGATATTATATATCAAATGGTAGTACATATACATAACATACAAGAAATAAGTGGTGAACAATGGAAATCTTATGGAATTAAAAGTGAGACGAGAAACCCATTACCTTATGCCCGAATGTGTTTTTCAATTGATATTAATGACATGAATAATCAAATTTTGATTAATTAATTAATTATTACAGAAACTAATCTACATTTAATTGATTTATATTGACCTTATTAGGTTCATTCATGGCATTTTTTATGGGTTTATGAGGTTCAATTTTATTGTTTTGGAGGCATTTTCTTTCTTGGTTTTCATGATCAGTTTACTTGTATTCATGAATGGAAATTCGATTGAAATGTGGTGAAGCATCCATAATTGTTAAAATATATTATTTTTGACATTAAAAAAATATAAATGGTCTCACATTGATTTTATTTATATACCATGAGGATGAATCATTAGATTAAAGTTAATGATAAATTCTTGGATTAAGTTGGTGGTTTTGTGCATAATGAAATTGTTTCGTATTATTATTTTATATTATGAGTGTGTATGGATTAAAAAACATTGAATAAGATAAAATACATACATTCTGATCTATTTCAACAATTATAAAGGTTTTGTGACCAGTCTTGAAGAGGGTAATACAAATTTAAAACTCATCGTCCTCAAATGTGATAAAGTGACACATTTGGACAATGCTTTCAATTTTAGTATAATAAGAGGGTGGAAAGAGAGCTGATGTTGAAATATTCCATTTGTAGAATAAAATTTTAGTTCACATAAGGTAATGAAAGTATCATATCATTTGGATGAGGGGAGGTGAAGATAGTGCAGAAAATGAATCGAACTTGTAAAAAATGTTGAAAGAAAAAGGAAGAGTGGTTCCCCTCTTGAGTACTTATCCTTGATAATCTTCTTAAAGCCTTTTTTTGGCCTTTTGGCGAGACCAAAATGTCTTGTTCTTGGAGAAAGTTCTTGGGAAGTGTATTTTCTATAACTTAGGAAATGATCAAAGTTTATTGGTGTGAGAGGAAGAGTGGGTGAGGGGTGGTTTATATAGTGGAGAGGAAGAGGGTGCATTTTTTTCTTGGATGGGTGCATTTTTTTCTTCCAATGGATCTTCTTTCCACATGAAAAACATGAAGAATATTGTTCCCTTTCATTACCCTTGATCTTCATCTTCTTATAAGGTAGTGAAGAATATTTTGTTTAAATAACTTTTATTTCCCTTTATTTTTGTTCACCATAAGTATAGAATGATTTTCTCACATTGAATCATTATCTACTTAGTGAAGGAGTGTAAAAATATTTGGAAGAGACAAAAAAATTTTGTTCATATTAAAATCTACAAAAGATTGGAGAAGCTATGAGGGAGTGATTATATAATGTGATCAGAGCCCAGTTCTTCAAGGATTTTAAACCATAGATCTTTTAGGTTATCCATATTTCCAATCATCATGACTACATGAGGCCTATCTGGGGAACCATCTACAAGCTTACTCAAAAATCTTTCCTTGGAAATATGAATTTTTTCAACTCTAGACCTCTTCTAGTAAAAAACACGGAGGTTATCAAGCATTATATACATATCCATGTTTTCATGATAATTCGTGATTTTACTGGATAAAATGGAGAATAAAACATTAAATATAGATTGCATCACTCATATGTTTCTCATAGAAAAAAACTCTTCACCGCTCACATCTTTTGCAGTCAGACCAGGAAATGAGAATTCTAGAAAGTAATATTTTCGTTCATGGTGTAGAAAAACCCGCATGAGTTTGTACCATTATTGGAAGTTACTTTTAGTTAGGAGGTTAAATTTATCTAATATTCATCATAGGGGTAATGTGGAGGAAAAGTATTCCATTTTATTCTACAATTAAAATTGTATGTTATTAGTACTTTTCATAATTACAAATTGGGTGAGATATAACAAAATAATTTATTTTATTAAATCTCAACCTATTTTTTCAAGTCATTATATCCCTCACTAGTGAACTACGAATGTATAGTTTCTATGAAATTATAGTGGAAAGAATCCCCATCTCATTTATAAAATATCTATACTTTGACCATGAAAATTATAAGTAATTAGGTTGGCGGTTTTTCCAATGGTAGGATTGGAGAACCTTGGTCTGTTGAGTGGATTACCCTATCCTAAAACACTAACTTGTATTTCCTCAACACTTACCTAAAATTTTTTATTTAATAGAATTTGGCCATTAAACTCAATATATGGTCAGTTTTCCAGCCCAAAACTCTCATGAGAACTCCCTGATAAAAGTAAGTGTATTGACTTTGGCCATGTACTACACTTAGTCCTATGGTTTCATTTCCAATCATGTAATGGAATGATTTGTATGAATTAATATTTGGTTAAGGTATTTTAATTAATTTGTTAGAAAATTTTATTTTGTTTTATCATTTACATGCCTTTTTAATATTAAGTGGATGTTAATTAATTAATTAACCATATTGGAGAAAAAATTTACACATAATTAATTTATTTAATTTCCATCTTTTCATATTAATTAATTCACTTATGTGACTTCGATCTTGCACACATAAAACAAATAATGCATCAATAAAAATAAATAAATAAAGTAAATGACCTGATCATGTTCTTATCTAATTATTGATTTAATGATCAGAAATTAAATCAACCTATGGACTAAACTAATAACTCCATTTTCTATCCATGGAATTAGTTACAACATTCCATCTATATATCTAGGTATCACCAAGTTGGTATATTCATGGTTCCACATTGAACCACCTCCACATTATTTAGGATGATCTATTTATTACAAGTATTTATGATTCACATATAGGTGAGGGGAACCAAAGGATTGATTAAATGGGATTACTTAAATATAATTGGACATGTAGGTCCTATATAATAATGGAGGGAGGGATGACATGTAGGACATCATTTAATTTAATGTTCAATAATTTCAAACCCATGAAATAAATTAAATTAAAAAAATTACAACACATATATAGGTCTTTGTGAATCTCATGATCAGTCATACATGCAACGAATACACAAAATGTAACTGACTATCATTCATTTATATATTCATCTTTTTATTACTAAGATAAAAAAACTTGAAAGAATAAATTAATTAATTATCCTTAATCTTAATTATCATCTGAACATAATTGGGGATAACCATCATTAATGGAATAAATGGAAAATAAACGATTGAACCAATAATTAAATATTTATTACTATATATTAATTGATCATTTAATAATATTTAAAACCATTATTAAATTCTTAAATACAAATTATTGTGATAATATATAAAATAAAGCTTTAATGGTGTAATTATCAATTTAATGTTTTTTAATTTTACCTTTTAATGAAAGAATACATAGAGTGTATAGTCTAGTTACACATCGTGTACCTTGGTTTCCGTGTATCTGGGTCATAAGCTGGAGATTTTGGTGTGTTAACTCATTTGGACTAGAAGAAATGTTCATGCCATCTAAAGGCCATGTATCCACTTTCCACATTCTAGGCTAGACCGAACAACAGGCGGTATACAATAAATTCATCACATGTAGTTAACTACTCTATGCATTTAGTTAAAATGCATCACAGTGTTTACTTCATCTACACACCATGCTACCCAGTTTTAATAGCCAACGATTTGGAACTTATAGATGGAGTCTCCAGTTGTTCCTCATCTATTTTTAAACCAAAAAAAACTAAACATCGAACTAATATGATTAATAAATAAAATCATGTTAATTTAAATTAGATTAAAGAATCAATAATAATAAATAAAAAAATAAACAATTATTGTATATGGATCAAAAATAAAGTAAATAATTATAAATTTAAATGTGACTACTATTATACAACATGTTGGTTCTGGGTTCAAGATAAGCAAGCAGTGGTAAAATATATATTAGTATTTATTTTAATAATAATTTTCTAAAAACATGAGTGATGATCTTACATGTCAAATTCATAATTAATTTATTTAATATTTGAAAAAATAAATACCGGAGATTGGGAAAATTATTTGTTGATGATTATTGATCATCTGAAAATACCCTTTCAAATTAGCTTTGTTGTACTAGGAGGATCCAAGGATAAAATCTCTCTAGCAGTGATCTACACATGCTCTAATGATATTCGAGCAACGCCACTCGATCACCGGGTGCTAGCATGGGGAATTGAATGTGCTGTGTTGTTCATTCTTGATCATTCATTATTAAATAATGAAGAAATATCTCTTTCACTTATTGTTCTTAAGGGGGAGATAGAATTTATAGTCGAGAGAGATTTAACTATGCACAAAAATGTTCTATTCTCAATTTTTTGGATGTAATATACAATAGAAAGAATTTTCTATTTATAGAGTTAGGGTTTTGGTTAAAATATTATTTAATTGCATTTAAGCCATTAAATAACATTTAAAACCCTTAATAAACCCCAAGACACATAATAATATCATCATTATTATTTTTTGGTACATGCCAACTTGCACAATAAGAAATATTATACAATCATCTTGTTAATTAATATTTGTCACAGGACTCAATCTTAGTCTCTTCAAACTCCTATAACATTTATTGAAAAACAACATAAATATGTTATTCATAAATAAATTTTTTATTCACAATCAAGAAAATGAATATTTATTAAAAGATAAGATAAATAAAATAAATATTTTTTCACAATCCAGTGAATAAATATTTTATATATATTCATATAATTTAATAAATTATTTATTAATAAAAAATAAATATTTATTACCATGTGAATATTATCGATCAATAAAACCCAAAAAAATATTCCCTAGTCTTGAGAATAATAATTATTCCAATAATTAATTTCAACTATAATTTATTAGAGATCAACTAAAACCTTATTGCATGACTATCTATGATTCCTTCTCATTCTCATTAAAGAGTCTTGCCTAATGTCCAAGATTACTATATATAAATGGGTCAAGGAACCTAATAGAAAGAACTTAGTATCTAAACAATTTAAACCACATATGAATGCTTGCTTTGTAATATAACCGCTTTGTCTCAATATCCCATCAACCAGGTTTCACATTCCTGTCAAAAACCTATATGCTCGATACATATTTATTCGAATATCTAAAAAAACATGTCATTACACCATGTCCATGGAATTTATTGTGATGGTTCCATTCCAATAAAAGGTTCAAGATAAAAAAATTCATAAATATGGAAGAGTCAAAACCTTACATGTCTGATCCATTATTGACATGTCACTCATGACACACCCAACATATCCAACTTCTCCTTGATCTTTTATTCTCTTGGTTTATGAAATACATCTATGTACATGATTTGTAAAATTAATTAACAATAATATTAAATTATAGGGACCCTCACACACCCTCATAGATAGGAATATATGATAACACCAAAACATGAGAAATTCATATTGGTGGGTCTATTCTCATAATATCCCTCTTAGAGATTACCAAGAGAGAACCTCATGATAATTGTCCTCGCCTTCTTATGAGTACTCTCACGTGATAGTCTAAGTACTATGTGTCCCATCATAGTATGTTTTCCAACCACTTAACATTATTTAAGAATATCATCATTGTAATAAAGGTTCTCATTGTAGCAGGGAAATGATATGAACTTGTCAGTGTAAAATATACCTTATGACATTATTACATTAGAGTCATACAGAACAATGAAAATAAGTAATAAGTAGTTTTATTTATACCCAGTACATCAAATATTCATGTAATCAATGTATAATCATTTGGTCCTAGTAAACTAACTCCAAAAACCTCTATGTAAGACCCTACAAATTTATTACCTCTTTAATTGGTCGATGATGATCTAATATCAAGTAATTACCTTTATAATTTAAAACATATAATAGAATGTGATCTATAAAAAAACTCTAGGAAGAAATGTTATCCATATCAATGATAGAAAAAACTAATGGAACTGGATCAGGATTTACATCCTATGTAGTGGAAACTAACAAATATCTAATGTACTTCACATAAAAAAGTGATTCAATTTTGAATAAACATATTACAATATAGAAATGGAATAATTAAAGTTAGTATTTCCCATAAAATTCCATCAAATACTACCTTAGAATGATCCTCCCAATTTTACGGCATCACATACTCTAAAGTGTATAATCATTAAATGACCTAATTTTTGTGATGTAGAAACTACATAAGTTGTGTAAACACCTAAACTGACCTTTCCCAATCATGAAAATCATTCAAAATCACTTTCTATCATCCCATATACGACTTCTCATAGGATATTTTGTGTTTGAAAGAATTTTTTGCTCTCTCAAGATGAAGAGTCACAAAATATTATTGGAATGATATTACCATTTCAAAAATACTTGTTGAAATTAATTCATTATCCAATTTTATATGGTCATGTGTCAAAAAATAACCATTTATATTTTATATTTTAAAATTCAAATTATGTTTTCTATAAAATATGGACCTGTAGTGCTTAACACATCATCTCCTGGTCATTATATTAAGCATCAACCTCTTACTATGTAATATTTAATGATATGTGTGCTATCTTAAAGGTGTAGAATTCACTTATAACACACTCTAATGAATGATCTTAGTAAACTATTCCCTTTCGTTCACAATCTGTCAAAAAAGCTTATGAACAGGTTACAGCTTGTCACAGTCTAAGTCCATGGATTTTAATCCATTTATAATAAATGACTTATATTTGAATTAAGAATATTCTTGTGTCTGTTATTATTGTATGATCACATGTAATGATATCTCGGAATCACATGGAGTGGTTGAATTGCACATATCGATATATTTAAGTTAGTTTCTATGACATGGAAATTATTGATATTTCAAAAGAATAAACCATATATCATAAATAATGAAATCATAGAATCACAAGGGTTTATTTATATAATATCAAGAAGCACTACTATATCATATAACATCAATGATGCTTTGAATTCTAGTAGAACAAACACCATCCAATTTTATAGCCAAAAACAAGATTAATTAATGACCACAATATACATAAAACCATTAACTATTAATGTTGCATGCTTGAAGAATGACTTAGCAGTAAAAGAAATAAAACATGAATTCGTAATGAACAAAAAAAGAAGAGTTCCATGTTCATACAAAAACATCCATCTATTGTTAAAAATGATATTGTCTAAAATATAATAAAAGTTGTTATATCATATACTATGATATGTTTTAATCATAATATACAAATAAAAAATATCCTTTCACAAAATATTTAATAATTAGAGATTTAGAATAACCACAAATCAAATCATAATTGAAATGATGATAATCAAAGTCAAATTATAAGACATGTAAACATAAACAAATTAACATGAATTAATAAACTCACAAATCATAAACTATAGAAATCATATAAATAGAATAATAATATAAAAATTAAAATATAATAACAAAGAGAGAGTTGTTTTGAAATTATTAAAAAAGTAAAGTGAATGGTAGGGATCCAATAATCATAGTATCAAGAGTATTATTATTATTACCCCGTTTTTAATACACACTGTACAAATTACAATGTAGTTTAAATCTATAGAGGAAGAAACTATAGATTTTAATACAATGTAGGAAGGCATATGAGATTAGGAGAGTCATAATGTGCCAAAATGTTAGGGTTGGTTCCACATAGGTTTTCCTATATATATCCCTTACGTGGAAATCAAAACCCTTATAGTTTGATGTTTTGTTTTAAAGTTATATGATAAAAAGTGATGAAAAATAAAATGAGGCTGTTAAACTTAGGATAATAGATGAGGCACAATATGTAGTTTAGATCCATACGAGAGGGATTTATTTAATTCAATTTTATGTCATGAAATAAAGACCAATGTTGTATACCTTTTAGGGTCATATGATAAGTACTAATGTTATACATTTTTATGTTGTGAATCAAAGATATATATAGTGTCTTTTAAAGTCATATAACTAGAACCAATATAGTTATTTTAAACATCACAATACCAAGACCAATGCATTTTTCATTTTAACAACATATGGATAGATCCACTAGATGAAAAATGCATTTCAATGGTCAATGTAACCTTCCAGGATAGGTGTATGAATTACACTAGGTTTGTAGCATGAAAATAATTTTTCCCCTTAATATCCATGATAGTGTTAAAATTTGAGAGGAATTACATAGATTCCATAAAATTAATGATCCTCATTGTAAATGAGATAAAATAATGAGTACCATTTAAGGACCTGATAGAGGAAAATTAACTTCATGGGGGGATATATCTCTTGTTAGCACAAGTTTCTCATTGGAAAAATACATGGTGATATAAGCCACATGGATAAGGAAAGTGACCAAATAATGAGAGAATTTATTTATAGGTGAAGGGAATGGGAAGATAAATTCTTTAGGGTAGGACCCAATTGAAATAAATCTACTGATTTCTAAGGGTCAACTTTAGTGAGATGGTGTGTCTTCTCTAAGGAAGGTGACTTGGGAAAAAGATAATCATATGATAATACATGAGGGATGGGTGAATCATCCTTATATTTAAGGGGGAATAATTCTAATACCCTTCACATATCCTTCAATGAAATATTTATGGAAAGATTTAATGCACACATGTTTGTATTTGAGAACTAAGTGGAGTTGTATTTTAAGAAGGGTCTATATATAAATCCTTCATATGGATCAAATTTTTCCATCCTCAATCTCTTCCCTTCGGTTTTGATCTAGAAATCACTAGTGAGAGTCCATCAAACTTGGATATTGTAAGATTTGAATTTATCTCTCTCATGATCTCCTTTTTTATCCTCTATCACATCTATATTGAATTAGTAATTTAAGGTGTCTATTTATAGGTAGAGGCATCAGGGTTCATTAATCTTTATCTTGGAATGCACCAAACCTTGAGTTTAAAACACAACCAACCTCTTTAGTAAATGTATGAGGTTTAGGGGATATTGTTCAACCATAGAGAGGTGTGTGTGTGGGGGGGGGGGGGGTGGGGGGATAAGTGGTCTCAAAAAACATGGAATCAAATCCTAATTATGTGATTCCCATAACTAGTTAGTGTAAATATAAATCAATTTTTAAAATTTAATTATGAGACGTTGATAAGAGAGAAGGGAAACAAACATAAGGGTTTTTAAAAGGTTCACTCACCCTTATTATCAAGTGGATAATCCTTGGTGTGAAAAAATATCAATACCTCAATGAACATTCCAATTTTTCATCAAATGATCAATTAAATGAATAAGAGGATTGTCTTGAAATCTGACTACAAGATGAATAATAAGCACCGACAGGTAGAAAAGTCTCTGATTATCAATCCAAAAATACCTCTAAAATTTGGTCGTTGTGTGAACCCTTGTTATCCTCCTCCAAATATTTCTAAATCCTCCTTGGATTTCTCAAATAATATTCCAATCTCTCTTTATTCCTCTCTTACACACTTCTTTATCTAGGCAGGTCACCACATATTTGTGAAAATAACATGATAATTAGTGTGATGCTACCTATTGTAGTTTATTGCTTATATATGAAATACAAAAAATTATAAATAAAAAAAATGGAAATAACACACCTAGTTTTTGTGAATGTTTTTTAAATAATTTTAATTTTTTTGATTTCTTGTTCTACAAACAACACTGAGTTTAAAAAAATGGGAAGTACTATTAAAACATTATTATTTAATATGATATTTATCACCTAGCCATTATAATGGAAAGTATGAATAGAATTATCAAAATTATGAAAATATATGGTTTAAAAATGTATATAAAATGAATTATTTTTTGATCAATTAATTTGAAATGAAAATAAATAACATTTGAAAATAAATAAAATCTTTTTTTGAAAAACTATTTTCATGTACACAAGCATGTTTTACCTCAATAATTTAAAAAATCACTTGTTTAAATGATTTTAGTAAAATTTATAAATTATATATTAAATAATTTTTTTATCATTTATAGTTCTGTTTTTTATACAAGATAAAATAATAAACTTAATTTTACACATAAAACTGTATTTTAATAAAATTTAGCTTTGTTGTTTTTTAGGAATAAATTTTTTTAAAATAATTATTTACAATTTTAGATACTTTTATTTGAGAAAATAAAATTATTTTTTTAAATAATATTTTTTGAATTATTTGGGGGTGAATTTTTGAGAGTTTTCTAAAAAGATAAATTTTTTTAATGAATAGTAAAATATACTGATTTTTATTGAAAAACATTCTTTTCCTTCCAATAATTTAAAAGACAAATTTTAATTTAATATGGTTTTAAATATACAATTATTTCAGTAATATATCTATTAATACAATTTATGTCATTTTAATCAATTTAATATTTAATTTTGATATAAAACTTTTTAAACTTTTGAAAATTTTCTCGTTGGAAAACAGTTTTTTTATCTCCATTGTAAGATTAATTTTAAATTAAAATTATCCAATTATCTAAATTAAATTTTAAAAAATGGTTTAAATATGTTGAATCATAATAATTTGTATTGTCTAATAACTACAACTTAATTTTTGACCAAAATGAATAGTAAAAATAGTTTTATTAATTACCATAGTTAAGATTAAAAAAAGTTTACGAGGGTTTAAACTAAAATGATACTTGGTTAAATGACCTATAAACTTGTCCAAAATCAATTTTATTGACATATTTCGACCTTATAACCTCTAAGGATTGATAATCGCCAAATTTTATCATTTTTTCAACTATAAAACAATGGTAATCCTTTTTCATTTCAAAAATTACCAGTGTGTCACTCACCTCACTTATAAATGGACTCCCCCTATCCATTCCTATTAAAACTTAAAAATTTCTTTGTATGATAAATTACAGATCAAAATTTATTCCTTAATTCCCTTCCCAAATCCTAGATTCCTTGGTGAGATCATAAATCCAATGTAGGAGGTATTTAGGTAAAACTTAAAGAGGTTTTCTAAAGAATATATAAAGATTTTTACTATGCCTTTTAATTTAACTTATTATTATAACTACATAAAATATTTTAAAAATATGAAAAATAATAAAAAAAAACTAGTATATAATATATAATTAGATCTTATTGTGTGATTTTAATAACCTATATTCATCTCCAATTCCATCAAATGGGATATAAAATCAAAATTCTTGTGTATGGCGGACTACCACCTTGAGAACCTATGTTATTTGTTTTCCATAAAAACATCTACTGACTGAATAAAATGATGGATTTATTATTTATATATTATTTTTATGATATTTTTATACCTATTCAATTATAATACCACATCTACCTTCTTACCTACCAAACTATTGGAAAAAAATCTCGTGTGTACGACATACTACCTTCTCACGAACAGATGTGATGTGTTTTTCATTTTTGTTTTACTTGGATGAAAATAGGATATATTAAATTAATAAATATTATATTTTAAATATAATTATATTTATGGAAATATTATATCACATATAGCTTCTTATTTTTCATTTTGTGGGGGATATAATAATTTCGTTCGTGTGTACTATGCACTACCGCCTCACAAAGCGACATGATTTATTTTTCACTAACTCTTTGGATGGATGGTGAAAAGGTTAAATTTAATGAATATATATATATATATATGAAATCATAATGACTCTATAAATTTTATTTATTACTTACCTTGTTTTCATTCCCTTCGTTGATAAAACAGAAACCGTATGCATGCATACGTATTACTTACCATCTCCATGAATAGTGTATTCAATTTTCTATATCTAAAAATATTGGATAAATCTAAGTATATATATAATGAATATATATAATATTTATACCATGGTTAACTATATGTGTATTATTAAACCATGATCAAAGTAATAGGACCAAAAACAACAAATCAAAGCATTCACGAAAAACAAAGCAGTTATTACCCATAACATGATTTTAATAAGTAATTGTCAATAAAAGGGAAATAAAAGGACATAAGTAAATTATATATGGTATGATATATAAAATTATAATTATATAATATATTTATAATAAAATTATATTTATTATACATAAGGTTTTAATGTGTATTAAAGAAGTCGAGACTTAAGGTAACGAATTTCCATCTTACTTTTTTTATGTGAGACACTTTACTTATTCACCACATGTTTATTTTATATGGTGTATATACTAAACAAAAATTTATTTTGTAATGATTCTATTGAAAATTATGATTATCTAAATATATAATTTATTATATCTCTTTTATGGGGTTTACATTTCAAAAGTTACCAATGCAGTAAGAGATTTTTTTCTTAATTTATCTTCTTTGGGACATATGTTATGTTATGCACCTATATAATTTAATGATATTTTTATACAACCCATTTGATATGTTATATAATTAATAAAATTATATTAAGTATATTTAAATATTATTTTGATGTAATTATTTAATGGTTTTATGATTCAAAAGTTAGCAAAGTGGTAATGGAATGATGTTACATTCTCATTGTTCATTGAGATTGTTTATGATTATGATATTGAGGATGAAATTTTATCATACATCTCTCAATAAACTCATTAATTTTATTTTACTCTAGTTATGTCATGAAAATACATGTTTTCCCTCAATTTTACTCTCTTTAAATACTCATTATTTTAGAATAATAATTTTTAAATAAAGATGACTTTATTTATCACTTCTGTCAAAAACCCTTTTTTCTTCTATATCAATGTTTTATAAAAACGTTTTCAAATTTTTTTTAATTTTCCTCTAGGATTTTTTTAAATTCATTTTACCCTTTTTTACATTATATATATTTAGTTTAAAATCAGTATTCATGTCTCATTCAAAACAAGTTTCATATGGATTTTACTAAAAATGTGAAAGGAATATTTGTTTTAATGTTCATGTCATTTCATGCTTTCATGCCCACTTAATGTTTTAGATATTCCTTTATAAGTTAAAAATGTTTTTTAAGGGAAGGTATTTTGATAATGTTTTATGATTATATTTTTTGAATGTGGAAAGGATATTTTTTCTCAAGAAATGTTTTAAATGGGTTTTAAATATCCATTTATAATTTTTAAATTATATTTAAAAAAATGTTTCTGAAATATTTATTAATTTCTACATTTAAGAAGATTTTTTTTAGAGAAATTTTATTTTCCTCAAGAAATGTTCTAATTAATTTTTCAATAAAAAAATTTCCATCTGGGATGACATCCTTTGATGTAACATAATATGTACTTGGAATATGATCAAATGATACAATCTTTATACCTTCTCTATAAATCTTATGATTATGATGAAAAGATGGTTATTAAACATGTTTATTTCCATGGGTTATACTATAATGAAATATTTAAGAAACCATTCCCCTTTTCATGGGTTATGATATAATGATTAATTTATGATCTTATGGAATACAAATGTATGGATTATGTGATGGGGTCAGACTTATCTCCCCCTATAATGAATTGGGTAAATATGGATAACTCCCGAGTAAACATGTTATGTGTGAACCTGATTACATGTTCACAATTTTATGTGTGAACCTGATTACATTTTCATAAGGTTATGTGCGAACCTCATGACATATTCATAATTTCACACATGAAACTGATTACATGTTCACAATGTTATGCATGAACTTGTATTTATTGTCCATAATGTTATGCATGGACCTGGTTGCATGTCCATATATTTATGAGAGGGCATGATTTCATTTTCTTAACTTAATGATTCAACCTATTTCTATTTATACATGTTCACAATGTTATAATCATATGTGTATTCCATAAATCTGTCCTATGAAAAAAAATTATTCTAAGGTCTCATGTTCTTTGAATCCATTATGATTCGTGTCTTATAAACTACTAATCTTAATGCCATGAAACAAGATTTTGATATTTAATATATAGGGTATGGTTTTCATATTTTATGCTCATGTTATCATACACTAATGATATGGTTATATTTACATATTTACCATGTGTATCCTTGTTGAGCATCTAAGCACACTATTTCTAATTTTTCACTTATTAGGTTATGAATAACGGGATTAAGTAGTATATTTTTATAAAGAGTACAAACGACGAAGATATTTATGGGATATATTGAAGATCATTAAAAAAATTAAAGATTGTATACCTAGTCTCCAAAGGCACTAAATAATTATGGTCATGGGTGTGTATTTGTTAAATGTAATGAATATTCATATATTAAGATGTTATATATATATATATATAATAACTTTAGGTCTCTAAAGTTGTTATTAGAGAATAGGTTTAGTTAACCATTTGAAACTAGGATGAGAAAACATTAGTGATATATATAGGGATATTTCTAAGGATATGTCTAAGGATAAGTCAAAGTATAGGAAAATGTCTTGGAATTTTGGTGAAGGATAGAGCGAGTGGTTTCCAAGAAATTGTATCCCTTTATGGATACTATAAGTGGTCATGGTTCTATCAAAAATATACCTAGGGGTAATAAATCTGAAAAAGAAATTTCATGTTTGACCCGAATGTTACCTAGTACCCAAAAATTATCCTTAATACACATTTAGTTTGAAAATCATGGGAGGTATGCTTTGGATATTCAGAAACTCTATACGAACTATCATGATGGATTAAAATAATGACCACGAATGACCTAGTTTATTCCTAAGGTTTCATATATTGAAAAGAATTTGTTATGATTTAGATATACTAAATGTTTTTTTAGGATTTTGTGGTTTTCCATACAAATATTGTTTCTCACGCTATTCTTTTTTGATTTTTTTAATGGAAGGAACCAGAGGTAACTTGATTAAAAATAATGTGATTTTTTATGTGTTGATATGAAACCAAATGGTATGATGACTGGAGTCAATGATTTTATGATTATGTTTAATCATTTATCATGATAATTATTAACAACCTGCACCTTAACCAAATTTGGGACTCAACAAAGGAGATAGTGATAGTGTTTTTTGAGAGTTTAGGTAGTGGACACCGAAGAGAAAAGAAGATTTAGCTTTATAGATGTAAATAATGTGGGAATAATAACACCAGGGAATGTATCAAAGGAATAAAAAGATTTTTCTATGTGGGGAATAAGGAAACTAAGTATGAGATTTTCAAAAAAAAAGTGAAACGTTCAATTAACACAATGGATGAGAATAATAGATTCCCTAAGGAATCACAATGTTGAATGTTATAAATGATGAAATTATGAGAATTATGAAAATCAATGTCATATAGGGAAAAATCAAGAATAGGACTATAAATTTGGTACTAGTAAATGTTTTATTGTTGATGATGAAGATACTACAAATGACATATGAAATAAGGGAGGTATTAAGCAATAAGATGATGGAGCATAGTTAATTGTTTAAGAGAGAGGTTGGATGATTAAGGTTTTTATATATTAGAATTAAATAGTTATGAAATATATAATGATTGTTCAATATATGTTGTTCATTAAGGATTTTGAAGAATATGTTTAATGGTAATAATGACCTAGAAAAATGATTTAATAAAAAATGATATTTTATAGAACACACATGATCAAAGGAAGATAACACTTAATATATTCCTGATATTGAGATAATAATTTTCGGTTAAAAAGGTGATATATTTGAATAATGTAAATTGCATAGTATTGATGATCTTGGAATATACATCCATCCAACATTGAGATTTTATTATATCAAAGGGAAAAAATGAGGGTTGTGGCCCGAAACAGATCAGGGAGGTCTAAAATAATGCAGGCCTAAGGCATCCGCATGAACCAAGCTAAAACATTCAGGGGGAAGGGATCTAATACTACTAAAAACAATGTGAAGGTTGGCTGGAGAGGCCCAGGATTCCAGGAAGTTCGTGACTTTGTTACCATCTCTTCACGAGTGATTAAGACAAGTGTCACCTTGAAGAAACTTTTTACAGTTGTGAATTAAATATGAGATAGTCCATGGTATGCTAGAGGTACCTTGAATTGAGTGAAGAAGAGTCATTCAGTCAGTTTCCAATTGATCAATTGGGAACCCATGTGTGTGACACAAATCCAAACATGTGAGTAGAGAGGTAGCCTCAGCCCTGATGGAATTGCCTAGACCAAACCACCAACTAAAGGCCAAGACCACCGAGCCATACGGATTATAAACAACTCCCCCAACCCTCATGCAACCATTAATATAGGATCCATCAACATTCATCTTGAGGCCTAAGCCGAGAGGATTCCAAAGAACCCAATGACCTTGAGGATACACCCTTGGAGCAATAGAAATCTGGTTTCTGGCCATGAAACGCTGAAAGGAAGGAGCCCGTTCACCAAGATTCAGAAGCAGCAACAAGTCAAGAGCAAGGGATATCACCCTAGCTCGCAAGGCCAAACTGTAACTGAAGCATCCCTCCCGTCTGGCGATATTAAAAGAAGTCCATATGACTTAGTAACCAACCGTGAAGACCACTAAGTGCACCCTCTGTTCCTGGACATGATCTGAAGAACCAGAGAACCAGGCCTAGAGAAAGGCATCCCCAGAGAGACCTGAGAAATCCCGCTCTGAGAAGTCATGGAAAATGGACCATATACAGCATGCCAAATCACTCATAAAAAACATATGTTTAGACATCTCTTACTTCAGGCCATTGCAGCAAAGACATTTGGAGGCGAAAGGAATACCCTTGTGACGTACCTCTTAATTAGTGGGAAGCGCCGGGTTGTAGAGCCTCCAGACAAGAAAATTGAATTTGGCCGGGATATCAACACAACAAAGGAACCCACCCCAAGAAACATGACCCTCGATGGTAAGCAGGACCCCACGGAAGGCCTTCGCAGAAAACAAACAAGACTAGGAACCCGTGAACACCAGCAGGTCCGGTTTAGAGGTAATATAAATACTGTGAAACATCTCCAGTTGGGAGTGGGAGAGGATGGCTTGTGTGAAAGCAAGAAAACAAGAGGCTTGCAAGAAAGAAAAGTTAGGGATGGGCACCCTAGGAAGCTAAGGATGCTCCCCGAACAATTTTCCCTCCATTGGTTGATTGCCCCCTCACCAAAAATCCACCTTGAATGATGCCAAATAGTAAGGATATGGAAGCAAGTAATATCCCAAAGCTTGGAGCCACTCCCATTAACAAAATCAAACTGCGATCCATATTTTCTTATGGAGAAACATGACTATAAATATTTCCCCTCTAGAACATCCCAAGCCTGCTTTGCCTGTAAAAAGGACATGGAACCTGAAACACTCCGCAGGTTAAACCCACCCTCCTCAAAGCTGAAATCCATCCTTTGCCACGAAGCCCAATGATATTTCTCATCTACTTGAGCATCCCATATAATGTTTACCAGAATCTTCTCAATAGTATGAAGAACCGTCTTGGGAATGATAGTGGTGGACAAGAAATGCATGGGGATAGACGTGAGCACACTATTGACCAAGGTGATTCTCCCCCAAAGGAAAGGAAACGGTTTTTCCAGTTGGGATTATGAGAATAAATTTTATCCACAATACTATCAAAATGATGAATCCGAACCTTACTTGGAGAAATTGGGGCCCCTAAATATTCCATGGGAAAGTCTCTTTGAGCATTCCCCAGGTTGTCAGCAATCCTCTTGCCCCTAGTATTTGAACACAACTTTGAAATATAAGCCCCACTCTTCCCACGGTTGATGACCTGTCCGCTCCACTTACAATACAACTCAAGGATATGGTGAAGATCTTGAATGTTCCTGCTGCTACCATTGAGAAAGGTAAGATGATCATTCGCAAATAAAAGGTTTGAGATGCCTAGAATGTTAGGCTTACACCAGAAAGGCCGGAAAAAACCATCAAAACACCTGGTGTTCAGATATCTACTAAAGGTATCCTGGACCAAAATAAAAACACTGGGAGAAAGAGGGTCCCCTTGCCTCAATCCCCAGACAGATTTAAAGAAAATGTAGCTCCTCCCCATAAAAGTAATTGAGAACCATGGAGACCCAATGCACTTGAAGAAAAGATCAACCACTCTCTCAGAGAACCCCATACATCTCAGGACTCTGATGATGAAACTCTACTCAACCCTGTCATAGGCCTTGTCCATGTCCAACTTAATGGCAATGTTTGAGACCATGAATTTCTAGTTGATATCACCCAACATTTCCTGGGCCAAGACAATTTCATATTGAGCGGACCTTCCTTGAATAAAACCCTGTTGCTCATCCGAAATCCACTTAGGGAGGTATCCTGTAAGTCTGCAGTTGATGATGGTGGCAAGCACTTTGTAGGGGGAATTGCACATGCTGATCGGTCTGAATTGCTTTAAAGAGGATGGGTCTTTGACTTTGGGAATGAGAATAAGCATGGTGGAACATGCCACCCGATGTAAACTGCCTCTGCTGAAGTAGTCCTAAACACATTCCACCATATGACACTTGTTGAAATCCCAAGAGATGTGGTAAAAGAATCAGGGAAAACCATCAGGACCGGGGGCACTCTTAGAGTTGAGTGCCAAGAGAGCCTGCCAAACCTCTTGCTCATTTGGAACCCTTTCGAAGACTCCATTGGTGTCATGGGAAACCACCTGAGGGATGGAGTCAAAGAGATCCAATTGACCTGCTGGGTAACCATCCTGCATGCAAGGGTTAACATCCACAAGTAGGGAATGGAAATAAATTTCAGACATCCTCTCACCACCTGAGGGTCATTGGAGAAAGAACCATCATCAATGAGGATGTTTGGAGCCTTGGATATCTTCCTCTCCTTGATGCATGCATGAAAGAAAGCTGTGTTTTTATCACCCTCTTTTTTCCAAGACATCCGTGACCTCTCCCTGGCACTTTTTTCTAGCTCAAGGAGCAAGTCCACAAGCCGATTTTTCAAAACCACGAGGGAGCTGAAAACATCACCATCCAAATGCAATTCCATCCCTTGCTCATACTGTTCAATATTGGATTTAAGAGTATCCAGGTCCAGGAAGCGAGAAGGTTTAGAATTCGCCCATAAACAGAGATCCTCTTTCATCCTTCGATGACGGTTATGAAATCCTACCCAAGAATTCATGGCCAAAGGACTTTCCCACGACGACCACACCACATATAGGAAATTAGGGTCACTCTCCCAACATCTAGTATAGAAAAAGTGATCATGAATGATATTAGAACCATCCAAACTGAGGATAAGGGGGGAGTGATTCAAGATAGCATGAAATAAATGCTCCACCTTAGTAGAAGGAAAGGAAGAGATGAACATCAGGTTACCAAAGCATCGGTCAAGATGACTCCACATTCTTCGACTACCCTTCTGGTTATTACACCAAGTGTATTTATCTTCTGAAAATACAAGTTCAAGAAGACCATCTCGAGCCACAAAGCTCGCAAAATCTTTCCTGTCACTTAAAGGGTAAATTCTTCCACCTTTTCTTTCTTAAGGCTCAAGTATGTAATTAAAATCACCACTAAAGAGAAATGCCTCATGACCGGTGTCGAGGTCAGACAACTCTTTCCAAAGAGGATATTTTTCCTTTTGATCGCACTTGGCATAAACAAAAGACATCAAACAGGAAGAGATACCATGACTGACTTTCATGGAAATATGCTGATTTGAAACTGCAACTCTCTGTACTGACACTGAAGGATTCCAGAACAGCCAGATGTGGTGGTTAACTGAGTCCCCATGCATGCAGTGACGAATCCCAAGATTTCAGGCAAAATACTGAATTCTTGATTGTTACTGTTTGTGTTCCAGGATAGCCAAAAAGGCCACCTGTCTACATCTAAGTTTAGAAACAAGGAAATCGACCTTTACCCAAGGACCCATTCCCTGGGCATTCCAAATTAGGCAAGAAATATTTGGAAATAAGGGCACCAGGCTTTGGCCCCCGACATAGATGAGAACTTAGGATGATTAGAAGAGGAGTATTGATCCTTTTTTGCCTGGGCCCTGGTTCAGACACTGGTAGAGGAGGGAGAAAACAAACCATCCTCCAAATATGAATGCATACAAGAAATCAAGCTAAAGTGGTTTCACAGAGGAATCCCACTGGGAGAAGAGGGAAAAATATCAATAATGGGTTCCTTCCCCTCTCTGTGTTCTGATGGTTGTTCGATCATAGAAAAAACCTTATGCCCCAAGGAAACTGGCGGATCAAACAGAAGTTGGAACAAAATGGGATTTTCAAATTTTAAATCCTTATTTACCAAGAATAAGTTCAAATTGTGAGGATGATATTTATTTAAGCGCGACGAGGGGGGGAGGGTAGAATGTACCTCCATGATATTTTTTTGAAGTGATTTTACTTTCTTTGGTATATTGTGCTATATGCAACATAGAGTTTTAACTAATTATGACATATTATTAAAATAATTTTATTTAAAATGATAATTGACACCTAGCTGTTGGAATGATGTGTATGAATATGATTAAATAAATTGTGAAAATATATGGTTTACTCGTGTATATAAAAATTAATTATTTCTTAGACAATTAGTTAGAAATAAAAATAACATCCAATTAAAAATAAAGTGATTATTTTTCTAAAAAACAACTTTCCTATATACAAACATGTTTTACCTTAATAAATTAAAAAATAATAATTTTAGTGAATAATTTGATTTAAACATATATTATATATTAAATCAAAATTTTAATATACATATTACACAATTTCAATAATATAGATAAAATTAAATCAAAATTTAGGCTTAAACCTATATTTTTCTTAAAAACAATTTTGCCACATTGTGTGTTGTTATTTTTTTAAATTAATTTATTAAAATTTTTGAAAATTTATTTGAAAATTTTAAAATAATTTTTTAAATATTAATATTTTAAATATCTAGGGGTGTTTTTTATAATTTATTTAAACGATAAATTTTTCCATGAATAGTAAAAAATACATGTTTTTAATAAAAAACTACCTTTTCATTCAAAGAATTTACAAGAAAATTTTTATTTTAATATAGTTTGAAAGTAAAAAATTAGTTAAAATATATATCTATTAATCCAATTTAGGTCATTTTAATCAACATGAAAATTATTTTTATATAATGTTTTTTTTAACTTTTGAAGCTTTTCTCTTTGGAAAATCGATTTTTCCTCACATCTACGGGATTATTTTTAAAATAAGATTTAACCTTATGTGAATAGAATTTAGAAATATTTATTAAATATTTGTAATATGAATAAGTTATATTATCAAATAAGGTAAAATTAAATTTTTACTATAATGAATATTAAAAATAGTAAAAGTTAATTACCACGATTAAGGTTTAAATGGGTTAACCGAGGATTTAAAATAAAAAGATAAGGGTTAAAATGACCAAAAAACATGTAAAAAACCCATTGGGAAGCCATATTTTGACCTTATAACCTCTAAATTCTGATAATTTTCCATTTTGAGACTTTTTTCACTTCAAAAATGTTGTTACCCAATTTTGGTTTAAAAAATTACAAGTGGGCCACTCACCTCACTTATAAAACGCCCCACCATATCCTCTCCTCTTCAAACTTCAAAAATAATTTTTGGAAAAAACATACCCAAATATCATTCTTAATTACCTCTTCAAATCATTGAGGAATTTTTTAGACCATAAATCCATTCTATGAAGGCTTTATGTCAGACCTAAAAAGGTTTTTTGAAGAAGAGGTAATGTTTTTAACTATGCATTTTTATTTCACTTCGTCTTCTAAATCATTAAAATATTTTCCTACTACGATAAAATAATAATAATAGTATATAATATATATTGATATGTCATTATGTTAATTTAATAAACTATATCGATATATACTTTCATCATATGGGATATGAAATCTTTATTAGTTTGTATGGGGGACTACTGCCTGGCGAACCGATGTTATTCGTTTTCCACCACAACCTATCAAGGATGGATTTAATGATGGATTTAATGTTTTTATAAGATATTTAATATATTATTATATATATGTAATTTTAATAAAACATATACATTCTTACCTCCCAACCCATTGGAGAACAATAACATCACTCATGTGTACGGTAGACCACCGCTTAATGAATCGATGTAAGGTGTTTTTCATTTTTTTACTTGGTTGGTAATAAGGATAGATTAAATGAATACATATTACATTTTTAATATACTTATAATTATAAAATTATGATATCACATGAAACCTTTAACTTTCCATTCATTGGGGGATATGATAATGTCATTCATTTGTACGATGGACAACCGCCTTTTGAAGCAATGTGATTCATTTTTCACTAATTCTTTGCATGGAAGGTAATGAGGATGGATTTAATAAATATATGTTGTATATATTACATAATAATAAATCTAGGGAATTTATTTATTATTTACCTTACTTTAATTCCATTCATGAAGAAAATTGAAATAGTATTCATGTGTAGGTACGACCTAACATCTCCATGAATAGTGTGTTTCATTTTCAATCAACAAATTATATGGATTACTATAAATAAATATATACCTAATATATATTATATTTATATCAGGGTAATAATTATTTATATTATTTAACCATTATAAAATAAATTGGACCGTAAATAAAAAATCAAAATTTACACGAAATATGAAGTAGTTGTTACCAATAATGTGATTTAAATGAGGAATTTTTAATAAGAAGGAAATAAAATGTCATAGGTAAATCATATATGGTATGATAAATACACATATGGTTGTAGAATTTATTTTTAATAAACTTCTATTTATTATACAATAGTTTTTAATGTTTATGATTCAAGTTGAGACTTAATGTAACATATTTCCGTCTCACTTTTTTTGTGATACACATGACAATTTACCATGTGTTTCTTTTATCTAGTGTATATACTAACCTTGGATATATTTTATGATGGTTATCATGAAAATTATAGGGATTAAAATATCCATTTTAGAATCTATATTTCAAGTGGTTTATAGTTCAAAAGCTACCGAAGTGGTGAGGATTTTTTGTCTCAATTTTTCTACTTTGGAACAAACGACATGTTATCCACCTCTATCTTTTTATAATGTGTATATACATAAAAATTGACATTTTATACATTAATATTGTATTATTAATGATATGAAAAGTTTCTTTTTATCTTTTTATTTAATGGTGATTATGATTCAAAATTTTCCAAGTAATAAGTGTTTGATATTACAATCTCATTGTTTATCGGGATTGTTAATGATTATGTTTTCGATAATGAAATATTATGATCCATCTCTCAAGAAAATCATGACTTTTTTCTCATAATTTTATTTCATGAGAACAAATAATTTTACTATCTTTATGTACTTATAATCCCAAAATAATTTTATTAATGAAAACTCACTTTATTTCTCTATTTGATTGAAAAAACTTTTTATTACATATCCATGATTTCTAAAAATGTTTTATAAAATGGTTTAATGTTTCTCTTGGATTTTTTAATGTTAATTTTATTCTTGATTAAATTTTTACAAGTTTTTTAAAAATTAATATTCACGTTGCTTCAAAAATTGGGACAATATATATTTTATAGAAACTGTGAAAGTAGTATTTTTTTAACATGTATGAAATTTCCTACAATCATGAACACTAAATGTTTTAAACAATAATTCATAAGTTTCAAATATTATTTTAAGGGAAATTTATTTTGAAAATATTTTATGTTTTTAGAATGTTTTTTTCAAAATTTAATGTATATTTTCACAATAAATGATTGAAATGAATTTTATAGATCTCTTTATAAATTTTCAATGTTATTTTAAAAGAAAAGGATTTTAGAATTATTTTATGTGTTTCTTATTTTAAAAAGGTGATTTAAAGAGAAATTTTATTTTCCACTAGAAATGTTCCAAGTTATTTTTCATTAAAAATAATTTTCCTTATAAAATGACATGCTTTTTTGTTACTTAATCAATACTGGGTATATGATCCAATAATATAATCTTTATTCTTTTTTATTGATTATTTATGATTATAATGAAAATATGTTTATGAAACATATTTCTTTCCATGGGTTATACTATATTGAAATGTTTATAAAACTAGTCCCCTTTTTCACGGGTTATGATATGATCAATGTTTTATGATCTTATGGAACAAAAATGTATGTATTATGTGAGTGGTGAGACCTATATCTCCCTCTAATGAATTGATTAAATATGGAGAACTCATTATTAAATATGTTATGTGTGAACCTGATTACATGATCATAATGTTATGTGTGAACCTCAATACATGTTAACAATTTTATGTGTGAACCTAATGAAAAGTTAATAATATTATTCATGTTCTTGTTTATATGCTCATAGTGTTACCTGTGAACCTAGATTTCATGCTCATAAGGGTATGCATGTACTTATTTGTATGCCCATAAGTTATTGTGTTGTATTTATTTCATATCCTTAACTTTAATGAGTAAACTTGTTTCTATTTATACATGTTCACAGTGTCATAAGATTATGTGTATGCTACATATCTATGTCTTATTCCAATGTTTTATTCTCATTGATCATGTTCTTTGATTCCATTATGATTCATGTCTTATAAACTACCAATTTGTATTCCATGATGCAAGTTTTTGATCTTCAATATGTAGGGTATGGGTTTCATTTGTTATGATCATATTCTTATACCATTATTCTCATATTATGATTATGTATTTCCCATGTTTAGCCTTATCGAGCATATAATGTCACCCTTTCCTATGTTTCCCTGCCCAGTTTATGAAGAAAGGTTATAAGTAGGATTTTTTATGAATAGTTAAAAAAGGGTAAGATCTTTATGGTAGATGATGAAGATCGGTCACTAAATAAGAAGATTGTTTACCTAGTCTCCAAAGGCAATAAACCATTATGGTCATTGGGTGTGTATTTTTAAATTCTAATGAATGTTTTTTAATTAACATGTGATACTATGTTTGTTAAGCATGGATATCTACATTAGAGTATGTAATAATAACTTTGTATGACCTTAAAGCTTGATCAGTGGAGTATGACCTGACATCATTGATTTTTCAAAAAAAAATCCATCGATCTCCTATAGATAGACTCATAGTAGCGTGAAACATGTAAAATGGTGTGGCATGCCTTAAATATAATGAATACAAAAATCCTCAAAATAATTTCACTCATGATGTAGCGATGTGGAATCTCCCTCTATGTCATGGTCATCTTCACATCACCTCATGTTGCAGTGTGAACCAATACCTCATAGTGCGATACCACAAGACTCCCAAAACTAGTCTGATACTTAATTATAATGGGGATATCTTTATGGAATATTTTTATTCTTATTATGACTTATATGGAACCTTAAGGTGAAACTAATTTACCTATTTCAAGGAATTTGTCATGTTAAAAGAATTTCTTTATCTTGTAGAACTAACTCTACAACATAGGTCCTAATGTTAGATTTACTCATTCTACCACAACATGAAAACATAACCAAACACATTATAGAATGATCCCATATCATGTATGATTAATGATTTTATATGTAAGACTAACTCAAAATCATTTAAGATAAACTTATTCTTATATAATATTCATTCCCTTATATTATGGGACTAAATCATCCCAGCTGTGGTGTAAGCATCATCGATTATCCCATAGTTTTGTTATCTATAGTAAAACATTATTTATTTTTTTCATGTGCATGTACACTTGACTATAAGGAGATTCTAAATTTTCCAAAAGATTTTTTCAAATGAATACAATGTGAAAATAGCCCAAACTCAAGAATGAATTTACTTATGTAAATAATCATAGCATGCCTTCAATACAATGGTCATATAAACACGTCACCATATGAAGAAACGATGATTGTGAGAGAACTCTATCCTTTAGTGTAATAAATATGACATTTTAGGTCTCAAATTGAGATTAACTTAGCTCCCCCTTATCTAATTCACTTCATGAGGTCTCTTCCTTCTCTAATATCTCAAAGGGATCTTCAATATCCCCTTTTATGTATTGGGATCATGTAAATTAGCACATAATTTCTTCACAAAACATAATGTACCAACACCTCAAGGTAACCTGGATTTAGAAGAGTCCATAACTACATTATCCCTAATTGATCACTTGAAAAAGAGACTAGATTCTAACCCCATTTTCAAGAATAGATAATAGTATTCCCCCCCTTTATCAATAAATTCATTATAATAAAAGTGTGAAAGCTACTAAGAAAACTTATTCACATTGTGGGGATGAATTAACTCCTATAACACTATCACATTCTTTAATATCTTTAGTTTTAACATATTTTTATGAAATCACACCATAATCAATCTTCTCTATGATGAAGTGGTACATGATGTCAATATTCTTTAAGCACAGATTTTTCACCGAATTCTTTTCCATTTTGATTTCAACTAGTTTATAACATCCAATAAATAATGGATATAAAACATCAATCCTAATGTATTATAGATTTGAATTCATCCATATCTTATGATAATAACTATAACACAACAACATAATCATCTTTCATTGAGTTAAGAGTGATAAAATATTGCTTCTTGGAGTTCCATGCAACACATATTCCTATGCTAAATAAATAATATATGGAAATTAACTATCTATATCAAAAATATATTACGCAATCAGAATTGTTATTGAAATAAATCTTAAATGTTTTATTTTACTTATACCTTAGGCAATAATAAATAGTTATTTTAATAGACCACAATATCTATTTTTCTTCTATAAGCTACAATTCCTTTAAGTTTCTTTAGAGTAATGAAATAAGGGTAACTCAAAACATAATGTCCAATATTTATTTCATTAAATAGAGTTTAATTATAATGTTCCCAAAAAATTATGTTTGATTTACATTCCTTTCTTCCTTATCTTGGATGAAATTAGTCTTATGTGCTACATAAGTCAAAATTTCTGTTGATTCCTCTATGAATTTCTTTAAGTAACTTACAAGAATACTTTTCCTTTGAGGGAAAGTTAAAATCTATTGGATTTTTTAATTGAAACCCCAATAAAATTTTCATATAATTAATCATTGAAATATTCAAAATATTCTTCGTTTGGGAGTAAAATTATTTACACAATCCCTTTATATTACATAAAAAATATTTCATATACATACATAATCACAATGTTTAAATTTGTGTCATATACCTTATTATACATATTTTAATCCAATTTTCCTTTATTGATCTTAAATATTATATAGTTTTTTAATATAATTACTATAGTACTTGTTATATCCAAAATATTACTTTCCTCAGCTCGAGCACTTCAGATCCATAATTTTTAAGGGTAAACCCTTCCAGTTTTTCAACAAACTTCTTTGTAAATTTCATCATTAAATAATTATGAATTTAAATATATTTTGGAAACCTGGTAGTTTCATTGAGAAAAAAATCACAAGAAATATTTAGATCATTTCAATCCTTGAAACTAAAGATAATGTCACATTAAAATCAATACCCTTATTTTTGGAGTATTCTTTTGAAACATGATGTGATTTATTTTTTGATACTTATCCTTTCTCATTGATCTTATTCCTGAAAACCCATTTTTTTAAATCACATTTTTTGCGACATTATAGAAATTACAAAGTTTCATTCTTCTAAATTCTGTTGTGATCTTGTTTCATTCTTGAAACTCGATTATCTTGTTTCAAGGCTCCTTCAATAGTCTTTTGTTTAACCTATGAAAGTAAATTGTAATGATAAAAACATCTCAATATCATTCAGGTTTGAGAACCATTGGTTCTATCTATAAGAATATTTTTAGGATCACCATGTTTTCTAAATCATTGAATCTTAGAACCTACTTATTTTATTCCTTCCTTGTTATTTTAATTTTTATAATCAACCTATGATTTTGAAAATCTACTAGATTTGTAATACTCTTCTGTTGCACACCATTTATAGCTTCTTTAGTGTCATTATCAAAGAACGATGATGTTTTTTCAATGGTTTTCAATTTATAACACAATTACGTAAAATATGTAAATAATATTTCTTAGTTTATTATTATAGCATTGATATCTTTTTTCATTAGGTGTATACCCAATAAATATACTATATTAGACTCTTTAATAGAAATATTCAAAGTGTTTTCATTCAATCTAGAAAAAGAATGGGCTATTGAACACCATTAAATTATTTAATCATGTATTCTTCTTAAACCACAAATCAAATGGTGTTTTGACCAAATTGGGTTGAGGTAGGCACTATTTCAAAATAAAGACAGTAATAATTATGGCTTGTCCCTAGAAATATTATTAAATGTCATAGTCAGATATAATTGTTCATCCAATTTCCACCAAGATCTAATTAGTTATCTCAGCAACTCATTTTGTTGAGTCATATATAGATAACTATGTCATATCCCATGATTCTTGGGATATTATTCAAGTGCTTAATTATTGTATTTGGATATAATATTGGATTGGAATATTATTATAACATAACCTATTTTATTATCATAAATAATCTAAATGTGTTTAAGTTTATCAAGATATTTTTATTTATATAAAAAACAGACAAAATTTATATGAGTAAAATCATCAAAAAAGTAATGAAATACTTATCCCCATTAGTTGTCTTCGAGATCATTGGTCCACAAAAATAAGAGTGTACTAACTCAAGAGGTTTCTTTGTTTTAATTTCCAGTGACTTGTGACTCTTATTAATTATATTTCAATTATGACATGAAATATATGTGTTGAGTTTTTCACATTGTATCTTTAGTATATTTCTCAAAGAATAAAGCCTGATAAGCTTATCTATATTCTTCTACCTCAAATGGATAATTATTTTATTTCATAATTGGTCTTCCTATTTTTGGTTCATGAAACATTAATTATATTCATAAAAAATATAGAACAAGTTTATGTTTTTTTCTTCCCCTTTAATGTAATCATACCATACTTTAAACTCTTTATGAAAAATTAATTCTTCTGAATGAGCACATCCTTACCACTATTAAAGATTTGAGAAACACTAAGGATATTTTGTCTCCATCCATATACAAATAGAACATCATTGGTTTTTTAAACCAATCATGGTGTATCCAACTTATTATACATTGATTGATCCATTGTTTCTTAAAGTCATAGATCCTACAACATATTATTTGATATCATTCAAATATTATTTTTTTGGGTCATGTATAATGATTATCCACTATCAATTATCCACAACTTCTCTACTTTTTCATCCTTATAAGTTACATTGACCATTATTTCATGTTCATAATTATTTCTCCTATGAAAAGATCTTGAACCATACTTAAGATTCTATTTCTTTATTATCATAATAAGACAAGTTTTGGGGGTTTATTTTAATTAATCACACCACCCACAAGATTATTCAAGATAATCAAAGGTATTTTGAAATTGAAACCTATATTTTGGATATTGTCTAGGTTGGACTTTAGAAATTTTAGATTTACCCCCTACCCCAGTATTAAATACCTCTATTTGATTGAGTAAGTTAGTGATTATACTATAACATATAGGAATTATTCCCATGTAATCCACAACACTAATATCATCCTTCAAAGGAAAATATCATTTGATAAAAAATGGTTCTTCAAACACTACTTGTTGGGGTTATTTGTAATTTGGTATTCATTTATTATTTTCTTTATTATCATGATTAGAAGATTTCTCCTTTACTTATGCTTTTCCCTTATGATTTGGATCAATATTCTTATCTTTACAAACATCTTTTCCTTTAAAATCTCTAACACTATAATTAATATTTATAGTGGTCATGTCTTAATTTTTAAATAAGAAAATAACTATTTTTTTCCTTTATCACTCCTAACATTGATGCAATTGAACGTCCAAGTTTCCCAAACAACTATTCCCAGTACATTAGGATAATCATTGGGCTTCCTAGTAGTTTCAAAATATTTCTCCAATTTTTTTGATATTTCATTGACTTCATTAAAACAAATTCTCCCTACAACATTGGATTTTCTTAAGGATTTTTTATCTTCTATTTCTTTATAACTTCTAACATGACTACTTCCATAAATAGTGAAAATGTAATAAATCTCTTTTACAACCCATAATTTTTCCTAAAATTTAATGTAAGTCTCAACTTCTTATTCATCTTCACTATTATCATTATCTTCAAAAATTTATAAGAAGTTACACTTTTTCTATTTGAAAAAAAATGTCATTTTCCCTTGGAAGAAAAATTTAGCTTTTAACATTTTAATGATTTTTTATTTAAGGAAATCCTTGGTTATTCATAATTTTATTAAAAATATTATTATTCTTAATTTTTTAGAATTTAAAAAAAAATCCAATAGCTCCACTCTTGAAACACTTCCATGGTAGATTTCCCTGAAACATTCCTTTGCCTCTTCTCATACTTCTTAAAATGGATGGCATACGTTTGTAAAATTTCACTTCAATATCTTCTTATTAATTAAAATACTATTCTTCCAAAAATACTTCTTTCCCATACTTCTCTTATTTTAAGGGGTTAATAGAAATTTCCCTACCAGGCTTTATCTTTTTCGTTAATAAGACTTCATATAAATTTCTTAATTAATCATAATATTATACAGATCATCTAATGGAAGTGTACCTATATCATGGTCTTCACGTAGCGAGACCTTTACATCCAACCCATTTGATAGAATACATAGTATCTTCTCAACAATCATAAAATCCTTTGACTTCTCACCAAAACCAATGACACTAATCACTACTTAATTAAATGTAGTGAATATTTCATCCAATATTTTGTCATTATTCATTTTGAGATCTTCATTTTTCAACATCCAATAGTATAGCTCAATTTTCCTCACATTCACATTACCTTTTTAGATGTTTTCTACTTTATACTATATTTTTTATAATATTTATTCATTTTAGTTTGATAAACTCCTTTTCTAAAAGATATGAAATTATGGGATATCAATCATATGTATTATTTTCTAAATTCATTTTATCAATTACTACCATAGATACATCTTTAGAAAAAGTAATAAAACCATCGTTATAATTTTACTAAAATTCCTTACCAGTTAATAACATGTATAGATGCATCTAATAATTCCATATATAATACCTTTTTCCTATAGAATGTAGGAATCCTATTTTTGTTTACTGAATTAATGTTTTCAATAATCATAATAGAAATTATGTGCCTAAATCTTCTAATATAGATAAATAAATTTCATTTAAATCTCTAAAAAAATTGTAATTGAAGGGAATCTATATCTTCTGCCACTTGAAAGTGATCTTCTATATTGTTGTAAATTCAGTTGGGAGAATCAATGAATTTACTTATTTTTATTTTTATTTAGAAACAACAATAAACCCCTATTAAATTCAATTATAAAATTTCTACGATATATGATAAACCCAAAAACATAGTAGTAAAAATATATTTTTTACAAGGATCACCATCCAAAATGAGTAGCTACTCTTTTTAATGATCTAGCAGAACCTTTGATTTCATAATCCAATTGAATCATCATATCGGATACAATTTATAGGGTTTATCCTTAATATCATTATATTAAAATTTCTCACATGTCTTGTGAAAATTTATCCCACATAACAAAATTTATTGAATCTATTTTTTGATAAGAAGTGTGTCCTAAATCTAGTTATATTTCCATAGAGTTGACATTGAGATTCTTATTCTTCCTATTCCACATCTATACACACTAAAATAGGTACACTTCTCTATATTTTACCATTATATATATGTATATATATTATTATTATTTTTTCTCACACACAATATTTACATAATAGTATAAAATATGTTCTCTAAAAACAAAAATTATATTCCCTATTAAAATTTAAATTTCAAATTTGATATTAAAACATGAAACTCCATTAAACTATTTCTCAAACTTTTATAATTTAAATTTGACCCCAAAGATCATACTATTCATTTGAATCACCATATATTTATTTAAGAAATAATTTTGATAATATTTGACCACCTTTGAGTAATCGAGATCACTAATAGATAGTTTCCAGACAATTGCTTATTAAATACATAAAATTTAATTTTTGGGAAAATCTAGGACCCTTGTGTCTAAATCTATATTGTATATTTACCATTACATATCCCTATAAAACTATTGAATACCTTTAAATATCATAGTAGTGACCCTTATGCATTGCCTTTCCCATGGATCAACCCTTGTGTATAAGTAAACACACCTTTTATGTAGTTTTTTTACATGATATAAACTCTTACATTTTAGAAGAGTTACCATTTTGTGTCACTTAGCACTAAAGCGGCTCTTACACATCACCAATGTTACCTTTATAGACTAAGGACTGAAAAATTTTTCCTGTCTTCTTATGTTCATCACTAGAATGAAATTTACTTATTGAGAAAGGTTACACTTTCATATTGAGGACTTAAAAAAATTTCTACTCCTAGCCTTCTCATCATATAGTAGCCCTCATATATCACCCTTGGACAAGAACATTTATTGGTTATTAAATTTAATTAATTAGGGTTTCAATTTTCCTTATTACTCTATCATCTCCCCTAATTCATACCCAAGAGAAAACAAAACATTACGATGATGTGGAGCTAAGAAGAGGTGACCAGGTTGCAAATATTATTCCATGGGTGATCAAAGAATTAATTTGGATGTAGTGATTTTGGATCATCCCTCAAAGGTATGTGATCTTGAATCATTGGAAAACTACATTGAGGTAAGGAACATTATTTCAATTCAAACTCATTTTTATTTATAAATTAAACCATATTTTCATATTGGATTAAGTATGGTATGATTTTCATTTTCCTTTAGGAATTAGTTTGAATCTATAGTATTTAGGACATATTTGTGTAGTTAGAAATCATTTTTCATATAGAAATACCAAATACACACTATGTGATCTCAAGGAAACAAACCATGTAGTTGTTCAATTCATTTTAGGTTGGAGACAATGTCCATATGTTTTTTTGTCAATATGGGAAATCTGTGTAGGACCCCTGGTTACACGACTCGAGGTTTGGACATGTACATGACTTTATTAGCATGTGATGGATATGGAGTGAGATTTTAAATGCCCTATTGTGTTACATGACCCAAAATGGGGCTAGGGAAGACAAAAATATACCATGTACCCCACACACCATGTAAATTCAAGACACCCCATGTACTCGGGAAGTACATGGTGGGTTGTATTGGAGTACCCACCCAAGATTGGGTGATTATGAGTGAACACCATACACTTATAGTACACATCATGTATTGCACTATTTTATAGGTTTGTTATTTATACCACCCTTCAGTAATATTTGAAAATGGATGGTTTCCATTTAATGTATATTTCCATAGAGGATGATATGGCGAGGCCCAATTAATAATTTGAGGTGTTATAAAGATAATTTGAAATGGGTTGTGGAACTTAATCCCTAAGAGATAAGAAAAGTGTTTAGATATTAGAACACAGCAGATGAAATGTATTTATACTTCCTTTAGTGAAATCAGTCAATAGTAATGGTACCCTTGTGTGTCTTCATATAGTTGTATCCTATGATAGTTTTTGGTTTCTTTTGGTATCTTAGAGGAAAGTGGGATATATATTCAGGTATTTGTCTTGGAATGAGTTATACACTCTTTATAGAAAATTAGTTTATTAGACATTATAAAAGTGAGATATTCATGGAGAAATATATCATTCTCTACATGCACCATGAAATTATTATTTTTTCACATTTCGTTGATTTAGAGGATGATGGATTTCAATGTTTTCTCTTAATTCGAGATGGCCTCTATGGCCAATCTCTTTTCTGCAAGTAGATACAATATTCCCTTTTTCTGGTTGTTTGTTGAGTTATGAATGAGTGAGATATAATAACATTATAATGTGTTTCTGAAGGTCTATTTCACTATACAATTTGATTTGGTGACCTTTGGGTGGAGGCGGTGTGGTATCTGGATTTAGTCACCTTCCCTAGGCCTATGTACCAGGTTAAAGAGTGAGTTGTACTTTTTTTTACTGGAGTCAGTATCCCCTTTTGAACCTAGGGTTGTGATCCCCTTTCCCCTTTTCATAGGTAGTGTAAGGTACACCATTATATTTATCAAGGAACGTGATCCCCTCCTATGGTAAAATACATAGGGGTTAAGTGTCCCCTATGGCCAGGGGTGTGATTCTATATCAATGAATCGAATATAGTTGGTTTATGCCCCTACTAGGTGGGGAATGGGACCTCTAGGAGGGGTCTATAATGTTATCAGATCCCCAAACATTTGAGTAACATGTTATTATTTATTGATTATGGTGGTTTTCTTTATGTATTATCTCTCCCTTGGGTGTGGAGCATGATCCCCAATATGGTTATGGAGATGGAATTGATGGCCATGGTTGTTCGGTAGAAATGAGTATATGAATGGGGCTAGTACCTCCTTACCCAGGTATTACATACTAGTGATGCATGGATCTATACTATCATTTTCTAATTACATATCTTGATGATGATAATGGTTGACCTCCGTGGATGTTTTATGCATGTAGAGGCTTGTGGATAAAGAGGTTCTTCAATTTCTTCCCTCTCATTTCTCCTATAGAGTCGATAAAAATTTGATAGTGGTTACTATTCCAATGTATGATTAACTTTAACCTCAAGTCTATATGATATTTTTGGTTCCCATCTTTCACTTTTTCATTGAGGCATTCCTTTTTTAGGTTTTTGAATTTTTTTTAATTCTCTTTGATGTAATGATATAACCAAGAATTTTCCATTGTGTAATCTAGTTTGTTTGGTGCAATGTGGGCCCACATTTAGGGAATGAAGTCTATATATTAGTCCTAGTTTTTTACCTAACATATAAATGGTGGTTTTTTATGGGGTAGTGTAGTTATTTGATGGGTGTACATTCGATAACTGAGTATTATTCTAGTTTTTCATGGGGAATGTTGAGGGTGGGAATGAAGATACGAGTACCACTTTTTTTAATGCTGAAGTTTTATCCTATGACATTGGTGGTGAATAGGGAGATGTTTACCTCTAATGTGGCACCTATTTAGGTGTCCCCTTGGTGCAGGTGAGTGGGATATTGGGTTCCCTTAGTTTCCCCTACTGTAAATGGTGGAAATAATGTGTGGGAATTAAGTGACATCATCTCATTGAATTAGTGTCTCATTGGGTTGTGTGGCATGGTCATACAACTTTCCCCTATTTGGGTCCTGCCCTATGACCCTATTGACTTTTTATTAGGGAATCCTACAGGGTGTTTTTATACTCACCTCTATATAGAGATTATTCTCCACACATGGTGTGTCTAGGAAGAAAATTTATAGTTTGGTGGCGTTTTGGACCTGGTACCATAGAGCTATAGATTAGTGGAGTCGACAAGACTCGAGAGCTAGAAGGGTTCATATTAGAGATGACATGTCAAGGTGGATCTCTTCTCATAGTCACTAGTGAGGTACACTTGAATATTTTACATTTTATCTCCTTATGTATATCTTTCATGGTTTCCCATAATTTTTTTGGTTGCAAAAATGTATATATTTTACTATAGGATATTTAGTGTAAGGCCTTTATTTTGTTTGATATGCCAACTAGGGGACAATTTTCAACCCTTGAGGCACTTATGATTTTTTTTTCAGACTGAGCAACCCAACTATCGTGTAGCATCTAACACATTCCTATGCAAGGAATCTGATAATATGATACAAAATCTTTAGTACTCTGATCATTATATGTTTTTTATTATGATATAGGTTCATGTATCATGTAGTGTTCTATGAATTTGTTGATTTCACAATGTGGCATCTTATCATGTTTTTCCACTATGTAATGGGGATATTTATTTTTATTATAGGAATTATATTACTATATGGGAACCTTGGACCTTATACAGAGGATGAGAGCACCAAGACTACTCCCAAATGTGTGGGATCTCTTGGAGGAGTTATCTCAAATATTATTATGGTTGATTCCATGTTTATATAGGGTCCATATGACACTATTTCTTCATGGGGTGCTAGATCCTCTATATGTGGAGAAAGTATCACCCCCATTTAAAGAGATCATATGGGGTTCAAGATCATTCATCGTGGTTAGTACTCCCATGAAAAATTGGTCTTATTACTATTTGTATGTCCCCATATGAGATCATTTTGTTTTGTACCCCCTAGGGATATAGGGATCATGCATACCATTTATGGGGAGTAAATACATTACATGGGAATGGGGTTAGTATTCCCTCAATCCTAATGAGGACTGGGTCCCCCATATTATGATGGGGTCCATATTCCCTTTTTGAACATGGAATGATCCTCCATCTAAGGAGGTAAGTGTTCATGAAGAGATGAGTTATGGTTCTCTTATCCATGTAAGTTAGTACTACCTCACAAATACATAGTCTATAACTACCATCTATTAGGCCTGGGTTCTCCATGGGAGGGGTAGTTTCCCCTAAATGTTCAGTCATGGGGTTAGTACTCCCTCAGTTATGGAGAGGTGTGGTCCCCTATACAACATAGGTGTCGGTATCCCCTAGAGATAGGGAACAAGTCCTCCAACTATGGATATTTGGTGTGGTTTTGATTCATTAATTGTGATGTCGATATCCCCTTGAATAATTTGTATACACTTATTGTGGTGGGGGTACTTCACCATAAATCAATGATTGATTGGATTTTAGATTCATGTGGTATTTATTTATGATCTTGCGACTAGGAGAATTTTTCAAGATGATCCATGGTTGGTGTTGATGTTTCCTAAGGAGCTCAATTGATCAGATATAGAGATGAGTATAAAGATTTTGGTGCTAGGATTGGAAACCATGGTTATTTGGGTGCACCCCTCACAGGTTCATGGGATCCTTTATACTAATATCGTATCTCATGGTTGTTGTAAGATGTTATATGATAATAACCATGATGAATACCACAATATATGGCCTATATATTTATGAACTAGGTCGTGATCTATGAGGTTTAGGTGAAAATTGTGGAATTTTATTAGGATGAACATGCTTATTAGAAATTTCATGTTCTTAAATCTAGATATTTCATTTTTTATTGGGGTACTAGAGGTACCTATAAAGCATATGGACAAGTGGAGTGATTTTTGAGGTATCTGTTGGATTTGACCATTTATACCTATTTCTACCAATGACGATAGAAATTATGGCTGGTAATTCCCTAGAGAATCCACCATAGTAAAATGAGACGTATTGGTGTTGTCATGGTGATGAGCAGTCACCCTCAGACTATGCTTCATAGTTTCATTGGTTTTGGAAGGAATTGTTTCATTCAGGTGGAAGGATCATGGTCCACTTTATTGATTATAAGACCTAGCTAGTGATAGGGACCGTCCCTCATAGGCTTCATCTTATTCCATCATAGGTTGGTGAGCTTGGTTTTGTATATTCTGGTGTTTGAAGTGTAAGACATGTAATTTTGGGATAAATAATTACCCCATTTTCCCTTATTTAGGTTCCCTATGTGAGTAAGGAACTAATTACTGAACCCTTTATGATGTCCTATTGTGAGGGTACTCAAGGTGTAGAGTTAAGGGTTAGTTTATGATTCAGTTTTTCTACTGTTAGTGAACAAAACTTCACACAGAGTGACCTATAAATTTTATATAACTAGGTACAATTATGTGGTTGGATGGGGGTTTATTGGACCATGCATGTTCAATAATAAAAAGTATCTGTCTAAGCATCCATTAATATCCTTATATTCATACCCTCTTGGGTTTCCTGGTGTGCATTTTTTGTGAAGTTTCCAAGCAGAATATCTGTGGATGTGGGTATAGCTATCTATTTCATAGAATCATTATGAGTATTTAGAAGTAAGTGGAAATAAACCATGAGTTCTATAGTGGATAAAGAAATTTATTTGTGAAATATGAGGACCAGGATGAGTTTAGTGGTACAGATTAGTAATCCCCATATCTATTTGTGAGGAAAGTATGGGGGTTGATGTTACGATGGTGTCCTGAACTAGTTTACATCAATGTATGTACACTTGGGTGTTTTTTATTATAGTGACATAATAGAAGATGGGTGTTTCACTCTTGTTGAGATGAATGAGAGTGGCTAATGATTCATTATTATTATATCCAAGGGATAATATTGGGGTTTCTCCTATCAAGCGGGGAGTGTAATGCCCCTATAAATTTATTTGGTGAATGAACCACATATATTTTATGTTGATGGTTTATGAAATTACATTACATTAGTTAGTTTTATGTCTCTCCATAGGAATACAAATTTAATTGAGTGGTAATCCTCGGTGAGTTTTCATAAAGAAAGTTATGTGTCGGTCAAAATCATTCGTTGTTTTGGATGGAGGAAATGAAATACTAGATTCAACATCCCTGATCAGAGTTTTGGGGTTAGATGCATTTCTAAGTTATATTTTTTTAGGATTTATATGTGTGATGAACTTCCAAAACCATAGAATCTCATGAAATTATGTTCTTGTCTCCCAAACAATGGAATCATAGTGGCCTTTTAGAGAGTCATTTTGGTTGTTCCTTTTTGAGTATGAAAAACCTTAATGTGGTGACAATGTAATGATATAGTTTTCCCCATGTCAAAACCATTGTGTGTTGTGTATTTTCAGGGCCCCATGCCTTTGTAAATGGTAAAACTAACAATTTACCTAGGATAATGATCTTGGAAAATAATTTTTAATGGTTCGATTGTTTCTAGAATATGGCATTTACCCTAGGGTAGGAATTTTGTTAGGTTTCATTTTTGGTTATTTATTTGAAGTATTTAATATTTATTAAATAATTATAATATATATTATGTGATTTTGAACATTTATATATCTTAAAAGTGTCTCTAGATGGAAATTATAATGCCATGACTGAATCTAGAATGGGCGGTTTTACCTAGGAGAGTTATAATTTATGTTAGGGTTATGAGCCAGGGTTGGGTCTATTTAATGGTCATACCATTTAATTATTTACATTTTTATTTAACCTTATTACTCTCCCAAATCCCCTAATTCACACCTGAAATAAACTAAACCCTCTTCCTTTTTGATGAAAAATATCTAAGAGGAGGCAACATTGGAATAAATATTCATCCAAATATTATCATAATGTAAATCTAGATACAATGACCTTGGATTGCAGATTAGAGGTGTATGATCTTATATATTTGAAAAAAATCTTGAAGGTATGTATTTTTTATTTGAACTCCACATTTTCTTGATTCATAAATAAATCCTTCTGTGCATATTGGATCATATATGGATTTCTTTTCATTTTTTCCTTTGGCATTTTGTTGAATCCATGGTTCCCAATATGGATTAGGGTAGATCATAGGAGTTATACGATTGAAAATCTAGACTACATTTCATATTATATTTAAAACACACACCACGTAGTTGTTTAAAGCCTCTGGGGTTAGAGGAAATTCCCACACAACATGTTGTATATATGGACATGACAATGTCAACCCTTGGTTACACAATGTGGGGTATTATCATGTACTTGTCAAGAAAACTGTGTAAGGGACATGGTGTGTACATATACATGACATTCTAGTTTACATGACACAACTTGGGGATAGGGAAGACATTTAGGTACAACATACCCCACAAACTATATTGGTTCAAGACAGCTCATTTACCAGGGAAGTTGATGACGATTGGACAAGAGTACACACCCATGGATTGTAAACTGGGTGATCATTCCGTTGAATTATAGTGCACATTGTATGTTTTCCTATTATTTGAGTTTTGAGATTATTCTCAATGTAAAACAATATTTGGAAATATAATGTGTATATTTTGAGTATATTTTATTATAGGGAATTTTAGGGAGGTCATATTCTTTATTAGAGGTGTTTATGAGATGATTTCAAATTGGTTTTAGATGTTAATCCCTTGGAGCCAACAACCAAGTTTAGATGTAGGAGAAGAGTATGTGTGAGGGATATATACTTATCATATTGAAATTAGTATCTATAAATATTCCCCTAATGTGTATTTAGAGATAATTAACTTATGATATTTTTTGGTGGATTTGGAAATATCAAAGGATCGTGGGTCATGAATGTCAATGTTCATATAAGCATAATTAGTACCCTCTTCACAGTATATTGAATTGGTGGACCTTAAACAGGTGTGAGATTTATGGAGGAATATAGTTTTATCCACATGAACCATGGATTTTTAATTGGTGCATGTGCTTTGGATTTATAGAAAGAGGGAGTTGGGTATTAACTCCTTAGTCAAGACTACCTCCATGACCTGTATTCATTTTTATGGTAGATAACATCTCCCTATTTTCATGTTTTTTCTCGAGTAATGACTGAGTGATATTGAGATGCATTGTAGAGTGTTCTTTATTTAACTATTCACTAAAAAATCTAATTTGTTTCACTTTTAGGGGCACTATCATTGTATTTGGATCCAGAAACTTCCCCTTAGCCTATATACTATGTTTAGGAGTGAATATGGACTTTTATTGGTAGAGTTGGTACCCCCTAAGATCCAAGTTTTTGATCCCTATTCATTTTACCTATCCAGGGTTTGATATCCCATTAACTTCATTCAGTAATGTGATCCCCTCATATGGGATGGTATAGACATATTCAAGTATCCCTTGTGGCCTAGGGTGTGATGCTCTATTTGTGAATTGAATCCAGTTAGTTTTCCCTAGTTGGGAGGGGCATGGTCCCTCCAAGTGGGGGTATGAAATTACTGGAATCCCCAATCCTTATAGGTGTGATTTTTATCTTCATGTACAGTATCTCCCCATGAAATGAAATGGGATACTCGAAGCAGTTACTGAGTTAGCAGTTATTGTTTGGTAGAGACTAATCAATGTCCAGGGTCAATACCCCCACATCCATGTTTTATGTACCAGTGAGGTTTGGGTCTCCTATGAAACAATTAGAAATCATTTTTTGGTGAAAATAATGGTTAAACTCCTTGGATGGTTCATGTGTGTAGAGGATCAAGGAGAAAAAGGTGATTCAGTTCATTCAGTCTCTGTTTTCTTTTTCGATGAAGAGTGAGTTATGATAGTGGTTTCTCTTCAAATATATGATTTACTTTAATCATGAATATTCCTAGTATGTTGGGTTACCATATTTATCTTATTGATCAAGGAATTCAATTATTTTAGGTTATTTGAACTATAGACTTCTCTTTGATGTGTTGAGAGTGCTAGGTACCATCAGTTGTGTGCTCTAGTATGTTTGGTGTAGAGCATGACCTCGTTTTGGGAATAGTGGTGAGGAAATAGTCCTAATTTCTCAACTAATGTGCTGGAAGTGGTTCTATATAGGGTAGTGTATCTCTAAGATTAGTTTACCATCATTGGATGAGGATTTTGATAGCTTCCCCATTATAGTTCTAAGGGATTTTATAGAGGTATGGTATCTGTTTTTCATATAAATGGAGTTACCTCCTATGTCATGGCTGGTGAACAGGGAGGTGTCTTCCCCTGAGGCATGGGACCTATTAAGGTATCACCATGATGTAGTTGAGTAATATATTGTGTTACCTATATTTTCACCTAGTTTAAAGGGTAAAAGTCATGTGTGCGAGTTTATTTTTAACACCCCAATATTTTATGGTATGTATCTTTTGAAATTTTACATCTTTGATAGTTTATGCTTCAGGCAACATTGAGTTTAAAACCATAATATACTATTAAATATGATAGTTGGAATAGTAATGTTCACATTATGAATAATAATATGACCAATAGAGTAGTAAATTCACCTATGAAATTACAAATAAAATTTGGGTATCTTATAAATTAAAATATGATATATTTATATCCTGGTATAAGTAAATAAATGATTTAAAAATGATAAATTAGTTGTTGATATTTCTGTGAAACATAAACATTTATTTAAAATTTAATTATTAAAAAAATGATTTAAAGAATTTTTATTCTCATAAAATTGATTCATAAATTAATATTTTAATTAATTATTATTATAAAATAATTTTATGTGACCTTAATTAATTTTTCAGTGTCTTAAAATAAGTTGTAATTTTAAAATTAGTATTTTTCGAATAAATGGAAATTTTAATTAAAAATTAAAATTATCATATTTATAAAATTAATTTCATAAAATGGAGTCCATTTTTAATTCTCCTCATTTAAAAATTGTTGGGGAGAATTTTTGGTATTTTTCTAAAATAGTTGAATCTTTAGTGAATAGTGAAATACTGTAATTTACGATATTAGATTAGTACATGAATTATTGGGTGATAGAAGATGTATGTATGATTTATGAATAATTAGTTAATAATCACATACATTAGTTTCTATATTTTTCCAAAACAATCAATACTATTGATAATCTTGAACCAAAATAATAAACTAATGAAAATTACACCGCTCTCCTCCACTATAAATACCACCCCTCACCACCTATTATCCTCACACCTACAAAACATTTAATCGTGTCAAATTTATATCCAATTCACCTCCCATATATCTAACCCATGTTATTATCTTTATGGTCTCACCCAAAATACCATTTCAATGTTCTTTTAGGTGGCTTTCAAGGAGAGGAATTTAAGAAGTAAAATCTATGTTCGTTCTTTTAATTTGCTATCAATTTATTTTATTTTATTATACTTTTCTTACATTATATGTCCAAAATTTAATGATAAATATATTATCTTATATACAATATAATTTTATTATATTAATGGGATATCCACCATCAATTCTTTTCTCTTCTCCTTTTTGTTCTAAAAATGAAAACGGTGTTCGTGTGGTGTCGATTCACCACCTTTGTGATTGATGATTATTCATTTTCTAATACCACCTTAAAGTATGATCATAAAACCATATTTATGGTAAAAAATATTTTAAAATGCATATTACAGCTTATTTAGTGTTCTAGAACTTGTATATATACAAAATAATAATTATTAAAACTAGACTACTGCTTTATGATTGAAAGAACGCAAAAATAATCTAAATGGTTATCATTAATGTTTTATCTAATGAATCATCATAATATCAAGAAAAAAATATAGAAAGGCCATTAAATATTATTTATGTTAATTAAAAACATATAATTTTAATTCTAGATAACTATTCTCATTTTATAATATCGTTCATACATCTATACAAGTGAATTAGTCATGAAACACAAGGAAACAAACACTCCGAAATGATGAAATTGAATCTTATAACTCATCAAAGTGGTAGTAAATGAACATAATAAAATTATAATAAATAAAATACATGTTTAATATGTTATTAATTAAATTATTAATGAATTTTTTCATTATACTAGACATTAAGTGAAAGTGTTTAACACATTTCAACATAAGATAAGGGATTCTCCTAGAACCTCCATTTTCATTTAGGTTATTCTTTCTCTCGCGTTACCCCAAAGTAATTATTATTTATTTTTATATAAATCTTAAAAATTCAGTTTATATTTTTCAAACTCATGTATCTAGATCATTTCCTCTTTGTTTGATCGGAAGTAAGTTTTTTATAAGGATCACTTTTCAATTCCTCTTGATAAAAAAGCCCGATTAAAGGGTACTTCACAATTTCGTACCCATTTTTAAGTATACTCCATAATATGTTATATAACACCAATATTTTTATAAAATCACCCTTTTATGATGAAAAATATCTGATCTCTCTTTAGGTTTTATGTAAACATTTAATCCTTCGTCCACTTTAAATAATCTTTTATATTTTCCCTCTAACCAAACTGAAGTGGCCCATTTCGAATGTTTTTTAAAAAAACCTTTTAACATGTTTTAAATTAATTTGGACATAATTTATGCCTAAAAAAATTAATTTTCCTTTACTTTTTTTTCTAGGATATACATTTTTATAATATGATATTAGAAAAAATAAAAACTACTTTTCCAAAACAACTATGATTTCCAAAAGTAAAAGGGTATTTCTCTCAAGAATCACTCAATGATTTTGTTAGAGTATTAATTTATATTTCAAAACCCAATATTTAAAATTATTATTTATTTAAATTTATCTATTATGATACCATGTACCATATTTTATCAAATGTTTTATGATTATTTTGATTGGGGATGTACAATCTTGATACCATTCGCCATATTACTCTGGATGGTTTATGATTATGTTCTTTGTTTTGGTGAAGTTATTAAAATTTCATATGTTGGCTTCAATATGATTGTATATGTTGATAATGTTTCAGCCCTTTCATATACGAAATGAATTGGACTTAGTAAGTTACAGGAGGGGCCCACTGTATCCCCTCAATGCATTGGTTGGTCTCAGGAGGGAAACTAGACTCGGTTTTTACCCATTTATATATGGTGTCTTGGATAAATACTTGATGGTATGTTTGTGATGTCTGGTATTATGAATTCCCAAATTATGATACTAGTAATTAATAATCTATGTGATTATTTTAACAGTATAATATCCATGGTTAATTCTGATTCTCAAGTGATTATTTATAGAATTATATAATTACTTTTATTCCTTCAGTATTATGATCATGATTATGTTTTAATGTCATGTGTTTTTAGTTATTCCACATTCCTTATTATTTATTTTTATTTATAACTACTTCTTCTATATTTATTTCCCTTAGTGAGCATCTGATCTCCCCCTTTATTATGTTTTAATTTTCCCAGGATTCCAAGATATATATTATGACAAATATACAGTTTTAAGCTATACGAATAATGATGTTTTTCTAAATATTATCTATTTTTTATTTTATTTTTTAAACTGTAATATAAATTTCATGTATATAATATGGCTTCTAAAACATCTAAACTGATTGTTCTATCTGGATTCAAGCCTTGTATCTATGAAAATTTAACAAATTGAGGCACTGAGTCTAAGATATTGGGGTTTAGATCTTTAAATTTGGTATCAGAAAATGTTTAGTATAAACCATAGGAAAAATATTTATAAAACATAGATTAGGGAACATAATGCTATGATAGAAATTGAGGATAAGAATAGAAGAAAATCCCATAGTTTTGTTAAGGTAGTGATTGTGTGGGTAATCCTAGAAATATATCCATGTATGGATACTACAAGTGGGAGTGGTTCTCAAACATATATACCAAGGGGTAACAAATATGATAAGGTGTGTTGGGTTTGACTCATCGTAAACTGGTACACAAAAGCAGGCCTTACTATACACATAGTTTTACACCACTCAGGTATATTCATAGGATATTTAGTATTTTATTAATAAACCAATATGAATGATTTAAAAGTAAATATGTCTCTAAAGAAAACAAGTTTATGATTAGAAGATTATCCATGCATAAATTTCCAATTTATGTTATGTTTTTTTCTAGTATCAAATTATGCATTATGATTCATACAAAAAATTAGTTAATTTCATCTTTTAGAAATGACCCCTAGTTGAAGGAATATAAACTATATCAAAAATCCATGTATGTATTTTCCTAACATGCAAGATAATGATGTTGAAATTGGAGCTTCAGCTAGTGTAGAAAAACTTATAAATATATTGGGATAGCTGAATCCGGTTATGAATAATTACCTTACCTATATATAGCATCATGAGTCACAACATGTAGGAACAATGTTAGACCACTTCATAAGACAACAACCTCCATCATTCAATGGGACTACAAATCCATTTTTAGCTAAGCAATCGATAAGTTACTTAGAGAATATATTTCTTGGTTTGGGAAGTAAGAAAAGAGAGAAGGTTGTCATGGAAATTTAATGTCTATTAGGAGATTTAGATTAATGGTGGACATTGATTATAAAAACAAAGAAGGAGGAATAAATAGATAACATGGAATGGAAGGATTTTAAAGAACATTTTTTGGAAGAAATTTCCACCATGAACAGCAAGTGGATATGGAAAGAAAATTATTGAATCTGAGTCAAAAGGGGGATGATAACATTGCTAAGTTTGAATCCAACTTTTCATGTTTATTAAGACATTCTATGAATTATGTACGCAATCCAAATAGAAATACTGATTGATTATTTTATGGGTTAAAATGATTACTCTAAAGGGAACTAGTCTCCAAAACTTCTGCATCATATGAAGATATAGTCTCATGTGAAATCCAGATAGAGAAATAACTATATAGGTCTTATTACATCAAATTAATTCAAGAGAAGAACATGCCTTATGAATACTCTAGAAAATGAATTAATAAAAATGGGTAAAATTGAATATTTACCAATCTATCCTATAATGAATGTGCAAAGAAACATCATGGTAGATGCCTATTGGGGATGAGAGTTTGTTAAAACTTTGGATAAAAAATCAAAAAATACCTTGTTTTCAAGGGAAATAAATAATCTAACAATGTTCAATGCTTCAATTTTAAAGATATGAGGCATTATGAAAATGATTATCTTAAGAGTTAAGAAAAAATTCCCAAAAAAATGGAAATATAGAATGGTCGTGATTATGTGATCAAACCTATTGATGATGAAGTTCAAAATGATGTGGTGGAATGTACTTTAAACATTTACTCAAACTTAGCTGAGGATTTATTTGATTCTTGATCATCACATTCTTTTATATTTTCCGAGTTCCCCAAAAAAAATTAGACATTTAAATTTTGATTTAATAAAGGAGTTGTGATTTAAAACTCTAAAGGGAAGTCTCATTGCAAAAAAGATGTTTCGGGAAGTACCCTTTATGACACATAAACATTCTTTACTTTCTAGACTTATCATCATACATATGGTTGACTTTGATTTAGTACCTAGTACATATTGGATTTAAAAATATGATGCTAAAAAATTTTATAATAAAATTAAATTATGATTTGTGAGAAAGATGTAGAATACCTTATCTTTAGAGAAGAAACCTCACCATTTGATTCTTATCTATATCCTCCCCAAGTAGATCTACTAAATGCAATTTTGAGGGAGGAATGTAAAAAATCATTTATGGATAAGGAATGAAATATTCAAATTGAGGATGTACCAATTGTACAAGAATTCATTGATGTATTTCTGAAGGATTTACCTAGGCATCCTCTAGTGTGGCAAGTTGAGTTTTCTATGAAGTTAATCCTTGAAGTAAGGACAATATCAAGAAATCCTTATAGAATGAACACTATAGAATTAGCGGAGATGAAGAAATTACTAGGGGAGTTTGGTAAAAAGGGATTTATTTTCCCTAGTGTTTCTCTATGGGAAACCCTTATTCTTTTTTGGTAATAAGAAAGATAGATCCATTAGGATGTGTATTTATTATAGGGAAATCAATGATATTATAATAAATAAAAAGTATCCTCTTCCTCACATTGATTATTTATTTAACTAACTTCATGGAGCAAAGTATTTTTTTGAAGATTGGCCTTCATTCTGGATATCATTAGTTTCATATAGAGAAGGAAAATATTCTCAAGACAACAATTCTAACTCGGTATGGACATTAGGAGTTTATTGTAATTCCATTTGGACTGACTAATGCACACTATATTTTTATGGATATAATGAAAGTGTAATAGAGAAATATCTGGATGATGGTTTATGTTATTTTTTGAGGATATATTTGTATACTCCAAAATCTATGAGGATCAATAGAACAACTTATGGATTTTTCTAAAGACTCTTTGAAGAAAATAGTTATATGGGAAGTTCAGAAAGTGTGAATTTTTCCTTAAAAATTTTCATTTCATGGACATATTATCTTTAAGGATGGAATCATATTTGATCCTATTTAGACAATGGTGATTTAGTAAGGACTACACTAATGAAAATAACTATGGTATGCAGTTTCATTGGTTTAGTAGGTTACTATCAATTTTTGTTCAAAACTTTTACTGATTAGCTAACCCATTAACCAAGATTACTCATAAAGTGGTTAATTTTATTTAGAAAAAAGGAATATAAGTAATGATTTGATAAATTGAATAAGATATTAGTGAATACATTTCTATTGATAGTACCATCAAGAAATGGTGGATTTTTTATTTATAGTGATGCATCAAATAAAGGACTCGGTTGTGTCCTTACAAAGAATGATAGATTTTTTGACTATGCATCATGTCTTTTAAAAAATCATTAACAGAACAATCTAAATTATAATATTTATTTAGAAGTCATAATATTTCCTCTAAATATATGGATACACTATCTCAATTGTAAAATATGTGAGATATATATAGATCGCAAGATCTTGAAATATAACTTATCACAAAAATAACTCAATATGAGGTAAAGACGATTGATCGAGATACTCAAGGATTATGACTGTTCAATACAATAAAATCTAGGAAAGTTGAATAATATAGAAAATTCTTTTATTAGTAAGGATGATGGAGTTCAAAAAAAATAATTATTGATAAGGATCATGTGTACAAGGATCTAACAAACATGGATATGAGAATTATCATGGATGGTGAAAGATCACTAATTTCTCAATTTGTTTCAAAACTATATTCATAGAAAAGGATTAAAATTTATCAGTCTGATTATGAGAATTATAAAAGGAAAATTAAATATGTAATTGATGGGAAAATTGGTATACATTATATATAAAGATGGAACATTGAAATTTTGGAAGAGGCTTTGCTTTCCCTCTATATCCAAGGTAAAAAGGGGGTTATTAGATGATGCCAACAGATCGAATTTATATATACACCCTAGTAGCACTAGTATGTATAGATATTTGAATGAACATTTCTAATGGAATAATATGTAGCTAGAATTTGATAATTATATATTAAGATGTTTAGTCTTTCCATAGGTGATGGTAGAAAGACAACATCCGAGAGAATTCATGTAACATTTACTTATTCCTACATGGAAATGGGATGAAATTACTATGGATTTTGTCATTATATTACCAAATAATCCAATAAATAATGATGAAATATGGTAAATTTCTAATCAACATACTAAATATACACATTTCCTTGCTGTAAGGGAGGATTTTCCACCAGAGAACCTTGTACGACTCTAAATTTTTGATGTTTTGGGACTTCATGGAGCACCTCTTCCAATTATGTCGGATCATGATTCACGATTTACATAAAAATTCTAGAAAGTTCTTCATATATCCTTAGACTCTAAACATTATTTGAGTACTACTTTTAACCATCAAACTAATGGACAGTCTGAATGAACTATTCAAGCTTTAGAAGACATGTTATGGTCCTTCTCACTTGACTTTCAGGGTATATGAGGTCAGTATTTTCCTTTGGTAGAATTGTTTTATAACAATAGCTTTAATTATGTATTCAAATTATTACATATAAAGACTTATATAGAAAGATATTACATACACCATTTATTTGGGATGAAGCTGGTGAAAGGAATCTTGTAGGACCAGAACTTGTGGAGACAACAACATTGGTAAAGACTATTCCAACCCATATCAAAACAATCCAAAGTAGGAAAAAGATCTATGTCAGTAATTGAAGGAAGGATTTGGGATTTCAAGTGGGAGATCATGTTTTATTGAAATTATCTCCATCAAAGGGTGTTGCAATATTTGTTAAGAAAGGGAAACTGAGCCCCAGGTATATCATACCTTTTGAAATCCTAGAGAGAATTGAAGTCATCGCTTATTGTTTGGGGACACAACCTATCCTTTCTAAAGTACATAATGTGTTCCACATCTCTTTGTTAAGGAAGTACATGTGAGATCCAAAATAAATCCTCAATTATTAAGGAATAGAATTGGAACATGATGTATCTTACTATAAAGAGCCTATATATATTCTAGACACTAAAGAATAGGTGTTGAGGAATCACAAGGTTTAGTAGGTAAAGGTAATTTGAAAAAATCATATAATTGAAGAGGTGACTTAAGAACTAGAGGAAATTATGATGATGAACTACCCAAATCTTTTTATGAGGTGACATTTTAGAAATTTCATGGAAAAATTTTTTTTGAAGGAATTTAGAATCTAACACCTCAAAATTTTATGTTATGTCTCTTTTAAAATTTAACTTTTATATAGTTTATGCTTCACACAACATCGAGTTTAAAACCATAATATACTATTAAATATGACCATTGGAATAGTTATGTTAACATTAGGAATATTAATATGACCAATAGAATTGTAACTTCACCTATTAAAGTATAAATAAAATTTTGGTGGCTTATAAATGAAAATATGGTATTTTTATATCATTGAATAAGTAAATAAATGTTATAAAAAATGCTAAATTAAGTGTTGATGTTTTTATGAAACATAAATGCTTATTTACAAATTTATAATTAAAAAATGATTTAAAAGAATATTTATTTTCATAAAATAGATTCATAAATTAATATTTTGTTTTCATAATATAATATGATATTTTTAAGAGACCTTAATTAATTTTTCAAATTGTCATAAAATATGTTTAATTTTAAAATCGGGTTTTTTTGAAAAAATGATGATTTTAATTAAAAAATAAATTTATAAAATTATTCTCAAAAAATGAAGTTCATTTTTTATTATATACATAAATAAATGGTTAGAGTTTATTTTTTGGATTTTTTTCTAAAACAGTGAATAATTTTGTGAATAGTGAAATATGGTAATTTATGGTAGCAGCTAAATACCAGAATTATTGAGTCATGGATGATATAGGGATGATATAGGCATAATTATTTAGAAATAACATGAAATATTTACATAATTTACTCACAATAATAATTAATATTGATAGTATTGATCCAAATTAATAAACTAATGAATAAAATAAAAAAACACCCCTCTCCTCCATTATAAATTCCACCCCTCTCCACCTCTTCTCATTGTACCTCCAAAGCCTTGAAGATTTTCAAATCTCTTCCTGATTCATATAATGTTTTTGTCACAATATTTTCATGTTGGTATAACTCAAAATACCATTTTAAAATTCCTTAAATAATTTCTCATGGAGCGAAATTCAAGAGGTAAAATCCCATTTCATTTTTTAAATTTTCTTTCATTTTTTTCTTTTCTTATCCTTTACTTAACTCCTATGTAAATTCATTAATGATAACTACAATATCTATTATATAATATAATTTTATTATGTTTATGGTATATCCATCCTCAATTATTTTCTCTTCCACTTTTTGTTATAAAATTGAAAATGTCGTTTGTGAGGTGTTGATTCACCACCATCGTGGACAATGTTTTTTCATTTTCGAACACAAACTTCAAGGATGTTTATGAAACCATATTTATGGTTAAAAAAATTGTAAAATTTAAATCACAAATTATTTATTTTTCTATAATGATTATATATTCATAATATTAATTAATAAAACTAAACCAGTGCATAATGATTGAAAAAATGCCAAAATAATCTAAATGGTTATCATCAATGTTTTATCTAATGAATCATCCGTATATATGGAAACAAATTATTTAAAGGAAATTCAATCTTATATAATTTCATTAATAACAAAAAATTTTAATTATTTATATCTTTCCCCATTTTTCATGATCTTTGATACATGTATAGAAGTGAATCAATAATAAACCCCAGCGAAACAAACACTCACGAATGATGAAAATCAATCTTATATCTCATAGAAAATGCCTGAAATTAAATAAATAAAATTATAATAAATAAAGTAAATATTTTATAGGTTTCGAATTATATTAGTAATTAAATTTAAAATTTCATTACCTAGGAAATTATGTTCAATTGTATAACATTTTCTAACATAAGGTAAGGGTTTCTCCCCAATCCTCTATTTTTCATTTGGACGATGATTTATCTCTCTTTACCTCAATGTAATTATTATTTGTAATTATATAATTCCAATAAATTAGTTTTATATTTTTCTAACCCATGTATCTATATCATTTCATGTTTATTTTATGGTGAAGTACATGTTTTATAATATTCCCTTCTCAATTCCTCTCGATAAGAAAGCCTGATTAAAGGGTACTTCCCAATTTCTTACCCATTTTCAAGTACACTCTATAATCTCTTATAAGACACCAATATTTTTCTAAAACCAAAATTTTTATCATGAAAATCCATCTTAACTATTTTCTGGTCTTATTTAAATAATTATTCTTTTTTCTCCTTTAAAGACTCTTTTATATTTTCCCTCAATCCACACTGAAGTGGCCCATTAATAAAGTTTCTTGAAAAGTATTTTTACATTTTTTCACTTCAGCTAGATATCATTTATTCCAAAATAATAATTTAATTGTCCATACCTTTTTTTGGGATAAACATGTTTATAATTTAATTTTATGACAAATACAAAATTATTTTCCAAAAGTAAAAAAGGCTCTATCATGAATTCCTGAATTATTTTGTTGGAGTATTTACATATATATCAACACCTTTGGTTGAATATTATTATTTATTTAAATTAATCTATAAAATTACCATATATAATATTTTATAGAATGGTTTATGATTATTTTGAGTGGGGATGTAATATCTTGATACCATTCTCCATATTACACTATTTGGTTTATGATTATATTCATTGTTTAGGGAAAGTTGTTAAAATTTCTTATTTATTTTTAATATGAATGTATAATTTAATTATGTTTCAACCATTTTATATTAGGAATGCATTGGACTTAATAAGTTACAACTAGGGACTACTATATACACTCAATACATTGGTAGATCTTATAATACAAACTAGACCACTGTTTTACCCATTTATGTATGGTTTCTTGGACAAAGCCTTGATGATATGTTTGTGATGTAAAAAATTATAAATTAAATCATTATGATACTTTAGTTGATAATACATGTGATTATTTTACTATTATAATATCCATTGTTAATTATCATTCTCATGTGATTATTTATGGTATTATATAATCATATTTTATTCCTACCATATTATGCTCAAGATTGTATTTTAAGGGAATTTGTTTTTTTTTGTTATTAACCATGCCTTATTGTTTATGCTTATTAATGATGGATTTTTCAACATTTATTACCCTTAAGGATCATATAATCTCACCCTATTCTTATGTTTCACTTTTCTTAGGATTCCAAGATATATATTATGACTGATATGCAGGATTAAGAAAGAAGAACAATGGTGTTTCTAAAAGGATTATCTATAATGTATTTTGTGATTTAAATTATAATGTATTGTTTATGTATGTGATATTTCTTCCAAAACTACTAAACTAATCAGTACTTTGGGATTTGAGTCTTGTATCTATGATAATGTGATAAAATGAGGCACCGGATATGGGCTACTAAGGTCAGGGTCTTTACAGTTGGTATTAGAGAAAGGTTTTTGGAATATTTGGAAACTGGATTTATAAAACCTAGATTAGAAATCATAATCCAATGATTGACTTTGAGGATAATAATATAAGAACATCCTAGAATTTTGGTAATTTAGTTATTATTTGAGTCTTCCAATCATTATATCCCTATCTGGATACTACATGTGGATTTTGTTATAGCAAAGATATACCTAGGGGCAACAACTCTAACAAGGTGCACTAACCATGACTCGACGTAACCTGGTACATGACAACAAGACTTACTACGCACATGGTCCGACAATCTCAAGGTATATGCTTGTGATAATTTAAATTTTCACTACAAACCATTATGAAGGATTTAAAAGTAAATATTTTCCCAAATAAACCATGTTTATGATTATGATATTAGTTATGCATTAATTTCCAATTTATGTTAATTTTTTTGTTAGTTTGAAATTATTCATTATGATTCATAACTTAATTTAGTGTATTCCCTTATTTATAAATGGATCCTAGTGTAAGGAATGGATATCATATCAATGCACGTAATCTATGTATGGATTTACCAACTATAAAAGATAATGATGTGAGAACATGAGCTTCAACTAGTGAAAAACAACTTATAACTTTAAAGGGACACTTGACTCAAGTTATGAACAATATCCTTACCCATTTGAATCGTCCTGATTCACATTTTTCAAGAAAAATGTTAGATCCCTTCATGATACAATAACCTCCATAATTCAATGGGACTATAAATACATTTATAACTTGGAAATGGATAAGTTTCTTAGAGACTATATTTATGACTTTGGGAAGTAATGAAAGGGATATGGTTGTCAAGGAAAGTTACCATCTATTGGGAGATACAGATAAAAGTTTTTCATTGATTCAAAATAATAAGGCAAAAGAAGAAATAACAAACATGGAATGGAAGGATTTTAAATAACTTTCCTTGGAACAATATTTATCTCACAATCATTGAGAAGATGTAGAGAGGCAATTGTTGAATCTGAGGAAAAGGGAAGATGATAATGTTGCTATGTATGACGATAACTTTATAAGGTTAGAAAGCAATATTGGTGATTATGTACACAATATAAAGAGCTATATTGATTGATTATTTTATGGGTTAAAACCATTACTTCAAAAAGAACTAGTCTCAAAAACATTCTCATCATATGAAGATATAGTCTCATGTTCTATCAATGAGATAAAAAATTATATACGTCTTATGACTTTAAAGGAATGAAAGAGAAGAATAGGTATATTAAACACTCTAAGGGGAATCAGGGAAGAGTTGAATTTATATCCTAAAATAAATGTGGAAAAGAATCATCATATAACATGCCTATTGGAACTGAGAGTTTGTTACAAGTGTTTTGAAAACTTCCAAAAACCCATGATTGAATGGGAAAGAAAGATTCTACCAATTTTAAATTCTATAATTTTAAAGAGATGGAAAATTATGAAAATTATTGTCTTAAGTATCAAGGAAACTTTCCCAGAAAAGGAAAAGGGGGAATGGATAAGCTTATGTGACCACAACTGCTAAGGTTTAAGTTTCTAATGATGTGGTAGCAGGAAAATCAATCATTTCCTCAAAATTAACCAATGCTTTATTTGATTCTGGATCATCACATTATTTTATATCTACTTAGTTTACCAAGAAAACCAAACATTTCCATTTTGATTTAATAAAGTATTTTTTAGTCAAAACTCTTAAGGGAAGTCTAATTGCAACAAATATGTGTCGGGTAGTAAATTTATAACTCATAAACGTAAAGTACATGATATCCTTATAATTATACATATGGTTGAATTTGATATAATCCTCAGTATGGATTGGATTTCAAAATATTATGTGAAAGTATATAATAATAAGAAGGAAATTACAATTTTTTGCGGAATATGTGCAATACTTTATCTTTAGAGTAGAAAACTCATCATTATATTCTAATATATATCCATCCCAGTAGCTCTACTAATTGAAATTCCTGGGGAGGAAGAGAAGAAATCATTTATGGATGAGGAATGAAATATTAAATTTGAGGATGTATCTATTTTACAAGAATTCATTGATTTATTTTTAAAGGATTTACCTAGACATCCTCCAAAGTGGGAAGTAAAGTTTTTTATTGATTTAATCCTTGAAGATAGGCCAATGTCAAATAATCCTTCTAGAATGTCCATTGTGGAATTAGTGGAGCTGAAGAAACAACTAGATGAGTTGGGTAAAAAGAGATTTTTTTGCCCTAGTGTTTCTCTATGGTGAGACCCTGTTCTTTTTTGTTATTAAGAAAGATGAATACATGAGGCTGTGTATTTATTATAGGAAAATAAATGATATTGCTATAAAGAAAAAGTATACTCTTCCTCACATTGATGATTTATTTGAACAAGTTCACAGACAACAATATTTTTTGAATATTTAAATTCATTATGGATATCATTAATTTCATGTAAATAAGGAATATATTCCAAATACATCATTTCATACCAGGTATGAACATTATGATTTTATAGTACTTCTATTTGGAATAAGTAATTCTCCCCCTACTTTTATATATCTAATGAATATAGTATTCAATTAATATCTTAATGATTTTTGTGGTATTTATTTATGATATCTTGTTATAATCTAAAACCTATGAGGACCATGAGAACCACTTGCGTATTTTGCTGAACAATCTTACAAGAAAAGTGTTATATTTGATGTTTAACATGTGTGAATTTTTCATTCAATCAATTTATTTTCCTATACATATTGACTCTATGGATGGAATATCAATTGATCTATTGAAGATAAAGGTAGTTAAGGAGTGTCCTACACCAATGAAAATAATCTAGGTATGTAGTTTTATTGGTCTTATAGGTTACTATTAGTGTTTTGTTTAAAATGTTTCTTGATTAGCTAACCCATTAACCAAACGTACTTGTAAAGGAATTTAGATTATTTGAAAAATTTAATGTAAGGAATGATTTCAATAATTTAAGAAGATATTAGTTAATTAATCATGAGGCAAGGGTGATGGATCGAGCTACTCAAGGATTATGATTGTTCCATACAATTCCATACGGGGAAGGAGAATAAGGTAGCATATTTTTTGAGTAAGAAGAATTATGGAGTTTTTAAAAGAATGAGGATTGACAAGGATCCTTTGTACATGGATACAAAAACTATGGGTATGGGAATTATCATGGAAGGTGAAACTTCACTAATTTTTAAATTGGTTTCCCAACCATAATTAATGTTAAGAATTAAAATTTATCAGTCAAATGATGATAATTTTCAATGAAAAATTAATTCTCTTAATTATGGGAAACTGGTTGACATTGTATATGAAGATGGGATTTTGAAATCAAAGAAGAGGATTTGTGTTACCTGTATAATTGATCTAGAAAGGGATTTATTGGATGAAGCCCATAGATCAAATTTCATTATACACCATAGTGGCACTAAGATGTATAGATATTCAATGGACCATTTTGTTGTGGGATAATATGAAACAAGAAATTTTAGATTATGTATCAAGATGTTTAGTATGTCAAAAGGTAAAGGATAAAATAAAACATCCTAGATGGGTCATGAAACCTCTATCTATTAATTCATAGTAATGGGATGACATTACTATGGATATTTTCACTAGATTAAAAAATAGTCTATGAAAGAATGATACATTATGAGTCATTATTGACCGACTTATAAAATCTACACATTTCCCTGTTATAATAGAGAATCTTCTACTAGTTCACCTTGCACGACTCTATATTAATGGTGTTGTAAGACATAATGGAGCAACTCTTTCAATTTTGTCTTATCATGATCCATGATTTACAAAGAAATTTTTGAAAAATCATTAGAGATCCATAGAAACTAAACTTAATTTGTGTAGTTCTTATAACCATAAAAATGATTGAAAGTATAAAAGGACTATTCAAACTTTAGAAGGCATGTGGTGGAACCACTCACTTGACTTTAAAGGTATGTGAGATCAGTATTTTCCTTTAGAAGAATTTTACTATAACAAGAGAATCCATTAAAATATTCAAATGGAACTATATGAAGTGTTATAGGGAAAGATATATTCTACAATAACTTGTTGGGATAATGTCGGTGAAAAGAATCTTGCAAGCCTAGAACTTGTGGGGGAAACAATGAAAAAGTCAAATAATATTCAAACCCATATCAACATAGCTCAAAGTTAAGAAAAATATCCATGCCGATAATCTAAGGAAAGATTTGGAATTTCCAGTGGGGGATTATGCTTTACTGAATGTATCTCCATGTAAGGGTGTTATAAGATTCAGTAAAAAGTGTAACTCAGCCCCATGTATGTAGGACCTTTTGAAATAATATAGATAATTGGAGTTGTTGCCTATCATTTAACGATTCCACCTATCCTTTCTAATGTATATAATGTTCTCCAAATCTATTTGTTAGGGAATTTCATGCCAGACCAAACAAATTTCCTCACTTATAAAGGAATAAAATTGGAATAAGATTTATCTTACATTGAAGAGCCTATATATCCAGATTCAAGACACTAAAGAACTAGTTTTGAGAAATCAGATGACTCATATGGTAAAGGTACTTTGTAAAAATCATAAAATTGAAGAGGTGACATGGGAACCATATAAAATTATGATGAGGAACTAACCAAATTTTTTTATCATCTGACATTATGGAAATTTTAGGGATGTAATTTTTTGAAGATGGAGATATTCTAATACCCTAATATTTTTTTAGTGTGTCTCTTTTAAAATTTAACATCTTCACTAGATTATGCATTATGCAACACTGAGTTTAAAACCATAATGTACTATTAAATATGACTTTTTGAATAGTAATGTGACCATTAGGAATATTAATATGACCAATAGAATAGTACATTCACCTTTTAAAGTTTAAATAAAATTTGGTATCATATAAATTAAAATATTTCATATTTATATCATGGAATAAGTAAATATTTTTTAAAAAAAATAATAAATAAAGTTTTGATATTTTTATAAAACATAAATAGTTATTTAAAATTTTATATATTAAATATTTATTTAAATTAATATTTATTTTCATAAAAAATCAGAAACTATGATTCTATCATCTTTTAATTATAATATAATTGTATTAGACCTTTGTTAATTTCTCAAAGTGTCAAAAAACAAGTTATAATTTGGAAATTGGTATTTTTTTGAATAAATGATGATTTTAATTAAAAATTAAATTTCACATATTTAGAAAATTATTTTCATAAAATTGAGTCCATTTTTTAATTATACACATAAAAAATTATTTAGGGTTATTTTTTTGGTATTTTTCTAAAATAGTTGAATTTTTGTGAATAGTGAAAATGGTAATTTATGATATTAGCTAAATACATGAATTATTGAGTCATGGATGATGTAGGCATCATTATTTTAAACTCACATTCACTATTTAATGTATTTAGTTACAATTATAAATACTATTGTTAGTATTGATCCAAAATAATAAACTAATGAAAAAAATAATCGAAAAACACCCCTCTCTCCCACTATAAATACCACCCTCACCACCTCTTATCCTCACACATCAAAAGCATCGAAGATTATAAAATTTTAACCAAATAACTCATCAAAAACTACAACAAACATTCTAGTCTTTAGAGTCTTACCCAAAAGTACATTTCAAATTTCCTTAAGGAGGTTCTCGAGTAGAGGAATTCAAGAGGTAAAATCCCCTTTCATTATTTTAATTTTATTTCAATTTCTTTTTGTTTCTTATCCCTTCCTTACCTACTCTATAAAAATATTCATGATAAATCCAGTATCTAGTATATATATTAATTCTATTATATTAATGGGATATCCACCATGAATTTTTTTCTCTTCCCCTTTTAGTTCAAAAAATGAAAACGCCATCTATGACATGTCAATTCACCACCTTCGTGGATAATGATTTTTCATTTTCTAGTACCACCTTAAAGGTTGGGCATAAGAAATTTTAATAGTTAATTAATATTTAAAAATTTATATTATAACTTATTTTGTGTTATGGAACCATTATATATACATAATATTAATTAATAAAACTAAACTAGTGCTTAATGATCGAAAAGAATGCCAAAATTATCTATATGGTTATCATATACATTTTATCTAACAAATCATCATCATATATAAACATAAAATCATATAATAGAAATTAAATATTATTTATTTTAATTAAAAACCTATAATTTTATTCTATATAACACTTCACATTTAATAGGACCTTTCAAACAAGTATACAACAGAATCGACCATAAAACCTAAGTAAACGAACACTCCTGAATGATGAAATTGAATATTATAACCCATCAAAATATCCATTAATTAACTAAATAAAATTATAGTAAATAAAAAACATGTTGAATAGGTTATGAATTAAAATTATTAATGAATCTGATTTTATTACCATTTATATTACGTACAAGTGCAGAACACCTTCAGACATAAGGTATGGGATTCTTCCTGAACATCCATTTTTCATTCGGGTTACGCTTTATCTCTCTATATCCCAAGGTAATTATTATTTACTTCTATATAGATATTATAAATTCAGTTTATATGTTCGAAACTCATTTATCTAGATCATTTCATCTTTATTTGATGGTTAAGTTTAAGTTTATAGGGTTCCCTTTTTAATTCCTCCCGATAAGCAAGCTCAATTAAAGGGTATTTCCAAATTTCTTACCCATTTTAAAATACACTCTAAAATATGTTATAAGACACAAATAATTTTATAAAATCACTATTTTTATCATGAAAAAATATTTTATCTATTTTCTGGTTCTATTTCAACAATTGATCCTTTGGCCTCTTTAAAGACTCTTATATTTTCCCTCAAACTGCACTGAAGTGGCCCATTTTTAAGGTTTCTTAAAACTATTTTTACTTATTTTCACTTTAGTTAAAAATAATTTATTCATAAAACACAATTTTATTATCCTTCCCTTTTATTTTTTGGTTACTCATGTTTATAATATGATTTTATTAAAAATACAAAATGATTTTATAAAATAACTCTTCTTTCCAAAAGTAAAAAGGGTATTTATCTTAAGAACTCCTCAATGATTTTATTAGAGTATTTACATCTATTTTAACACCCTATTTTTAAAATTATGATTTATTTAAATTGATATATTATATTAATATTTACCATATTTTATGAAATGGTTTATAATTATTTTTATTTGGGATGTACTAACTTGGTGTCATTCTGCATTTTACTCTGGATAGTTTATGGTAATGTTCATTGTTTGGGGAAAGTTATTATCATTTCATATTATAGATTCAATATGAATTTATATGTTGATTATGTTTCACTCCTTTCTTATGAGTAATGCATTTAACTTTTTAAGTGATAGGTAGGACCCTCAATAGTTGTAACACCCCAAGCTTCCACGGTACGTTTCCTTTTGAATAATACAATAGCTTCTATTGTACGCAACTTCGAGTTCAAACAAACCACAACCAATCAAACTAGCCATTATGAATACTAATATACAATTTTTGAAATTTTATAAATTTTATCTTACAAAATGGACTTCATTTTTGGATTCGGAATATCGAAATTATCTTAAGGTGATTTTTTTGTATTTTTCTAAAAACTTTAAATTTTTTATGAATAGTGGAAAACACTGCGTTATTATTTAAAACCGAATTTTTAATTGAATAATAAATTTTTTTATTTAAATTTTTTTTAGGTAAAAATAGATAAATAATACCTATATATGTTCAATATAATTCCTTGGATTCATTTTGTAATAATACTAGATATGTAAAATTTTATTAATCTTTTTACCATCTTAGGGGCATTTGCAAATTCGCATAAAACATAATTTTACAGCTTCTATGAGTTAAATTTTAAAAAAACAAGAGACATTATTAGTATCAGTAAGTAAAATGTGGTTCAATAATATGGAAAATAATTTTTGGGGGAATAGTAACTTTTTACTTTTATTTACCATGATTAAAAGTAAATAGGGAAATTAAGGGTAAAAAAATATCATAATTACCCTAAAACATGTCATAATTCTATTGGATAAGTTTAATTCGACCGAAAACAAAATTAGTAATAAAATAGAATCCCCTTTGGTCCACTTGGATTAGATTTGGACATTTGTTATTATTTTATTTAAAGAAGAGTTAAAAGAGTAAAAATCAAAGTTTAATAAATAAACCATTTCTAATATAGGGTTATACATAATATAAATTCGACTATAAATATTCATTAGAAATATACAAATATTTCCTACATAATGGTATTTTATTTATAATTTTTCGATATTAAATAATTAAGTTTATTTATGACACAATGATGATGTAGTAATTACCTTATTAATGAAGGATTAGAATAATTGATATTATAAATATCCCAATAAATATAATTTGAGACTTTTAATTAATTCCATTAATTTTATAGGATAATATGACATGTTAGTGTTGATTAAATTAATTTTTTTCCAAGTAATAATTCTTTTATGAATTTAACAAAAACAAAATACCATATAGTGTCAAAATTGACATAAAAGAGTTTTTAAAACAAATATTATATTATTAATTGGTATTATATTCCTAAAAATATAAGGTTAGGAAAAAGGGATTAAATAATATTATATATTTCATTAATGAACCACTTTAGGTTCTCTTGGAAGTTTATAGTATGTTTATTAACCATATAATATTATACTACAAAGAGACATAGTAAATTTCAAATTATTTAACAAAGAGTTAAATCTAAAAGATAAGATTAATATGTGCACATAAAATAGTATAAAAACTATTGGTTGAGAGGATATTAACCCATACCCAACATAGACTTTAAAAAATTCATTTTGGAGCCGTTATAAACCGAAAATTATTTTATTATAAAATAATATTTCAAACTTTTCCTAAAGTTACCCAAATCTCTCTTATAAAAAGCACTTCCCTTCTCTCCAATTCACACCTTCAAAGCCATTTAGCTCTGCCAGACCCTACCCAAATATCCTATCAACTGCCCTACCTTCATCCTAGATTCCATCCTTTAGTCATAAATCTAACATAAGGATCCCTTTTGATCAAATCAAAAGGATAAAGCCGAAGAAGAGGTAAATATTTCATCACCTCTTTCATGTTCTTTTCTTATTCCCCTTCCTCTTTATTTGTTATTTCTATTATAAAATAATAACTCATGTATGTTATATATATTGTGATGTTATTTAAAAAATGGTGCAACCATATTTATTAATCTATCCATTCTATAAATGAAAAAGTCACCAAACATGTATACGTACGGATTACCATCTCCACGTCGTGGTGTAGTTTGTTATTCAAAAATTTCATCATTTTGATGGGTATAATAATGAGTATAAATGATTTAAATAATAAATATAACAGGATAATGATTCTGTATATATGATATACGATCCAATTATATATGATTTTAATATCAAAATAATGATATTTTCGCTCGTGTGTACGTACGAATTACCGTCTCCACAAACGCGATGAGATTCATTCCCCATCGTAATCATTCAAGAATAATTTTAATTTTATGAGTAAAAATAATTTTTATTAATATGATATCATTATATATATGAATCATATACATCCTATCCAAAACGAACATATCTTATGTAACCAAGCATATAAAGGAAAACAAATCAGTTAACACCCGAAGCGATAATACTACTAAAATTCCATTAACAAAGCAATATTAGAAGATCATATATGATATCATATTAATGTATATGGTTCTTGTATAATTTAATAACAATAATTTTACAATTATAAATGAGTTTAACCTACCCTCGACCAAGGAAAATTACAATGTATGGGTTAATTTTACAATCTCTTTATTATCCGAGGTTGTTTTTACGTATGTATCTACTGGGACCTCTTTATCATCCACATCCATGTTTCTTAAAAATGTATTTCAAAAGATTTTTACTATTTATTTGAATATGGTTTAAAGTCATTTATACCCTTTTTTGTTTGTTTTTTAAATGTTTTGGAATGAATATTTCCATCATTTTCAAAACAAGGTACTTTATGACCTTTTCATAAAATTAATGTAATAATGTTTTTTAACTTATACAGCAGGTGTGGAAATTTCCTGCCGTTATAAAATCATCGAAGCTTCCCATACAAGATTATAAGAATATTATAAAAATAAATGTTTTCTTTTATAATTATATGACTTTTAAATGATTTCCAAATAGAAAGAGATATTTCCCTACAAAAAGTTTTGATTTCATCTATATAAACATCTTTTGATGGATTTTAAACTTGTTTGAAGTTGATTTATTATGATAAAAATCTTTTATATTGTATTGAAGTTTTTTTTATATGTTTGATTGTGGATGTGTTACTTTTACACTATTCAAGGGTTATGAATAAATTATTGACATTTAGTATGCTAGTTTTAATATGAATGTTTTTGTTATGTTTAAATATTTTCATATGAGGAATGTATTGGAATTAGTAAGTGATGGGTGGAGCCCGCTATAGCTACTCAATGCATCGGTAGGTATCATGAGAAAAACTAGTGTCTTGGCACAAGACCTTGATAAAATATTATTTGTAGTCTTGGTAAAAGGCCTTGACTGTGTGGTTATGAAGTCTGGCATTATGCATTCCATCATTATGAAAGTGGCTATTGATATTGAATGTAATTATTTGACTAGTAGAATATCCATGTTAATAAGTAAATGGAATTATTTGATTTTATCTTTTCCAAATTATGCTAAAGTTACATTTTTAAAGGCTTTTGTTTTAGTCTTACATGGACTTAAATGTTTTTGATTATTTATGAATGTTTTTTCTATATTGTTATCCTTACTGAGCATCTGAGCTCACCCCTTTCTAGGTTTTATTTTTCCCAGGATGCGAAGAAGTATATTATGACTGACCTATAGGGATAGTATAATAGATATGAGTGTGGCCTATGGAGACTATGTTGTTTTAGTTTTTCATTTTATAATGTAATGTAAAAATTATGAATGCATCTAGTATTTCCAAGGCTACATAACTAATCGGTCTTTCGAGACTTGATATTTTGTAATCATGCCAATGTTATGTAATAATGCACTAAATCTGGGTAACTAGGGCTAGGGAGTTACTGTTGGTATCCGAGGGAGGTTTAGTACAAACCATGGAAGCTTGATTTAGAAAAACTATGATGAGAGAACATTACCATAAGATAGACTTTGAAGATTAGTATTAAAGAACTTCCTAGAATTTTGGTACTATAAATATTTTGTGAGTTTTCCAAGAAACACATCCCTATCTGGATACGACCTGGTAGAGGAGGCTCTGGAACAAATGTACCTAGGGGTAAAACCTGAAAACACTACTTTGAGCTAGACTCGAATGGGAACTGGTGCATGACAATAGGCCTTGTAGCACTCTTCGTTATGAAACTCCCCGGGGATATGCTTAGGATAATTCTCATTTTCTTTACAAACCATTATTAAGGGTTTATGAGTATATATTTCTTCAAAGGGGACATTTTAATGATTATGTATTATATCCATAAACTGTTCAATTTATGATAAGTGTTTTACATGTTTGGAATTATGTATTTCGATTCATAAACTAATATATTGTATGCCATTGTTTAGAAATGGTTCCTAGTGGAAGGAATGAAAACCATGTTAATGAATGTAATAAATTTAGGGATTTCCCTCCTACTCAAGATAATTATAGTAGAGCTGGTGATTCAACTGGTGTTGATAAGTTTATCACCATGCTGGGATAACTCACTGAGGTTATGAATAATAACTTTACCTGTATGGAGTACCCTGATCCACAACACGAAGGATCAATGTTAGACCGCTTCATGAGGAAAAAACCACCAACATTCAAGTGGATTAAAAATCCATTAGTAGCTTAGCAATGTATAAATTCCTTAGAGAAAATATTTCATGCTTTGGGGAGTAGCGAAAAAGAAAAAAGTTTTCATGGTAGTTTATCGCCTCACGAGAGATGCATATCAATGATGGACATTGATTAAAAACAAAAATGAAGATGATGAAGTATCAAATATGGAATTGAGGGTGTTTAAAGAGATTTTATTAGAAAAATACTTTCCTCATGGCCATTGAGTGGATATGGAAAGACAATTTCTATGTCTGAGGCAAAAAAAGGATGAGAATGTCGCAAAGTATGAGGCTAACTTTACAAGGTTATCAAGGAATGCTGCAGATTATATACATAACCCCAAAAGTAAGATTGATCATTTATTTGATGGGTTAAAACCATTTCTTCATCGAGCATTAGTATCACAATCCTTATCATCATACGAAGATATTTTCTCCTCTGCTATCAAGAAAAAAAAGAATTATCTAAGTCTTATGACTTTAAAGAAAAGCAGGAGAAGAAGAGATTTGAGGAACACTCTGAAAATGGAAATAAGGGGAATAAAGGAAAAGTTGAATATCCATCATGCAGTAAATGTTGGAAGAAACACTCTGGTACTTTCCTGAAGGGAATGAGATTTTGTTACAAGTGCAGTGAAAAAGGCCACCAAGCTCGTGACAGCAAGGGGCTGAATGAGGCTGTCAATTTTGAATGCTACAATTATAGAGAAAAGGGGTATTTTGAAAATGAATGTCCTATGATCCAAGGTATCTTACCTTAGAAAAGGACAAGGGAGAAAGTCCAAGATTCTGCCTTAACTACTGCTGAGGTTGAAGCTCCGAAAGACACGATGGTGGATAATTTAATGGTTTCCTCAAGTTTAGTCAATGCTTTATTTGATTCGGGATCATCACATTGTTTCATATCTTCCCAGTTTGATAAGAAAATTAGATATTTCCAATTAATTTAACAAGGGAGTTGTTAGTCAAAACTCCTAGGGGAAGTATCATTGCAACATAGTTTTGTGAATCAGTTCCCATTAAGTCATATAAACATTATTTATCTGTTGATATCATTGTCATACCCATGATTGAATTTGATATAATCCTCAGTATGGATTGGCTTTCAGACCATTATGTGAAAATTTATTGTAAGAAGAAGGAGGTTAAAATTTTTGATGATGATAATGAGTACCTTATATTTAGAGCAGAAACGTCACCATCTGATTCTTATCAAAATCCACCCCCAGTATCTCAACTAAATTCAATTATTGGGGAGGAAGAGAATGAAATAAATATGGGTGAGGAAAGGAATGTTCAAATAGAGTACATACCTATTGTTCAAGAATATGTTGATGTGTTTCCAAGAGATTTTTTTGGACATCCTCTAGAATGAGAAATTGAGTTTCCTATTAATTTAATTCCTAGTTCAAGGCCCATATCAAAGAACCCTTATAGAATGACCACTATGGAATTAGTGGAACTAAAGAAACAACTAGAGTAATTGAGTAATAAGGGATTTTTTTGTCCCTAGTGTTTCTCTATGGGGAGCCCTTGTCCATTTTGTTAAGAAGAAAGACGTATCTATGAGGTTGTGTATTGACTATAGGGAGATCAATTCTATAATAATAAATAACAAGTATACCTTACCTCACGTTGATGATTTATTTGACCAACTTCATAGAACTGATTATTTTTCAAATATTGACCTACGATCTGGATATCATCAATTGTGTGTGAAGAAGGAATACATTCAAAAAACAACATTTCAAACCAGGTACGGGCATTACGAGTTTACAGTAATGCCTTTAGGATTGACTAATGCACCCTCTATTTTCATGGATATAATGAATAGAGTTTTCAAGGAATATCTTGATGAATTTTATTAGTATTTATTGATGATATCCTGGTATACTCCAAAATCTATGAAGATCATGAAAATCACTTGCTCCCCATTCTAAAAACCCTCAGAAGAAATGAATTATGTGGGAAGTTTAGAAAGTGTGAATTCTGGATTCAGGACATTTCTTTTCTTGTCCATATAGTCTCTAGGGATGGAATATCTGTTGATCCTTCAAAGACCAAGGCAATCCATGAATTTACAGCACCAATGAATATAACGTAGGTACGCATTTTTATTGGTTTAGCAGGTTATTATCGACGTTTCATCCAGAATTTTTCCCGATTGGCTAACCCATTAACCAGGATCACACTTAAAGGGGTTAAATTTGTTTGGAAAAAATATTATGATGAATGATTTTAAGAATTGGAGAGAATATTATCCAATTATTTTATCTTTACTCTACCACCAAGGAATGATGGGTTTGTTATTTATAGTGATGCATCAAAGAAAGGAATTGGTTGTGTCCTTATGCATAATGATAAGGTTATTGTCTATGCATCACGACTACTAAAGATTCATGAGCAAAACTATCCTACTCATGATCTTGAGTTAACATCTGCAATCTTTGCATTGACGATATGGAGACATTATCTATATGGTGAAAAATGTGAGATATATACTGATCACAAGAGTTTGAAGTATATTTTCTCATAAAAAGAACTCAACATGAGGCAAAAGAGATGGCTTGAACTACTCAAGGATTATGATTGCACAATACACTACCACCCGATGAAGGAAAATAAGTTGGCAGATGCTTTGAGCAGAAAGGATCATGGAGTTTTGAACAAGATGAGAGTTTAAAGGGATACTATTTTCATGGATCTAGTAAAATGGATATGGTAATAAGCATGGAAGGTGAAACATCAATACTTTTTCAAATGGTTACCAAACCATCCTTACTAGAAAGGATAAAAAGTTCCCTAGCTGATGATTAGGAGTTTCAAAAGAAATTTAAAGTTGTGAACAATGGGAGATTGATCGACTTGATATATGTAGACATAATTTTGAAATTTGGGAAGATACATTGTGTTCCCGATATACCTGATCTTAAAATGGAATTGTTAGATGATGCTCATAGCTCTAATTTCTCTATACACCCTAGTATCACCAAGATGTATAGAGATTTGAAGGAAAATTTTTGGTGGGACAACATGAAGACAGAGATTGGTGGTTTTTGTGTCATGATATATGGTTTGTCAACAAGTGAAATCGGGAAGGCAACAGCCTAGAGGGGTCATGCAACCTCTTCCCATACCTGAGTGGAAATGGGATAATATTATGATGGACTTTGTCATTAGGCAACCAAAGACTCCTATAAGGAATTATGCAATAGGGTTCATTGTTGATCATCTTACCAAGTCAGCATATTTTCATGTTATAAGAAAAACTTTACAACTTTAACATATAGGAAGACTATATATTAATGATGTTTTAAGACTTCATGGATTATCCTTATCAATTGTTTCTGATCGCGATCCCCATTTTACATCAAGATTCTGGAAAAGTATTCAGAAAGACTTGGATACTGAACTTCGTTTGAGCACTGCCTACCACCCTCAAACTGATAGACAATCAGAAAAGACTATTAAAAACTTAGAAGAAATGATAAGATCGTGCTCACTTGAATTTAAAGGTATGTGGGATCAATATTTACCAATGGTATAATTTTTCTATAACAATAGCTTCAAGTCAAGTATTCAGATGGCAACATATGAAGCATTATATAGAAAGATATGTCGCTCACCAACTTTTTGGGATGATATTGGTGAAAGAAAACTTATAGGCCTAGAACTTTTTGAGGAAAAATGGAAGAGGTGAAAGTTATCCAACCCCACATCAATGAATCCCAAAGTAGGAGCAAGATTTATACTGGTAACTGAAGGAAAGATTTGGAATTTCAAGTAAGAGACCATGTTTTCTTGAAGGTATCTCCATGGAAGGGTATTATAAGTTTCGGTAAGAAGGGTAAATTGAGTCCCAAGAACATTGGACCTTTTTAAATTATATAATGGATTAGATTTGTATCTTATCATTTGGTAATGCCTCCAAGTCTCTCCAAAGTTCAGGATGGGTTCCACATATCATTGTTGAGAAAATACATGCATGACCCAATGCATGTGATCACCTATAAAGAATTAGAACTGGAACCCAATATATCTTATTGTGAAGAGCCTATCATAATTCTTGATACCAGAGAACAAGTGAAGAGAAACCAGACGACTCATCTGGTAAAAGTTCTGTGGAGAAACCATAAAATAGATGAGGCAACATGGGAACCTGAGGAACTTATGATGAAAAACCACCCAAATCATTTTATGCAATAATATTCTAGAAATTTAGAGGATGAAATTATTATAAAGAGGGTATAATATAACACCCCAAGCTTCCATGGTATGTTTCCCTTTGAATAATACAATATCTTGTATTGTATGCAACTTCGAGTTCAAACACACCACAACCAATAAAACTTGCTGTTATGAATAGTAATACCCACTTTTTGAAATTTTATAAATTTTATCTTTCAAAATGGACTTAATTTTTGGATTCATAATATTGAAATCATCTTAGGGTGAATTTTTTGTATTTTTCTGAAAACATTCATGTTTTGATTAATAGTGGAAAACACTACGTTATTGTTTAAAACCGACTTTTTTATTAAATAATTAATTAAGTTAATTTATTTTATTTTAGGTCAATATAGATACATAATACCTATATTTGTTCAATATAATTCATTGGAGTAATTTTGTAATGATATTAGATATATAAAATTTAATTGGACTTTTTACTGTCTTTTACCCACCTCCTAGGAGCATTTGCAAATTTTCCTAAAACATAATTTTACCACATCTATGAGTTGAATTTAAGAAAATTTAAATACATGGTTAATATCATAAAGTAAAATTTGGTTCAATAAGATGAAAATAAGTTTTGGTGAATAGTAACTTTTTACTTTTATTTACCATGATTATAATTAAATAGGGTAATTAAGGGTAAAAATGATATTATAATTACCCTAAAACATGTCCTAATTCTTTTGGATAAGTGTAATTCAATCAAAAACTAACTTAGGAATAAATTATTATCCCCTTTGTTCCACATGGATTAGATTAGGACATTTATTATTAATTTATTTAAAGAAGAGTTAAAAGAGTTAAAATCAAAGTTTAATAACTAAACCATATCGGGTTATCCATGAGATAAATTCGACTATAAATATTAATTATAAAGCTAAACATATTTCCTACATAATGGTATTTTATTTATTATTTTTAGACATTAAATAGTTAAATTTATTTATGACACAATGATGATGCAGTAATTACCTTATTAATGAATGATTAAAATAATGGATATTATAAAAATAAAAATAAATATAATATGAGACTTTTAATGAATTACATTAGTTTTATAGGTTAATATTACATGTTATGGTTGATTAAATGATTTTTTTCGAAGTAATAATGCTGTTATGAATTAAAAAAACAAAATACCAAATAGTGTCAAAATTGACAAAAATGAGTTTTAAAACAAATATTATATTATTAATTGGTATTATATTCGTAAAAATCTAAGGTTTGACCAAAGGACTTAAATAATATTATATATGTCATTAATGAACTAGTTGAGGTTCGCTTGGAAGTTTATAGTAAGTTTATTAACCATATAATATAAAAATACAAAGAGACATGGTAAATGTAAAATTATTTAACTAACAGTTAAATCTAAAAGATAAGGTTAATATGATGACCTAAACTTTTATAAAACCTATTGGTTGAGAGGTATTCAACCCATAACCTCATTATCCTTTAAATAATTCATTTTTGATCCATTAGAAACCGAAAATTATTTTATTATAAAATAACATTTCAAACTTTTCCTAAAGTGACCATCACCTCTCTTATAAAAGGGCACTACCCCTTCTCTCAAATTCATACCTTCAAAGCCATTTGTATTGGAATAATATGGATAAAATATCCTCTTAAATATCATTCCTTCATCCTATAAGCCTTCCCTTAGTCATAAGGCCAACCTAAGGAGCCCTTTTGATCAAATCAAAAGGAAGAACCCGAAGAAGAGGTAAATATTTCATCACCTCTTTCAAGTTATTTTCTTCTTCCACTTCCCCTTTCTTTGTTGTATCCATTATAAAATAATAAATCCAGTATCCTCTATATAATTTGAAGTTATTATAAAAATGGTACAAGAATATTCATTATTCTATCCGTCCAATAAATGACAAAGTCACCATACATGCGTACGTACAGATTACTGTCTCCACGTCATGGTGTAGTTTGTTATTCAATCACTACATCCTTTAGATGGGTATAATAATGACTATAAATGATGTAAATAATAAATATAACATTATAATGATTCTTTATATATGATATACCATCCAATTATATATGATTTTAACATCATAATAATGATATTGTCACTCGTATGTACGTATGGATTATCGTCTCCACGAACGCGATGAGATTCATTCCCCATCGTAATCATTCAAGAATAATTTTCATTTTATGATTAAAAATAATTTTTTATGAACATAATATCATTATGTATATGAATCAAATACATCATACCCATAATAATAAGGGTTTATGTAACCAATCATAAAAAGGAAAATGAATCAGTTAACATCTGAAATGATGATACTACTAAAATATCATTAACAAAGTAATATTAAAAGATAATATATGATATCATATTATTGTATATGGTTCTTTTATAATTTAATAAAAAATATTTTAAAATTATACAGGAGTTTAACCTACCATCGATGCATTGGTGGGTCTCATGAGACAAAATAATCAGGGATTTTACCCATTTATGTATGGTGTCTTCGTCAAAGCCTTGATGGTATATTTATGATGTCTGACATTATGCATTCCCTCATTATGGTACTAGTAATCGATAATCCATGTGATTATTTGACTAGTATAATATCAATGGTTAAGTCTCATTCTTATGTGATTATTTATGGAATTATTTAATCAACTTGTATTCCTTCTATATTATGTTCAAGATAATGTTTTAATGGAATGTTTTTTAGTTATTCACTATACCTTATTTTTTATGTGTATTTATGATAGATTTATGTATATTTACTACCCTTACTAAGCATATGTGATCAACCATTTCTTATATTTTACTTTTCCTAGGTTTCAAAGATGTATATTATGACAGATATGTTGGGTTAAGCTAGGAGAATAATGGTGTTTCTAAAAGGATTATCCATGTTGTATTTTTTGTTATAAATTGTAATGTAATGTTCATGTATATAATATAGCTTCCAAAACTGCTAAAATGATTGTTCATTTTTTGTTTGAGTCTTGTATATATGTCAATTTAATAAAGTGAGGAACTGGCTCTAGGATACTAGGGTCGGGGTATTTACATTACTTATGCCTTATCTCTAAATAGGTTTCCCTTTAAGGTGTGTTGGGTTGTTGTACAGGTTGACCTTGTTTTTTTATGGACATGATACCTCATTTCCCTTTTGTTTTCAAGGTTTACTATTGGGTATTTTTATACTCACCCTTACATAGGCCTTGTTCCCCAATCTATATGTATATATGAAGACAACGTACAAGTTGGTGTCCTTTGGGACCAGGTACTATAGAGTTGGATCTTGGTGGATCTAGTGAGACTTTGGAGCTAACACAGACCATATTAGAGATGACATGGAATGGTGGATCTCTTATCTAGTCACTTGTGAGGTACACATGTATATTTAATATTTTTCCACTTATGTATATGCTATATATTTATATTTCCTTTTGTTGGTTTGTGTCATGTATGTATTTTTTTTACAAGATGTTTAGGTTAAGAAATCCCATTTATTTAATATTCCTAATCGAAACTAGTCACCAGCCCCTGATTTATTATAGGTGGGATTGGCGAATTAAACTTAGCTTACTACTAGTCTATGCATGATAAATTTATATTTCCATTTTTAATAGAGAAAAATATATCATACTAAATCATAAGTCTAAATTCAATCCCACATTGAATATATTTTATCCTTAAGTTAGTATATTGATTTCAATGAATCCATGATTGAATTAAAGAGATATTTTAATGTGTGTTAAGGAGAAAATAATTTGTAGTGGTGGTTTATTAGTGTAAAATAACATTATAAAAATTCATATAAATGTTCTCAAGCCTGTTTTATCCTTATATCTCATTGTAACCAAGAAAAACATTTGCGAAAAAACATTATGGGAGAGTAATAGTAATGTATGATTCATTATATTTAAAAGGTTCCACATTTCTTTTTTTTTATCAAGTTGGAAAATCTTAGTTCATTGAGGTTGAAATATTCCTTCACACATCTATATTTAATTAAAAATAAAGAGTATATTGTTTTAAATATTGAATATGTTTCTAAACTACAATACAATAAAAATAAATAAAAAGATAAAATTAATATATTAAAAAGGAAAAAAGGCTATGAACAATATTCTCCAATCCTTCACACATTACTATAGTTATAGTCCACGTGTTGTACCTTTCTTAATTTCTCAAACAATAGAAAAACTCACTAAAAAAGAACCAATAAAGATTTTTTTTACTATCTCTATATATAATCACAATTCTCATATATGAACACAATATTTAAATATTTTCTATCAAACTAGTGCATGGTGATGTGTACCAAGAAATGGTATCATCTGGTCAATATTAGATCCAGAAACATTGGAAGGGAATATTACCTCTTTTGAATTTCAGCTATAATTTATTTATTTAAATTATATCTCTCACCAATACTATATAGAGGTTCCCAATGAACCATTACATATTTCCTAATATATATATATATATATATATTAAAAAGATATCTAAATTCTATTCATAATATTCCATATTCTCTTAAAAAATTATATGATATAATTGAGTATGGTATACAAGTATTTTAATAAATTTCACATTAAACCATGAAGACTAAAATGATCATTTTTCTTGAGATAATGATGTGGTGTTAGACCTATAACATTTTCCTCTCTTCACAGTTGAAAAAAAATCCATTATTAAATATATTGGAATAATGGAAAAAACCAAGGTCATTTCCATTTTATACTAAAAAATAGTGGTCTTATACAAATATATGATTCCTTCTCCATGGTTAACAAAACAATCATATTTAAGAACTTTACACACCATTTTAAATAAAAAAATTGTTCCCTCGTGCTTTTTATAATTTATTTGTCATGAAGCAGACCATGATGTGTTTTCTAGAACACTATGATGTTGTTTCAACTGCCCTTAATATTATTTATTCTTTTATATACACTTTATCAATGATTTAATATATATTCAAAACTTGGTTATGATTAATACGAATTAAAAATATAATTACATTCAATACTCATGATTTATGATCTCAGTACAGGTTTTATGGTATGATCTTAATGTGATAGATATCTAACCACCAAATCATTATGAGTAATCCTTACTCTAGATGAAAATATCAAAACAAATAACAAGTCCCATATAGGGGCCTATGAACTCCCCCATTTTTATTTCACTTCATGAGGACTCTTTAATCTCCAACTTTTTTATTTTTTATAAATAAAGTCCAAACATTAAGTAATACATTTATCTACCAACATACTTTCTCATCTCCCACTATGAGGAAATTTCTCTTTAAAATTTCTCACATTTTTTCACCACCCATGTGAATATGATTTTACCCCCATTTCCTAAATATCTAACAATATATTAATCACATTTTTCAATAAATCTAAATTCAGAAAATCAGGAAAATAAAAACCTTAAACCCACTAGGATGTTGGGAAAGAATAAACTTCTCACAATACTCTCTAATGTTTGAAGGTGACATTCATAGAGGGATTTTTAAAGATATCCATGAAATGTTAATTTATTGAAATATAAACTATTTTTATCTCATAACTTTCCATTCTCTCAATGATGAAGTTATATTTTATGTATATATGTATCAATCTCCAATAAATCACCGTATTATTGTAAAAAATGATCATACTTTTACCATCACTCTAAATAATAAACTATAATATGACAACCACCCTCATTTCATTGAGTTATGAATTCATATAAATAATTATACATGTGTTTTGTGTAGTCATAACATACTCAGGTTGATTTTTAGTGACATGAAACACATATTACTCCGAAGGCTAAGGTACCATCAGATGTAAATGTTCAATTTCATACATCACCTTCAAAAATTTTGTTAGAAAAAATATTAAGATTTAAGGATTTATCTTTTTTATACCTAAATCAATATTCAGTATTTTATTCAAAATATCTCAATATTGACTTCATTTACCATATAATGAGAATCCATCAAGTTTCTTTAAAATCAACAACATAATATAATAACCAACCTGATGTCCATTCTAAATACAGTCAAGTAATGTTAGTTTCCCATTATCCTTCAAAAATCATTTTGATCCAAATATATATCTTTACCCATGTTCAATTTAGTTTTAAGTGAAATAGGTTTTTAATATTCCCTGAAATTCTTAATCCTAAAACAAATTTGCATCACATAAGAATATTTTTCTTGTGAAAAAATGTAAAATCTACTATATATTCCCCCTGAAAAACCAAAAAATAATTCAAAATCACTAATAATTTAAATTTTAAATCCATATTTAATTTTTAAATAAATTATTTCAAATATATTCACATCATTACTAGAAAAAATAACATCATCAATGTATTCAATCATAACGAGTGAGGTTGTGTTATTTTCTTTAATATATAAATTGTGTTCCACATTTCTTTTCTTGAATAACCTTCCTTTAAAGCTATTTTAAAATGTTGAATACCATTCCTGAGGAACTTATATTATGCTTTAATGTTGTTTCTTTCACCTTTACAGATTAGAACCAAAATAATCAAAAATAAATCTTTTTTCTACTCATTGTACACCTCCTCTTTATATTTTAAATTTATGAATACTAACTTGGAATATATTTAAAATACTCTATATTTTTTTAGTTTAATCATAATAAACTTTTTAATCATTTCAATTCAAGAAACTTGAGATAATATTTCATTAAATTAAATACACTCAACATCAGAGTAATCTTTTTAAACTGTATGAGATTTTTTTGTGGTACCCATCCTTTCTCATTGGGTTTGTTTTCAGAACACCCATACATTAGGGCCCAAAATTAGTTATTAATTTTCATTCCTATCTATCTAATTTAATACTTTCACTATATATAAAATCAAATCCAAATATTGTATATTTTTTTTCCATTAATTTCTATTCAAACTATAATAGAAGGATTGTGTTATCAGAATTCCATAACAATATTTTAATTTCAACACCCCTGATACAGTCACCAATAATATTTTTAGATTGCACATGTTTTTAGCTATTAATAAATTGTATACTTTTTTACCAAACATTATATATCCCTAGAAACACCAATATTATCTTATAAATCCTATAAAACTACTATAAAAATTAATACAATACCCCAATAATCATCATTTTCTCTATAAGCTTACTCAATCACGTTATAAAAAATTGATGTTCATGAAGTAACATTCTGGTTTTCAACTTTATTGCTGAGTTTTTTTATTATAACTTTAGTAAATCCATCCTCTATAAGTATATCAAATAAATATCCCTTCAATGACTCATTCAACAAATTTGATTAAATATATTCCTTTTATCTTAATGTAACATGGAATTCCAAACACCTTCTAACTACTCTTATTGGATTTCCTTACACTCACACCTCATAAAGTGCACTGAATAATTTTTTTCAAAGTATAAACCTATAAAGAATGTGAATAACTAATGAAATAGATTTTTTATAAAATTATTTTACTATTCCATACTCCAATAAAACATTTATCTACATTTAAACAAAAATATTTTTCATCCTTTATTGATAAATTTTTTGAGGCATATATTAAGCACTATATTCATGTATTATTCCATTATTATAATGATATACTTCAAGTTTTTCATTTTTCTATTATGATCCATTGTTATTGTAAAATCCCATGTAAATAAAAAATAAAACATTTTCATATTTATTAATATTTGTGAATTAAATATTAATTTTACTTTAAATGGGTCGCTATGTTCGATAGCATACCCGATACGTAACAAAGAGTTTCTTTGAAATCTTACATTGCACACCAGTAATAAAACAATATTATTTTAAATGGTAGTTAACACGTAGCTGTTGTATTGGCGGGAATGAATAGAAATAACTAAAATATGATTATATATCTTTTTTAAATGTTTTTATATTTATCCAATAAAAGATAAAGGCTTAAAATAATAAAAGAATTCAATTTTAGGCATGTATACTATAATTTTCAATAAAAGGTTGAACTATCACCTTTTGATGGAGAACCCTCTTTAAATATAGTTTTGGTCACTCTTAAACATTCTATTAGAACAAATAAAACTCTTCTTTAGAATCAGGACATCAAAATTTACTTTTGGTAAATTTTTGGTATTTTTCCAATAAAGTCCATTTTCTAATGAATAGTGAAAAATGTTGTATTTTCATTCAAAACCACTTTTTAATATAATTTATTCATGTGATTAGATTATCTTTTTAATTGGTTTTAAAGTGAAATTAGAATATATTTTTACCTTTTAATCCAACGGTGGTCATCGGAATTAATTTCAATTTGAAATTGGACTTAAACTAGTGTCAATATTTTGATACATATTGTTTCTTAAAAACACGCTATTTGTTTTGACAGCGGGAATCAATTATTAAATTAATTAATGCAACTTATATGTTTTTAATTTCGTAAAATAGACATAATTTTTGAATTTGGAATAAAAAATATAGCTTAGGGTGAAGTTTTGGTACTTTTCTGAAAAACCTTAATTTTTGATGAATAGTGAAACCACAAAGTGGTAGTTACAAAAACTGATTTTTCGTTTAAATGGAACTTTACCACTTCTGTGATTTGAATTTCAAAAATACAATATAAATGATTTTTATTAACAATTAAACTGTGGTTCAATGGGATTAAAATAATTTTTTTGGTGAATAGTAACTTTTAATTTTTGATCGTGATTAAAGGTAATTAGTGTGATTTAAGGTAAAAATGATATTATAATAAAATGAAAATATCTTGAAACTTTTCCTAACTTTATTGAATGAGTCATGGCCGACCAAGACAACCCATGGGTTGATTTTTGGGACCCCATGGAGCCACTTGGGTAAGATAATGACATTAATGCCTTTTATTTAAAGTAAAAGTAAAAATGGCACAAACATGTATTATTTTACTAAAACATTTTTTACATGGGGTTATACAAGTCATATTTTTTATTATAATTATTCAATAGAAACATAAAAATATTTCCTACATCATGATATTTTTTTATAATTTTTAAACATTAAATAAATTAAATTATTTATGACATCATGATGATATAGTGATTACCTCATTATTTAACGATTTAAATAAAATGAAAAGATAATGTAAAATATAAGACCTAAACAAGTCAAAAACCTATTGTATGGGTGGATTTAGAACCCTTATCACCTTATCCTCTAAACACATCAATTTGGGACCATGAAAATCCGAAACTCATTTGAAAATAAAGTAACATTTTATACCTTTCCAAGAGTGCCCCTCCTCTTATCTTATAAAAGGCCCCCAACTCTACCACCTTACCCACACCTCTCAATCCTTTGGCTCAGACAAGATCTGATAATTTTGTCTCTACAAATCACTCTCCTCATTCTATAAGCATTACCTTAGGCAGGAAACTCTTCAAGAAACCCTTTTGGTTCAAACCAAAGGGAGTTACCCGATTTTAAGGTAATGTCTTCACTTGTGTTATTTTGCATTATTTTGCTTCTCCAACCCCCTAAACTCTTTTTATTCATTTATTTTGTAACAATTCCAGTATCTTCAATATACTAGGATGTTGTTATTAGAATTATTCGAGCTATACTTACACACACCTACATTTAATGGTTAAAGAACATATTGTTTCTGTGGATGACGAATTTCTGCCTCACGGAACAATGATTGTTCAACACTCATATAACACCTTAAAAGGTGGACATTAATATGTCACTATATTTATATATGATATATAATATGTTTATGTTTAACTTACGCTTCTGTATTTTTCATTTATGTCATACCTTTATGGTTTCCATTATGGGTAAATGTGATATCTTCATTTTACGAAGTGCGGACTACCGCCCCCTCAAAGTGATTTGATTCGTTAATACCACATGTGGTACATATAAATGATATATTTAATGATATTATATATGATATTATACTGGAATTATAATATACCTTTATATAATTATTATTTCTTTCCATTAAATTATGAGATAGAAATGAAAGTAGCGTTCATGCGTACATACGGCTTACCGTCTCCATGAACGGTGCAATTCATTTCTTATCCCCAAATGTAATGTACTATTATAAGTACATATATATAATGGATATATATTATGTATGTTACATCTAAATGATGAATATAATTCTGGAATTAAAATATACATATCTCTCATTTAGTTTTAATTCCACTAATATGACATAGAAATGAAAGTAGCGTTCATGCGTACGTACGGCTTACCGTCTCCATGAACAATACATTTCATTTATTACCTCTAAATGATTATGTAATATTATAAATACATGTATATTCTGGATATATATGATATATATGATATCCAAATCATGAATATCATTCTAGATATATTGAACCTTTGACCACACAAACAACATGTAATTATAAGAAGTTCACTTTTGACCCAAGTACCAAATATCGACAAAATGACCGTTATTAACTTAAATGATTACATAATGTTAATAACATGGTAATAAGTGATATAAAAGGAATAATGAACTTTAAAATGGTTCTTAAGCAAGTAGAAATTAACTCAAGTTTATTATTCAGGACATTAAAGAACGATCAAGTCAAGTCAGACCCGAGGTAAGGGACTTCATCTCAATCTCTTTCATTGAGGCATATTTCATTTTATACACAACATTCTTTTATACAGTGTATAAACCCCTTTGAATTTTACTTTTATACAAAAGGAATCTTTTTCTATGAATCATTTTACTAAACGACAAAAAGGAATGTTTCTTTTAACGTACGCGGTGACAACGACCTTTTCCGCCGCCGTGAGTATTATTTGGTATTTGGATTCCACAATAAGCCGTAATTTTTTTAAAATGAAATAAATACCATATAAACTTTTATGTATTTTGGTATTGAAAATGGTTTTTATAATGGATTTGTTATGTCAATATATTTAAGTGATATATTGTGATCAAAGTGTGGAAATATTTCCTTTCCATTATATTTGTTTTATGTATTATGATTTTACAATGGTACTTGGACATTTGATGAGTGATTATGTGGGAAACCATATGATGGGTGGTGCCGTGAATACTAGGACGGGTGTTTACGTTATAACCTCCAATACATTGGGTATGGAAGTCGGCCGTATGGCTATTCCATTAAGTGATATGTGTGGAAGTCGACCGGATGGTTATTCCATTTAAGTATGTTTATCTCCCAAGTTACCTTTATATGTTATGTGTACTTTATATGGGTTTTATGGTAATAATTATGTTAAAAAATGGTAAGTAATGATATTTTATTCAGTGAAGTGTTTTTACTACTTCATAAAGGTGAAAAGTATTACTTTGATAAATTATACATGGTTTACTTGTGGTTTTGAAAAAAACTACCATTTTTCATTCTTTGCGTATCCCTTACTGAGCTTTTTATGCTCACCCCAAGTTTTTTTGAATTTTTTTCACAGGACATAATGTGGAATAGTGTCAAGGATGGGATCAAGGAAAAGTTATGCTATCTAAAACATGGAACTAGACCTATTTCTTTTTAAGAGTTTTTATTTTATGGAAACTTAGTAGAAGCGTCAACTTTGTAATCTTTTGAGATGTAATAGTTATGTTCTAATTCTCTAAAACTCTAAACCTAAAAAGATCCTCAATGTGAATTATTAATTTAATTCAATATTAGGTAAGGTTTAAGGTCGGGGCCTTATAGTTGGTATCAGAGGTCGGTTTAGATAACTTTAGGAGTTAAAAATTTGTTAAATTATAAATTAATTTATGGTATGACTAAAATGATATAGCATTTAAAGATTACCATGTTGCTTCGCCTAAGATATTTCTGTGTTCAGAATGGTTTTCCGTAGAGGAAACAAGGCCTCTATGTTGGGATGACATCAGGAGGAAGACAACCTTCCAAATCAGTAACCTGAGATGGTCGGAATTGGAACTAAATAGTTTGTGGCAATTATGGCTCAGTTGACTCAGGTTACTACCGATGGAGTTGAAAAGAAAATTGGTGAATGCTCCAGTTTTGGAACTTCCTTCTAGTAATGGTGAGTTTGTTATATATAGTGATGCTTTGTTGAAGGGACATGTTTCTGTCTTTATGCAGAATGATAAGGTAATTGCATATGCTTCACGTCAGTTGAAAACTCATGAGGTAAATTACCCTACACATGATTTGGAATTAACTGCTGTTGTTTTTGCTCTAAAAATTTGGAGGCACCATTTGTATGGAGTAAAGTGTGAAATATATACTGATCACAAAAGTTTAAAGTATATATTTACTCAGAAAGAATTGAACATGAGACAGAGGATATGGCTAGAATTAATCAAGGATTATGATTGTACAATTCATTACCATCCGGGAAAAGCAAATAAAGTGGCTGATGATTTGAGTCGAAAAAGTAATGTTTCATTAACCATGCTACGTTTGGAACGAGATCCTTTGGTTTTTGATTTGATGAAATTTGGAATAGAAGTTTTTGGTGCAATAAGTTCTTCTGTTTTTTTTCAGGTATCAGTGAGATCATCCCTATCAGACAGAATTAAGAAAGCGTAGAAGAAAGATAGTGGGTTACAGAAAAAGGTAGAGCTGGTTCAGAAGGGCAAGTTGTCTGAATTTAAAATTGATAATGATTGTGTTTTGAGGTTTGGGAAGAGATTATGTGTTCCTGTTGATTCACAGTTTAAGAATGAGTTGTTATGTGAGGCTCATAGTTCCCCGTTTTCTGTTCATCTTGGCAGTACTAAGATGTACAAAGATCTGTGGAAGTATTACTGGTGGGATGGAATGAAAGGAGATATTTCTTATTTTACTGTGAAGTGTTTGACTTGTCAGCAGGTTAAAGTGGAGCGGTAGTTACCGAAAGGGATGCTTCAGCCTTTACCAGTGCCAGAGTGGAAATGGGAAGTTGTATCCATGGACTTTGTTGTGGGATTACCGAGTACATCTAGAGGTAATAATGCAATCTAGGTTATTGTTTATTGATTGACAAAATCTGCTCATTTCCTTCCTATTAGAGATACTTTCACTCTAGATCAACTTTCTCGATTGTACCTTAAAGAGATAGTCAGGTTGCATAGAGTTCCCCTCTCCATTGTATCTGATCATGATCCCAGGTTTACTTCTAACTTTTGGAAAGGCCTTCAAAAGTCGTTGGGTACTGAATTAAATTTTAGTACAGCTTTTCATCTGCAATCAGATGGGAAATCAGAACGAACAATTCAGACCTTGGAGGATATGCTACGTGCTTGCTCTATGGATTATCAGGGAAGTTGGGACCAACATCTTTCTTTGGTTGAGTTTTCTTATAATAACAGTTTTCATTCCAGTATACAGATGGCTCCGTTTGAGGCATTATATGGGAAGCGGTGTCGAACTGCAGCTTTTTGGGATGAAGTGGGTGAAAGGAAGCTGATGGGACCAGAATTGGTAGAAGAGATGGCAGAAAAAGTTCAGTTGATTTAGAAACACATGAAAACAGCTCAGAGCAGACAGAAAAGTTATGCAGATAACCAGAGGAAGGATCTATCTTTCGAGGTAGGTGATCATGTTTTTCTAAAAGTTTCACCATGGAAAAGTATGATGCGATTTGGTAAGAAAGGAAAGATGAGTCCAAGGTTCATTGGACCATATGAAATTCTTGAGAAAGTTGGATTAGTTTCTTACCGAGTGGATTTACCTCTGAGTTTATCTCAGGCACACAATGTTTTCCATGTTTTGATGTTGAGAAAGTATATTCCAGATCCATCTCATGTTTTGAGCCCAGAGGTAGTTCAGTTGGAAGAGAATCGCTCTTATGAAGAATGACCAGTCCAGATTCTTGACCGAAAAGAGAAAGTGTTGCGAAATAAGGTAATTCACCAGGTAAAGGTTTTGTTGAAAAACCATATGCTTGAAGTGGCAACATGAGAATCTGAAAATGCTATGAGGGATAAATACCCCCACTTATTTTGATAAGTGAATAAAATTGCGAGGACGCAATTCCCAAAAGGGGGGAAGGATGTAACATCCCAGGTAAATAAAGAATAAAACATTTTCATATTTATTAATATTTGTGAATTAAATATTAATATTACTTTAAAGGGGTCTCTATGTTCGATAGCGTACCCGATACGCAACAAAGAGTTTCTTTGAAATCTTACGTTGCACACTAGTAATAAAACAATATTATTTTAAATGGTAGTTAACACGTAGTCATTGTATTGGCGGGAAAGAATATAAATAACTAAAATATGATTATATATTTTTTTGAAATGTTTTTATATTTATCCAATAAAAGATAAAGGCTTAAAATTAGAAAAGAATTCAATTTTAGGCATGTATACTCTAATTTTCACTAAAAGGTCAAACTATCGCCTTTTGATGGAAAACCCTCTTTAAATATAGTTTTGGTCACTATTATCCATTCTATTGGACCAAATAAAACTCTTCTTTAGAATTGGGATATCAAAATTTACTTTGTGTAATTTTTTGGTATTTTTCCGAAGAAGTTCATTTTTTAATAAATAGTAAAAAATGTTGTATTTTAATTCAAAACCTCTTTTTAATCAAATTTATTTATATGATTAGATTATCTTTTGAATTGGTTTTAAAGTAAAATTATAATATATTTTAACCTTTTAATCCAATGGTGTTCATTGTAATTAATTTCACTTTGAAATTGGACTTAAACTAGTGTCAATCTTTTGATACATATTGTTTCTTAAAAACTCGCTATTTATTTAGGCAACGAGAATCAATTATTAAATTAATTAATGCAACTTATATGTTTTGAATTTCGTAAAATAGACATCATTTTTGAATTCAGAATATCAAATATAGCTTAGGGTGAAGTTTCGGTAGTTTTCTAAAAAAACCTTAATTTTTGATGAATAGAGAAACCACAAAGTGGTAGTTACAAAAACTGATTTTTCGTTTCAATGGAACTTTACCACTTCTGTGATTTGAATTTCAAAAATACAATATAAATTATTTTAATTAATAAATAAAATGTGGTTCAAGGGGATTAAAATAATTTTTTGGTGAATAGTAACTTTTAAGTTTTAATCGCTATTAAAGGTATTTATTGTGATTTAAGGTAAAAATGATATTATAATAAAATGAAAATATCTTTACACTTGTCCTAACCCTATTGGATGATTCATGGCCGACCAAGACAACTCGTGGGTCGATTTTTGGGACCCCATGGAGCCACTTGGGTAAGATAATGACATTAATGCCTTTTATTTAAAGTAAAAGTAAAAATGGCACAAACATGTATTTTTTTACTAAAACAATTTTTACATGGGGTTATACAAGTCATATTTTTTACTATAAATATTCATTAGAAATCTAAAAAGATTTCCTACATCATGATTTTTTTATAATTTTTAGACATTAAATAAACTTAATTATTTATGACATCATGATGATGCAGCGATTACCTCATTATTTAACGATTTAAATAAAATGAAAAGATAATGTAAACTCTAAGACATAAACATGTCAAAAACCTATTGGAAGGGTGGATTTAGAACCCTTATCACCTTATCCTCGAAACACATCAATGTGGGACCATTAAAATCCGAAACTCATTTGAAAATAAAGTAACATTTTATACCTTTCCAAGAGTGCCCCTCCTCTCCTCTTATAAAAGGCCCCCACCTCTACCACATTACCCACACCTCTCAATACTTTTTCTCGGCCAAGATCTGAACATTTTGTCTCTCCAAATCCCTCTCCTCAACCTAGAATCCTTACATTAGGCATGAAACTCTTCAAGAAACCCTTTTGGTTCAAACCAAAGAGAGTTACCGGATTTTATGGTAATGTCTTCATTTGTGTTCTTTTACATTATTTTGCTTCTCCAACCCCCTAAACTCTTTTTATTCATTTATTTTCTAACAACTCCAGTATCTTCAATATATTAAGATTTTATTATAAGAATTATTCTAGCTACACTTACACACACCTACATCTAATGGTTAAAGAACATACTATTTCTGTGGACGGTGAATTTGTGCCTCACGAAACGATGATTGTTCAACACACATATAACAACTTCAAAGGTGTCCATTAAGATGTCACTATATTTATATATGATATATAATATGTTTATTTTTTACTTAATCTTTGTATTTGTCATTTATGGCATACTTTTATGGTTTCTATTATGGGTAAACGTGATATCTTCATTTTAGGAAGTTCGGACTACCGCCCCCTCAAAGTGATTTGATTCATTAATACCATATGTGGTATGTATAAAGGATTACTTTAATGATATTATATATGATATTATACTGGAATTATAATATACCTTTATATAATTATTATTTCTTTCCATTAAAGTATGAGATAGAAATGAAAGTAGCATTCATGCGTACGTACGACTTACTGTCTCCATGAACGGTGCATTTCATTTCTTATCCACAAATGTAATGTACTATTATAAGTACATATATATAATGGACATATATGATGTATGTTACATATAAATGATGAATATAATTCTGGAATTACAATATACATATCTCTCATTTAGTTTTAATTCCTTTAATATGACATAGAAATTAAAGTAGTCTTCATGCGTACGTACGGCTTACCGTCTCCATGAACGGTACATTTCATTTCTTACCTCTAAATGATTATGTAATATTATAAATACATGTATATTATGGATATATATGATATATATGATATCCAAATCATGAATATCATTCTGGATATAATGAACCTTTGACCACACAAACAACATGTAATTATGAGAAGTTCACTTTTGACTCAAGTACCAAATATCGACAAAACGATTATTATTAACTTAAATGATTACAGAATATTCATAACATGGTAATAAGTGATATAAAAGGAATAATAAACTTGAAAAAGGTTCTTAAGAAAGTAGAAATTAACTCATGTTTATTATTCAGGACATTAAATAACGATCGAGTCAAGTCGGACCCGAGGTAAGGGACTTCGTCTCAATATCCTTTCATTGAGGAATATTTAGTTTTATACACAACTTTATTTTATACGGTGTATAAAACCCTTTTACTTTTACTTTTATACAAAAGGAATCTTTTTCTACAAAGCATTTTACTAAACGACAAAAAGGAATGTTTCTTTTAGCATACGCGGTGACAACGACCTTTTCTGCCGCCGTGAGTATTATTTGGTCTTTGGCTTCCTCAATAAGCCATAATGTTTTTAAAATGAAATAAATATAATATACTCTTTTATGTATTTTGATATTGAAAATGGTTTTTATAATGGATTTTTTAGGTCAATATATTTAAGTGATATATTGTGATCAAAGTGTGGAAATGTTTTCTTTCCATTATATTTGTTTTATGTCTTATGATTTGATAATGGTACTTGGACATTTGATGGGTGGTTACATGATAAACCATATGATGGGTGGTGTCGTGAATACCAGGACGGGTGGTTACGTTATAACCTCCAATGCATTGGGTATGGAATTTGGCCGTATGGCTATTCCATTAAGTGATATGTGTGGAAGTCGACCGTATGGTTATTCCATTTAAGTATGTTTATGTCCCAAGTTACCTTTATATGTTATGTGTTCTTTATATGGGTTTTATGGTAATCTTTTGGTTAAAAAAGGCTAAGTAATGATCTTTTATTCAGTAAAGAGTTTTTACTACTTCATAAAGGTGAAAAGTATAACTTTGATAAAGTATACATGTTTTACTTGTGGTTTTGAAAAAAAACTAACATTTTTCATTCTTTGTGCATCACTTACTGAGCTTTTTTTGCTCACCCCAAGTTTTTTGTAATGTTTTTCACAGGACTTAATGTGGAATAGGGTCAAGGATGGGATCAAGGAAAATTCATGCTATCTAAAACATGGAACTAGACATGTTTCCTTTTAAGAGTTTTTATTTTATGGAAACTTAGTAGAAGTGTCTACTTTGTAATCTTTTGAGATGTAAAAGTTATGTCCTAATTCTCTAAAACTCTAAACCTGAAAATATCCTCAATGTGAATTATTCATTTAATTCAATATTAGGTAAGGTTTAAGTCCGGGGCCTTATAGTTATAAATAAATATTTAAAAATATTACCAAATTTCATTTTAGTAAACAATTAATTTATTCTAAACCCTTCAACATCCAATAATTTACCCACCATAAAATAAGAACATGTTATAATATTAAAATCATCAAAAAAAGAAGTAAATTATTATTTATGTTGATTGATTATAAACCAATAATTCCAGACACAACCAATTTTAGTAGTTCTATTGTCATATTTCTTTGTATCTCCATAGTCTTGCCACTCATTATCACCATCATTACTTAGAGTCAAACATCACATGTGTTTTCTTTTAATCAGTTCAACATTGATTTTTTTTATCCTTGAACATGATGAGTTTAACTATGTTCTTTTGGAACAAATGAACAAGTCTTATATATAAAATCTAGTTTTCTACTCATACACTTAAACATCAAGAATATCCTTCATTATTTATTTTAAATAAGTTTTATTTCATTCACTATAATTTTATCATGATAATTTCATACTTAAACCTATTAACTATACTTATATTCTCTATAAAAATCTCATATTTTATTTTATAATAATATTTAGATACACTTAATCAATTATGTCATAACACATTAAAAAAGGGAGTTTCACAAAAAGAGAACATCATTAATCCAATTTGTGTGCCTCTAAATCCTTGTGAATTTAAAGCGATATTGATTCAAAATATAACAAAAAACATTGAAATTTATGAATTTCATTAAAAATAAATTTATTTTTGATGATGTTTGATGAGGAACCACTCTAAAAGATCATAATATTTTTTCTTTTTGAGCCAATGTGGGAAACCATGATCACCATTACATAATCTTAATCTATCCAATTATAATTATATTTGGAGTTACCTTTTTTTGTTTTAGATAAAATATTAGTAATGTAAGGCACTTGTTGGTGTTATATGATTTTTTATTATACCTAGAAAAGGTCTCGATAATGACATAAAATTTGTTTTGAGGTTTTACTATCCCTTTAGATTGTTGTTATGGTTTTCCATTATTCTTTTCATATTTTCCCCCCTTAACTCATTGACTCATTTTTATTGAATAAAGTATATATTATACCAATTATAGTATTCCTTATGATAATAAAAACCACTATACATATATATACCATTAAATTTGAAATGTATCATCATTGGAAGAAAATTTTATTTCTTTATTTTACGATAATTAATTTTCCTTTGTTGAGGAGTATTATTATTTACTTCACACTTATCATTCTTTGTTTATATTTATTTATTATTTTAATTATCTTTAGTCGTATACTCAATCTATTTATTCTCACACAACTCATTATTTTAGTGATTTATAGAAACTCTGAAAGATGTTTTAGTTAGTGTTTCAAATTACTTTTGTGAAAATATAATTATATATCTCTTATAGTAATCACTGCCTTTTATTTTATTACAACTTTGAGTGTATAATATGTTACTATATTACTTCATAAGATCATTTTCCTTCGATTTTGCAACAATGACAACTTCATAAAATACATTCAAAGATTCTAGAATATATTTCATAGAATTTTTAAGCTCAAACTAAAATTTATTTAAGAAATTATCTCATTCAAGCAACTTCTTCTCATGAGATTTAACCTCTTCATTCTATATAATCATATGTTATTAATGTTATATAAATTTTATGTTTTATTAATATTAATGTGATGAATTTTTATTTATTTAATAAATATATATTTTAAAATATATATATATGTGTGTGTGTTTGTTTATTTTCATAATAAATTATGTTTGATCAATTTGATACTCATTATACATTTAAAATTATTATTATTATATCATGAAATCAATTTTGTTTTATTTAATGGTTAAATATATTTTCTTAACAAGTGTACCTATTTTAATATATTTAATGATTTATTTAATTATTAGATATTTTTTAAAATATATGTATATATATATGTTAAATAAATGTATTTATATTTATTTTATTTATTATAATCATATATATAATTATGGAATGGTACAAACAATAATAATGTTTTTATTTTAAAAATAAATATTTTCTATTCTAAAAAATATATTATTTTAATATATTATGAGTTTTATTTTAAAATTTAATAGTTATAGATTGATTTTTAAAAGTTAAATTGTATATTTTTAATTCTAATATCAAAAATAGATGAAAAGGATGTTGTTAAAAATTTTCAAAATCAACATATGATAGTTTTTAATGAATGCCATTTGTAATTGATTTTTAAAATAAAAAAATTAATAAAATATTATAAATAATATTTTTTATTTCAATTTATGTCTACATATATTTAAAGAATTAATTTTTAAATTAAACATTAAAGTTTAATTTTGTTATAATTGGAGTCATGTATTTGAATTTTAATTCATTTTAAATAATGTTTTCGAATTCAAATTGAATTCTATTAATTATTATATTACAAATATATAGATTTTCAAAACAATTGAGAAATATATTGAGAGATATCATAATATTATAGATATAAAATATTATTATTTAAATTTTTAATATTTATATTCCATTTGATTAGGGGTTGAGTAATAGAGATGAATTCATTTTAAAGAAAATAAGATTTCATGTTTGAATTGAACATTAGAACCAATTATTAAATATGTTTTTGGAAATTTACTGAACACTTATGAAAGGAATGTAACTTGTAAAAATTCTATGTATGTTTATATATAATCAATTTATCAATTCAATTAATGAATTAAATTGGTTAATAGGTTGAGAAACACATTTGGACATCTTTTTAAAATAAGAGTTTTAGTTTAAGTGAAATTGTAATTATTATTATAATTTTTTTGTAAAATGATATAAAATATTTTAAAAATATATGAATGATATTAAAATGACTTAGATAAAAAAAATTAAATTTAAATTTCCAAAGAGAAATTTTAGTTGGATAGATATTGATTACGACATTTGATCTTATTTTAAAATTAAGAGACTCAGTTCAAATGGAATTTTATATGATATTAATTTATTTTTATATAAAATGGTAAAAATGAGTATTTAAACATATAGAAATTGAATTTAATGATATTATATATTAATTATATCATAATAAATATAATTTTTTTTTCAAGATAAATACGAAAATACTTATTATTCTAAATGTAGTGCGTTCACAACATAAGAAAAGTAAAAAACGGAGACCCTAAGGATAAATTTTGAAGGGAAAATTATTTTAATAAAATTAAGGGAAAAATATAATCCTAACTAATTTATATAATTATTATATATTTAATTTTATAATTCTATCATAATATTATTCTCAAATTAGAAAAATAACCTTGAATATATATATGTGTGTGTGTGTGTGATTTTTTTTATTAAAAATGATTTATAAATTGGTATGAAATAATAAAACCTTATATTTAGTTATTAATGGATAATTAATGGTTTATTATATCTTGTATTTTCAATTTATGATCCAATTTCCACTTGAAAATTTAATTCTTCACCCTTATACATTAAATATTTTCAAAAATGACATTGAATCTTGTCTATAAAAGGGGACACATTCTACCCTTTCCAAAAAATAGTTTGGTTTTATCTCAATATTATGATCATATTACTAATATAATATTACCTAAACATGTTCTATAGCCTTTGGTAATAAGATAAATCCCCATATTTTCCGTATAAAGAATATCCTTAAGTGAATATTTGATTTTTCAATGTAAGTATTATCTTCTACATTGTTTATTTTTTTTAATAATATTCCTTTAAACATTCTTAAATATTACTTAAATCATTAATAATATGAGATTGAAATTAATACAATTCTATAATATGTGTATAAAAATGAAATATATAAGTTTTCATCATCTTTTCTTGTTTACCTATTTTTTAATCTTATTTTCTTTGTAGTAAATTCTTGTTTAGATCAGTTCAACAACTTGAATAGATTTACTATAATTCATAAATTACATTAATATAGGATTAAAAAAATTAATAATCCATATTTATTATATATTAGTTGAATTTTATTTATTTTTATTATTCTATAATGATAAAAATTTACTAATAATTATTATATTAAAAACAAACAATCAATTTCATTTTTAAGTATTTAAAACAAGCGTTCCGAGGAAGATTTTATAATTGGTCACTATCTACCAAAATAATGAATTTAGTTCACCAAATAATGAATTAAAACATATAAAGTTATACTTTTAGATCATATGTAACCACTGGGAATGGATATTTGGTTGTTTCCATTATACTAAATATTTTTTTGGATTTATAAATAGAACAACTTCAAAATAAGATATGGAAAAAAATTAATCCAATAAATAAATAATATATGGTAATGAATGAATTAAAAGGAAAAAATAAGGAATGAAAATTATGAAAGGGTTCAAAAAAATTAAATAATTAGTATAATTTGATTATTTAGGATGCTACATGAAATATGAAGTGAGATGATCTTGAGGTAAGGTTATTATTAAATCAATTTCCCTTTAATGAGTTATATTATTTCATATTTAACTATGTACTTTTAATATTACATAGATTCCTTCCTTTAATTGTTTTATATTTTATTTACTATTTTTTTGGGGGAATTATGATTCTATCACATAATATATTTCTCTATTGATTCCTTATTCACATGTTATGATATTTTTGAGAATTGTTTCTTTGTACTTTTCTCTATTGATTTATAGTTCTTATATTCATGATTTTATTAACTCTCTATCTAGTGTCACATAATAATATTATTTCTCTTATTATTATTAAACTTTTTAATATATATTTTATTATTCTCTTTAATTTTCCTCTCAAAATGGAATTGGTTTCCCCATTACATTTCTTTAATGATATTTTCTTGGGTTATCTTTGATATTTATGCTTATATACTAAAATGAAAGTGAGAATATGTTTTATTAATGATATAATTCTTGTAAATTATATATTATGATATGTGATCTCAAAATTTTACCCCCCCCCCAAAGAATTTGGCAAATATTTAATCTTCATAGAAGTCACATTGTAATAAATTAGTTGAGTTATTCTGTTATAGGTGACTACGAGTGATTACAGATGATTCGATTATGATATCCCATGATACTCTCATGAATATTATATTATATTTAGACTTTTGTATGATTTTTCTATATGAACCTCTTTATATTTAAGTTTTATGAGATATGTAATTTATTTCATGGATTGATTTAATTTTATGATTATATATGTGTTTAATGTTCCTCTCTAAAAATTTTATGATGTTTAATGTATTCCTTCTCCTAATAAGTTTTTTTATTTTTTCCTACTTAATATTAAATTTATGCTCAAAAAACATTCTATAATTAATTTTATAGAGCATAAATATGTGTAATATTGATAACTAAGTAAAATATCATGTTATGATGATTAGTCTTTAATGAATCGAGTGAAAATAACATGCCTTGGGAAAGAAATAGATTAATAATAGGAGTAAAAAGAATGGGTTTTTAGGTATTATTAAGGTTTATGTTTATTAAATATATAAATATATTAACTTAAAGGTCATATTAATGAGAGTGTGTTTTAATATTTTTAGAATATATATAATTATGGGACTGTTACATTCTAACCATTATAGCTAGTATTTGTAACACCTTGGGTTTTTATGAATTATTATTTTTGAATAAATTAAAATTATTTGATGGATTTCATTGCATGCTACACCAATTTAATATTTCATTATATGTAACCCCAATTTAATTATTCACTACACACAGTAATGAGTTTAACTTGGGGTACACATAATGCTTAACTTAGCTTCTGTTTCACACAATAGTAAACTTAAACGAAACATGCCACGTTATTAAAATATTATTATAGTAATCACCTAGAAATTTGAATGATGGGAATGAAAAGGGTTAAATAAATTATTCAAATTTATTTTAAATATGTATACAATATTAATTTTTTGGTGATGAACTAACTAGAAATGAAAATAAAACCCTTTTGAATCTATAGGAAACCATTTTTTGGAAAAATATTTTTATCAATAATTTTCTTCCAAAAACAATTAATTAAAAACATTTTATGGAATTATAATAACAAAATATTTATATTATATATTTAATAAAACATTTTTAAATTCATATAATATATTGGGTAGGCATAAGACAAGAACAAATCCTATTTTACACATAAAAAACAATATTTTTTTAATGGTCATTTTTTCCACCTTTTAAGGATTTACATATTTTAAAACTAAATTTTGAAACATTTATAAATTTTATAGAAGAAAATAAATTTAATTTTTTAATTCATTATTTGAAAATTATCTTTGGGTTAATTATTTTTATTTTTATGAGAAGTTTCTTTTTTTGATGAATAGTGAAAATACTGAATTTTAATTAAAAACTGAATTTTCATCTAAATAATTTTTCATGATAAATTATATTAATTTTTTTTAAAGATTAATTAGTTAAGTTATAAATATATTAATCCAATAAGGTCCTATGGATCATTTTTATATTGAATTTAAATATAAAAAATCAATAAACTTTAGAACATTTTCAGTTTCAAATACCACTTTCTCATCCCATATACATGATTAATTTTCAATTGATTTCTACCACATATGTCATTTTATTTTTTAATAATGGATATAATATTTTAAAAAATCAATATTTATATTTTATAATAGGGTAAAATTAAATTTTTGTACCAATTTTATTAGTGAAAAGAGTAAAAATTAATCACGATGATTAAGAGAAAAATGAGTTTACTATGGGACTAAAGATTAAATGTAAGTGGAAAATTGACCTATAAACTTTTCCAAAACCAATTCAATGGAAATATTTAAACCATAAACTTTCATGGATCGAATTTTGATCATTATTAAATCCTTTTTTAGGTAAAAACGTTTGAACACCTGATTTTTCTTTTAGAAATGCCATGTTTTTTCTCTCCCCCGCTTATAAAGGTTCCCAACTCTTCCCCTTTCTTCAGACCTATAAATCCTATTAAATTAAAAAATAAATATAAAAATATCTTCCAAAATTCATTAATTTCAATAAAAAATACCCACTTTTGGAATAAATCCATCCAAGGAAGTCCTTTTGTGCAAACCAAAAGGAGTTACCCGAAGAAGAGGTAATGTTTCTCAACTAGAATTTTTGATTTGTTTTCTTATCCTCCACATTTAATTATTGTTATATCATGAATAACTAATAAAATCATTATCCTTAATATATTGATAATTTTTTATTCAAATTTTATGACCTATAACTTGAATCAATTCTATAAAATGGGATCCACAATCATCATTCATGTGTATGATAGACTACCACCTCACGAACTGACATCATTCGTTCATCCATTAAAATCTATAAAGGTGGATAGTAATGATAGAAATACTATTTATATATATTATTTATATGATATTTATTATGTATTTAATCTTCTGGAATTATTATATAACACATAAATTCTTTCATTCCATTTTGTGAGAATACGATAACATCATTCGTGTGTATGAAGTACTTCCTTCTCACTAAGAGATGTTATTTGTACACGCTTTACATGGAATGAAATAAGGATGTTTTTTTAAAAAAATATGTGATATTTTTGGAATAAAATTGATTAAATAATTATAATAAATTATATACTTCTCTTTCTTTTAATACAAAAATAAAATGAAAACAAAGTTCAAGCGTACATACGGCCTACTATCTCCATGAACAGTGTATCTCATTTCCTATTTATATATTTTATAGATTGTTATAAATAAATATAATATATATATATATGATATTTATTTCCTATTTTACATCCTAGAGATTTTTAAATGACGATCTAAGTAATAATACCATTAATATAATGTCAAAACATGTTGGAAAAACAAATCAGTTATTACCCGAAATGTAACTTTTATCATGGAATTGTTAATAAATGGGTAATATAAAGTCATAATAAAATAATATATGGTATTATATATATGAATATGGTTCTTTTATATATATATAATAAAATTTTATTTATTATACATGATGTTTTAACATGTCCCAAAGAAGTAAAGACATAAGGTAAGAGGATTTATAGTCTCACTTTTATTTCTGCGAGGCCTATGCCATATTCACCACTCATTTTTTGGGTGTATATACTAAAATATGACATGTTATATCATTAATTTAATTTATTTCATGATAATAAATGTTTAAATTTCTGTTATTATATCACTTATCTCATGATTAAAAAGTTACTCAACTAGAAAGGGATTTCCATCTCTCTTTTATTTTGCGTTAGATAGAAGCCATATTCTGCAACAATTTCTAATATGTAGTGTTTGTAATTTCCATGGATATTATTTATGATTATTATATTGATAATTATTTGTATTTAAATATCCATTTGAAGATCTAAATTTCATGGGGTTATGGTTTCAATGTTACCAAAGCAGTAAGGTAATGTCGTCTCTAATTACTTTCTTTGAGAAACATGTTATGTCATGCACCTATATTCTTTTATGAGTTGTATATATTTCCTTTAGACATGTTGTATACTGAATCTACTTATTTTAATGATATTTTAAACATCCATTAATGTAATTTTTTCATGGGGATTATGATTTCATGTTACCAAAGTGATAAGATATTATTGCTATAATCTAATCATTTATCATGATTATTTATGATTATACTTCCATTGATGAAATATTATGATCTATATATAAAAAATAACCAGGAATTTTATTCTCCTATTTTATTCATGATACGTTCATGTAATAGTACCATTTTATCAATCTTTGCTACTTAATATAAATAATAAAGTATTTTTAAGAAAATCCCAATTTATTTCACTATTCAATCAGGAATCTGTATTATTAAAAAACCATGTTCTCAAAAAATGTTTTTAGAAATATTGGTAAATGATAATTTAATTTAATTTTTAAATGAATTGATTTATAAAATTTTTTATTTTTAAAAACTATTTTTAATTATTTTTAAATATTCCTATATATGTATTTAATTTTATTTTCCAATAAAATGGTTTTCAAGATGTTTTATATTTTAAAAAGTGTTTTTCCTAAGTGGAAAGGATATTTTCCTCAAGAAAATTTTAAATGATATTTAAAAAATAATTCCCATATAAGATGACATCAATTGATGTTACCTATTCCTTAATTAGGATATAATCTAGGGAAACCATTCTTAATATTTCATTGAATGGGATAAGTTTAAGATGACATGTTGTTTATGAAACCCATTTCTCTTCTATAGGTTATACAAGGATAAAATGCTTGTGAAACCCAATTCATTCCATAGGTTATTATGTGATGAATGATTAGGAAGCCTATATATTATTCATAGGTTATGATGTAAATAAATTTTTTTAAAACCCATTTCATTTCATGGGTTATGATATGTGGAATGTTTATGATATTTTGGAACACATATGTATGATTATTATGTGATGGGTGGGACTAATATATCAATCTAATTCATTGGATAATGATGGATAACTCATGAGTATATATGTTATGTTTGAACTTAATTACATGTTCTAAATTTTATGCATGAACCTCATTACATGTTCACAATGTTACATGTAAAATTTATCATATGCTCACAATGTTATGTGTGAATCTTATTGCATATTCACAATGTTATACCTGAACCTGATTACATGATAAAAATATTATGCATGAAATGGATTACATATTAATAATGTTATTCATGGAACTGAATTTAATTTATATAATGATATGTATAGACCTCATTTCTTTTCCATAATTTTATGTTAGGGCCCGATTTCATGTACTTAACATAATGAGTAAACTTGTTTCTATTTATACATGTTCACAATATTACAAGATTTTGAATATACTATAAATATATTTCTTATTCCAATGATATTTTATCATGGGACATGTTATTTTATTTTCATATGATTCAAGTATTATGCACTATTAATCATTATTCCATGACTCATAATTATGATATTTGATTTACAGGATATGGTTTTCAAGTGTTATCCTCATGTTAGAATACACTTATAACAAATTTATGCTTACTTATATCATTTTCTACCCTTGTTGATCATCTAAGATTACCCTTTCTTATGTTACCTTTCCACAAGTTATGAATAATGGTTTTAATTCAAAGTACGAAAGAGGAATATCTCTATGGAAACATTGAATATCATTTACCAATATAGAATATTATGTCCCACATATCCAAAGAAACTAAATTATAATGGTCCTTGGGAATGTAATTTTGTAATGTGATGAGTATTATTTTAAAATTATGTAATATCCATATATTTTAAGGTTCAGTTGATATAGTTGGTATCAAAGGAAAGGTTTAGTCAACCTTTGGAATCTAAGATGAGAAAACATTAGTGACAATCCTGGGGTTATTTCTAAGGAAATGTACAGGGATGTATCTAAGGATAAGTATAAGGATGAGAAAAATTTTAGGAAAATGTCCTAGAAATTTGGTAAAGGATTGAGGTAGTGGATCCCAATCAATTACATCCGTGTTTGGATACTACAAGTGGATATATATCTAAAATAGATGTACCTATGGGTAAAAACCATGAAAAAACTATATTGACCTAGACTCAATCGAGAACTAGTGCATGAAAATAAGCATTTATACACACCTGTTTTGACACTCCCGAGGGATATGCTTTGGAATTTTGGAAACTCTTTACAAAACATCATAATGAATTTAAATAGAATATGGATATGAATAACCTAGGATTAACCTGTGGTTTCATTGATTAAATAAGTATTTGTCATGATTTAGACATCATATAAGTGATTTTTCATGGTTATGTGTTTCATCACTATGATTAGTGTTACACACACTAGGATTAAGGTTTTATTCAATGACTAGAAACTGAAGTAACCGTGTCAATGAGGAATGAAATAGACAATGAAATTATGGTATTTCTAAGTAACTGAATTTTATGGAATATGGAATGAAAATCCTTGTTTGTATAACCACAAAACCTTATCAATCCATGAATAATTCAAGGCTTACAAATGATCAGAGGGAACAATATTTTCATTAATCATTTATAAATACAATTCCCACCACATCTTAATAGAACAATCAATCCTCATGTTTCTTAGAAATGGATATGTACCACTTAAAAGATACTTTCCATTCTACATTGTTCAGAACATGAAAAAGTTATTTTGTTCACTTGTCACTTGAAAGGTAAAGATAATTGATAGTAAATATTTATCAAGAATATTAGGAAACATGATAAAATTTACTCCATATATTGAGATGGGTTTAGAAAATTAATTTTTAGTTAGTGCCTTCCTTATATACTTTGTAAAAAAGGTATATTAGATTTTCCCGCCCAAATCAAGATGTTGAAAATAAAAGTAAGATAAATTTCATAGGAAAATATAGAAACCATAGAGATTAGAAGATGATATTTCCTCTATGATCAATGTGTGGTAAGAAACAGAGTTTAAATTTCTTGAATGGTATTGGAAGGTGCATTAAATTTAGAAGGTAAGGTCATTAATTCCACAAATGTCCAAATATGATTAATGGGAAAATTAATGCAATGAAGGAGAAAAAAAATTACTCACCACCCACACATCAATGATTAAATTTTTAAGAATTTATGAATTATTCTAAAAAGTGACATAATCCAAGGACTAATGTGGATGATAATCCAAAAAAATCTAAAGACAAAGGATAAAGGTAATGTTTATTCTATCATAAAAGAAGATGTGAACCACCATAATTAGAGAATTCTTATCCTCCCCTCCTTAGTAGGGAATTTCATGATATATTTTGTATGAATGAGACCCATAAAAATATTATTGTTAATACTTTATTGAGATTTAATGTTATTAAATTCATGGATTTTTGAATAATAAAATCACATATTCTATTAGTACAATTATGAACACAAGTTTTTAATAAAAATGTTTTTTGTATAAGATAAGATATTATTTAAGGAATAAAAGTTCAATTATATTTTCGAATGGTTATAAGATTAACCATTTATGAAATGGTTTAGGTTGAACTTTGTAAGAGGTTTTTTAGATTAATGTATTACTTCACCATAAGAAGATTTATGTATATTGAATAACCAGTGCTAAACTTTTTTCTGTATTGATAAGTAAAGATATAAAAAATGTTTTATCATTATAACTATAGACTGTATAACCGATTAGTGCTTCAAGAATAACAAATTCACCTTCATTTCTTGGAGTAATAAATGAATTTTAAATTGATCAAGTCACAACTAAAGGGTGAGATTGTAACACACGGAGATTTTATGAAAAATATTATTTTAATTTCATTAATGTCTTGTGTTGTATTCTACACCAAGATTACCTTGCGCTATACACAACACTGTATTAGCTTGCAGTATACGCAACACTATTCTTGGATCGTGTTACACACAATTTGATAATAGTTAATCTACGCAACATTGAGTATATATATATATATATATTAAATGTATAAATGAAATATGGTTGGATTCTGTTATATGAAACAACGAAGGATTCTTTCACAACACGCAACCCTGACTTGACTTGCATTACACGCAATCACAACCTTCCTCGATAGCGTGTGTTGTACGCAATACTGGGTTTTAATAAACAACGATATATTATTATAATATTGTCATGAACTAGCCATTATGAATAGTGTTAACTAAATTTTGAATTTTATAACATTATTATTCATCTTACACATTTCTATAACATGGTATTAGAACAAAATAAATTTTTCGGGTAAAATAAGTATTTTTCAAAAAATGCAGCTTTACCGCCATTTGATGGCGCACCCACTTTAAATATAGTTTTTGACATGTTTATAAGTTCAATTTGACAAAATAAAATTCTTCTTTTGAATCAGGATATAAAAACTTACATTAGATAAAGTTTTGATATTTTTCCGATAACTTTCATATTTTAATGAATAGTAAAAACACGCTATATTTTAATTAAAAACAACTTTTTTCATCATAATATCTTATGTGGTTAAATTGTAATATTGAATGGTTTTAAGGTATAAATAGAATATATTTTTACCATTTAATTTAGTGTATATCATTATCATTGATTTTACCTTGAATTCGTAGGTTAAATCAATTCAATCTTTTGCAATGTTTTAAAGAAAAACTTGTTTTCTTTCGACAACGGGATTAATTTTAATTTAATTTCTGCAACTTTTTTGTATTGAATTTTGAAAAATGGATTCCATATTTGGAATCAGTGGATCCAAATTATGTTAATAAGCTACTTTTTATTTTTGGGAATTATGAATAGTAACTACGGTAAATTTTATTTACCATAGTTAAAGGTAAATCGGGTAATTAAGGGTAAATATAATATTTTAAAATTACCCTAACAAATGTCAAAATCTTATTGAATGACTAAAAGTCGACCCATATAACCTAAGGGTCGGATTAGATTCATTTAATTAAATTTTTTCAATGAAAATAATTTAATTATTATTAAAACCAAAGAATGTGACAACATGACACTTTCTTAAATCTTATAAGTATAATAATTTTAATCTAGTGATAAACTTCATGAAACTTCGAACATTAATAGTCTCCAGAAAGATAATACAATTATCTACAACATAGGAATTTATTTAAAATTTTTAGGGATTAAGTAATTATCATTTATTATGACACAAAGATGATGCAGTAATTGTCTTATTAATGAAATATTGACATAATTGATGTTATAAATGCCCAAATAAATGTAATTTGAGACTTTTTAGGACTTAAACTAATTTTATAAGTTAATATGGCATGTTATTGTTGATTTAAGTAACTTGGTTCTAACTTATCATTCTGTTATGAATTTCATAAAAATCATGTACCAAATAGTTTCAAAATTGACATAAAATAGTTTTTAAAACAAATATTATATTATTAATTGTTATTTTATTCCTAAAAATCTAAGGTTCGGACAAATGACTTAGATAAGATATTAAATATTAATAATAAACAACTTGGGGTTTTTTTGGCTTGATATAGTAATTTTATTAACCATATAGTGTAAGAAAACAAAAAGACACGGTAAAAGTTAAATTATTTAACTTAGAGTTAAATCTAATTGATAAGGTTAAAATAATAACCTAAACTTGTCTAAATCCTATTGTGTGAGATGATTTAGATCCATCCCCACTTTATCTTCGAAATAAGACTCTTTGGAACCATTATAAACCGAATTTGACCTTAAATATAAAATAATATTTTGAGATTTTCCTAAGGTGCCCCTCTCCTCCCTTATAAAAGGGCACATCCTCCCTCTCCTCCTCACACCAATTTGAGCATTAAAGCTCAGAAAAACCCTGCCAAAATCTCTTCTCCACTTCCCTAGTATCATCCTAGAGGTCCTGGTCTTCTTCAAAGACCATCCTTAGTTCTTTAAGTGGAGTTTAAGTGAAGGCGCGTCAAAAAGAGGTAATATCCATTACCGATCTTTTTCAATTTCTTTCTTCTTCAACTTCTTCTCCTTTAGTTGTTTCATGATAAAGTAATAACATCAGTATTTATTATATACTGATATGTTATTATAAATATGAAAAAACTCTTATTAACCTTCTATCCATCCTATGGAAAAAGGAAATCACCGCGCGTGCGTACGTACGGAATACCGTCTCCACGCCGTGGTGTAATCTATTTTCTGCCACCACCTTAATTGGATGTGTATAATGGTGTAATGAGTAACTATATATGATTATACTAAATTGATATTGATACTGAAATAGTATACATACACTTCAACACATGTTCACGATCATGAGAACGATATCATCGCTCGTGCGTACGTACGGACTACCGTCTCCACGACATGATGAGATTCATTCTCCATGTTAACTATTTAAGAATGATTATAAAGTATATATAAGCAATAATAATGAAATATATGACATTATAAAGCTACTGGATTTATGTATATATATATGTCATCTACTTACTTCCATTCAAGACAATAAGGAAAGGAAAACAGCGTTCATGCGTACGTACGGACTACCGTCTCCATGAACGGTGTGTTTCATTTCATTTATCTATCAATTATATATATATACTGAATATATATGATATATAAATCATGTTTTATATTTTGGAAGTAATTAAATCATGATATAAGTAATAATAATGTGAAGAACAACAAGTCCAAACACCTACGATAAATGAAACGATTTTACCCAAAACGCTTCTTTAACATGGAATTTACAAAAGAAAGGGTAATATAAAGTCATAAGTGAACCATATATGATATCATAACAATTAATATGATTCTGTAATAAGTTAATTACATTATTTAAATCATTATACAGGAGGTTCGGACACTTACGAAGCAAATCGGACTTAAGGTAAGGGAAATATCACAATCTCATTTTTATCCGAGATTGTTTATACTTTGGTATTTACTGGGGTGTATTTTATCATCCACATCCATGTTTCCTCAATATGTAATATTATTTCCATTTACCTACAAATGTTTAAATCCTATTTTACCCTTCGGTGAGTTTTTAGTAAAAGATATGAAAGGAATCTTTTGTCTTTTTTTGTACGAGGTATTTTTTTTGACTTTTCCGACAAAAGTATGCGAAGAATGTTTTTTTTAATTATACGGCATGAATGGATTTTTAAAACATTATTTCCAAGAATATTCCTTTACAAGTTTTCAAGTTTATTTTTAATCAAATTATTTTAGTTTAAAGTTTTATGACATGTTAAGAAAGGAAAAATGTTTTTAAATAAGAAAGGATATTTTCCTCAAGAATTCATTTCAAGTGTTTTTTTCAAAAATATTTTCCATCTAAGATGATGTTATTTGATATATATGTTTCAAGTAAAATTTCTCTATGATTTAAATGGTTTCAATTTTATTGTGATGAAATGATATCAATTGTTTATGGATTATGATGGCATGATGTTTAAGAATCCCATTTTATTACATGGGTTATGCAATGATGTATGATTTATGATTTTGTGGCACACATAAGAATGGTATCATTATGAGATGGTTGGGACCTATATCTCCCTCCAATGCATTGGGTAAAGATTTTATATCTCATGATATAGACATGGCTAGAACGGTAGGTTATACCGGTTCAGTGAAACAGGACTGAAATGAGGGTGACTCTGTTCAGAAAGGGACTTTGTCCACTAAGATAGTCTTGGCAATGAGTCTTGACTAACAAGAAATGATTCTTTGTGATTATGTGTGAATGCCACAAAGTTTAATGTTTTAAGTTATGATTATTGTGATTACATTTCACTGCCATGATTTACCCCATGTTATGAAATTATGATCTCTTTTGCAGGTTAAGATTTCCAAAAGTTATGTGCTTATGTATATGATGTGATTGATATTTCTTTTGTTTACCCTTACTGAGAATTTGAGCTCACCCTTTTATGTTTTCTTTTCCCCAGGATATAAATAAAGGTTTTAGGTAAAAAAAAGGAAGATCTTTATGGGAGATGTTGAAGATCTTTCACCAGGATTAAGAGATTATATTCCGAGTTTCCAAAGACACTAAACTATTACGATCCTTGTGTGTGTGTTTTTGTTATGTACTAAGTATTCCGCAAATGTAATGTAATGTCAATGTACGTCAAGATACGGGTCTCTACAGTTGGTATCAGTGGAAAAGTTTAGTCAACCTTTGGAAACTAGGATGCGAAAACATTAGTGAGATCCCTAGAGATATTTCTAAGGTATGTCTAGGGATGTCCCTAAGGATAAGTATACATATAGGATACAGTCCTAGAACTACGGTAACGATCATAGAATTTAACCTAAGATGTTAGACATTGAAGGTACTCCCCCTTTATTATGTTGTTTTCCCTAGCATGATTTTTGCCTCTCACACTATTCTTTTTGGGTTTTAGACGATGGCTGGAACCCGAAGGAACCGTGTTGATCAATGCAATGGACAATGCAATGATTTTCCTCCTGAACAAACAAATGTTATGGGAGATGGAGTGCAAAATCTTATTGCTATACTTAAACAATCTATGAATCATTCTGGACTTCCAAATGAGCACAGAAGGGAAGAATATTCTATTGAGTCCTTCATGAGGCAACGTCCACCTTCTTTCAGTGGGACTTACGATCCACTTGTTGCTGAACAATGGATCAGTACCACTGAAAAGATATTTTCAGTTCTTCAATGTTCTGAACATGATAAAGTCATCTTAGCAGTGTATCGTTTGGAAGGTGATGCTGATCAATGGTGGAATCTTATCAAGAATACGAGGCCAAGAGATGAAATTGAGTCCATGGAATGGGACGAGTACAAGAACTTGTTTTTCAGTAAGTACTTCCCTCGTATTCTTCGAATAAAGATGGAAAAGGAGTTTCTTGAGCTGAAGCAGAAGGATGATGAATCTGTTGGTATATACGAAGCAAATTTTACAAGACTTCCAAGGTATGCATATGGCATTATCATCCAACCTGAAAGTAAAGTTGATCGATTTTTCAGTGGCTTAAAACCAAGTCTTCTAAGGGAATTAGCTATAAGAGACTTCAGTAGCTATGAAGAAATTGTGTGTTGTGCTATGAAGGTAGAAATGTAAGTTGGTGTTACATATCCATCTCATGGTTTTGAAAAGAAACGAAAGATGGAGTTCAAGGAGAAATCTCATAATAATGGTGAAAAGAAGATAAATGTTTCCTTATGCTCAAAGTGTAGAAAGAAGCATGGTGGAGATTGTCTTAAAGGGACTAGAAAATGTTTTAAGTGTGGAAAAGAAGGTCATTGAGTAGCTGAGTGTCGAAGTAGTGGAAAAAGGGTTTCTAATGATGTGAATAAAGAAAACACTACAGAGAATGCACCACCAACACTTCAATGCTTCAAGTGCAAGGAAATGGGACATTATTCTAATAAATGCCCTAATCCAAGGGTTAGTGATGATCAACATGAGCTACCACTTAAGGCAAAGGACAAAGGGAAGTCACATGCGATCACTATTGGTGATGTTGAATATGACAATGATGTGGTGGAATGATTAAGTGTTTATGTAATGGGATTCCAAAATAATGTTGTATCATAAAGTATTGGAATATTTATGTGTTGGTCTAATGTGGTATTCAAAGTGATTGAGATATTTAACAGTATTCATGAGCTCATGATTGATATAAGGACTAAGTGATATCATGGTTTGAGTATATAGAATTTTTAGGATTTTGGTATGTGGAAGGTGTTAACTTTTAACTGCATTCATGTTTTCACTAAGGTTCAATGGGTATTCAAGAGAATACATGATTAAGGACTTTGAATGTTTGGAATGTGACCAACAAAACATATCTTATGATATATTGGGATCAACGATGGTATTAAATCTCTGGTAATCGTTTTCACTATGTTATGAGAGTGGACTGAAGTATTATGGATAAGCCTAATGATTGGAATGGATTATGTTGGACATAAGTTAGTATTATTGATGGGATGTTATAGTAATATAGCTTTAGAAAAAAGGACAACCTTCAGGACGGGCAATAGCCCATCGCATCGGACAAGGCTGTGGGAATCGAACCCACAACCGAAGTGCGACTAGCCTTTATCGCCTACCACTGACCTACAGGAAGTCCCTAGTTAGTAGAAACTAGTTTTATTTTATTAAGCGGTATGATATATGAAGTATAAGTTCATTTTTGGAACCATATATGATTAACCATAAGATAGACTTATAACTTTTCCTAACCTTTTGTTTGAAAGAGATGGAATGACCCATCATTCTATCACATGATCTGCTAACACATCACGAATGACAAATTCAACTTCATTTCTTTAAGAGATGAAGTGGAAATTGTATAAAGAATGACAAACGGTGAGACTATACCAAAATCACGAAAGTATTTCTTCTAATTCCAATTTCATCAACTTTAGGGAAATGATCTTGAAACCCAAAAATGTTGTCCTAGTGCTCTTATATCTGATGAATCAGATGGTACCTTAGATCATCACAAATTTATGGCTTTGTGATTGCTGGCTTTTCCATAGCCATGTTCTCTACCACTCTCCATCAGAACATGATGGTTAGATTTTTCTTCCATATCCATATTTTCACCTATGTGGAAACCCAGTGATTAGTTTATTTGGGTAACCGTTACGTTTCATACTTTTGTTTTTAAAGATTGGTTTTGGTATTCCTTTTTACAATGTGGGTTTCTATTAAAGAAACATTCCAGTAGTAAACCATCTATAACCCCAACTAATTTCGAGGGCGAAATTCATTTTAAGGGGGGTAGAATGTAACACCCGAAGATTTTATGAAAAATATTATTTTAATTTCATTAATGTATTGTGTTGTATTCTACACCAAGATTACCTTGCGCTATACACAACACTGTATTAGCTTGTAGTATATGCAACACTATTCTTGGATCGTGTTACACACAATTTGATAATAGTTATTCTACGCAACATTGAGTATATATATATATATATATTAAATGTATAAATGAAATATGGTTGGATTATGTAATATGAAACAATGAAGGATTATTTCACAACACGCAACCCAGACTTGACTTGCATTACACACAATCGCGACCTTCCTCGATAGCGTGTGTTGTACGCAATACTGGGTTTTAATAAACAATGATATATTATTATAATATTGTCATGAACTAGACATTATGAATAGTTTTAACTAAATTTTTAATTTTATAACATTATTATTCATCTTACACATTTCTAGAACATGGTATAAGAACAAAATAAATTTTTCGGGTAAAATAAGTATTTTTCAAAAAATGCAGTTTTGCCGCCATTTGATGGCACACCCACATTAAATCTAGTTTTTGACATGTTTATAAGTTCAATTTGACAAAATAAAATTATTATTTTGAATCAGGATATAAAAATTTACATTAGATAAAGTTTTGATATTTTTCCGATAACTTTCATATTTTAATGAATAGTAAAAACACGCTATATTTTAATTAAAAACAACTTTTTTCATCATAATATCTTATGTGGTTAAATTGTAATATTTAATGGTTTTAAAGTATAAATAGAATATATTTTTACCATTTAATATAATTTATATCATTATCATTGATTTTACCTTGAATTCGTAGGTTAAATCAATTCAATCTTTTGCAATGTTTTAAAGAAAAACCTATTTTCTTTCGACAATGGGATTAATTTTAATTTAATTTCTGCAACTTTTTTGTATTGAATTTTGAAAAATGGATTCCATATTTGGAATCAGTGGATCCAAATTATGTTAATAATCTACTTTTTATTTTTGGGAATTATGAATAGTAACTACGGTAAATTTTATTTACCATAGTTAAAGGTAAATCAGGTAATTAAGGGTAAATATAATATTTTAAAATTTCCCTAACAAATGTCAAAATCTTATTGGATGACTAAAAGTCTACCCATATCACCTAAGGGTCGAATTAGTTTCATTTAATTAAATTTGGTCAATGAAAATAATTTAATTATTATTAAAACCAAAGAATGTGACAACATGTCACTTTCTTAAATCTTATAAGTATAATAATTTTAATCTAGTGATAAACTTCATGAAACTTCGAAAATAAATAGTCTCTAGAAAGCTAATATAATTATCTACAACATAGGAATTTATTTAAAATTTTTAGGGATTAAATAATTATCATTTATTATGACACAATGATGATGCAGTAATTGTCTTATTAATGAAATATTGACATAATTGATGTTATAAATGAACAAATAAATGTAATTTGAGACTTTTTAGGACTTACACTAATTTTATAAGTTAATATGACATGTTATGGTTGATTTACGTAACTTTATTAGAACTTATCATTCTGTTATGAATTTCATAAAAATCATGTACCAAATAGTGTCAAAATTGACATAAAATAGTTTTAAAAACAAATATTATATTATTAATTGTTATTTTATTCCTAAAAATATAAGGTTCGGCCAAATGACTTAGATAAGATTATATATATTAATAATAAACAACTTGGGGTTCTTTTGTCTTGATATAGTAAGTTTATTAACCATATAGTGTAAGAAAACAAAAAGACACAGTAAAAGTTAAATTATTTAACATAGAGTTAAATCTAATTGATAAGGTTAAAATAATAACCTAAACATGTCTAAATACTATTTTATGAGAGGATTTCGACCCATCCCCACTTTATCTTCGAAATAAGACTCTTTGGAACCATTATAACCCGAATTTGACCTTAAATATAAAATAATATTTTGAGATTTTCCTAAGGTGCCCCTCTCCTCCCTTATAAAAGGGCACCTCCTCCCTCTCCTCCTCACACCAATTTGAGCATTCAAGGTCGTCCAACCCCTGACAAAATATCTTCTCCACTTCCCTAGTATCATCCTAGAGGTCCTGGTCTTCTTCAATGACCATCCTTAGTTCTTTAAGTGGAGGTTAAGTGAAGGCGCGTCAAAAAGAGGTAATATCCATTACCGATCTTTTTCAATTTCTTTCTTCTTCGACTTCTTCTTCTTTAGATGTTTCATGATAAAGTAATAAAATCAGTATTTCTTATATACTGATATGTTATTATAAATATGAAACAACTCTAATTAACCTTCTATCCATCCTACGGAAAAAGGAAAACACCGCGCGTGCGTACGTACGGAATACCGTCTCCACGCCGTGGTGTAATCTATTTTCTGCCACCACCTTAATTGGATGGGTATAATGGTGTAATGAGTAACTATATATGATTATTATAAAGTGATATTTATACTGAAATAGTATACATACTCTTCAACACATGTTCACGATCATGAGAATGATATCATCGCTCGTGCGTACGTACGGACTACCGTCTCCACGACGCGATGAGATTCATTCTCCATGTTAACCATTTAAGAATGATTATAAAGTATATATAAGAAATAATAATGAAATATATGACATTATAAAGCTACTGGATTTATGTATATATGTAAGTCATCTACTTACTTCCATTCAAGACAATAAGGAAAGGAAAACAGCGTTCATGCATACGTACGGACTACCGTCTCCATGAACGGTGTGTTTCATTTCATTTATCTATCTATTATATATATATATACTGAATATATATGATATATAAATCATATTTTATATTCTGGAAGTAATTAAATCATGATATAAGTAATAATAATGTCAAGAACAACAAGTCCAAACACCTACGATAAATGAAACGATTTTACCCAAAATGCTTCTTTAACATGGAATTTACAAAAGAACGGGTAATATAAAGTCATAAGTGAACCATATATGATATCATAACAATGAATATGATTTTTTAATAAGTTAATGACATTATTTAAATCATTATACAGGAGGTTCGGACACTTACGAAGCAAATTGGACTTAAGGTAAGGGAAATATCACAATCTCATTTTTATCCGAGATTGTTTATACTTTGGTATTTACTGGGGTGTATTTTATCATCCACATCCATGTTTCCTAAATATGTAATATTATTTCAATTCACCTACAAATGTTTAAATCCTATTTTACCCTTCGGTGAGTTTTTAGTAAAAGATATGAAAGGAATCTTTTGTCGTTTTTCGTACGAGGTATTTTTTTTGACTTTTCCGACAAAAGTACGCGAAGAATTTTTTTTAACTTATACGGCATGAATGGATTTTTGAAACATTATTTCCAAGAATATTCCTTTACAAGTTTTCAAGTTTATTTTTAATCAACTTCTTTTAGTTTAAAGTTTTATGACATGTTAAGAAAGGAAAAATGTTTTTAAATAAGAAAGGATATTTTCCTCAAGAATTCATTTCAAGTGTTTTTTTCAAAACTATTTTCCATCTAAGATGAAATTATTTGATATGTATGTTTCAAGTAAAATGTCTCTATGATTTAAATGGTTTCAATTTTATTATGATAAAATGATATCAATTGTTTATGGATTATGATGGCATGATGTTTAAGAATCCCGTTTTATTACATGGGTTATGCAATGATGTATGATTTATGATTTTGTGGAACACATAAGAATGGTATCATTATGAGATGGGTGTGACATATATCTCCCTCCAATGCATTGGGTAAAGATTTTATATCTCATGAGATAGACATGGCTGGAACGGTAGGTTATACCAGTTCAGTGAAACAGGACTGAAACGAGGGTGACTCGGTTCAGAAAGGGACTTTGTCCACTAAGATAGTCTTGGCAATGAGTCTTGACTAACAAGAAATGATTATCTATGATTATGTGTGAATGCCACAAAGTTTCATGTTTTAAGTTATGATTATTGTGATTACATTTCACTGCCATGATTTACCCCATGTTATGAAATTATGATCTCTTTTGCAGGTTAAGATTTCCAAAAGTTATGTGCTTATGTATATGATGTGATTGATATTTATTTTCTTTACCCTTACTGAGCATTTGAGCTCACCCTTTTATGTTTTCTTTTCCCCATGATATAAAGAAAGGTTTTAGGTAAAAAAAGGAAGATCTTTATGGGATATGTTGAAGATATTTCACCAGGATTAGAAGATTATATTCTGAGTTTCCAAAGACACTAAACTATTACGATCCTTGTGTGTGTGTTTTTGTTATGTACTAAGTATTCCGAAAATGTAATGTAATGTCAATGTACGTCAAGATACGGGTCTCTATAGAGATGTTCCTTATGGAATGGAATGGAGTCAAGTAAGTATATATTCTCAAGAAAATTATTCAACATTTGGATAAGGGTCTTGAATAAAAATAATAAATAATAAATAAATTTTAATTATATAGATTATTAAAATATTATGAATCAAAAGTATGCACTTTACACATGACCACAAGTTAAAAAAAATTGACTATTGCTTCTTTGGCATCAGCTTTAGTAGCCATTCCATCCCTTTCTCTATTGAATATCACCCCCTTTACACCAGCAGTCAACATCCCCTCTTGGATGCTAAAAATTTCTCTGACTCTCATATCATATATTTTTAATAGGGGATTCTTTTAATGAAGTGCATTATAGATCTACAGATGCTTTATCATTACAAATATTTCCAGAGATCTACAAGAAGTTTTCATCCATAGTTTAAGAAGTAAAAAATATGGTGGTTGAGGTTCCTTCCCCAAAATTTAATGAATCCTTATAACATGAAATGTGGACCCTGATGGTGAGATTTGGTGATGACAAACCATCCCTTCCCATATTTTGGGTTGGATTCTATAGAAAGTGTCTCTTCTTAGAATCAAAATTCTTTTTGGGTGGTTTTAAATTCAAGGGATTATTATCTTCAAGCATGGAGTAAAATTCCTATATCTATAGGGTGCTTTCATTTCAACCTTTCCCATTGGGTGATGGAGTCCCATTTTGTTGGGGATTTTTCGAGTGTGGTTGTTCAGATTTCCCAACTAGTTCCACCACTTCTATTTAAGAATGATGCTTTTTTAAAGTCCATCAATTAAAATCTCAGGATCTTTCTATATGTGGATGGGCACAATATTCTCCATTAAGAAGATTCAATGCCTCATATTTTTATCAATATAGACATATCTAAATATCTTCTGGACTGTATTTTTCTTCTGGATTAGGTTTAATTTGAATGGAGACAAAATTTGGTTTACCCCTTGCCTCCTATAATTTGTCTTTCTGTCAGATTCAAGGACTATCCTTTCTAATATATAGAAAACATGGCCAAGGTGAATCTAGTGGGAGGTCGTAGGGCCCCTAAAAATATTACTTCTCTGATAGGAAAGAGGAGGATTCTCACAAGTATGGTAGAGAAGTTCAGTGGACAAGTGCTTTCAAACTGTTTGGATGCTTCTGATCAATGATACTCAATGGATCGGGTCTCACACTAAAAATACTCTGGTGATAGTGTTTCATGTTTCCTAGATCTAGTTCCATGCACAACACCAACCCCTTTCTCTCATAATTATGGGATCTCTTAAGCTAAACCTAGATTTCTTCTCTATAAATATAGGGGAAAAGGTGTTTTTCCTACTTATCTATTCATGTTTTCCCTTTCTGCGACTTAGGTCCTTTTAATCAAGAATGATCCCTGGATATTCCTCTCATTGAGTTTTCTCTACATGCATAGGATCCCCAAACACCCACAAACTATTCTCCATCCCATCCTTCTCACATAGTACGTCCTCAGTCAAAGAATTCTCTTGATTTAAAATAAACATGTATGAATACTAATTTTATTTCCAAGTCCATTTCATCCAATTATTCCACGGAAGGATATTACAGTGTGCTGAGGGGGCTAAAATTCAGACCCAACATTCTATGTCCTCCAGTCTTATATTGTCTTATATATTTTTCAGTGGGGTGTGTACTAGATATCATTCTAGGAACTGAAGATACCAATATAATCCTTAGATTATAGGTGCCATGTTTCCTGGGGCCAAATACAAGAAGTGTTTTTCAATGATATATTTTCTAATATGGAATTACTGAGGCTTAGTATATTGCGTAAAAATAGACTTCATAGATATGGAATTCCAAAAATCATTCAGTTTCTCTCATTTTTATCCTAGAACCCTATCAAATCACTAATAAAATACAATAGTTCGCACAGAAGATCTAAATGTGTGGATGCATTCATGATAATCCACACAACCCATATATATGGCTTGTTTGGAAATATATCTTCCTAGTAGATCTGGTTAATGCATTCGAGAAAATGGCCATATTGAACATTTATATAGGGTTTCATATCTTATAAACTTCCTTTGTATACATTATTTGTGATGCACATATAGAATATATGTTTTGGCATGATCTAAAATCCTTTGATCAATGTGATTTTTCATGCATCATGTGAGGTGATTTAATATATTATGGCTGACTTGAAGGAAAAGAAAAGGAGGGGTGAGTTTCCAAGGAAGTCCAGTGGGGTGTTTGTATATTTCATGGCTCAAATAGGCATTAAATATATGGTTTGTCTTGGATAGTGAATAATGTGGTGCAATAACCAGAAAAGAGATAATCACTCCTGATTTCACCTTGATAGGTGTTTGTACAATGATGATTCTATTGAATCCTTTCCAAAAGCTATGGTTACCCATCTTGTATGTTTCCATTAAAACCATTCTCCCCTATTTGTTTCCCTATCCTCTAGGTATTAAAGATGAGGACATTTTAATTTCTCACAGTCATGGACTAGAATTCTAGTATATGATCTTGTTTTAAGTGACTCATGGAACAAGAAAACATTGGTAAATGCATGGATGAGGCTTCATATTAAGATTAGACATCTTATATGTGACCTCCTCTCATGGATCAATAATCATCCCCCATGATTCCAATACATAGATGCAGTTAAGATGGAAATTGAGCATATGTAACTTATTCTTGAGAATGATTTGAACGATGCTTTGTTCAGTGGTCTTTCAAGAAATAAGGAAATCTTAGTGGGTTTGATACTAAGGCTTGAGTGACTGGTATGTGAATAATCTAGAATAAATTGTATTCATGAGGGTGATAGAAATATCTCATTCTACTATGCTGGTGTGAAGAGGAAATTATGGATAGACAACCCCAATATATTGATGGATAATGGTTCATATGTTGATTAATAGGACGTATTAGGGGGAATAGAAGAAACATATTATGAATCTCTAATAGCTATCCCCAATCCTCACTTGAGTGAGGGAGACCTAGGGAGTTAAACTAACCTCTTCGATGTGATTTTATCCTCAATTTTCAGTGCTGTCAATGAGCTCTTAGAAGCAGTACCCGAGGAGGTAAAAGTTAACAAGGTGATGTGGGGTCTCAACCTAAATAGTGAACAAAGGCTTGAGATCATTTTAAGTCCATATTCAAAGCCTCCAAGGATGTGGTAAGGCATGATATGGTGAGGGCTATTCTTGAATTATTTTAGGGTGGAATATTGCCTCATGTTTCCCATTCCACTTCTCTACTCCTCATTCCAATGTTTAAGGAAACCCACCATCTACAACATTGTCAACCAATTAGAATATGTAACTTCTCATTTTATAAGACAAATAGTGTAATCAATCATAGATTGTTGGATCATATTCCCTGTTGGATATCATAATAACATTATGGAATTGTTAATGGAAAGATGATAATAGGAGAAATTTATATGGAATAGGAAGTGTTTTTTAATATAAAAAACAATTTCCTTAGATCAAAAATGTTAATTAAGGTAGACAAGGATAATACTTGTGATATAATCAATTGGAAATTTGTCACTAAGGTGTTAAAAATATGGTTTTTTCTTCATTTTCCACTAATCACATTTTTAGATGCTTGAACTCATCATGGTTGGCCATTTTCATTTTAGGGAAGAATTATGGGTTTTAAAATATATGTGTGGGCTCTTCATAGTGGATCCCATATCCCCAAATATCTTTATTCTTTCTCGTTATGTCCTCAGTAGGAACACAAATAGGAGTATATCGAGTGGAATTACTATTTTATATCAATATAGGGTTCTCTCTATTTTCTTCACTCGTATCATCTTTATGGATGACACAATTATATTCACAAATTCTAGTAAGAGTTTAGTTCGTGGTATGAACAAGTTTGATGAAAATTATTGAAAATGGAGAGTCTATATAATCAATTGAATGAAGGTCAGTCTCTATATATCAAGTAGATGTCTAGAAAAGAGGATAAGTTCACTTTATAGTAGTATGGGTATCCAACAAATGAGTTTCAACATGGAATACCTGGGGGTGCCTATTTCCTCATTTAGATTGCATATATATCACTTCAGCCAGATATTGGGAAGGATTACAGGTCATGTAATGAACTATAAGTACATATATTTTTCTTTCAGTGGAAGAATAACTATGGTTAGTAGTTTACTTGTGCCAATAACAGTTTATTCTCTATTTGTGATTAGAGTACTAAAAGCATCCATCTCTAATATTGATAGGATTCAAGCACCATTTATCTAGGATGATAATGAAGATAAGAAGAATAATTTGGTGCCTTGTAAGAGAGTGAAATGATCAATGGTGGATAGAGGTATAAATGTGAAGAATATCATGGATACCCTATATGGAATCAATGAAAAACTCTCATGGGTGGTGGTTGAGGAAAGAACCCTTTGGGTAAGAGCTATAGGGGTTCACAGTTGGGGGGCAATGGATGTAGTGGGAGGATCATTTTGGACCATGTTTTAGTCTCATTACATGACTCTTAAATTCCACTCTCTAGGGATTGTAGGGGGGATATATATCATTTTGGAACCAAAATTGGGTTGTTTCTGAGCTCGGTTTTCTAGGGTGTCTAGAAATGGATATCACCTTCTAGAAGGCAAGAAAAAAAATGATATTCATTAACATAGTTCTAGAAAACAAACAACATGAGATCATTAATATCATTGATGTTAACGATGATCTAGATATGTGTCTTTTTACAAAGTCTTATTTAGGGGACTTCTAGGTGAATGAATTTAACATATTTATGACTTATTCAAGACAATGAGATACTTGGGGTGTTCTTATATGGTGTAAAGAGGTTATAAAAAAATATAATTTCCTTGAATAGAGGATTATAAACTGAGTTATACCACTGAATATAATATTAAATTAATCGGCATCATCATGGTATCTAGGTTTATGTGTTGCGAAAAATGATGTTAGAAATGCTCAAACCACTTTTTTAGGGAAATTGGTCTCATATGATCTAAAGCATCGTTTTTTATTTTATAGGTATCCACTTGTATGAACTTATGAGTACATCCTTTCATGACAACCGGTTCTAGGGAGTGAAACAATATAGCTCTAAAAGAAATTGAAGAGTTGTAGTATTGATTGTAGGGTGTTGGTGCATACGGACACCAAGGAATAATAGGCATTTCAATGGTGGTTTCTTCTCCAGTAAGACATTGGTGATCAGAAAAAATTCTATTGATTGACATGAAGAGTCTTATGAAGAATTGGAAATATGTTTCCACCCTCTAACCACTACAGATAGGCATATCTTCTTCCCCTTAGTTTGTGGTATCTTTTAGGGGCACTAGGTCTAGTGGATTCAGATATTTTAGGTAAAAAACATAACACAGGTGGATCATGTTCCATGGGATCAATACAAGTAGGTGGTGTGGTATATGATTCTAGGGTTAATGTGATTTTTGTATACTGTATGTATTTTTGGTGTGGGAACTCCCTTAAATTTGAGGCCATGGAAATTCTCATAGGAATCCTTCTCTATAGACAACAAAATGCGAGTTTAATGGTGGTGGATGTAGATTTATTAAACCTTTATAGTTCCCTAAATAATTAACGTGGATATCCATGGTCAATTACATACATAGTGAGAAGTTTTAGGGGTCTTACTTACAATCAAATAGAGGTCCTACTTATTTTTCATGAAGGTAACAGGGTGGCAGATTATATCACCCCATACTAAGTCAAGAAGGTGATATCATCTACTGTCCTAGTAAGATTTTATATCCATATGAGTGGGTGAATATTGATTTAGTTAATTCCCTTGGGCTTCATCACTTCAGACAACCTTAAGGGGTCGTGCATGTGTTCTTTCTATTTATCATATTTATTGTCTTTTTGGTCTTTGTGTTCTTTTTCTTATATAATAAATAAATTGATGATGATAATGAGGATAAGGTGTTTGAAAAAGTATTTTATCATAATACCTTTATTTATGATGAATGGATGGTATTTTTACTAATCACATTTTTATAGTTGGAATATCCTTAAATTTCTATTAATCATTCTGTTTCTTATGATCAATGACTTAAATAACTCTCTATAATTATTTATTTTTTTCTTCCTTTTCCACATCTTCACTTTACACCTCTTTTCTCCTATGTGTAAACCTAGTTTTGAGTTACTTAGGTAACCCGTGTGTTTCCAAATTACCCTATTTAATGGACATTTTATTATTTTTTTTGAAGTGGTTTTATATGAAATGAATTTTCATGCATTAAATCCTTGAAAACCTAGATGAATCTCAATGGTGAAATCCGTTTTAAGGGGGTAGAATTTAATACCCTGAGTTTTTATGAATTATTATTTTTAGAATAAATTAAAATTCATTGATGGATTGAATTTAACACTACACCGTGATAATATTGACTTATATAAAACACCAATTTAATCTTTAAATACAAGTAACACTGATTTTAGATTGTGGTACATGAAACACCGATCATAGATTACGTTACACAAAACACTGAGTTTAAATGAAACATGACACTTTATTAAAATATTATTATAATCATCACCTAGCCACTAGAATGATGGGTATAAAAAGGATTATATATAATCGTAAAATATGGTTTAATTATGTATATAATATTAAATTTTAGGTCACTAATTAAACAGAAATGAAAATAAAACAATTTTGAAAATATAGAAAATCATTTTTGGGAAAACTATTTTTATCAAGCATATTTTAACTTAATAAACCAATTAAACCAATTTTAGTGAATGGTATTAATTATAATCCAATATTATATATTCCATCAAATGTTTTTACATTCATCTAATAGATTTTATAGGCATAAGGTAAGAAAAAAAATCTTATTTTACGCATAAAAGATGTATTTTTCTAAGAGCAACGTCACCACCTTTTAATGATGCACATATTTTAAAACAAAATTTTGAAACATTTATAAATTTTATATGAAAAAACAAAATTTATTTTTGTAATCATAATTTCAAAATTATCTTATTTTTTTCTGAGAAGTAACATTTTTTGATGAATAGTGAAAAATAATTAATTTTAATTGATAACTAACTTTTCTTTTAAATAATATATATTGTTAAATTACATTTTTATTGGATTAAAAGTTTAATTTGTTCATTTATACATATAGTATTCAAATTGAGCTCATTTTAATCTTTTTTATACTGAATTTAGATATAAAAATTGAAAACTTTTGAGTATTTTTTCTTTTGAAACTCGTTTTCTTATCCCGTCTACATGATTAATTTTAAATTAATTTCTTCCACTAATGTGATTTTTATTTTGAAATATAGATTTAATATTTTTAATCATAATAATTTATAATGTTAAATATTATGAAAATATTTTTTTACCAAAGTTATTAGTAAAAATAATTAATAGTATTCCTTAATATTAAGGGAAAAACGAGTTTACCAAGGGACTAAACCATAAACATGAGGAAATTGACATTGAAACATGTAAAAAAACACATTGTATAGAAATATTTTTACCGTAATCCATCATGAAATGAATTTGGGGAATTATTAAATCCTTTTTTAGGTAAAAACATGGGTACACATAACTTTATTTTCATAAATGTCAAGTGTGTCTGCTTCCCCACTTATATAGGGCCACCACCTATTTAAATTTATTCACACTTACCAAGACATTTGTATTAGCCAATATCCTTATCAAAATATTTTACCAAATTTTTTAATCTCAACCTTGAATCCTCACTTTGGGAAGAAACCCAGCCAAGGAAGTCATTTGATACAAACCAAAAGGAGTTACCCAAAGAAGAGGTAACTTTCATCAATGCACATTTCAAGTTTATTTCCTCATCCAACCCATTAATTGTTTCTTATAACATAATTATTTAATAAAATATGTATCCTAAATATACATAAAAGTTTTTATTTTATGGGTATGACCTAAAAATTCACACACTTCTATCAAATGGGATATAGAATCATCATTTGTGTGAATGGTGGACTATCATATCACGAAACGATGTTATTCATTATTCCATTACCACCTATCAAGGTGGTGAATAATGTTATATATAAAGTTTTTATATGATATATATGATATTAATTATGTCAATGATTCTGTAATTATTATATAACATGTAATTTCATGCTTTCCTTTTGGTAGGATTATAATAACGTCATTCATGTGTACAACAGATTACCGCCTTGCAAAGTGTTGTGATTAATTTAAGCTTTACATGGAATGTATTAAGGATAGTTTTAATAAACATATTATATATATGGCATAAAAATTATTCTATAATGATAATATACCATTATTTTTTATTTTATTAGATAATAAAATGAAAACAACATTCATGTGTACGTATGACCTATCATCTCCATGAACGGTGTATCTCATTTTTTATTTATATATTATATAGATTATTATAAATACATATATAATGAGTATATATCTATTTATATTATATTTATATCAATTTTTACATGCTATAGACGTTTAAATCATGATCTTAGTAATATTACCATGAATAGAAATTCAAAACATGTACAAGAAACAAAACAATTATTACCCCAAACATAAATTTAATGTGGAATTGCTAATAAACAGGTAATATAAAGTCATAATAAAATAATATATGGTACTGTATGTATGAATATTATTCTATGGTAGATAAAAAATATACATATATTTATTATAAAATAGTTTTTAACATGTATGAAGGAATTCAAGGATTAAGGTAAGGGGATTTCTAGTATCACTTTTATTTCTACGAGACTTATTTCATATTCACCAATAATTTCTTTTGTGTGGTGTATATACTTAACTTTGAGATGATATATATTTAATTTATTTTATTTATAGATATTATAATTTTCAATTTATTTTATTATTTCATGGATCTCATGATTCAAAATTTACTAAAGTAGTAAGGTATTTCTTTCTCACTTTTATTTTCTGTGAGACACAAGCCATGTTCAAAACCTATTTCTTGTGTATGGTGTGTGTAATTCCAATGGATCTATTTTATGATTCTTATAATGAGAATTATTGTAATTTATATATCCACTTTAGAATCTCAATTTCATTGGGTTACAGTTTCAAATTTACCAAAGTGGTAAGGGAATCTTGTCTCAAATTGCTTTATTTGATACACATGTTATGTTATGCATTATTATTCATTTATGAGGTGTATATATTTCCATTTTCAGTGTTATATAATGAATATAATTCTTTTAATGATATTTTAAGATTCGTGTAATGTTATTATTTCATGGGTATTGTGACTCATCATTACATAAGTGGTATGAGTTTATTGCTATAATCTCATTGTTTATTGGGATTGTTTATGATTGTGTTTACATTAAAGAAATATTATGAATCATCTCTCAATAATATTCATGAATTTTACAATCATCTAGTTATTAATGATATCTTTAATTAATGGTATAATTATTCAATTCTTTTTTACTTAAGATAATTAATAAAATATTTTTAAGAAAATTTAACATTATTTCTCTCTTAGGTCGAAAATATATTTAACTAAAAAAACCTGATTTCTAAAAAATCGAAAATAATTTTAATTGATATTTTAAGATAATTTTCAAATCAAGTAATTTTTAGTTTTTTAATTTTAAAATTTTTTTTGAAATGTTTTTAAAATCTCCCTTTATAAGTATTAAAGGTTATTTTCAATGAAATTTTTTTTCATGATGTTTTATGTTTTAAAAAGTGTTTTTTCTAAGAAGAAAGGATATTTTCTACAAGAAATGTTTCAAATGATATTTTAATATTATTATTTATCTAGGATGACATCTATTGATGTTAACCATTCCTTATTAGTGATACGATCCAAGGAAACCGTTCTAATTATTTCTTTGAATGGTTTATGTTTAAGAGGACAAGTTTGTTGTGAAACCTATTTATCTTACCAGGGTTAGACCATTTAAAATACATATTAAACCCACATATTTTCATGATTTATACTGTTATGAAATTATTTTAAAACCTTTCTATTAATCACGTGTTATGATATGATGAAATCATTACAATACACATTTTATTTCATGGGATATGATATAGTTAATATTTATGATCTTGTGGCACATATATGTATGATTAATATGTGATAGGTGGGAAATATATCTCCCTATAATAAATTAGGTAAAGATAGATACCCCATGATAATATATATTACGTCTGAACCTGATTACATTTTCATAATGTTATGCGTTAACCTGATTACATGATCACCATATTACGTGTGAACATTATTACATGTTCACAATGTTATGTATGAACCTTATTACATGTTCACAATGTTATGCATGAACCTGATTACATGTTCAAAATGTTATGCATGATCCTAATTACATGTTGAAAATGATTTTCATGGACCTAAATTTCATGTCCATAATGATGTGTGTGGACCTAGTTGTATGTCCATAAGTTCATACAAGGGCCCGATTTCCTATCCTCAGCTTAATGAGTAAAATTGTTTCTATTTATATATGTTTAAAATGTTATATAATGATGTGTTTGCCAAAAATCTATGTATTATGCCAATTTTATGCTATCATGGATCATGTTCTTTGATTTTCATATGATCCATGACTTATGAACTGCTAATATTTATTTCATGACTCAGGATTATGATCTTTGATTTGTTGGGTATGGTTTTAAAATGTTAAGATCTTGTTCTCATACACTTATTTCTATGTTATTATTACCTATTTTGTTTGTTTACCCTTACTAAGAATCTGATCTCAACACTTCTTATGATTCCATTCTCCAGGTTATGAAGAAATTTTTAAGTAGTTTTACTAAATGATAATATCTGTTTGGGAAACATTAAATATCATTCACCTTGTTAGAAGATTATGTTCCATGTTTCCAAAGACACTAAACTATTATGATCCTCATGAATGTGATTTTTAAATTTTATGAATATTAATCTAGAATGATTTAAAATCCATGTGTGTTAATTCTAGGTTGTTATAGTATCAGAACGGAGTTTAGATTACATTTGAGGTTAAAATGTTATTTAATATAGAAAATTTAAAAGGTTTAGATAAGAAAAATTTTTAAAATATATTTTAAAGAATATATGGTAATGTTTTTATAAAACATTAGGGGTTAGTATATTAAAGATATTATTCTTACATGAGGAAAAAATAAATGGAATTTGAGCACATTTCTGATCAATGTTTAAAAATATTTTGTATTATAATTTAGTAATGATGATTTTGAGAATTTTTATGCTTTAGGGAAATTTGGAATTGGCCAGAGGAAATAAATGATAAAAATTAATGTAACCATGGTTTATCTAATGATTTCATTGTTTTAATTGATGGTTTTAAAAGTTAGGAAACACTAGAATTAATTTTTCATATAATAGATTAATATGATTTTATTGTATATTACATTTTCTCATATTAACCGTTTTGGTTTTAATAAATCGCCTCAAATTGGAGGAATAAATCATTAGATAATTTCTCATGAAATAAAGTCCACTTCCATTTATTGGATACCTAGATCCATTAATGGATGAAAAATAGACCGAAATAGTAAATAAATAAATAAATAAATGTTTTTCTAGATATGGTCAAGAAATAAATCATATATTTAATTCAACATTTATATTTTTAACTGAAATAGTAGTGTAAACATATCAAAACAGAAAACTAAAACATGAAATTGTTCCTATGAAATGGAATGGATTATAGTAAATTTTTTTCTGATAATCCTTATCTCAAATAGTTTAAATAATTCCCCAAACTCCAAAAATAGGATACATTTATCAAGTCCTATATATAAAACATCATTAAACATTCAAGGTGTAACTTTGGAAACTCAATCAAAAGTATGAACCATATTTAATTAAAAAGAAACATACATGGTTTAAATAGATAACATTAATGAAAATCTAATAATATGGATATTGTGAGGGAGATTACTTATTTATGGGTATTAACTAATAAATTTATGTTGATTCATAGAAAAATATAAATTTTTTGTTACAAATATATTAATCTATACGACATGACGCCAGAAGTGATTGTGGAGAAGGTTCGGGAAAGCATAAACCCTATTCTTGAGGAGCAAGGTGAGAGGATCTCGAGGAGCCGCATGGAAATTCTTAAATTAAAGGAAACACATGACATCAATGGGAGTTGGGATGAAGTAGAGGATGACTACCAAAAAAACCATCCTACAGTCAGGTTTTGTCCAAAGGGAAAAATGTTGTTTTGGATGTTGAAGTAGTTCAACATGTTCCTTCTAGGAAAGTGAGACCAAGGAAGGATTACTCATACCTGAAGCCAACCATGGTTACCAGGTCTCATGGCCCTATGGACTGTGAGTCTGATTGGGATGAAGACTATGACAATTCCTTTCAATGGGACTTTGAATTTTGAGTTCTTTTTCTCATTGGTTCTCCTTTGGTACGAGGGAATGTGTGCTTGTATGACCCTGTCATCCCTCCTATTGTCTTTTTCTTTGTTTTTCGTAATAATAAGGGTTATGCCCTAACCTTTCTTCTATATTAATCTATACTCATTTTTCTCATAAGTAAGAAAAAATTAAAATTTTGAGGACATAATTTCCTTAGGGGGGGAGAGAGAATGTAACATACCTTTTTAAAATAATATATCACTTTTATGTTTTAGTAATATTCAGGTTATGAAATGTTTCTATTCAGGAAATAATTATTTTAAATTTTATAAACATTTATTTTAAGGTATAATAAATGTTACATGATCAACTAGATACTCATTATAGATTTAAAACATTATGTTTACTTCATGACATAAATGTTATATATGTTTTTTTAACATGGATTCTCATTTTGATCAATTTAATGAATTATATAATTATTAGATAATTTATAAATTTATATTTATGTTAATTAAATGTATTTATACTTATTCTCATTACTATTAGAATCTTAAAAATAAATATTCCATGGTACTAACAAAGAATGTATTATTTATTTTACAAACAAATATTTGTTGTTATAAAAAATGTTTATTTTAATAAATTATGTGTTTTATTTTAAAATTTAATATTTAATGTATAGATATTTATTTTAATAAAATAAATTTTATATTTCGAATAATCATGTGAAAAATAAATTAAATATACTTTTTAAAAAATTAACAAAAACAATATATGATAAAAAATAGTAAATATGATGTAGAATCAATATTTTCATACAACAAAATATTATAAAGATTATGAAATGTTTTTTTACTTTAATTTGTTTTTTTAAAATAGTAAATAGATTATTTTAATTGTTAATATTCTAATTCAATTTTCATATAAGTTGAGTGATACATTAGAATTTTAATTTCTTAAAAAAATGAGAGTTTAAAATCATATTGAATTCTATAACGTACTAATTTATAAATAAAAAAACTATTTTATAAAAATTGAAAAATATATGAAATATGATAGAATATTATAAATATAAAATATTATTATTTAAAGGATTAAAATTAAAATTTCATTTTATCAGAGGTTTATTAATAATGTAGGAATCATTTTAATTAATAAGGGTTTAAGTTTGAATTTAAAGTTACAAGCCATTATTAAATATGTTTATATAAATTTATGGAACACTTAAAAAGGTATGAAACATGTATTAATACAATATATTCATAAAAAATAAATTTTTAAAGTTAATAGTTGAATTCATTTTTTAATAGGTTGAGTAAAAATTGTGATAATATTTTAAAAATAATAGTTTGGGTTTATATGAAATTGTACACATTGTTATAATTTTTTATCTAAAATGATATGGAATATTTATTAAATAAAATTTTTAAATAATTATAATAAAAAATATTAAATTTTAATGTCAAAATTTGAATTTTATTTGGTTGGAGACTGAGTAAATAATTTGAACTCAGATTTTAATCAACAGTTTGAGTTCAAGTGGAATTTTACATCCAATTAATATTTTTAAGTATAAAATTGTATTGAAAAGTATAGAAACCTAATAAATTTTTATTAATATATAATACACATATAATAATATATAATAATTATCAAATTAATATAAATTAACATTTTTGTTAAGTTATATATAAAAGTACTTATTGATGTTTGTGTAGTGCTTGAACAACATTAAAAAATTAAAAAATAATGAATTAGTGATATGTTTTATAAAGGATAAGTATTTTAAAAAAATATTAATAGATAATATGATCATAAAAGTTGATATGAAGATTATAACATTAATTCCATAATTACATAGATGTTTTTATTCCCATTTTTAAGTAATAATAATGAAAATGTATATAAATGGGATTTTTTTTTTAAAATTTGTTTAAAATGAGTAAAAATTTATAAAACATATTGTTGATGCTCCTTTCTGTCGCAGAGTCCAGCGAATGGAAAAGGGGAATAGATTAAGCACAATGAGGTTCACCCTTTGAATAACATCAAAAATTGAAAAAGGGATGGACCAAGAACTCATTTGGAGGGTGTCACGCAAGTATCTTAAGCGTCTTGCAAGTCACTTGCGTGCCACATATGGGTCCTGCAAGTCACTTTCATGCCCTATTCCTTTTTTCACCCAAGGTTCCCAGTGGCCTAGCCCCTGTGGGCACCCCATTTCCAGGACAAATTTTCCAAAACTCAGATTCATGATTTGGTCACCCAAGTCTTTTTCTAACGTCTTCTGAACACTTCTAAGGTAATTCTTTACATAGAATGGAATCTCTAAAGAGGAAGAATAAGGCCTAAGTGTTAGAATTCATCAACAATTGTTCACCTAAGTGTCCACCCCTTAAGGGAAATTAAGACACCTGCATGCCGCCTTTCCCTATCAAGGGAACTAGCATGCCACACTTTTGGAAGCCTCTAGGGATGATACTAAGGGCTTGAGTTCAAATTCGCCCAAGTATTACCCTATATGTTATTCATCACCCAAGGTGAATCTTGTTGTGAAAGTCTACTTGCGCAACCAGGGCTTGTATTCTAGAACAATACTTGCGACTCTCATTACTATTCACCTCCTTTACTCAAATCCACCTCTCCTCTTCAAGGCATAGTCTTCAAAACCCTCTTCAAATCCATTTTTACGACATGGTTCCTTTGTTGGATTCCTTATCTGAAAAAAATTCATTGAGAACCTCTCCTAAAACCTCATGACTTACAAGTTTTATGTCACCATGGTTAGAGTTTTCCTATATAACCTCATCCTTTAATATGATAAGATCCTTAACATGGGCCTCCTTCTCAGGATTAAGCCCCAGTCCTAATCCCTTTAACCTAGGCCTCCTTCTCAGGAGTAAGCCCCAGTCCTAATCCCTTTAAACCTGGGCCTTATTTTCATGAGTATGCCCCAGTCCTAATCCTTTTAACCCGGGCCTCCTTATCAGGAGTAAGCCCTAGTTCTAATTCATTTAACTAGGTCCTCCTTATAAGAAGTAATCCCTTGTCCTAATCCCTTTAACCTAGGCCTCCTTCTCAAGAGTAAGTCCCAGTCATAGTCTTGTTTGACCTGGGCCTCCTTCTCAAGAGTAAGCCCTAGTCACAATTTCCTTAAACTTTGGGTATCCTCCTCAGTAGTAAGCTTCAGTCTTAATTATTTTGATTTGGTTTTTCCTTCTCAGGAATAAAACTCAATCATAAGTATCTCTTAATTTAGGCTTCCTTTTTAGGAGTAAGTCCCGGGTTAAAATTCCAAAAATCTCCATAAAATACATATACCTTTATGGACCCTGCTTCTTGGGCAGTCATACATATGTAAGCCCCTCATCATTTCTCATAACTACATCTTTTATGGCACCGTCATCAAATTTACTGATACCTATTATTTCTCTCACCGAGCATGACTCATATAAGCTTAGAGTGTGAAAGTAATCATGACATTTCTTTCTGGGCTATTAACCATGCATAAAACCCATATTTTTTTATCTAACTACATGGGTTATGATTCCTTTTTAACAAGGATACATAGGTAGCCCATCTGCGGGTATGATCCCAACTCTGAAATAATCCCTATCTTTCAGAAGGACAATAAACTTCAAGTGCCCCACTGAGTGGCTTTAAAACAATTATGTTCATCATAATGACCAAGAGATTTCTATATAATGTATTTAAGGATACCATTGAATAATAATCTCTAATATATACAGATGATTCTCCATCAATGAAGATCCTCAAATACATATAAAATATTCTATAAATCTCATACACATCAACCATTGATTGCTAAATCTAAAGGAAAACTCAATTTTCTTACTTGGTGAATTAATAAGGATTCATAAACATGACATAAATCTATAAGAGAGTCCCAGAGTAGGTAATAATTACCCCCAAAAGTTGTGATGAGCCTGACCTCCCATCCTCTCGACCAATGAAAATTCTTAAGCCTCATCTGTCCACAACTAATGAGCACCTACCTTTGGAAAGTAGGTCCAAATGGATATAGAGTCATTGGATGTTTCTGGTTCTACGAATAAACCCGTTAGAAACCGATTGGAGATTTTTAACCTTAAACAAATATGGTTATCCCCAGTTCTATAAGAAACAAAAAATGTTGAACCCGACGTGAATCCTTAACCAAGTTAAAATGATGTTTTACTTATTTGTTAGGCCCCTATTAAACTCAATATGAGGGCCAACAAAGTAGTCAATAACATGAGCGCTCATCCAAAAGATGTAGTCTCGCCAGACTTATCTTGATTATGTCTGCTCTATCAAATATGCACTCTTTTCCAAGATCTCTCTACAACACAGAATATATTCTTTAAAGTTCACACATATGAATGCTTCAGCCACTACTCCCGCTGGATCCTCGTCTACTCTAAGGATGGAATCACTTACTCAGCGTCTTCAATGTTTGGTCTCAAATGCATTGGTGAGGGAATACCGTCAATACTATACCATTCCGACTCTAGAGGCCGCTTGACAATCCCTCCAAGTTAACAACTCACCCTGGTTGTCCGGATAGTGACGACAAGGGATCAAGAAGCAGGCGATGGTAACCACCATCTCCAACCGTTTCGGGTCATTATCCCCAAAACGCAACAACCATTCCCTCCCATATTATAGGGAGGTGAATGAAGAGGTCAGTCAAGGCCTCAGTTCAAGAAGACAGGTGTCCTTCCTGAGGACTACCATCAACAATCGCCGCCAGACTCGTGTGGTAGTGCACCCTCAAAATGATGAGGGTATCACCTCTAGGCGTTTGGCTCAGGTTCCTTAGACCCTAGAATGAAAGAAAAATCATCAGATGTGAAATTAGGCTAACAGGGAGCATGTTATTTCCTTTGTCCCCTCCGAATAAGTCCATAAAACTAACTTGATGGTAAGCAACAAGTGGACACACACACCCGTTCGTTCTAATCCCGTTGTCCAATAGACTCGTCTGGCAGCAACCCGTCAATCCTACCAGGAAATTCCAATGGAGTACTATAGGTAGACACATACACCTATTTATAATTCATCATCCAGTCAACAGGCTCATCTGACTACATCCAAAGAAGCTCTCTAACCAAATATAGTGACCACCTATAAACAGGCACATACACATGCATACAGTCACCAATTCTATCAACAGTCTTGTCTTCCAGTATTGAAGGAAACCCATCAAACATACTTGATGGGGAATATTTAGTAGGCACATACACCATCCAATGTTCATCAATTCTTCCAATAGTCTCGTTTGGTAGCACCCAGAGAAGTCAGTCGGAAAGCTCCGACGACAAATTTAGAGAAGACTCAACTCTCTTCCCCTTTGCATAAGTAATGTCAATATCTGTTGAGAGGAAAAGGAGGACATGAGCAGGAAAATATGCCTACTCTAGACACAGAATGGATGTATATTCCTATTCTAGCAGCTGAAGTCACCAAGCACATTCTGACAATGGTGAAAGAGAAGAAGCAAATCCCTGCCCATATTCTGGATACCTGTCAGAATATTATAACAACTTCAGCGACATCACAGGGAAAGAAGCATACATCTATCCCTATCAGTGGAGTGACTCATCAACATGTCACTCCAGAGCAGATACACACCTCTATTCCAGTTCAAGAGGGTCATGGGACATACTCCCCCATGTCATATGGACAATCAAGTTAGGCACGTACACCCGATTTAAATGGAGATAATCATCCTAAACTGACCATTTCTCCTGAGCAGGAACATACACCTGCCCATAATAACCACTTTCATCAAAAATTGGTTTCCAAGGTGAGTAAGAATGTTTCTAAGAAAAAGACCCATCCAGCACAGTTGAAAAATCAAGAGCCAATCTCCAATAAGGCCATGATCAATGCTGAAGTTCTTGAAGCCCTCAAACAATTATCTATTACAGCTCAAGATTCTACTCTATCATTTCCAAATTCTGGATGTAACAACAATAATTATGAAGGTCTCCATCAAACACTTCCTCATGAAGGCTTGCTTCGTGACAATTCCGTCAATCTCAAAGTATCATCTTCAGATGAGAGGCACGATAACCCTCTGCATGGACAGAAGACTAAGAAGCAGAAAGTTTCATCTTTTGTGGTAACCCACCGTGGTTATCCTCCCCATGATGATGAATTTATTTATGAAAGTCCTCTCCACAGTAGTAACTCTCATTTCTTGGAAAATTCTTCAATGGAAAATGCAGTAATGGGAAATCCCTCTTATCTTGAGGCACCTGAAAATGTGAGGCCAGTCATGTCTGATGCCTTACCCTTAGTAGGTGAAATACTTTCTTAACCAGAAGATATCCCGGGGTGTAGGTCATTCTCCAAACCAACCCTGGGACATCCATCTTCTAATTTGACAAATGGATTCTATACCAGTCTTGTTGAATCTAATGAAGCAACAAAGAAGAATCAGCTTTGTTCCAATCTGGTAGAAGAATCTTCATCAAATCACAAATAAGAAGTGCTGAATATGATAAAACAACTAGCAAAAGGTGAAATACAAGTCATGTTTTGGCCTTAGTATCACTCTCAGTATGATATTCCAGAAATGTTGACATAAGATTGTATTCATGATATTCATCTCAACTTATGGAAAACTCTTTGTCACTTAAAAGAGAAAATATTATCTTATAATGAATATCAAAATCATGTCAAGATAATAGAAGGGTTGAAATGAAAAATTGACTTGGAATATCTCTCAGTTTCCCGACATCCAAAGGATGAAAAGCAGCAGAGAGACCTTAAGCGTTCATGCCTTGGTGTGTTGAAAAGATTACACCAGTTAATTAAAAATAATCCATTTGGTATTCATATCAGGGGATGGGTTGTTCATGGAGCATTCCATTTTATTTTACTCCCCAGCCAAAAAATCCTACCAAAAGTGGTCTCATGCAATGTTATTGCCCATGGATGGCCACATCTAACTGGTTTTGTGTGTAATCAAAGGCTTTCTCAAGAACAGGCCTCAACTAGTTCTTCCCAAAGTCAGACATATAATGAACAAGTTGTCGAATTACTCTTGCATCAAGAAAATGAGAATATCAAATAGGCTTCCTGTTTAGAGCATTCACATCATTAGGTGACAGAGGTGTCAGAAATAATCCAATGGTCATCTGAGCCAGGTGATTTAAGTGGATGTCGGATGATGCATCCATCCAATTTCCAGACTAAAATCTGCAAAATCAGGAGAGATTTTATGAAAGTTTCAGATATAGTAGCTCAAGAGTTACCTCATCTTTCCAGGTTGGGGAATCTTTTAATCCAACCCTCGAGATAAACATACAGGATTCGATGAGTTGAGTAGAAAACATAGGAATAGTTCCAGTCCACCGAACTGGGGACTTTTTAAAATTCTAAATCTTTTCCTCAAAAAAAATCAATCTTCTCTTGATTAGGGAAGAATCCACAAGAGGAACATAGAGCCAAATTTTCATGAAAATACCTCCAAATTACAGTTCATAAATAAGTTCCTCAGGGATCAACCAAACAAAAGGCAATGTCTCATAAAGAACATAGAAGAAGACAATATCGTAGAAGCACTGAAAGAAGGGTTTCAATCCGTTAGGCATCGATAAATGTCATCAATGCCATTGTCACCAATCCCCCAGAACATGAGGCTCACTCAGGGGAATCATATGAAGAAGTTCATGTTCAAGAGGCTATATACACAGTGGCAAATGAAGAAGGTGGGTGTACCTGAAATCAAAGGCTTACCCACAATATATGTATTCCTTCAAATAACCAACTCCCCCCTCTCTGAAAGGCATATAACAAGGGGAAAGGAAAAAATTCAAGTCACCTTACACCCTAACTTTGGATATGGTCAATAAATCTCATTAGAGGAAAGGTTCGCACAACAAGAAAAATAAATAAAGGAGTTAAGGAGGTTAAATGTAGAACTACCTCAAGGTAGTCTTCCTCCGAAGCCTGCTGGAGTTAATCACTCAAAGTAATTTGTTGCAGCTACTGGGATGGATCAAGAATATCCCCCTTTACAAGTACACCCTCACAGGCCTAATACTATGGGTTGTAAGTGACAGAAACTAGTAATACTACCATCAGTGACATTACCGGTCTCCACACCCGTCTAAACTCCAATTATTTCTCCTGCATAGGTCCAAGCTCAACCAGATGTTTCTCAAAAATTAATGACTATCATTGATTCATTAACATCTCGGTAGGAAGATATGGAAGCAAAGCATGCACTAGTTCAACCGGAGAAGAGATCTTACCCAGAATGGGTGAATGCAATTCCTCCCCCATAAAATTTTGTGAGTACCACATTCCCAATTTTTAATAGTTCGGGAGATCCAGAACAACACTTTACACATTTTTTTCATGTTGTGATCCTATGATGGGAACTCGTCAACAAAAAGAAGCAGTTAATCTTAGGTGTTTTGTGCAGTCATTATAAGGACCTGCTTTCTTCTGGTACACAAGCATACAATCTCGGTCAATTACTAGGTGGGAGGATCTCCATCAAAAATTCCTTCTTCAATTTAGTGCAAAATTATGAAAGATGATAGTTTTTTATCTTACCAATTGTAAGCAAATAAGAATGAAAGAGTTTTGGATTTCATTTCTTATAGGAAGGGGTTAAAATATTCCTTAATTTTAGCACTCCCTCAAGAAGAGTTGATGCCAATCTATGTGACAAATCTACGTGATGAATTACGCACATCGTTGATCCCTGTGAGGGTTTCAAGACCTTACTTTAATTGCTCAACAGATTGAAGACTCTCTTACAAATACTAAGGCTAAAACTCGTGTAATTACATCAGTTCTAGGAAATAGAATAGGGAAAGTAGAGACTACTACAGTTACACTTAAACAAGCACCAGTACCTGCTTCAACTTCAAAACCTTCATCATATCGAAGGGCTCCACCTCCTAAGTGTCAACAATAATGGCCGCCTCGTCAAGATGATCAAATAAATCAAAGGTGGAAATAGTTTTAAGATTTCAAGAACAAAGTTTATTCTCTCCAAAATGAACAGGTTCCTGGCTACTTCATCTCGGCTTTGGAAAACAATATGGTTCAGTTGAGAAGGCCCAAAAGGCTAAACAAGGAAGGAGATGAAGACCTCCCCAACTATTTCCTGTTTCATCAGATGTTGGGGAATCCCATTCAGGAGTGTTTTGTCTTCAAATACCTCCTGGAAAAGATGGTGGACTCTAGACTGGTAAAACTGAAAGGTTCTTCAGCCCAGGTAGCATGTGTTACTACTACTGATCTAGAGGAAGAAGGCGAATGGAACGAAGTCAAAAGTAAAAATGTGTAGAAGTATTATGATTGGATGATCATGAAAATGATCAACCAAACTCATTACATTTTACGAACACAATTGAATCAACCAATTGTGTCTTCTACTATTAATGCCATAGAAAACCCCCCTTAATCAGAAGGAAAATCCTCAAAGAAGCAGCATAATTTGAAAAAAGAAGAAAAATCAGAAGAATATGAGTTCGTGTCAAAGCCTAAATTGTCTTTGACATTAACAGATTTTATGCCATCTACTTCAAAAGCACGGGCACAGCCCCACCAAACGGAACAGCCTGAACAGGATAATCAGGTTGAATCTTCATTAGATGAAGAATTGATCTTTGTTTCTGTTAACATGATTCATTTAACAGATCCTTATGCCAATGATAGTTTCGATTATGATTCGCCTAAGTCCCCTGTATCTAACAGAAGAATTATAGGAAGAGATAGAGTTTTAGGATACAGGGGAAGTCATGGATATTCTAGAAGCCATTATTTCAATCCTACCCCTTCTAGAACTGTATATGCGGTAGAAACTCGTGGAAAATCCCTTCAGCGAGCTCAATAAGAACAAGAATGTTCTTCCACACATGGTAGATTCAGTCGTGATGTTGTTATTTTGGAAGAATGGTTAGGGGTCACACATTCTTCCTCTCAGAAAATAGATATACCTAGTTGGTCTAATTTACAGAATCCAGGAGTGTTTCCAACTCCTACCCCGATACGAGATGCCTCTACTTCCAAAGCATCAACTTCTGAGGCACCTGCAAAACCACATTTTCCAGATGGGAAAAACAGACCTTTGGACCAAAAGTATGATGTCTTGAAACATTTGTCCCAAGTACATGCCAAGTTATCAATTTTTTATGCCTTGAATCTATCAAAAGATCTTCGAGAGGTGCTTATTGAGGATTTGTCAAGTTCTCAAGAATTCGAAACTAAAATTGTTGTGGCTGAGGTCTACCATATAGAGAATGATTCTCCAGAATTCCATGCAGTGATATCTTTTACAGATGAAGATGAAGATTATGTTGTAAATGGTCACATCAGACCTTTGTATTTATCTGGAAAAGTCAATGATATAGACATCCGACGAGCTTTCACTGATAATGGCTCATGATTCAATCTCATTCCTATTTGTACACTCTGTTTATTAGGCCTCACAGAATCTGATTTATATCCTTCTACTTTTATGTTATAAGGATACGATAATAATGAACAAGAACCTCTGGACGAAATTACACTTAGAATTCAGTTTGGAGACCTTGTGTCTAATTCAGATTTCATGGTTGTTCATCAGGACACAGCTTTCAACATTTTTTTAGAAGACCTTGGCTACATCAACAAGAATCCATACGTTCATCGTACCATCAGTTTCTCAAATATTGTTTTAATGGTCAAATTGTGACATTGTATGGTGACAAATCCCCTTTCAAAACATGTGAATATCAATATATTGAGGTAGATTTTTATCACATGGAGGGAAAGAAAAAATCCATGGCAAAGAATGTTACCAAAATTAATGCTCTATATGGTTTGGAAAAGATTCCAGTAAACCCATTCATACATGTGAGTAGAGATTATGTGTTGCCTATTAGTCAAATTGATAGGATAGATCTAAATCCAAACACTCTTATGGAATCTTCCATAATGTCAGTTACGACAATTGAGCCAGACAGGATGGGAGAAAATGTTGATGTGCCAAGCAGTGATGAAAGCTTAAATGGAGATGACTTCATTTCATCTGCTGAAATACATCATTTCTATACTTCATCACTCATATAAGAAGAAGTTATAGAAATACCAGAGGAAAATAATGATGTTGATTCTCAAACCATCATCTCCTCTCTACGACCTCAGAAAGACCCTTCATCATTAATAGAGTCAGAAATGGAAGCCTCTTCTTCAAGATGTTCAAGTTATAACTTCTCCCCTGGCCATATAAGTTCTACTTCATTGTCTACTTTGAATGTAGAAATAGAGGAAGTAACACATATTGACAAAGAATAGGAAGATCTCAAAAAGGCTCCTCCAACATTTGAAGAAGGTATATCTACCACTGTGGATGAACTCAGAGAAATAAATCTATGTACAAAAGAAGATCCACGGCCCCACTTTAATTAGAGCGGCCATGACTCTTGAAGAGAAAGAAATGTATACTTCATTTTTAAAGAAAAATTGAGATGTATTTTCTTGGAATTATACAGAAATTCTAGGTCTTGATCCTGATGTTTCCACTCATCATTTGGGTTTTCCAAAAGAACATCGAGGATTCAAGCAATTTGTAAGAAGAATACACCCAACTTATGCCTCCAAAATTGAAGCTGAAGTTGATAATATTATCAAAGCTAACTTCATCAGAGAAGTACAATATCCCAAATTGCTAGCTAATATGGTCCCTGTGAAAAAGAATAATGAAAAATTAGAGTTTCCATTAACTTCAGAGATCTTAATCGGCATTTTCCCAAGGATGATTTTCCAGTTCCGATCACAGAACTCTTATTTGATGCAATAGTTGGCTACGAAGATATTTCCTTCATGGATAGATATTATGGGTATAATCAAATCTGAATGGCTCTAGAAGATGAATAATATACTACCTTTAGAGCCCCTCAAGGTGTTTTTTGCTATTGGGTAATTCCCTTTGGTTTGAAAAATGCTAGTGCAACGTATCAATGTGCCATGCACCATATCTTCAAACCCTTTTTAGGGTAATTTGTTGAATGTTATGTGGATGATTTGGTTGTTAAATCTAGAAAACGTTATAATCATTTGGATGATCTAGAAATAATATTCAACAAACTTCGACAACACAATTTGAAGATGAACCCATTGAAATGTGCTTTCGGGGTAACCTCGGGAAACTTTCTCAGCTTTTTTGTACACCATCACAGTATCGAAGTTGATCCTGAGAAGAAAAAATCAATCCTTGGTATGTCACCTCCTAGAAATTTGATGGAATTAAGAGGACTTCAAGGACACTTGGCCTATATTCGGCGTTTCATTGATAATTTGGTAGGAAAGTGTTTACCCTTCACCAAATTAATGAAAAAGGGAGTCACCTACTAGTGGACTGAAGAATGTCAAGAATCATTCGATATTCTCAAGATATATCTCTTGATTCCACTAGTATTAATGCCACCTATTGGAGGAAGACCACTTATTCTTTATGTGACAGCTTTAGTGCGATCATTGGGTGCCTTTATTTCCCAAAAGAATGATATTGGGAATGAAAACAACCTTTATTATCTCAGTAGGACTATGCTTGAGGAAGAAACTCAATATTCAAGTATTGAATAGTGATTCCTAGCATTAATCTTTGCATTTCAGAAGTTGAGACAACACCTGAAACATCATGACGTCCAATTGGTATCTTGCAATAACCCACTCAAATTTATCCTTAGTCATCTGATGCTTACAGGATGTCTGGAAAGCTGGGAAATTATTTTGCAATAGTTTGATATCCAGTATGTGTCTGAAATGGAAATAAAGGGCCAAGCTCTGGCCGATATCCTTGCTGAACACCCATCTATAGAAGATACATATATAAATATTGAACTTCCTGATGAGGAAGTCTTCTCTATTCAAGATAATCATCAAACATGGTAAATGTACTTTGATAGTGCCTCCAGCACCTCAACAGGGAAGAAAATGGAAGATCCTAAATTTAAACAAATTGGGTTATGAATCATACTTATTTCCCCAGAAAAGGTAGTGCTACCCTATTCCTTCTTATTGTTGGAAGGTGGTACAAATAAAGAAGTAGAATATCAATCTCTCATCACGGGCTTTGAATATGAACTTTAGGCACATGTGAATCACTTGAGGGTAAAAGGTGATTCAGATTTGGTAATCAAACAAATAAATGGGGATTATGCCATCAGAAAAGAAGATTTAATCCCTTTGTGTGATTTTGTCAGAGAGTCAATAGCGGAATTTCCCTCAGAACCGACATTTTCTTATGTCTCGTGATCACAAAATTCCCAAGCCGATGCACTGGATAATGTAGCCACAACCCTGGAAGATCCAAATCGGGACGAAACAATCATCAGTATTGCCCACTGTCGTGTAGTTTCACCTTTTGTTCGAATCAAAACAATGCAAATCAATGAAATCAGTCCCATTCTGGAACCATATGGTCATACTACAGGATGGATGACACCTATCAGGGAATACCTTAAAAATGGAACACTCCCACCTTATAGAGCCGGGAAAGAACAAATTCGGCGACATGTGGTCAATTTTACTCTTTATGATAACCCAGATCACCAAAAAATTCTCTACGAGCGAGGTTTTGATGGAATTCTCTTCAGATTTATTGATGGTGAAGATACAATGGATGTCATGAATGAAGTTTTTACAGGATTTTGTGGTGCCCATGAGTCTGGACATAGACATTCTGGTCAAATTCGATGGCTTGGATACTTCGGGACTTCAATTGTGTGAGATTGTGTTGATTTCACTAAAAAGATTAATTCTTTCCAAGTATATTCCAACTTCATTCATCAACCTCAGAGTTTCTTCATATAACTAAATACTCATTTCCATTTTCCACATGGGGAATGGATGTTGTAGGACCTTATCCTCCGGCAACATCCAATCATTTTAAGTATATTCTTACAACTACTGACATCATTTCCAAATGGGCAGAGGAAACACCTCTAAAAGAAGTTAGTTATAAAGGCATTGTTAGCTTCTTCAAGTCTAACATCATTACTAGAATTGGTGTCCCTCATACCATATTGATGGAAAATGGCACCAATTTTTGTTCATTCAAGGTGTGAAATATGTATCAAGAATACAACATCAAATCCAACCATTCATCTCAGTATCATGAAGCAGACAATGGAAAAATAGAGGCCCTCAATAATACTCTTTCAAACATACTAAAAAATATAGTGGATAAAGATAATAAATCATGGCCTGATAAACTTTTTCATACTTTATGGGCTTATTGGAACACCACCCGCACTACTACGCGGTCAACTTCATATTCATTGGTATATGGAATAGAAGTAGTCTTGCTCATTGAGGTTCAATTCCCTTTACTCCTAGTATCCATTTTTGATCATTCATCCACATATGAACAATCTCATAAGTGATTTGATTAATTGGAACAATTAGAAAAAAAAATATTGTGCACCCGGAAACCCTTGGAAGTCTATCAAAATCGAATAGCATGAGATTTAAATAAAAAAAGTTTTTCTTTGTTCATTAATTGAAGGAGAATTGATATTGGTCCTCAGATCTCCAATGATACCAGGAAAGAATCCTCCAAAGCTTGAGCCAAAGTGGGAAGGACCTTACCTAATACATAAGGTCTACTCCAATGGAGCTTATTATTTAATCTCAATGGATGGAGAACTCATTACAACTCTATCCAATGCAAGATTATTGAAGAAGTATTTTTTGTAACACAAATAAACCCTTTAGTCCTCACTGCAAGACTTTAAACTGCATGGTCCCTTTAGTCCTCACTGTAAGACTTTAAAATGCATGGTCCCATAGTCCTCACTACAAGTCTTTGTACTGCACGGTCCCTTTAGTCCTCACTGCAAGACTTTAAACTGCATGGTCCCTTTAGTCCTCACTGCAAGACTTTAAACTGCACGGTCCCTTTAGTCCTCACTAAAAGACATTAAACTGTATAGCCCCTCTATCATCCAACATGATGTTAAACTATGTCCACTTTTTCGTCCAACATGACGTTAAACTGTTCGTTCGAGCTGCAAGATGTTAAATTTCCAAGCACCCCATGTCTGTGACATATGAAATTTAAACTCTGAAATAGTCCCTTATACGTCCTACATGATGTTAAACTATAAATTGTTAGGGTTATTGTTTCCTCTTGTTTCTCACACCGAGCATGACTCATGTGAGCTTAGAGTAAGCTTCAACCATAACACCCTCTCTAGGACGCTAACCACATGTAAGTCCCAACACCATCTTCAAGTTGTCCTCAATTATAACTCAATCACAAATTCATTCTCAATCGAACTACGCGAACTTTGATCCTTGCCTTCTAGGATGGGTACGTAGTCAACCTATCGAGGTTCAAGCCCAAAACCAATATATTCACATCGGTTCACCTCTATCTCATACGATGTTGATATGTGAAGCCCCCCCTCTGAAACCAATATATTCACATTGGTTCATCATCGACCTTGCTATATGATGTTAAACCATACAGTCCCCCATTGTCCTCGCTGCAAGAAATTAAACTGCATAGCAATACATCCTAGCTACATGATGCTAAACTATGCAGCACTAGTCCATGCATATGACCTTAAACTATTCACACTTTTGTCATGTATGACAATAAACTACAACAGAATCTGACACCCTCAGCTGAGAGGGAATCCTTATTGACATTGATCTCCAATCATGTTATATTCCAAGGACTACGTTCATACAAGGATATTCCCAAACCTTTAATCTTGGATCCAACCATCATTGCACTAAAGACCCCTTTCACCCTTCACATGTACGAACCTAATCTGTACAGAGGGTAATTCAAGAACTATGTATGGCTTTATTCCCTTCCTTATGGAATACGTAGGAATGTTCAAGCATCCCTCGAACCTAGACCCAAGTCTTTAGGCCTAACCCCAAACTCCACTTTCAGTCCCTTTTCTAAAAAAATCTCCCTATGAGCACATGAATGTGGAATGAAAACCCTTGTCTTTATTCACATCAGGTTTATAACAAACACACAATGTGTCTCCCTCATTATGGTCTAAACTCTACGAACCTAAACTAATATCTCCTACACTCTCGTCACACATAACATTAAACTATATTTCAAGAACTATGTATGTCTTGATTCTCATCCTAATGAGATACATAGTGAAGTCCAGCATTTCAATTCGGGACTCATCCACAACATGATTATGGTCAGCATTAGTCTATCTATCTCTTCCATACATTGAACAATACCCATTTTCATGTGTCATACTCCTAAGAGTAAATACTTCCAGATATCAATGACCCTTTTCTTGACTTCTGGTCACAAAATGTTTGATACCCAGGAATTATTTTTCCTGACCATGCAGCATGTGCCCTTAGGTGGCCTTACATAAGTAGTCTACATAACGGACCTGTCATCCAAAAGATGCTATTATTTGACTATGAAACCAATGACCTTAAGTGGAACTGCATAATTCAAACACCCTAACGGGTTCATCAAATAATGTTAACTTCATTATTTGGGGGAAAACCTCTTTTTCACTTATTTATCTTAATTATGATATGTAGGGATCTGCAAAAACAACCATCCTTAACATATTTGTACCATACTCATTTTCATGATCAGAATGTATTCAAGTATATGGTTTATATTTCCCTTCCCTATGTTTGGGTCAGACCTTCATAGGAGTGACATTCATCCAATTCTTTGACCATCTTGATTGGGAATATCCTCTCCATATTCAAGTACCTCTCTCTAGACAGTAGACTCTATGCTTTGGAAAATTTTAATCTCCATAAACTTTCACTGGAATTTAAAAATAGAAAAGTAAAATTTCAGAGAGTTCTTTTTCCTGACTCTGCAACACATGCCCTTAGGTGGCCTTACATAAGTAGTCTATATAACAGACCAGACATCCAAAAGATGCTATTATTTGACTATGCATCTAATGCCCTTAAGTGGCCCTGCATAATTCAACCCCCTAACGGGTTTGTCAAATAGTGGTAACTTCACTCTTAGGAAATACTTCCTCTAATGCATTTTAGCCCTTTTTTCATATCATCCATTAGATTAAAAATTTCTTATGTCATAGTTTGCATGTTTCCCCCATACTTGAATGTGGTAATATATTTTCAAACAAACTATAAAGGAATTGAGTCAATTTTAATCCATTCATTCAAAGCTATTGGACCTTAAACATTAGCCTTTTTATGCCCAACATGCATGAATTTAAACTGCCAACAAAAGACAGGGTACTCATTAAATTGGGAGCTTGTAAAAGGAACTCTGAACAAAAGTTGAGTCCCAGCTTTCTAAATGTACATATTATATTATTTAGGCAATATTGAGCAACAAAAGATGCAATGTTTGTGGGGTTTTTTGTATAATCCTAGAAAAAATTAAACTATGCTTACTAGGCCCATTGGTTTCGATAAGAATATATATATATATATATAAGTAATTATCAAGATAATGAAGGTGCAAATGATTTAAGATGAAATGTCTTTTTCATTGATGCATAAGATTAGAATAACATCCACATATTGGAGTATCTTCCCTTTTTCAAGAATTACAAGAGGCTTTCAACATAACTTTTCATTTGATTTATGGAATCCCAAGCTTCATCAGAAGCCACTTGAAGTTCATTCACTCGGCCAGCATAACTCTTTTCAGCTTGATGAAGTACCTTCTTGGCATCTAGGATGGCTTTCATACCATCTATTTGGACTCCTTCGAATGAATTGTTAAGATGGTCAAGTTCCCCAGAAACAACATCTAACTGTTGATGAAGATGCATCTGTTGGACAACTTTCTCCTTGATCTTATGCTTCAGATCCTTCAACTTTGTAGCATGATATGCCTCAGCTCGGGAAACCACCACCTCAAATTCTCTGATATTGGTCAGCATCCTCGCTCTGATCAAATCTTGACGGCACTTTTGCTCCTACTCCCTCTTTAAGATGACTTGTTTCACCGTAGTATGGATCTCTTGATATCCAAAACCGCCAAGTCCCAGCATGATGAACAAGTATGACAGTCATGGGATCTTTGAAGACAGCTCTTTAAGAGGACTTCAGATATTATTTTCCATATATTTTTCCATGACTTTCGACGTGATAATTTGAGCACCTTTTGAACCTCTGGGTATGATTCAGAATCACTATCATAGGGGGGGAATATAGTCTGAGATTAATGCACTTAAGGAAGTGCCCTGTTCTTCTCATTCCCCCCTGACCCTTGGTACTTCACTTTCTACTCCTGTTGGGGCTGAGGCTGAGGCTTCACCTCCGGATCTAGCCACTGAAATTGAAATCCCTACATATCCAATTGAAAACTTTGGTTAGTTCCCAAGGATAAAAAAATTTGATTAGCTATATTGAAAATTAAGTACAACCACAAATATTATCATCTTTTACCCAACGGTAGATCAGTAGCATGAGAAGGCTCCTCCCCGTCTTTCAAAGCTTCAACAGGATTTTCAGGATGGGTTTTGGGAAGCTCTGTTGGGTTAATCTTCACCTGAGATAGCATCTCTACATCGACAGGTTTGTCTCTACCCCCTTCAAGCATCGGCAGATCAGCGTCTTGCTCAGACGGAACTTCACATTTCAACCAATCATGGTCAGAGATGTAATAGAATATTTTAACAGGACAAAAGATAACACTCATGTCCAAAATCTTTTAAATCACATGGTAATTTAACATTATCTAAAATTTCTTCAAAATAAGGGCCATGTTTCATCATTTCAACTAGCTATATCTCATATTTCTGGTTAGTCTCACTAGTCGGAGCATTTGACATGTCCTCTTGGCGACCATCCTCCTGCGACCTCCGATCCCGAACAGCTTCGTCAGAGAAAATTGCGGAGTCAGTTGTAGTGGTCTCCAAATGTTCTGGTGTAGGTGTTGAATCTAAAGAATCACAAAATGGAAGTCAGTTGATTTCCTCATTCAATGTTCTATGAAATATTGTTAATTTACCAGAAGCAGGCTCTTCTCTCCTTGTAGTAGCAATAGGAGCAGTTCTGGGAACAGAAGCTGGCTCTTCTTCTCTCTTAATTTCTTCAAGAGCAGCCAGGTCAGCATGAATTTTTCACTATTCACCAGCACCCTCTATTATCCTTAGATGAGGGTTAGTCATCTCCCTAAAAGGAGAAATTGAAGAACACCTGCAATCCCAAGAAGTATGAGTAATCTTTTCATGAGTTTGGATTCATGACTATCTGAAGGCTTACCACTACTGATGAAGTGTTTAGCTGTGGAATTCTTCCTTCGATGCCTTTGCTTCTTTGAATTTTTGGGTGTCTTGACATCGTCACCTCCAAATACAGGTATTAGAGATTGAAAATCCCTTTCAAACTCCTCGTCCATGGTTTGCCATCCTGGAGATACCTCGCCAGGCTCATGAGGAGATTCAGCAGCTTCAAGAGCTGTACCACCAGGGTTGTACTGCAGTGAAGGGACCTCAGTAGTTCCTTTATAAACAAGATGTAGGATGAAGAAACTAATTTCCTTGAGTAAAAAAGCTTTGACTGAAATTAGGTTGCAAAGAAAATAAAGAAATAAATTTACATCTTCAGGAGCCACTTAATCATGCCACTCCTCATCTACTGAAGCACCAATCCCCTCAGGGGTACCACGATTCATCATTTCCTTCACCCACTTGGTAATATGAATGGAATAATCCGTGAAATATATGATCATTTCCATTTCTCTGATGTAAGCCCGCACTTCATCAGGGTTATCCTTGTAGTGGATATCATTAGAAGCCCAAAGATTCCCCACTCCAGGGATATGTAGTCCTTCACATATGTCCATCCAGGAGGTTCCAACATCAAAATATAAACTCTTCCATGTATGGATAGCCTCTGGACATAAATATTTTGCATGTGTAGTAGAAAGCCGCGAAGAGGTTCCTACAATCTAGGACTTCAACTTCTTCTCGGCTCCTACAATCACAGATAAAGGATAAAAAAATTAAACTTGTTGCTCTATAAAAAGAATGGAGACTAAATTTCCTTAATGATATAACTCAATAGGAGTTGATGGAGTAGGTCTCTTAACTCTGGAAGGAGGATTATATCTGGTACGAGGTCGCCTTGACACATGTCGTGCCTCGTCATCCCCATCCTGGGAATCTGGTGAATCAGCCCTAGGTGAGGAACATGGTGAATCAGCTCTAGGTGAGGAAGAATCACCTTCCAAATGAAGGGTTTCTTTCCTGATGGTTCTTTTTTTTTGTCCCCACCGGAGGGACTGGATGATTCAGTACCCCTTTAGGGTATAATGCTACATAGTTCTCGGCATACCATGTAGTCAATTGACTCGTTGCTCCAGTAACTAGTACATCAAACACTGCCCTGGTTTTCTCCATAGTTGTCAGCAACCATAGTTGTCAGGAAACCATTGGATGCTACTCTGAACTAACATGAATGGGAGGGGATACAACAATCTGCTGCAGACACATGAATTGGCATGAAAATATATATGGAGCATAGGCCTCGTATATAATCTCTCCATCAGTTCTGGTGGCCAATACACCATCTCTACAAGCCAGCATATATGACCTTAATTCTAGGATAGATGTTCCATAATCAACAAACCTCCCAGTTGGAAGATTTCCATAAAGAAAGAAATTAAATTCCTTGAACATGCTCAGCCTCACCTTGAAATCATATGAATTGAGGGACAATGGAGAAATTTCGGAAAATGCATGCACCGACGACCGAAAATAACTTCTAGGAACTTGTACTCCTCTTTATACAGCGTCTTTCCTGAAGTGAGTGGGGATCCATCCCCAAAAAACTTGGAAGGGTCCCACTATTCTCAATGGATATTTACCCATATAGACATGGAGTAAGCTCTTGTGAATCTTTGCCAAAATCAGGGTGTCCAACCCAACCATTTTTCTCTCAGCCAACTTGGCTGCAAAAACAAAAGTCCCTATCCTGACACCACCCTTATAATCCCTAACTGTTAGAAGATAAACATTGAGCCACAAGGATAAGAGTCCTACTAGATGGGTCTTCTCTGGGATTGTTTGATTCACTTGATAACTGCACTTTTCAAACTCTCTCGCTTCCAGATTTGGCAAGAATGTGCCAAGAGCACCCCTCTTCTCTGCTCAGGGGTAGCTGGTAGGACAAGTAGAGGTGGGACCCTTCTTTTTCTTCTTGATCAGAAACATATCCATCCACTCATCTGGATGAATATCCTTTCTAGAATGAGTTTTTGTGGAATTTTAATTCTTGAGCTTGTGGAAAATTTTCAATAACTCTCAAGCCAAAATAGGAGACTTCTCCGAATCATTCCAGGTCACCTTGAGGGGGATGAATTAATCATACTTGTCACCCATAATTGGAGCACCCGAGAACTTGTAGACATCCCAAAATCTGATGAATACTTATCCATGAGTCATATGGGAAGAATTGGTTTCTGGGCTCCAGCGGCTGATTAGCTCCGGCACAAAATCATCATTCCTGTAGACATATTTCTGCCCAGCCCAGACAACTTCATATATTGCAGAACCCTTCAGATCATCGACAAACTCAGCACTGGTTTTCCGTACCCAATATATTCCCACATCTAAGTTGGCATCACACCTCCTCCAGGAAGGAATTCCCAACTCTTCTTCCATCCCTTACATTGATCCATCTGAGAATTTTGTAAAATAGAGGGATAACAATGTGGCTGCAGCTCAGGATTTTGAGGCTTCAGATCTGGAGCACATGGGCTATGATGCATTATGAATGCCTTCTCCACTATCCTAGCATTGATAAATGATCCTACAACTGAGACATTTTCTAAAGAGAAATTGGTGTAAGTCTGGAACCAGGAATGAGGAATATAATTCTTTGCCTCTGGAATGTTGACTCCTTGTAGATGACCATGGCCATATAAAGTCATGTAAATGCTCTGTGGGAAGTTGACATGATATTTATTCAAGAACTTAGCCAAATATAAGAGAGTGTTGTCACAGATATCATAATAGTCATGACCAACGATGTTCATCATATCATCTAATCTCTTGTTGGCCAACTCATCAGCTGGTCCAATTCTTTTGGGAGCCATTTAATATTCAAAATGATAAAATAGTTAAATTTTACGAAAGACTATGTTTAATTAATACTTGTAGATAAAACTAAAAAAAGTCCAAGGCATTAAGGCGTGCAAGTTTGGTCATGCAAGTAATCTCGTGCAAGTAATGTTGTGCAAGTCAAAATCTTACTGAAGAAGTGTGACATAAAAAAGAGAGTGATTGACCGAGGATATGAAGACACTTCCACAACTAGAGCTGAAAATATTTGAAGTAAGGATGGTTTTCATGAAGTGACACCCATATATATAGGTGATCCCACAACCCTGCGGGCTAGAACTTGCACTCTAGACACTTGCGCGTCAACATCTGTGTGTCATCGAACCCTTGTTTCTTATTTTCCTTAGAGTCAAATCCTCTTTCCTTTTTCAGATCCAACTCTGAGGGGGGGGGGCTTTTTTTACGCTCCTTTCCATCACAGATTCCAACGAATGGAAAAGGTAAATACCTTGAGCACAATGAGGGTCACCCTTTGAAGAACATCAAAAATTGACAAAGGGATGAACCTGGAACTCTTTTGGACGGTGTCGCACTAGTATATTGAGCGCCACTCAAGTCACTTACGCGCCACATATGTGTCGCGCAAGTCACTTACATGCCCTATTCATTTTTTCACCCAAGGTACCAACTGGCCTATAAATAGCCCCTGTGGGCCCCCCATTTCCAGGATGAATTTTCTAAAACTCATATTCAAGATCTGGTTGCCCAAGTCTTTTTCTGACATCTTTTGAACACTTATAAGGTAATTCTTTACCTAGAATGTAAGATCTAAAGAGGAATAAAAAGTCCTAAGTGCTAGAATTCATCAACACTTGCATGCCTAAGTGTCCACCCCTTAAGGGAAATGAAGACACTTGTGCACCGCCTCGCCCTATCAAGGGAACATGCATGACACACTTCTCAAAGCCTCTAGGGATGATACTAAGGGCTTGAGTTCAAAGTCACCCATGTATTACCCTACAGGTTATTCATCTCCCAAGGTGACTCATGTCGTGCAAGTCTACTTACGTGACCAGAACTTGCATTCCAGAACAAAACTTGCGCGCCACCATCCTAGTCACCTCCTTTTCTCAAATACACCTCTCCTCTTCAGAGAATAGCCTTAAAAACCATATTCAAATGCATTTTTATGGCATAGTTCCTTTGTTGGATTCTTTATCAGAAAGTAATTCTGTGAGAACCTCTCCTAAAACCTCGTGACTTACAAGTTTTATGTCACCATGGTTAGAGGTTTCTTATATAACCTCATCCTTTAAGATGAGAAGATCCTTAATCTAGGCCTCCTTATCAGGAGTAAGCCCCAGTCCTAATCCCTTTAATCAGGGCCTCTTTCTCAGGAGTAAGACCCAGTCCTAATCCCTTTAAACCTGAGCCTCCTTCTCAAGAGTAATCCCCATTCCTAATCTCTTTAACCTAGGACTCATTCTCAGGAGTAAGCCCCAGTCCTAATCCCTTTAACCTGGGCCTCCTTCTCAGTAGTAAGCCCCAGTCCTAATCCCTTTAACTTGGGCCTCCTTCTCATGAGTAATCCCCAGTCATAGTTTCTCTTAACCTGGGTCTCCTTCTCAGGAGTAATCCCTTGTAATAATTTCCTTGAACGTTGGGCATCCTACTCAGGATTAATCTTCAATCTTAATTCTTTTTATTTGGTTTATTCCTACTTAGGAATAAAACTCAATCATAAGTCCCACTTAATTTAGGCTTCCCTTTCAAGAGTAAGTACCAGGTTAAAATTCCAAAAATCTCCATAAAATACATGTACCTTTATGGACCATGCTTCCTAGGCGGTCATACATATGTAAGCCCCACATCATTTCTCATAACTGCATATTTTATTGCACCATCGTAAAATTTACTGATACCTCTTGTTTTCAAACCGAGAATGACTCATGTGAGCTTAGAGTGTGAAATAAATAATGACATTTCTTTCTAGGACATTGACCATTCATAAACCCCATATTTCTTTTATCGAACAACATGGGTTCTGATTCCTTTTTAACAAGGATATGTAGTTAGCCCAAATGCGGGTACGATACCAACTCTGAAATAGTCCTTGTCTATCTGAATGACAATAAACTTCAAGGGCCCCACTGGGTGGCTTTAAAACCAGTATGGTCATCATAATGACCAAAAGATTTCTATATTATGTATTGAAGGATACCATTGACTAAGAATATATAATACATACGGATGATTCTCCATCGATGAAGAACGTCAAATACATATAAAAGATTCTCTAAATCTCATACATATCAACCATTGATTGCTAAATCTAAAGAAAAAATCGTATTTATATTTGATGAATTAATAAGGATTCATGAACATAACTTAAATCTATAAGAGAGTCCCGGAGTAGGTAATAATTCCCCCCAAAAAGGTGTGATGATCCTGACCTCCCATACTCTTGACCAATGAAAATTATTAATACTCATCGGTCCATAACTAATGAGAACCTACCTTTTTAAAGTAGTTCCAAATGGATATAGAGTCATTGGATGTTTCCGGTTCTACGAATAAACCCGTTAGAAACCGATTGGAAAGTTTCAACCTTAAACAAACAAGGTCATCCCCATTTCCAGATGAAACACATATATAGAGTCATGAATGGATGACTAATATTATAATATATTGTTTATAATTAATTTACGAGCCACTTACCAATGGTTAATTACATTCTTAACCCTTGGTGAATGAGATGTTTGGAAATGCCGTGAAATGTTTTATATAAGAGCGACTCATTATACATTTTACAAAACACATATAATGTTTTTTTATCCATATTATGCTCATATGTCTTTTTATTTAATACCTATAAACTTTATATAGAGAGTAGTCATAATAAGGAGCCCCAATGTTTTCTTACAAAGGAGTTCCTTAAGTAAATATTTGACTATTCAACGTTTGTATTACCTTCTTTGTTATTTATTTTGATAATATTATTCATCTAAATATTCTTTAATATGATTCAAAACATTAAAAAAATGGTATTAAAATAAATATAATTCAATAATAACTGTACAATAATGAAATATACATGGTCTTATAATTAATCCTTCTTTGTGGTATGCTTGTGTTTGGATCGGTTCAACCACCAGCTTGAACGATAATACACTATTTTCTTAAAAAATTTCATTGAGTATAAAAAACATGAATACTTAATATTTATGATATATTATTCTATTTTATGTGAATTTTATTATTATTTAATAATAAAATACCCTTGATAATAATGATTTTAAAAGAGAACAACCAAATTCTTTTATAAACGTCTAAAACAATCTTATCAAGTATCCTTTTTTATTTTGTTTCAGTTTAATAAATTTTTGAAATCATTTTCTTATTGAATAGAATAAAACATATAACTTTAACCTATTAGAGTTTGTAGAACCATTTAAAATTTATCTTTTACCATTAGCGTTAGACTGGAGTAGTTTAGGAATTATGATCCAAATAACATTTAAATGACTAACCCAATAAATATAAAATAAATGAATGAATATTAAATTATTATTAAAAAATAAAAAATAATAATTACAAGGAAATTAAAATGAAAAAGGTTTTAAATAATTAAAATAATTTGATTATTTATTAAGATACAAGATATACAATGTTAGTCGTGACTCGAGGTAAGGGGAATCTTAACTCAGTTTCATTTCATTGATTTATATCCTTTCATCATTTGATATGTTATTTTAGTATTATGTATATTCTACCCTTTTATATTTTTAATATTTTTATTATTATTGTATGAGGAATTAATTTTCTATCAAATAATTTCTTTCTTGTATGATTCTTAATTCACCTGTTATGATCATTGCAAGTAGTTTTTTAATCCTTTCCTCGATTGATTTACAATCTATATATTTATGTTTCTTTTAATTATTTTTATAATTTTATTTATGAATATATATTTATATATTATTATTAACCATCATTCATCCATATTTTAGGTTTATCTAATATTTTCTTCTCAACATAAAATTAGTTCAACCATTCTATTTTATGCGTTATCTTTTCATGGGTTAACTTTGATGCTTATACTTACGTATTGAAATAAAGGCACCCATATGTTTTATTCATGATATGATTCTAATAAATTTTATATGATGATGGGTGTGAAAATAATTACATATCCCATAATGTATTGGGTAATATTTTATTCTCTAGAGAAGTTTTGTTAGAATCAACAAATTAGGTTATTCCGTTATGGGTTATTACAACTCATTACCTTAGATATGATTATGATGCCTTAGGAAACATCATTTAATATTCTCTTATATTGACACTTTAATATGAATTTTATTTTTGATCCTATTTTTATACCATTTACTTAATTTATTTAATTGATTTCATGATTTAAATTATATTTATGATCTTATACATGTTCAATTTTTGTCTCTAAACTCCTTTAGTGAAATTTAATTTATTCTATATTCTAATGAGTTTATTTTATTTATTTACCCAATAATGATATTTATATGCTCATTTTAAAATTTCTAATCATTTTTATAGGATTTAAGGATGATTAGGAATGATAATGAAGTTAGAGTTCATGTTATGATGATTAGTCTTGAATGAAGTAAATGAAAAGATTGTGTCTTTAGGAGGAAATGGGTTCTTAATAGGTTTTAAAAGGATTGGTTGTTATGTATTATTAATTACTATGTGTCTAATTCTCTAATCACTAGAATTAAAGGAATTAAAAATATTATTTGTTTGAAATATTATTAGAAAATAGATAATTATGATATGGTTATGTTTACTTCATTACACATTATCTTTATACATGTTACAAATATCGATTTCATGAATAGTGGATGTTTCCATAATCATTTAATTGCATGATAATTTAAAGATTGTATAAATGGGAGTACTATAAAAAAACATGTAATGATAAAATAATTCATACAATAATTTATAATATTTTTACATTCATCCAATATATTTTATAGAGATGATAGAAGAACATATAAAATTTTATGCAAAAAAGAAGTATTTTTCTAAAAATGCATTTTTTCCACCTTTTGATGGAACACTTTTTTTAATCTAGTTTTTGAAACTTTTATAAATTATTTTTAAAAAAATAAAATTCTTATTTAAATGAGGAATATCAAAAATTAATTTGGTATAATTTTTTGTATTTTTTATAAGTTCCATGTTTTGATGAATAGTTAAAAATATATCTTTCTAATTGAAAAAAACTTTTTCATCTAAATAATTTATATTATTGGTTATATTTATTATTTGTTTTAAAGTATAATTATAACACTTTTATATCATTTAATAAAATTTATTTCATTGGAATCAATTTTACATTGAATTTGGATATAAAAATATTTCACTCTTTTGAATGTTTTTACTTTTAAAACTCGTTTTCTCATTCCATCAACGAGATTAATTTTAAATTATTTTTATCCACTTATATATATTGAATTTTGAAAATTGGATTCCATATTTTGATTCATAATTTCTAAATTTATTAAATAATTCAATTTTATTTTTATACAATATGAATAGTAATATTTGTTAACACACTTAAGGGTAAATCAAGTAATCAAGGGTAAACAAAATATTATAAATTTTAAAAAAATCACCTTAATAATTATTCTAATTTTATTGGGTGAGATATTTTTAGCCAAAAAAATCTTTGGGTCTATTTTTAGAGATATTTGAGACACACTTTTGACATTGATAAATTTATAGAATTCTATTCAATAAAAATCAATTGGGTCATACTTTTATTTTTAACAAGTGAAATAATTTTAATATGGGGATATAATAAGGATATATTATACTATAAATAGTAACATTAAATATATAATTTTTATATTCATCATGGTAATTTATTTTCAATTCTTAAGAGATAAATAATTATATTAATGGATTATATAATAATGATGTTGTAATTTTTTAGTTAAAGAAAATATTAAATAAATGATATTAAAAATATTAAAATAAAAATACTTTGATATACTTAATATCAACCAAAAAAATTCATGATTAATTTTACATGTTAGTGATGAGTTAAATGTTTTAGTTCTAAGATATCTTGTCTTAATGATAATTGTTAAAAGTCAAGTAATGAATAGTGTCAAAATTGACATTAATGATATTTTAAAATAAATAATATTGTATTAAATGAAGTAATTTCTTTTGAAAATATAAAATTTAGAAAAATTATTGGTATAAGTATTAAAATTTTATCAATGAATCAATTATTAGTGTTGTGGAATTTTATAATATATATATTAACCCTCAACGTGTAAAATACATAATATCATCGCAAGAATTTAAAGGGTTAAATGAAAGTTAAAAAAAGATAAGGATTAAGAATTAATCAAAACATTTATAATTTTCCTTGGATGAAAATTTTTCAACCCATACTAATCCTATATTCTAAATAAATCTATTTTACCCATTTGGAATATAAAATTAATTTATATTAATTTAATAATTAAATAATTCCAAGAGTGCCCCTCCTCTCTCTTATAAAATGGAACTACTTCTTATGATTTATTCACAATTCAAAAGATATTTTTTTGCAAGATATATAACCATATAAATTCATATATTACCTAAACACATTCTAGTTTCATTATTTTATGGAGAACACCCTCTTTATTGGTGTTAAGGAGATAATCAAATGAGATCATCCGAAGAAGAGGTGTCGTTTTCAATTAAGTGCTTCTATTTTATTACTTATTCCACTTCCCTAAAACCTTATTCAACCATGATTAAATTATAAAACCTGTATCATCCATATAAATATGTGTTAGTATGTTAATACAATTACCTAAATTCATCTCCAATTTCATCAAGTGGGAAAATAATCAATCCTTCCTGTATACAACGAACTACCACCTCATGATCTAATATAATTCATTTTCCATCACCATCTCTCAAGAAGGATTATGATGATGTAATTATGGTCTATATTTGATATTAATTACATATTTATCATTATTCAATAGTAATATAACATCTATGTACCTTTCTATGCACATGAAAATGAAAATGATATTCGTGCGTAAGTGCGAATTATCAGCTTCACGAAGTGATGTGAATAGTATTTCATCCCCACATAACATGGATAATATATATAAGTATTTATAAATGATTAGTATGATAATAAATATATTATTATAATTCTAGAAATATAAAATAATACTCACATTCTTTCCATAATGATCATTGAAAAACGGAAACGTTACTCATGCGGACGTATGACTTAGTGTCCCCAAGATTATAACATAGTCCATTTTTGATAACCATACTTAATGGTTTTATTTTAAAGTAAAACATATGTATAAAAATTATAATAATTTCATTACTATTATTCTATATATGATGGAATAATGAGCACTTTGAATATTGGAATCATACCAAATTTATTTTGGACTCATGTCCCGAATATCGTCAAAACGTCAGACATGAACTTAAATAATTAAGTAATTGTTATAAAATGATAAAAAGTGATATAAAAGAAATAATTAAAATTAAAAATTCTCTCAATAAATTAAATATATAATCTATGTTTATTATCAAGGAATATAAATATTTTATTTTAGAATTTGGACTCAAGGTAATGGACTTCGTCTCAATTTTCATTTGTTGATGCATATTTGGATGTTATGCACCTATATTATTTTTCTAAGGTGTATATAACTTTACATTGACATTTTATATCATGAATTTATTAATTTTTATGATATTTAATGTTTTTTTAAATGTTAATCTTTCTTGTTTCATACGATTTGATAGATTACATAGCAATAAGGTAATTCTTAACCCAATTTCCATTATTTCGGTAAAACTTCTACTTCTTGATTATATTGTGCTAAGAGTACATGTGAAATTATTTTTTAATATATTATGCTTTACATAAACTTTTTTATGTTTATTTACATAGGATACACATAATCAATTAATTTCATTAATAATCACTTCAATGATATGATATTTGTAAGGTATACATCAACTAAAACATCGTTTTAAGTTTTTTGATGATTTATTTTTATAAATCATTTTCTTTCATGTCCATGATTTAAAAATGAATTTTATGAATGTATTTATATGGAAAATAGTTTTTAAAAATTTAAATTTTCTAATTTCTCTTAAATATTTCAATGTGGTTTGGGAAACTTTGATTTAAAAATATCTTTTTAAATGTTATATATGGGTTTGTTATTTCAATAACATGAAATTATTTCTTATGAGTAAAAATGAAATTTTATAAATTAAATGTTAAAAATTGAAATCTTTTATGTGTTATGATTATATAATGGTACTTTGTAATGTAATGGGTGGTTACGTGATAAACCAAAGAAGGTTAGTTATATGATAAACTAATGACTGGTGGGTCCATGATATCCCTCCAATGCATTGATTATGGAATTAGAACATATGGTTATTACATTTTTAAGAGTGTAATGTATGGAATTCGACCATATGGTTACTCAATATAAATATAATTATGTCCCATGATACCTTTATGTGTTATCTATGGTTGCTTTGGGTTTATGGTAATCTTACGATTACAAAAAGGTTAAGAAATGAGTTTATTTTCAAAGGAATGTTTTTACTATTTCTTAAGGGTGAAAAGTATTACTTTATGATAACGTTCTCATGGGTTTCATGTTTTCACATGAATAACAGTTTCCCTTCATTTGGTATCTCTTATAAATCTTTTTATGCTCATATGATGTTTTTAAATATTTTCCATGGGATTTAATAATGGGTAATGGAATAGAAGGATTCATTTTGAAAGTAAATAAGATCTACCATGAATGAAATCATGAGTTATATTAGATGTTTTATAATATGAAAGAAATTGATACTTTTTTGTAGTTTCTTCTATGAATGTGGGATGTTATTTATGAATTATGAAATCATTATCAAAAACACTAAACCTTAAAATATCATAATAAGTAAATAAGGTAATTTTCTTGACTAAAAATCTACATTATGTAATGTTTAAGGATAGGTCCTTATAGGTACACCATGTAATTTCATATATCAATGGACTTATTAAAGTATTAATTTCACTTCACTAACACTTCCATTTCGTTAACATGCTTTTTTATTTTCCAACACACAAACCACAAAAGCAATTCATAATTAAAATTCCTTTGGAATTTCTCTATATTAAATACCCTCTTAAAACTCCCTTCATCACTAGATGATTTTTTAAAATTATTTTATCGTGAAATATAATCCTGAGCACCTTCATCCTATATGTTCTCTTATTCCAATTCATTTTCCTAATCCAATGATGACATATATTTTATGATAAAAAATAAATTTATTTTATAAATAATTTTCCTTGAAATTTAAAAATAAATATATTTCACTAGGATAACTTGATACCATATTTTATTTTCATTATGATATTTTAGTTTAATCTTCATCATCTAATTCTTTGTTTTTCTCTTAGTAAATTAATAAAAATTGGACAATCATTTCAAAATTATAACTATGGAATATATGTTTACCTTTACACATTACTTTGATTATGTGAAGACCTAGGTAATTTAAATAGTAATAAAATTTATTGATTTATTAATATTCATGAAAATATTTTATGGATTCATATTCATTATAATATTTTTACATAATTTTTCAAATAAAAAAATAAAATTGTTTAATCCCATCTAAAGTTCTTTCAATGAATTATATAGTTTTACTAAAAAGATTAATTTATAAATTTTAGAAATTTAATTTTATAAAATGGTATTTATTTTTTATATCATAATATAAAATTTATCTTAGGGTGAATTATTGGTATATTTATGAAAAGAGTGATTTTTGGGTAAAAAGTGAAAATATCAATTTTTATAAAAACTATCATTTCATTTCAAGTTTTAAAAAAGTATCATTATATTTTGGATGTTTTTTAAAATTAAATTTTTCTATTTTAATAAAAATAATCAAAATTTTCCATATGAATCAACTTTATACTTATTTTTTGCATAAATTCATCTTAAGGCTTAAAAATGCATTTTTTGAAAAAACATTTTTTCATTGCATTTTTCATTCTTATATTAAACTTTATTTCTTCCATTTATACCAATTTGATATTAAAAATTGGGAATTATATTTAAAATTATGAGGATTAAATTTAATAATTAATTTAATAAATAATAGATAAAAATAATAAATAATCAATAATCAATAATCAATAATCAATAATCAATAATGAATAATAAATATTAAATAATAAATAATAAATAATAAATATTAAATAAATAAATATAAATAAATAATAAATAATAATAAATAATAAATAATAAATAATAAATAAATATAAATAATAAATAATAAATAAATAATAAATAAATAATAAATAATAAATAAATATAAATAATAAATAAATAATAAATAATAAATAATAAATAATAAATAATAAATAATAAATAATAAATAATAAATAATAAATAATAAATATAAATAATCAATCATCAATAATCAATAATCAATAATCAATAATCAATAATCAATAATCAATAATGAATAATAAATATTAAATAATAAATAGTAAATAGTAAATAAAAAATATTAAATAAACAAATATAATTAATAAATAAAAAATAAAAAATAAAAAATAAAAAATAAATATAAAAAATAAATATAAATTATAAATAAATATAAATTATAAATAAATATAAATAATAAATAATAAATAAATATAAATAATAAATAATAAATACATATAAATAAAAAATAAATAAAAATAAATAATAACTAACAACTAATAAATAATAACTAATAAATAAATATAAATAATAAATAATAAATAATAAATAATAAATATATATAAATAATAAATAATCAATAATCAATAATAAATAATCAATAATAAATAATAAATAATAAATAATAAATAATAAATAATAAATAATAAATAATAAATAATAAATAATAAATAATAGATATAAATAACAAATAATCAATAATCAATAATCAATAATCAATAATCAATAATAAATAATAAATAATAAATTATAAATTATAAATAATAAATATTAAATATTAAATAAATAAATATAAATAATATATAATAAATAATAAATAATAAATAATAAATAAATATAAATAATATATAATATATAATATATAATATATAAATATAAATAATAAATAAATATAAATAATAAATAATAAATAAATATAAATAATAAATAATAAATAATAAATAATAAATAAATATAATTAATAAATAAATATAAATAATAAATAATAAATAAATATAAATAATAAATAATAAATAAATATAAATAATAAATAATAAATAATAAATAAATTTAAATAATAAATAATAAGTAATAAATACATATAAATAAAAAATAAAAAATAAAAAATAATAACTAATAAATAATAACTAATAAATAATAAATAAATATAAATAATAAATAATAAATAAATATAAATAGTAAATAAATATAAATAATAAATGATAAATAAATATAAATAATTAATAAATATAAATAATAAATAATAATTAATAAATAATAAATAATAAATAATAAATATTAAATATTAAATATTAAATATTAAATATTAAATATTAAATATTAAATAAATAAATATAAATAATAAATAATAAATAATAAATAATAAATAAATATAAATAATAAATAAATATAAATAATAAATAATAAATAAATAATAAATAATAAATAATAAATAATAAATAATAAATAATAAATAAATATAAATAATAAATAAATATAAATAATAAATAATAAATAAATATAAATAATAAATAATAAATAAATATCAATAATAAATAATAAATAATAAATAAATATAAATAATAATAATAAATAAATATAAATATTAAATAATAAATAATAAATACATATAAATAAAAAATAATAAATAATAACTAGTAAATAATAACTAATAAATAAAAATAAATAATAAATAATAAATAATAAATAATAAATAATAAATAATAAATAATAGATATAAATAATCAATAATCAATAATCAATAATCAATAATCAATAATCAATAATGAATAATAAATAATAAATATTAAATATTAAATATTAAATATTAAATATTAAATATTAAATATTAAATATTAAATAAATAAATATAAATTAAAAATAAATAATAAATAATAAATAATAAATAATAACTAAAAACTAATAACTAATAAATAAATATAAATAATAAATAATAAATAATAAATAATAAATAATAAATAAATATAAATCATAAATAATAAATAAATATAAATAATAAATAAATATAAATCATAAATAATAAATAATAAATAATAAATAATAAATAAAGATAAATAATAAATAATAAATAATAAATAATAAATAATAAATAACAGATATAAATAATAAATAATCAATAATCAATAATCAATAATCAATAATCAATAATGAATAATAAATAATAAATATTAAATATTAAATATTAAATATTAAATATCAAATAAATAAATATAAATAAAAAATAAAAAATAATAAATAAAAAATAAAAAATAAAAAATAAAAAATAATAAATAATAAATAATAAATAATAAATAATAAATAAATATAAATAATAAATAAATATAAATAATAAATAATAAATAAATGTAAATAATATATAAATATAAATACTAAATAATAAATAAATATAAATAATAAATAATAAATAATAAATAATAAATAATAAATAATAAATAAATATAAATAATCAATAATAAATAAATAATCAATAATAAATAAATAATAAATATTAAATAATAAATAATAAATATTAAATATTAAATAATAAATATTAAATATTAAATAATAAATAATAAATAATAAATAATAAATAATAAATAATAGATATAAATAATAAATAATCAATAATCAATAATCAATAATCAATAATCAATAATCAATAATAAATATTAAATAATAAATATTAAATAGTAAATATTAAATATTAAATAAATAAATATAATTAATAAATAAAAAATAAAAAATAAAAAACAAAAAATAAAAACAAAAAATAAAAAATAAATATAAATTATAAATAAATATAAATAATAAATAATAAATAATAAATAAATATAAATAATAAATAATAAATAAATATGAATAATAAATAATAAATAATAAATACATATAAATAAAAAATAAAAAAAATAAAAAAAATAAATAATAAATAATAACTAATAAATAAATATAAATAATAAATAATAAATAATAAATAATAAATATCTATAAATAATAAATAATAAATAATAAATAGTAAATAATAAATAGTAAATAATAAATAATAAATAATCAATAATCAATAATCAATAATCAATAATCAATAATCAATAATCAATAATCAATAATCAATAATAAATAATAAATAATAAATAATAAATATTAAATATTAAATATTAAATATTAAATATTAAATAAATAAAAATAAATAAAAAATAAAAAATAAAAAATAAAAAATAATAAAAAATAAATAATAAATAATAAATAATAAATAATAGATATAAATAATAAATAATCAATAATCAATAATCAATAATCAATAATCAATAATGAATAATAAACAATAAATAATAAATAATAAATAATAAATAATAAATAATAAGTATTAAATATTAAATAAATAAATATAAATAATAAATAATAAATAATAAATAATAAATAATAAATAAATATAAATAATAAATAATAATAATAATAATAAATAAATATAAATAAATATAAATAATAAATAATAAATAAATATTAATAATAAATAATAAATAAATATAAATAATAAATAATAAATAATAAATACATATAAAAAAAATAAAAAAATAAAAAAATAAAAAATAAATCATAACTAATAAATAAATATAAATAATAAATAATAAATAATTAATAATTAATAATTAATAATAAATTATAAATAATAAATAATAAATAATAAATAATAAATAATAAATAATAAGTAACAAATAATAAATAATCAATAATCAATAATGAATAATAAATAATAAATATTAAATAATAAATATTAAATAAATAAATAAAAATAATAAATAATAAATAATAAATAATAAATAATAAATAATAAATATTAAATAAATATAAATATTAAATAAATATAAATAATAAATAATAAATAAATATAAATAATTAATAAATATAAATAATTAATAAATATAAATAATTAATAATTAATAATAAATATAAATAATTAATAATTAATAATAAATAATAAATAATAAATAATACATAATAAATAATACATAATAAATAATACATAATACATAATAAATAATAAATAATAAATTATCAATAATGAATAATAAATAATAAATATTAAATATTAAATATTAAATATTAAATATTAAATATTAAATACTAATTATTAAATAATAAATAAATAAATATAAAAAATAAATAAATAATAATCAATAATAAATAGTAAATAATAAATAACAAATAATAAATAAATATAAAGAATAAACAATAAATAAATATAAATAATAAATAATAAATAATAAATAAATATTAATAATAAATAATAAATAAATATTAATAATAAATAAAAAATAAAAAATAATAAATCATAAATCATAAATAATAAATAAATATAAATAATAAATAATAAATAAATATAAATAATAAATAATAAATAAATATTAATAATAAATAAATATAAAAAATAAAAATAAATAAAAATAAATAAATAATAAATAATAAATAATAAATAATAAATAATAAATAATAAATAATAAATAATAAATAATAAATAATAAATAATAAATAATACATAATAAATAATCAATAATCAATAATCAATAATGAATAATAAATATTAAATATTAAATATTAAATATTAAATATTAAATAATAAATAATAAATAATAAATATTAAATATTAAATAAATAAATATAAATAATAAATAAAAAATAATCAATAATAAATAATAAATAATAAATAATAAATAAATATAAATAATAAACAATAAATAAATATAAATAATAAATAATAAATAAATATAAATAATAAATAAATATAAATAATAAATAAATATAAATAATAAATAATAAATAAATATAAATAATCAATAATCAATCATCAATAATCAACAATCAATAATCAATAATAAATAATAAATAATAAATAATAAATAATAAATAATAAATATTAAATAAATAAATATAAATAATAAATAATAAATAATAAATAATAAGTAAATATAAATAATAAATAATAAATAATAAATAATAAATAATAAATAATAAATAATAAATAATAAATAATAAATAAAGATAAATAATACATAATAAATAATTAATAATTAATAATTAATAATACATAATACATAATACATAATAGATATAAATAATCAATAATCAATAATCAATAATCAATAATCAATAATAAATAATACATAATTAATAATAAATATTAAATATTAAATATTAAATATTAAATAAATAAATATAAATAATAAATAATAAATAAAAAATAAAAAATAAAAAATAAATATAAATAATAAATAATAAATAATAAATAATAAATAATAAATAATTATAAATAATAAATAAAAAATAAAAAATAAAAATAAATTATAAATTATAAATAAATATAAATAATAAATAAGAAATAAGAAATAATAAATAAATATAAATAATAAATAAATATAAATAATAATTAATAAATAAATATAAATAATAAATAATAAATAAATATAAATAATAAATAATAAATAATAAATAAATATAAATAATAAATATTAAATATTAAATATTTAATATTAAATATTAAATATTAAATATTAAATAAATAAATATAAATAATCAATAATCAATAATCAATAATAAATAATAAATAATAAATAATAAATAATAAATAATAAATAATAAATAAATATAAATAATAAATAATAAATAATAACTAATAAATAAATATAAATAATAAATAATAAATAATAAATAATAAATAAAGATAAATAATAAATATAAATAATAAATAATAAATAATAAATAACAAATAATAAACAATAAATAATAAATAAATAAATATAAATAATAAATAAAAAATAATCAATAATAAATAATAAATAATAAATATAAATAAAAAATAAAAAATAAAAAATAAATATAAATAATAAATAGTAAATAATAAATATTAAATATTAAATAAATATACATAATAAATAATAAATAATAAATAATAAATAATAAATAAATATAAATAATAAATAATAAATAATAAATAATAAATAATAACTAATAAATAATAACTAATAAATAAATATAAATAATAAATAATAAATAATAAATAATAAATATATATAAATAATAAATAATAAATAATAAATAATAAATAATAAATAATAAATAATAAATAATAAATAATAAATAATAAATAATAAATAATAAATAATAAATAAATATAAATGATAAATAAATATAAATAATAAATAATAAATAAGTATAAATAATAAATAATAAATAAGAAATAAGAAATAAGAAATAATAACTAATAAATAAATATAAATAATAAAAAATAAATAATAAATAAACATAAATAATTAATAAATATAAATAATAAATAATAAATAATAAATAACCAGTTACAAATAAGATAATAAATAAATTAAAGTATATTATAAATAATAAATAATAAATAATAAAGGAAACACATGAAAAAGTATGAAAAGACGTGATAAGGGATGAAAAATCATGAAAACGCATGAAAAAGGATGGAGAAGCATTTGAAGAATGAGGCATTAGAAAGAATGAGAACGCATGAAAACTCGTGACAACTCTGGAAAACTCCTTAATAATTCAACATAATCATTATAATAACCCACAAAAAATCATTGATAAAGATAATAAGTCATGAAAACCCAAATAAACAGTAATAAATAGAGTTACCGTTAAAACCCGTCAAAATGGTCATAAAGAGACAAAAACATTGGACTCGCATTAACGGAGATAACTTATGATCTGAGAGTCCGTTTTAGATCCGCGACCTGTCAAATCAAAGATCCTAAAACGATCTTCGACCTGAAAGGTGAAAGTGTCCAAATGGACAGGCAGATCGGATGTTATGACCATTTAAAAAAAAGCTGACGGGGAACGGTTGCTAGAAATGAGGCATTGAAAAATATAACAAACCTGATACCCACTAAAAAGGCCATAACATATGATCTAGGCGTGCATGTGGGTGCCGCGACCAGTCAAACTGAAGCTCATGGAATGAGCTATGATCTGGCAGGTGGAGGAGGCCGAACTGACACACGGATTGAAAGTTAGGTCTGTTTGAAGACAAGTTCGACGGGACACCAGTGACGGAAATAGGGTTTTGGAGGCCTTCGAAGGGATTTTTGGGGATGAAAAACACTACATAAGCTATCTTGTGTCAATCTGGTGCGTAGATCTTTTCACTATCTTCAATTTCATATGTGGTAGAGCCCAAAGGGACACCCGGAGCGAAAGTTATGGCCGTTTGAAGTTGGAGAACTTTTTTCAACTTTTTTTAACTCTAATATCTTCTGTACCTTAGACCGTCGCACAGTTTTGATTATATTTTCCTCTAGATCTCTTCATGAGCTTCGATTTGACTGGTCGTGGCACTTCAACGGACGCCTGGATCAAAAGTTATGGTCGTTTTAGTGATTTTCGGGGTTTCTCATGTTTTTTTATTTTTTCATTTCATTTCGCGGCGGTTTTAAAAAAAACTGCCGCTAATAATTGAATAAAATTAAAAAATATATATAAAAAAATGTCGTTTAGCGGCGGTTTTCTTGTAGTGAAAGTATAAAATATTGTTTTTTAATGTTTACCATAATATAATCTTTTCCCACTATCATAACCATTATTTGTTATCAATATTAATGTACAAAATTACATTGTTTTTCAAAAAATATCTTATTCTCATTATTCTAGGAATGTTTAATTTTCTTGCGTTTTCAAAGGAAAAGGGATATTTATCCCTATATTTTTATGTGATATCCAAAAATGATATTCCATATGGTCTCAAAAGACTATTTCATAAGTTTCATGGTAAAAAGTGAAAAAGTGTATATGTTTTATACATTTTATGGTTCTTTTAAATTGTTCATTATTATGGGTGGACTTGATATATCTATTGAATGCATTGGGTAATGATTTTCTTCCCTATAGAATTATATTGGAATTAACTAGTTAGGTTATTCCATTTTCATGGGTTCTTATATGGGTTGTATAAATATGATTTCCCAAGTCACCTAAATGAATTTTCCATTATTTTAAAATATTTTTTTGTGGTAATTATTTTATTTTATATGGTATTTCAATGGAATTATATTTTATTAAGTTGTATAAACTTTTTAAGGGTTAAGGTGCAATTTTTAAGAAAAATTTATTTCTTGGTTTCAATGATTTTTAAGAAACCATCATGATTATGAGGTTTCATTCATTATTGATTAAAAAATGTTTTATGAAAAACTTTGGTCAATAAATCTGATTTCATGAGTAATTAAATGAATATTTTAGTTTAGTTTTTTTATTTAAAAGAGAAATATTTATAATTGATTTAATAGTTTTTTAAATGAACTAATAGGTTAATTTAATTTTTATATACCTTAATAATATTTTATTCTCTCATCCCAAGTTTTCAATTATTCTCTAAAGGGTTTATGGATGAGAATAAATGATATAAAGGTTTATATTTTTTCAGTGGTGGCTTATTTTTAAACAATGAAAAAGTGAATTTAATGGAAAATATGTATAAATTTTATAATCCTATAATTTTGGGGAAAAAGACATGAAGTGGAAGTGTCCACATTGTAATTATATGAGTTTGATACATACGATTTCTTACTAATTATCTAAAAATATAAACATAGAAGATCCAGATAATATATTAAAGTGAAATACTTGTTATTAAAATAATAATTATATATTATTAAAGGAATGATTATTTATAGTTGGTATCAGAGAAATAGTGGGAATTTTATCCTTAACACCTTCATGTGAAAATTGGGGGAATAATGAATCTCCTCCGAGGGGCATAATGTGGAATGGGATTCCACTAAGGATTATGGTTAGAGTACCACCTTGGAAGTGTATCTACCCATGGAGTACTCCGATAGGTATTGGTTATATCCCACTAGGCATGATACCAGACCTTTATAGTTGGTATCTGAGAAAAGATTAGATAAATTTTTATTTGGGATGTTATTAAGAAATTATTTTAGGGATATTAATATATTAATTATATTATTAGGAGAATTGTTTTGGGATTCCATGTTATTTCATATAATATATGTCTATTTAAAAATGGTTTTCCACAGTGGAAACATGGTTAATTAAGTGAAAAAATGAATCTTGAGGATAATATCCTATTTTATCAATAACTTTGAATGGTTGGAATTAGAATAGATCACTTGGTAGAAATTTTAACATAGTTAAAGCGGGATGTAAACAGTGCTTCCTATATTGGTGAGTGAGAAAACTATCCATCTAAGAACATATATATAGTGGAGAATTTCATAAAACAAAATCCTCCTTCATTTGGTGGATCCTTAGACTGAGTGACATCAAATGGATAAATTAATTATCTTGAAAAAATATCAAAAATTTTGGGTTGTTTTGGACATGAAAAGGTAATTATTTTAACTTATCATTTTGAAGGTGAATCTAGCCAGTGGTTGTTATTGGTTATGAATAAAAACAAAGAAATATGATATTGATTCCATGGAGTGGAGGGTATTTAAGGATATTTTCCATAAGAATTATTTTATGTTGGTTCATCAACATAGTATGGAAATGTAGTTTTTGGAATAAAAGAACATGGATAAAGACTCATTTTCAACTTATGGAGATGAATTTACTATATTGTCCAACTATAGAGAAAACCTTTTTGGGACCATGTTAGTAAAATTAAAAAAATTTATTGAATATTGAAACAAAACCTATGAATATATTTATATTTTCATGAATTTAAAATCTTTAAGAAAGTTTCATGGTGTTCTGAGAAGGTGGAGATGGAGTTTTTTTTTCTTTTATAATAATAAGGATAAGAATTGGTCCATGTGGAATGAAATAGGGAAGAATATAGAAAATAAATATGATCATAAAAGAAAGAAATTTATTTCTTATGATAACTACGGTAAGAATCATCCTGGTAAGTCTCTCCTAAAATCTTGGAAGTTTTTTAGATGTTATAAGTTGGCTCATACAAGTCATCATTATAAGGGAAAAGGTAATGTTAATGGTTAATCCAATAATGATAATCAATAAGTGAGGTGTTATAATTTTTTTTGAGATGGTCCATTATAAAAATTAGTGTAAGAAGATAAACATGAAGGATTGAAATCAGTAGGACCATAAGTATAAGGGTGTGGAAAGTCATTAGTAACAACCTTGATAAATTCAGGACCATAAAATGAAGCGGTGAATGGTAGACTACTTGTTTATTCAGATTATTTTAATATCTTTTTAAACTCACGGTCTGCACTATAATTTTTTTCTATGAAATTTTCTAGTAAAATGGGAATATCACCTCAAGAAATAGAGATACATAATTTGGTAAAAAGTCATGGTGGTAGTATTAAAGCTACACCACTTTATAGGAATCATCATATAATTATTTGTGGAATTATTTTTCCTAAAAATATTTCAATATTTTCTATAGTTGTGTTTAATTTTATTCATGGAATGATTGGTTTTATGTTTATCGTGCTAAGATAGATTATAGAGCTAATAAATTTATATTAAATTTCTAAAGAGTGATTGAATTTTTATATAAAAATTGGTTAATACATATGATAACATATTAAGATGTTGAGAAATTTATTAAATATGGAATTTGGATTTATATTTTATCAGATTATTGAAAGAAAAAAAATAGTATAAATTAGCGATGTTTTAGTAGTAAAGGAATATATAAATGCATTTCTTAATGATTTTCCTTATGTTATTCCATATTGGTAATTTGAATTCACTACTAGATTTGTTAAATATTATAATACAATTACAAAACCTTTTTATACAATGGTTCTATTAGATTTACTAGACTTTAAAATATAGTTTCAAGATATTCTTAATAAGGGTTTCATTAATCCTAACAATTCACCATGGGTGCTCCTATATTTTTATTAAAAAACGGATTCTTCTATGAGGATTTTAATTGATTATAGATCAGTCAATATAATTACTTTTAAGAATAAGTATTTATGGCATCATATAAATGAATTATTTGATCATCCTTTAGGATCATAGAATTTTTAATAGATTGATCACTTTCCAAGAAATAATCAGCTCAAAGTGAAGGAGGAATAAATTATGGGGACATTTTTATGTACTAGGTATATCCATTATGAGTTTTTAGTTATTCCCTTTGGGTTAGAAAATTTACTCATAGTATTTAGGGATCTTATAAATAGAGTTTTCTATAAGTGTTTTCTAAATATTTTTGTGTTTATTGATTAAATTATGGTATATTCTAAAAGATATTAGGATAATTAAAAAATCTAAGGATTTTTCTACAAACCTTGAAAGAAAATAAAATATATATAACATTTAGTAATTGTGAAGTTTAGTAACAAAAAATATCATTTCTTGGGTATATTATTATCAAATATGGGATAAAAGATTATCCTATTAAAACTAATGTGGTGGAAGAATGGAAAAGACCTACCAATTTATCTGAGATTCATTGTTTTCCTAAATTAGTGGGTTATTACTATCATGTTATTGAAAAAAAATCATTGTTATCTTCCCCCCCTAAAAAGTTAACTCAAAAAGGGTTAAAATTAATTTGGATAAAGGAGTATATTTAAATTATTCAGGATTTAATAATAATATTAGTTAATGTTATAGTATTATCCATTCCATTAAGAAATACTGAATTTATTATTTACAAAGATGCTTTATTAAAGGGCCTTTATTGTTATTAATGGAAAATGATCATCAAATTTCTTATATATCACAAAAACAAAAAACACATGAATAGAATTATCTAATGTATGAACTAGAGTACACAATGGTGGTTTCAATTTAAAAATTTAAATATATATTCTATTTAGGTAAATTATGAAACATATATGTATCTTAAATGTTTTATGTACATATTCAATAAGAAATAATGGGACATGAGGAATAGAATATGGAAATAACTAATAAAGGATTATGATTACACAATTCACTATCATCGAATTAAATTTAACAATGATGGTTATGCTTTAAGTAAAAAAGAATAATTCATCGTTAACTACGCTTTATTAGGAATATGATTCTTTAGTAAATGATTTGATGAATTTTGGACAGGAAAATGTGCATGTAGAAACCCATTCTCTTTTGGACTAGGTATCAATGATATCATCAACATCAGTAAGAATTAATAAGGATTAGAAATAAGATATTGCTTTGAAAGGAATAATGAAACTAGTTAAGGAATGAAGGTTTCATAAATTTATTATTTACAATTAAGGAGTTATATGATTTGGAAATAAACTATGTGTTCGGAGTGCATTTCAGTTGATGATAGAATTGTTGAGTGAGGATCAAATCATTCTATTTTCAATTTATTTTGATAGTACTAAGATTTAAAGAGACCTCTTAGAAAATCATTGATCATAAGTAATGAAAAAGGATATTTATTATTTTACGATGAAATGATTAATTTCAAAATTGGTTAAAGATAAATGAAAGATATTAAAGTTGGTGCTTCAACCTTTTATAGTGACTGAACAAAAATAGGAGAATATATACATGGATTTCATGGTGATATTGAAACTGAAATCTTTATTTAATAATAAAATTTGGGTTTTTATTGATTCATTGATTAATTATTCTCATTTTCATCCTATTCAAGATATTATGCCTTTAGATCAGTTTTCCCAACTCTATGTTAATGAGATATCTAGATTACATGGAGTTCCTCTCTCTATTGTATCTAACTATTATCATATATTTACATAATATTTTTGAAAGGACTTCATAATATGATGGGTATTGTTGTATGTTTAACTATATATATTTTTATTCTTAATATGATGGATAATCTGAATGTATAATTCAAGATTTTAAGGATATTATTTGGGCATGATCATTGGATAAATAAAGAAGTTGGGATCAATATATTGAATTAATAGAGTTTTCTTATAATAAAATTTTTCATTCCATTATATAGAGGAATCTTTTGAGGAATTATTTAGAAATTAGTATCAGACTAATGCTTGTTGAGATGAAGTAGGTTAAATAAAGTCATTGGGATCTGAATTGGTAGAAGAGGTGGTTGAAAAGGTAAAAATAATTTAACACTATATGATGATAGCTCAGAACATGCCTAAAGGTTATGATTATAATTGAAGGAAATATATTTTCTTTAAGGTATGAGATAATTTTTTTCTTAAAACATCCCCTTAAAAAGGTTTTATTAGTTTTGGTAAGAAATGAAGGTTAATCCCATGGTATATTGGTCGATATAAAATTATAGAGAAATTTGGATTAGTTTCTTACTAAGTAGCCTTACCTTAGATCTTATCTTAGGCACTTGATGTGTTCCATATTTCATTTTTAAGGAAATATATACCTTATGGATATAATATTTTGAGACCTAAAGTAATTCAATTGGATGATATCTTTTTAATAAGGTATATATAATGAATATTATAGGTCATAGAGAGTAGGTGTTACCAAATATGGTTACTCACCTAGTTAAAATTTTATGTAAAATCACAAGATTGTGGAAACAATGTGAGAACTTGAAATTTTGTGAGGAAGAAATGTCCATACTTCTTTACATGATAAATAAAATTGCAAGGAAATAATGTATTTAAGGAGGGAAAGACGTGAAAAACAAGGAAATGTTAATAATAAATCAATTTAATGTATTATTAACATTAATTATTAGAAATTATATATTAACATTCATTACAATAATTTTATATGTTTTTTAACATAAAAAGAATGAATTGTCTTATTCTAACTAATGTCTTCGTCTTTTATTATATGGTTTTATTTTAAATTAAAATTTATAAATTATGGAAATTTTATTTGGTACAATGTATTTATTTTTTTATATCGTCATATCAATTTTATCCAAGGAAGAATTTTTGGGCTTTTTATGAAATGATGTATTTCTGGGTGAAACAAATACCAATTTTTATAAAAAACATCTTTTATTTTCCTTCATATAAAAAGTAAAATTATATTTTTGATTTGTCTTAAAGTAAAATTATTCCCATTTAATTAAAAAAAATCTAATTAATTATATAAGAATCAATATTATACTTTTTTGGGTATAAACTCATTTTTAGGCTAAATAATGCATTTTTCTAAAATGATATTTTTCATTGTGTTTTGAATTCATTTATTAAAAATAATTTGTTACACTTATACAAATTCAATATTTAAAAATATATTTCACATTTTGAATTATTTGGATAAAATTTAGTAATGAAATAAATTTCAATTTTATTCATAATGAATAGTAACATAGTAAATTGTTATCACCATGGTAAATGGTAAAATGGGTTAATTAGTGCTAAAATCTGATGATAATGTCAAAAAATATCAAATTAAATATTATTTTATATGCGTATTTTGACGCTTATCACCTAGTATTATAACATTTATTTATTCAATTCCTTATGAACAAGAGTAATAAATTTATAATATATAAAAGTTGAGAATAATTGCAAGAGTATCACTCCCCTCGCTTATAAAAGGAAACCTACTCTCCCAAATTATTAAAAACATTTTATCACTATATATATATATATAATAACAACATAAATACCTTAAAAAATTCCATGCCCACATCCTTGATTTTTTGGTCTCTCTAGAAGGGAAACCTATATGGCTTAATGTGTAATTCAAATGAGGTTTTATAAAGAAGAGATATAATACTTAATCGACTTCTTTCATGTTAATTTCTTATTTTACCTCCTTCAAACATATCATAAACAAGATGATATAATAATATAAGTATCTCAAATATAATTTTATTTTATTTTTATTTTTTAACCCATTTTCACCTACTTTTTCCATTCTATGGGAAATGTAAACATCGCTCATGCGCACATGTGGACTACCACCTCCATAAAGCGATGTGTTTCATTTTTCATGACCCATAACATGTATGGATATTATAGTGGATTCAATAAATATATATCATATTTATGACAAAATTATATTTCTATAAGGATAGGGTAATATATAATTTATTACACTCCCATCCGTAGAAAAATGTAAAACGTCACTCATGCATACGTGCAGACTACAACCTTTATGAATGATGCATTTCACTTTCCATTACCACATCACCTGGATATTTATAAGGATGGAGTTATTGAATTGAAATGATTATTATAATATAAATATAATTATTTAAATTTAATCCTTTATTTTATTTCTTTTATCTTTCAAAAAAATGAAAACATATCTCTTGTGAATGTGCCGACTACCACCTCTAGATACAACACAATTCTTTTTTCATGTACCCATTTCATATTAGGTTATGAAATTTTATTTAGTGTATAAAAAAGAAAATTTATCATGATTAATATTATATATATTGTGGGATAATGAACCCTCCGACCATGGTCATCCTATGATAGTTTTTTTGGATTATGAACCGAACATCCTCAAAATACCCAACATAAACTTAAACAATTTAGTAAATATATAAGAAAATGTTATAAATGAAAAAAAATGATTATAAAAAAGAAAAAAAACCTGAAATATTATCTTAAAAATTAAATAATTAATATGATTTTATTATATAGGAGTTAAATAATGTATGTGGTGAGTCAGGATCGAGGTATGGGATTTTACTTTAAAATATTGTTTTGAATGTTTTAAACATTATCATTTCCATATCTGTGTTCCTTTAAATGGGTTAATATTGTTCTTTTTTATGATTAAGATATTTTTTAAGTTTATTTTTATCAAATATTTTCCATTATTTACAAATGTGTTAAAAAGTAATCTTTTTAACATTTTCCACATGTGTCTCATTTGTCTCTTTTTTACAAGAGTATGAATGAATGTTTTTTAATGTTTATATCCTGACATGATTTTCCCAAAATAAATTTTTTTATTAATTATAAACATTCAGCTTCAGGTTATTATAGTTCTTAAAAAAAATTCTTATTCTTGTTCTTCAAGTAATTTTTAGTTTTTAAGATTATTCAAATGATTAGGGAAATGTCTCACTATATTTTTATGTGATATAAAAATGTGATATTCTATATAGGTTTAAAATAGTATTTCAATAGTTTTATGATAAAAAGTGAAATAATATATTTTCATGCCTTTTATGTTTCTTGTACATTGTTTTAATGTCGGGTGAGACTGATATAACTTCTTAAAGCATTGGGTAGTGATTGTTTTCTCTAGGAAATTATTGGAATTAACTTGGAAAGTTATTTTATTTGCAATGATCCATATAAGGGTTATATAAATATTATATCTCAATTAATATAACTAAGTTTTATATGATTTTGAAATATTTTTTTGGGAAATTTTTTATTTTATAAGCAAGGAAAATGAGATTATGTTTTAAGGAAGTGTATGAAACTTTTAAGGGTGAAAGGTACATTTTTCAAGAAAATTTTTTTCATGGGTTATATTATTTTCTAATAAAACCCAATTATTAGGATTAATTAATTCCTTATTGACTAAAAAAAATATGAAAAACATTAGTAAATGAAGATGATTTCATGAGTATGTAAATGAATATTTGAACTCGAATTTTATTCATTAAAAGTTTAAAATTTCTTACTGATTTTGTAGTTTTTCAAATGGACTAAAATGTTCATTTCCTTTTTATGTACCTTACAAATATTTTTTTGATCATTTTAGTTTTTAAAATTTTTTCATAGGGCCTAAGTATGAGTAGGATCTATATCATGTTTCATATTTCCATTGTGGTGTCTTTTTTTTAAATGACGAAAAAATAAATTGCAAGAAAATTAAGTTTAAATTTAAAATTTTGATTTTTATCGAAAAAATAGAAATTAATTATATGTTTTAACTTTTTAATGTATGTGTTAGGTATGTAAAAGACTGTTCTAATTATTTATAACTATGAACCTAAAAATCATAAGTGTGTAAGAATTTTAAATCCTTGCTATCAATCACTTTATTACGGGTTGTTAAAGCCATGAATCCTTATATTTTTTCAATTCATTAGAGAATACAGTTTAAATTTATTGAAATCCCTAGAATAATCATCACCATATATCAATTTTTCCATATAATTTTTGAAAAAATTATTTTCAAGCCTTTAAAATATTAAAAATTAATATCTTTTTCATCTTTCCTTTTTTTCTCTAATACTAGTCCACATATCATTTAATAGTCTATCAGGATGTTGTTATGAATTTAAATGGTAAACAAATCTAATTATTGATCTATTAAAGTAAATATTTTATCCTCATACACATCTATGAGAATCCACATTAAGTATTTTTCCACAATATAATCATGATGAACATCCACAAAACATCATATCGATCTAACAATATTTTTGATTTGAATTAAAATTGATTCTCAAATTTTTCATCGACCATCCAAATTCACAAATTATGCCCAAAGTTTTTAATGTTTTGATACCCTAAACATATTTTATCATTTAATAATTTCTTAATTTTTCTTTAATATGGTGGTTATTATTTTTAAACCTAGTGCTCACTTTAATTATGAATCTTATAGTAATTGTAGTAATGCTTTGCATGGTCTCCCATAGATTCTATATTTTACTTATTTGGTAATTTGAATGTGATAATAAAAATATAAATGATTTCTAATGGATATCCTACTATGATACCAATTGAGTGACTTCAGAAATCTATGTAGGAATTACTAAAAGGGGGATAATGTGAATAAGTGTGACAAAAAAACCAAAAAAAAACCAAAAATATTATAATGCATATTAAATTGTAGGATCTTAATATAACCAAGAAAATAAAGTTTTTTAGAGGGAGAGAGAGAGTAATATAATAAGATATAATATATTTACAAGGGTCACTTACTATTTTTTGGATACATCTTTGGTGATTACTGATTTTGATACACATAAAACATAATTTTTTATTATAAAATAGAGAAGATAATTTTGAAAAATAATTTATTATAAAATTAAGTAAAATTATTAAAATACATAATAAGTATGAAAGATAACTAACATGTGAAAATAAATATGTATTATATTATTTAATCAACCTCAAGTAACTTTAATGATGGTTTATGTGTGATCCATTTTCTATGTATTGTCCCTATTCTTTGGAAAAAGATCAATTTTTAAATAATTTCAATCAATCCATAGTGTTGTGATGTGTACCATGATATTGGTTTTTATAGAAAAATCCATATATATAAACCCTGATAAAAAATCATATCTTCATTTAATTTCATTGGACATTTCCTTCTTCAAAATATATCTATGACTGGGACATGGCGTGGTTGTTTATGTACCATTATAAAATGTCCCACCATTATCTCAATTATCAACAAGATACAAACGTTTTCACTTCATACCATGCTATAATAACTTAAACTATGATATGTGTTTATCTAAGTGTTACATATAAATATTTTGAAAAATTTCTCCCTAAATCAAGTTGATCAAAATTATATTTTTTCTTGATATTAAAACATGGTATTTAAACAACATCATCTTCCCCTCCTTATGGTATACAAAATAAATCCACACATAAATTTCTAGGAATTAATTACAAAATCCTGGGTGTTCTCATTATAAAACATGATATGAAATAATTAACCATGACATGTTATAATTTCACATGGTGGAAAAAATATTGAAACATAATTTTAGAAACCATGGGAAAAATGACTATTTTTTTCAAACTCCACATATAACATTTTCTATGACAGTACACATGACATGTTTTATGAATCACAACATTATAGTTTATGATACCTTGGAAATTATTTATTTCCTTTCATCCAATTTATCTTTAATTAATCAAACCTAATAAAAGTTCAAGTTTAAAATAAATTCAACATTAAATAACAGGTTATTATCATGAAATAAAATCTCAAGAAACTATATACAATTATCTATCAATGATAGATTCATCTAAACAACACATTAATTCAGAGAGTAATGCGTTTGAGAGTTCCTCAACCCTTTCTTTAATGATGAATAATGTGTTAACTAAGTCTCAATTATAGGAATTTTAACTCCTACATTTTCTATTCACATAGTGGGAGTTTTAATTATACTTGTTAAAAATAAAAAAATGAAAACATAATAAAAGACCTTCTATGTGATACAACTTCTAAGATTTTAATTTCTATCTCATAATATTCCAAATATAAAATAAATTTTTAAATATTTTATTAAATAAATAAATAAATATTAATAATTAATTTAACATGTTTCTATTCCCAAATTATTAAACAAGATCATTCTTAGTAAAAGATAAAAAATAATTTTTGTAATTAAGTGACTTAATGACATATTTAACCAAAGATTATATAGATTTATTCAATTCTCATGAATACAAATGAATAATGTAGTCCTAATTATAAATTTAAATTCATAAATTAATATTTAATAAATATTTGAAACTAAATATGTATTTTATGAAAATAGATAATACTCTATCAAACACGATTCTTATATGATTGAAATAAATCAAATCTTATAAAATCAATCACATTTTCATCACATATAAAAAAAAGTTATTCACACATATGTTTTGGGAATAATCTTGAATAAATGAAAAATGTCTCCAAGAATGTTGAATCCAATCCTATTATATTATAATGTCATGAAATATCTATACTACAATGATATAAACTTCAGAATGATCATCTATTATAGCTAGGGACATTAATTTAAAATATTTTTTATATATTGAATATCCAAGATATGAAACATCACCATGATTCATTATTTATATCATCATCTCATATCAACATTATAATCCTTTAAACTAGAACTTCTTTTCCTCAAGTTTGATTTATAACTATCCATTTTAATTTCAATGACGTCAACATAGTGGTGAAAATACTCTAAAAACAATGTTTTTCATATGTCCAATAATTCTTAAATATAAATTCCCATATACAATTTATCCTTCTACATGAAACATTTGTTTTAAAAATTCTTTTTCTCCATGAAAAATTTATTTTCCTTGTTATAAAAATGTTATCCTCTTTTCTTCACACATTTAGTGGGAGTAACAATTCAACTATGAAAACTACCTAGCTCCTCAACAACACTAATGAAATAACTTATTAAAATTCTTGATGATTTTTCACCATCTATAAAATATATAATTAGTATCATTTATTGCAATGTAAAATCATATTAGAAATAGGACCATGGAGATAAACTGAGAATACTGCCACAATAAACATGCTCGTTTTATAATAAAACAGTGTAGTATTATTTTATATTTATTTCTTATCCCAAATTCCTCCTTACCTAAAATTTATTTCCATGAAAAACATGACCCCAATCATAACATGGAATATATATATAGTTGATTCTCTTAATGTGTCTAATATCCACTACTGTGTGTTATTAAACTTACATTTATTATATTATCACACTTTTAAAAGTATAAAAAATTCTATGAAGTGGCATGATTTCTACATTTATAATATATTATATGATGATTTCTAACATTTTGTGGAAATTAATTCATCTTCCTCCAAAACAAATTATAATATTGTGTGTATATTTAACATAATAAATACCCCTATATTTTAATTCTTTGTTGCCTATATGGAAAATATCCACATCATTAAAAATTAAATCATTAATAACAAATATTAATAAATATATAATGTAATGTATATAAAACTATTAATCATTATTGGAATAGTAATAATTCCATATAACACACCTGTCCTGAACAATATATACTAGGAACCCCACTTTTTCCTGAAATAAATATCAGAGTGACACCCAAATCCCACCTCTAATAGACCATGGGTTTATGATTATAAATATGGGTATAAAAACACCTAAATGGTATGAATAAACCTTGTAACCCCCAATAGATAGGATAAACCACCATTAACCTTTGTATTACATGAAATAAAAACTAGTCCACATTACATGTAAATTTCATTCATAAACCAGGTATCCAAAATAAAATATTGAAAAGAAACCTGTCATAACCAACCCCTACTAGGAATCCCTCCTTGACCTTTAGGAAAGAAGAGAGTGATCCTTAAATCCCACATCCAATATTGAAAAAGGTGAAGACACAAATTTCTGGTGTTAAACAACCAAATAGGAGGTGTTACCCTCATAAGTCCCCAAAATAATAAAGAAAACACCCAATCATCACCATATAATAAATACAACCAACATCACACATGTACCAATATGAATTAAAATTTTATATAAATATAATGTCTCTTAAATGAAAATAAAAAAATAAACTCCTAGGTAGTGACTCCAAACATATATCCCAACCATAATAAATGTTATGTCAAACTAAATCTCTAAATCCATTCTAGAACCCACAAAAATTGAATGATATATATAGGGGTCAGTATACATGTATACTCAACAGGATCATCAATAAATCTTATACAAAAAGTGGGAGAATCATACTCATGCTTTAGTGAGTAAATAGTAGAACTGACATGCACCTAATTCAATTCCACTATACCAACCTCCCCAAGGATCGCTCACCAAGTATCACATCTATGTATTATAAAGAAATATATAAGAATATAAAAAAGTGAAACCCACACCACTTCCCTGATAATTTTTCACTATCATTCCCCAATGAAAAATGTCTTGGTGATCCCATCATTTCCATATCATCAAAACCATATCCATGTAGTACATGTACAAAGTTACATATGATATGGGTCAGAATGAATCCCTACCCACCCCATCTCACTTAGGTTCCAACAAATTCCTTGAAACCAATCCACAATCATAACCACATAACCATATCCAAACAAAAAATTATCTTCTAAAATAGGAAGATATAATAATATTGATAGACTTCAACCTTTTACCTTCCTATAACCATGAACGAACCCCACTATATACCACATAACCCTCCCATTAATATCAAATCATGTGAACATAAACCTCAAGTCTTTACAACCTTTCCTTTTATAGAATAGATATTGAGGAAGAGGTAATATTAAACCATCCATTCTCTCTCTAACGTGGATGCTTGGGGAAGACACCTGGAAACCAAAACATTTGGGCGTCAATAAGGTTATCCGACATAGGTTGGGTGTGTATGAAATCACAAGGAAATTCATGATGTAATAAATGTAAAAACAAACTCAACCTAGTAAGATCACACTAAAAAATTAATAACACAACCCATTAACATAACCACATCTACAAAAAATTATACTAACATCTTCTACCACTGTTACCTCATCAATTATCCCACCTTCCCGCAAAAAATAACCACAACAAAATGAATATTTTTTCTATGTAAAAACCCATAAAACCATTTCTTGATTTACCATTTAACAACAATATTTTATTAATTATGATGTTCATTGACCATATTTTAAGAAAAAAATCATTATCCAATTCCAATTTCCTTTCCAACCCATACCAATTTTTCTAACATCACAACAATTTATTAAAACACTTCGACATTAAATTCCACCCAACTATCTGAATATTATTATTTATTTACATTATATTTAATCCCATCCCATATCACAAGGAGTCTATGAAATTCAGCTCACATCATACATCCATACATCACATCATAAACCATCAAAATAATCCTATTTATCGTAAACACACTACAAATTACAAAATCCAAATCTAATACCAATAATAACACCAAGAAATTTTTATTCACCACTCCTTTCATGTGAAATACCTACATCCAGTTAGAATATCATCATAGTTTCTATATTATGAAAACAACACATTAATTTCTAGATTTAATTTATCATGCACTTATGAGAGGTGTTTCTAGTAAGTAATCACAATATTAAACATGTTCTTCAATAGTAAAGAAATTCAAATTAGTTAGAAAAACACAAAATAGTAATATCATAAACATCAAAAATAAAATAATAATGATGATAAGACACATGTGATACTCTCTTCCCCTTATTCTTAATTATTCATGTTTTTATATTTATTTTTATGTTATTCACACTATTTAATCAATGGAAAATTGTGTCATGATAATTCCACATTTCACATAAGATAATGGAATGTTCTTGAATCCCCTACATAGATATTCTATTTAACAACTCGTTGTTGAAAAATAGAAAAAATAGAGATAATTAGGTTATAAGACTGAAATCATGAAGGAAAATTCAATCTAATCGCATATGCGCATGCTAAACTTGAAGGGTGGGGATTCAGTTTTCATGGAACAAGAAAATAGAAGACTCAAATGAAAGGGAACTATTAAAATTCAAGTAACATAAATCATTTCACGCGGCGATCTTCCTGGGTGGTTTCCTTTTAATACATAACATACTCCCCTTAAATTATTAATTAAATAGGTCAAAAATATTTATAATCATTTAAATGTATTCAATTTCCTTGAATAATATTTCAAATATTTCAAGGGTGAAAGGGTTTTAATTTCATAAAAAAATTCCCATTTTTAATATTTTATGATTTAAATTTCCTTTTTAAATCATAAAATATATTTTCTGTCAAATGGGAGAAAATGAAAAAACTAACAATGCTATATATATCCATATACGATATAATTCCATAAAAAAACTAAATACATAAGTTGTTTCAATATGTATGATTGTTTATTTTATTGAACATAATACATAACATGTTATTATAGAAATAAATATGTTGGTAATATTTTTAGTTTGTATATATGTTTTTTATACTTGGAAAACATTAAATGCATTGTGTAATTGTAATATGTAACCTATTTCAATTTCAAAATCCCTTTTGTAGGATATTTCCATCACATGTAAGATTTTTTAATTTACAAAAATTCCACATGTAACATATATTATCAATATGAAATATATCCCCCTTTATAAAAATTCAATACATAATATAATCCTAATATATTAAATTTTCACTTTTAAATATTATGATACATAATATATTTATAATGTGTAACATATTTACTTTATGAAATTATAATACATAATATATTTTAATATGTAAGATTTTTATACATTAACAAAAATCAATACATAACATATTATTAGAGTTAAAAAGAAATGCGTAAGATATTTCTTCAATACAGAATATATATGCATCTGATAAGATTTAAATGTGTAATATATTTTTGAAAATGTAAGGTTTTTATTATTCATTAAAATATATGTAACATAATTTGAGAAAAATATTAGGTTTTATAACTTTGATAAAAATTGACACATATCATTCTACAATTAGAAAAAAAATCAACTAAAAGTATAAAATCCCAAAATTAAATAACATCACTAAAAAATGAAGATTACTTCTAAAATTTTAGGTTTACCTCTAAAATTATAGATTCATTTATAAAACTATAAGATTACTTCCAAAATCATAAAAACACTTTTAAAATCATATTTTTAAATGATAAGAACCTCCCCAAACCTCTAATATGACCCGAGACCACCATAAATACTCAAGAAAAATAACAGATGGGTTTGGGAATAATATTGGAATTTATATCAAATAACTCTGCAATAATTCTCATCCTTGACAATTAAAATCAAACACACAATGAAACCATCAACATTTACCCAAACACTTTCCCTATGAGACACCTATTAAAGAGATGTAACACCAACATTTAAAGCACAATACAAGAAAATGATCAAATAACCATTAATATATCATTATAGAATCAAATAATCAATGACAAGTCAAAATCACATCCAACACCTCATTTCTAAAGAAAAAAATTGTTCAAAACATATTGATATACTAATCATGCATCTATGATCCATTCTTCTAAGTATTTTCCTCTATTCCCCTATGCCTCTATAAAATTAGAACCAAGAATAAAACTCACCCATGCAATGATTTCTCCTGGTAATCTAGAATCTTGACTGGTCTCTCTATGAATATTGCATCATAATAAATATAGAACTATCTTTAATAAATGAAATTTGTATCATTGTGAACATATCAATGAATCCAAAACATATTGAAAATCATCATGAACTCAAACTAGCTATTGAGAAGGAATTAAATGATATACCACCTCACTGATGCACCATAACACCTCAAAAGGAAAAGAACTAAAGATAAATATTACTCCCCTATCTAAACCTCTATTTTCCATGATGATGGGAGACCTTCAAGAATAAACTATATCAAGCCTCAAACTCTAGTGGCCTCCTCCTTCGGTCAACATACAACATTTGATGGCTATTTTTCACTTCCAACCACTCTCGAATCATCTAAACCTTATCTATTATTCTATACACCATATCTTTTCTATGGTTTGAGGAATCCCCAACCTCATTACTTCACAATGAAGATCTGAAAGATCTTCTACACAAAACCACAAACATTCCATGATAATGTAAGTGTGATAGTTATTGTTATAATAAAACTCAAGTAAGGTAAGGTGCTTCACCCATGATCTAAAAATATATATAACACTTGCTCACAACATATACTCTAGTGTTTAAAGGGTCTATTATGTATCCCAATATGTATAACGATTGAAATCTGTGATAAGGTTTAGTTGAGAGCCAAAATAGAACTCGACACCCACCCATTCTTGTGAAGTGAAACATGGATTATAATAAAAAAATATGGTTATAAATACCCCATGAAGCTCCACTACCTTGTCCATATACATCCTCTCAAGAAATTAAATAATGATTGAATACCTAGTCACAAAGAATTGAGTTGAATTTATCAAAAAATCCACAATCACACAAATAGAATCATGTCCTCCCTAGGATTAGGTTAAACCAATGATTGAATCCATTAAAAAGTCCCATACATTCACTCAAGAACATCCAATGTCCCCAAAAACCCACATGGTAAATGATCCTCTACCTTCAACTAATAAAAAATCAAGCATGACAATAAAAAACCACTACCAACTGCTTCATCCTAGATCAAAAAAATATGAATCTTCAATGTATGTTATATCTTGAATATACATATATAAATTTCCAATGATGTGATATGGAACTCACGGGTAACCACCACATGACTAGGCAATGGAATAAAAAATCTCCCTTGAACGAATATCTAATGGTGCCATCCTTTAAACATCCCTTTGGAGAATCACCATAGAATAAATGGCCTTCAATCACCTGTTACTCTGAGTCTCTCCACTGAGAATCCTCCACCCACTACATCAAGGATGATTGAACTATCATTTGGAATAAGAAACCAACACCTCTAACATCATCCATATCAAAATTCATTACTAATATCTCCTCCATCACACTCCAAGAATCACTAAAATTCTAAAAAACATCCTCTAGTGACCTCTTACTCTCTGCATCTGTAACTATATTCTCTTTCCCTAGGGCATAGAAGATATCAAAGTCATAATCCTTTACTAACTCCTTCCATAGAATTTGAAATAGATTCATATCCTATTAATAGAAAACATACCTTATGATCTTGTGATATATAATGACTAAAAATGATCCTTGAGGAGGTAATGTGGCCAAAACATTAGATCAAATAGAACAGTCGCAAACTCAATATCATGGAGGGAATATTAACACTCTTCGGAACATAATGGACTAGACTAATATGAGATCACTTACCACTATTTCATTAATACACATCTCAAACCAATATGAGAATCATCATAGAAAACCTCAAACATTTCTACCTCTTTTGTTATATAAAGTATGGAACCACTAATAAACTAGTCCATCAAGTAATCAAATGTTTCTAGACACCGACTAGTCTATATGATGGTCTGGTCCTTCTAGGTCAAGGTTGTCTACAGGGCCAAAATATGGGAGAATTTAGACATGAATATACGATAATATCTCATGAGACCAAGAAATATACGTAAATTTCCAATATTCGTAGGTTATTTCAAAGAAATAGATACCACTTTTATCAAGGGATTGGATTCCACTCCCTCCTGAGACACAACATACCCAAGATAATTCACCTCCCACATCCAAAAATTTCACCTGAAAAAAATTCCAAACTGTTTTTGGTGCTAATGTACTTGTTAAATAACCCTATGATTTTAGTTCCATTTAAGATCAATGTATGGGATCACTAAGAGGGGTAGGGGGTTAATAAAGGATCATTTTTTATAAGAAAGTATCTCAACATTGCAAGAAAATAATCTTAACCTCTAAAAACCTGTTAGAGTTATAATAGACTCAAATATAAATATAAAACTGACATTTTATATGTATAAAATAAAAATAGAGATCATCACACAATGTTTACAAGGTTTGGAACGAAGACCTACTTCATTCCATGTTGGTTATTATCCCCACCATGGATTCTTTTATTGAATTCCTTGCAGATTGTGAAGGCATGGGATAAAATGGTTATAATCCCCCTAGTAATCAACCTCCATCCAACCCTATTTTACCCTCAAAATAAGCTCTTATACCACATTTGGTTATACCACTAACTATTCTAACTATATCGAATGAAGTCACAACTAGTTTTACCCCCTAGCCAACAATATTTTTAAGAAACTTTTAATACTCCCAACTACAAGTTAATTCTTTCTTCTTTTCTAATCCATGTCTAAAATTTCTTCACGTCCACCATAAAAAATCAAGATTAACCTCAACTGTGTTCACTATTTAAGATCTTCAATAACCTAATTATGAGTTTTTTGGTCTTGAAACTTTATCCTAATATTTGGTATAACTGGATATTCCCAATCTGTGTTTTTTCAAACTCAAATAAAAATATCCCTCACCAAATGTACATTTAATGACTTCATCTAGTTTAATTTATTCTGATGAATGCCTTGGATTTTACTCAATCTGATGACTCTATCCAATTGTAATCAATGTGATTAAATACTAATTTTGACATTTGGAGTTACTTTGTCCTATTACATCATCAAATGAATCTCCATATGATGAATCAATTTAGTTCCTATGAACTTTCTTCTTTAAATGAGTAGGAACTAAATCATCAACTCCCAGATTTTCTCTGTTTGATGGAACTTTGATTGAAGCTCCTATATTTGATGAATCTTCATCCAATGACACTTCTTCAACCTAAATGATATCTCCATTGGAATATCATCATTATCTATAAATTTTAGAGTGTTATATTTTGGTATATGTGAATAGTGTAATAAAATTTTGTACTTCCATACCACCTTTATAAAGGTTATCCTAAAATGGAATTGGTAGAAAACGAATTCTACATTCCTACTTATCTTAAACTATCTGGACTCTTCTCAAGTTTTATAGAATCTTATTGAATCTTCTTAATGATTTATAAATTCTCTAGGGTTTCCAACCATTATCAAATATCCTTAACTTCAATCATTAAGGATGTTTTCAAACCATCTTCATTTTAGCTAGATATAAAAATTTGAATTACAAGATTTAGCATTGAAATATTTAAAGACTTTATATATTTTATGGAAAAAATCTTTATATTTACTCTGTCTAGTGTTTTTCTATCCATTTCCATCATTAAGACTTCTCTATTCATTGATACGCATCCATTATTTTTTGTCTGATGACTTCATTAACAATCATCATCTACTTTATCTTTATCTAGATTCCCTTTATTAGGAAACCTTCATCTAGAGTTCATAGCATATCTCCATCAAGTGTGTGTATATCTAATGTGCCTCTCTTTATTTAGTACCTTCTATCCGGTACACCTCATATGAAGCTTATCTCTTATGATAGTCTGTCTGATCCCATTAAACTTCATCTCAAACTTCATACATCCTTCTCTTCTTATATAATCTTTATATTTCTACATTATATATGAAGTATGATATTTTTTCCATTGGATATTTCAAGAATATATCTAAAGGAATTGATCTGTTGCAACTTCATAATCATATTTATCTGGTGGTTTTCTCATATTTACTATGTATGTTTTCTTTTCTTTATCTGATATCTTTGACAATCTATCCTCAGTCTAGTGAACTTTGTACTATCCCATTCTATGTCCATTCATTCTATATCAAAAATGTGTACCTCAATCATTTTATGGATTATTCTTAAATCTATAAAATATATAATTATATATAGTAATAAATTCTCTTATTTTTGTTTCTTTATGTGGAAGCCTAATTTTCCATCTAATCACCTATTTTAATCATCTTCTTCTGGTAACCCATTTTCAGTAAGCACGCTTTTTTAAATTTGTGTCTGTAAGCCTTTGTCTAGAAAGTCTGTCTAGAAGAAATAAAATATTTCTTTGATCAAAATCTTATATCATTAGGTCTTCCCCGATTTTAGTAACACGATAACAGAAAGGAATCATATGATTTGGTTATTAAACTTCCTTAACTTCCATGACCTTCCATAATGAATGTTTCCCACTCATCTTATTTAATTATATTTCCTACTTAATTTCCATAAGTATATATTTTACATAACTTCCTTAAGTAATCTTGAAGTTCATTTAGATAAAAATTTATTACTTGAGTTTGTTAATAAATATCCTTTAACTAAACAACTCTATGTCTATGTGGTAAAATCAAGGTTGTCAATGTTGTCCATAACAAAATGTTCATGTAATTCATTCCTCATATTCATTACAACATCTTTATATCATGGGAAATATAAATAATTTTGTTGAGAAAATTATACACCCATCTCAAAAAACATATCAAAAATAGTTCAAGTGTATAAACACAACTTCCCCAAAATCTCATTTTTTTCAACATCATTAATTTCTTCTTTAATAAAAGAAGGTTCTAATACCTACACTTCATATTTTCTCCCCTTAATGGTATCACTCTATTTATCCTCATGGTTGGGAAAATTTTCATGTTTTCAATTTTATTTGTTATAAAACTTCTAAACCACTCACCCTACTTCCTAACTTATCCTTTAATTCCCTACAGGTTAGTATAGATAAACAAGTACAATGGGAATAAGGGGGAACCTCTATTTTCCATAGAAGTAAATTTTAGATTGAGAAGATTGTCTTAGTATTTAATTCAGTATATTATTCTTGTATTTTTCATTAGATGTGTTTTTCCTTTTGTTTGGTCTTCAAAAAAATTTTAATACCTTTCTTATAATTTATAGATTCTTCAGATGTTGCTATGAATGTTTCTTCATATTTATAAGAATTTTTTTATATTAAGTTTGCAACATCATCTTTTTGATTTTATATTGATTTGATATTTTAGCCATACAAGTTTTTTTAATATGCCTATATTTCTCACATACCTTACATATTTTTTGAATTTTTAAACTTTCATCTAATGATAACATTTTTTCAAAAAAAATCTCATATTTAAAAACTCGTTACACTATATTTTCTTTAGAATATTTTTGTGGTTATTCAAAATTTATTTCCATCGACATATACTATTTCCAAATAGAAAAGAAATATTTCTTTCCATTTCTATCTTTATGACTCTTCCCAACATTAATAAACTATTCATATTTTTTAAAATTTTCTTTTATTACTATTGAAGCTTTACCATTCTTCACTTTCTGAACATTATTATTGTCCTCATCTTTCCTTTTTTAGAAAAAAAATTCCTCACTCAATGTTTCTCCCTCTTGATTCATATCCATTTCTTTATAGAGACATATTGTACTAGTATGAATAAGTTATGTACTCTAAAACTCTACAAAACTAGTTGTAACCCCAAAAATAATGGAATTTCAGTATGATAATAAACATTTACTAAACATTTTTGTTGTTTTTTCTTCACAAATTATGGGAAACTTTGGTCAGCATGATACACTCTAGAATAATTACACTCTTTCTTTAAAAAAGAATGTTTATAAAAAATGTTCACTTTTAAATATATACTTTTAGTAAAAATAGATATATATATTGTGATTGTTGGTAAATATAAATAACTTGCTTCTATAAACCATTTCGTTCACCATCTTCAGAATTTTTACCTTTAACCTCAATTAATTTGGTGAAGTCATCTCTTATTTTTGTTAAATAAAATTATGTTGTAAGAAACTTTGGTTGAAGTTTTAGCAAAAATTCTTATTTTTAATCCAAACTTTATTAAATAAAATGTACTATCTTTTTGAATTTAGTAAATTTCAACATTTTCTACTTACTTTATTTTACAAGAGCAGTTTCTAACATATTGAGATTCTCATCAACGACTCATTTTTATTTATAAGGTTTTGGATTCTATTATAGTTCATAAAAATTCATATTTTTATCTCTAATAACATTATGGTTTATCTTATAATTTTTAATTCATTCACCATTAACAAAAATTATTTCCTTAAGTTCATTATTCAACCACTTTCTTTAATTGTTGAGTTGAGTATTTTCCTCAAGTTCTGCTTCCAAATTTAATTTTAGAATCCACCCAATTCCAGTCATTTCTTCACTAACATCATCACTATATTATAAATCACTTTAATTTTATAACTAGAGAAAAATAATTTACATGATGATCAGTTCTATTTCTTATTAAAGAGGCATCCTACTCTCTTCTGTGCCAGAAAGGTTTCTTTTTTTAGTAAGGAACATTTTACTTATTTTTATTCCACTTCTTTTTCTAAGACTTTTTCTATTATTCTTCTGAATTAGAAACATAAACATTCTTCATAGGATAGTCTCGGAAAAATTTCTTTTGTTATTATAATTCCAACATTTGAGAAAGAGTTTACCATTGCCTTTCTAAATTCCCTTTTTCGTATCATTTTTAAAGAATAGAAATGACTATTTTGAAAAATTATGATTCTTCCTCTACTAATGAATCACAAGATTCTTCTTTTGATTATTTATCCCTAAGATTTTTTAACAAATCTTAGAAGGAAAGTTCATTCAATGCATTTTTCTTAAAGACTCAATATTTTCTCATTTCATTTGACACATGAATATTCTAAAGTTCATCCATGGATCAATCTTCTTGACTTTATAAAACATGTAAATTGGCATCAAATCTACCAAGAATGTTTCTCATCATGTTTTTCACAATAGTATAATATTATAGCTTCCCATAAAAACCTCTAATATTGTTTAAATTTTTATTAAATCATGTTAATTAGTCATAAATACTTTCTTCATCGTCCATTTTTATATCATCAAATATGCTTCTCCAAAATAGTAACTTAGCTTCCATAACTTTATCATTTCATTCATAGTTGCTTCTCAATATAAATGTCATCTTATTAGATATTGGAAACACAATATTATTTGAGTAAACATTTTCTATAAGATATATCAACATGGAATAATGATCTTTCCATCAACTTCTAAATTTCTATTATCAACTTCTATCACAAAAACATTATTAGTGAGAGGAAATCCCACTATTATAGTATCTATAACCTCAAGGCCTAGATATAGAAAATTGGTTAATATCTTATCCTTTAAACTATAAAAATTTCCTCCATCAAAAATAGGAACCTCCTTTTTGTTCACTGAATTGAAGTTCTCCATTCACAAAGATTTATCTTTCAATAGGAAAATTATATAGATACCAATTATTATTCCCTTAGGATAAATGTATTGGATCACTAAGGGTGGAGGGGGGAATCAGTGATCATTTTTTATTTTATAATTATTGAATAAGAATGATTCTAAACCTCATAAGTAAAATTTATTATCCTATCAAACCATGTTTGAGTTACGATAAAATCAAATATAAATATCAACCTCACCTTTTATATGTATTAAATATAAATTGAGATGAACACATGATATTTAAAAGGATCAATACCCAAACTTACTCCTTTAAAGGTCAATTATTCCCCCCAAAAGGATTCTTTTGCTAATTTCCTTATAGATTATAAAGGCAAAATTAGCAATTTTTTATACCCCTCAATACTCATTCTCAAGCCTTCCTTAATTCTCCCCCCATAAATCATATCATATGTCACAGTTTGTAATACACACAACCATCCTGACTATATCCCCTGAATTCATAGCTGGTTATACACCCTAACCAACAAGACTTTTGATAAATTGTTTATACCCCCAACTATAAGCTCTTTCTTTCTTCTTTTTTGATCCATATTAAAAGGTTCTTCACTTCCTCCCTAAGAAACATTGACCAACCACACCACTGTACAATCATCAAGATCTCCAGCGGTCCTCTTAAGATTCATTTGGTCTCAATACTTCCACTTGATATTATGTAGACCTAGATATGAACAATCTGAGTTTTTATGAACTCTAATGAAAAATTAATTAATAAAATGTATGTCAATGACATCAACCATTTTTATTCCATCTGATGGATCCATTCGATTTCCCTCCATTTGATGACTCTATCTGATTCTCCTTAGTGTACTTAAATACTGACTATTACATTCATAGTTACTCCATATGATTACTTGATTTGATGAATCCCCATTTGATGAAGCTAGTCAGGCTATTTGCACTTCCATCGTCGATTGAGTTGGAAATCAATCATTAGCTCATATCTTTTCTCTAGTTAATGGAACACTGATTAAACGTTCTCTATTCAATAAATCTTTATCCAATAACTATTCTCTAACCTGAATATAATATCGGTTGGTATCATAGTCTGTTATAGAAAACTCATATAATCTTTTCATATGAATGAATAGTTTAAATTTCCATTTTATTTTCATACCCCCTATATATAGGCTCTCCTTAAATTTAATAGGTCGGAAACTAATTCCATTTCCCTCTATATTGAACCTCTCTAGACTGTTCTCATGTATTATAGAGTATTATCGAATCTTTTTAAAGATTTAATATTTATCAATCATTTCCAACCATTCTAAAATTCCCTTAACTTCATAAATTAGGTTGCCTTTTAGAACATCCATATTTCATATTTATATCAAACATTTAATGAAAAACTTTAAAATTGACATATTTGAGGACTTCACATAGTTTATGTAATGCTCCATGTATTTCCTAGGTCAAGTGTCTATATGTTGATTTCCATTATAATGAAATCTCTATATATTAATACACCTCCATTATTCTCCATCCGATAACTTCTTTAACTTTAATCATCCCCTTAACCTTTTACCAGTTTCACTTTGTTAGGAATCCTTTATAACGTGTTCTTAGTGTATCTCCTTTTGGTGAGTGTCCATATGGTGATCCTTTCTCTGTTTGTTACCTTCCATCCCATGCACCTCATATGAAACATATATCAAATGATAATCCTTCTGATCCCACTGAACTTCATCTCAAAATTCTTACATCAATATATGATTGAAGAATCTTTTCATTTCTCCATTCATTTTACTCCACGGTATTCCATCTGTTGGAAAATTCAAGTGACTATTTAATGGACTTGATCTTTTGAAACTTCATATTCATCTCTATATATTGTTTATAATGTATTTCCTCAGTATATTATATTTACTTCATTTTATAGATATAAAAATATATATTTAGTCCAATGAAAGTTTTTCTATACCATTCTATATTCATTCATTCTATATCAGAACTTTGTATCTCTCACTTTGTATGACTACTTCTTCAAGAATTTTCACTTGGAATTCTATCCTATAATATCTTTTCCCCATTTTTCATATATAAATATACTTTTAATATAATAAACATCATAAATTATATTCTTATGATGAATTGTTTCTGGTAAAATCTCTTCTAGAAATGCATTTATGAATGTCTTTGTCCAAAATTTCTTTCTAAAAGACATCAACTCCCCATTGATCAGATGATTTTATCATGTGTTCATCTATGATTTTAGTAACTTGATATAATCATGTAATCATCTCTTTTTTTAGGAATGTTCCTTATGTTCCAAGAATATCCATAAGTAAAATTTCCCACTCAAATTTCTTATGTAAATTTCTTACTCAAATTCCATAAGTAGATTTATTAAACAAGTTCCATAAGAGAGTCTCACTTCAAAAAATATCAATACATTGACACCAAATACAACCAAAAAACTTGGGAATAAAAAATATTTCATTAATACTCCTTTTAGGAAATTGATTAGATAAGAATTATATTGATGAACACTACCAAAAATTTATCCTAGAACCTACAAAACACAATGTTCTTGAGTCCTTTGATAACAGTTGGTGAATTTTTGACACCGAACCACAAAACCATATAATCAAAGTGCTCATACTGACATATCAAATAAATATTTAGGATATCATCCTCTTCCACCCTCATTTAATGGTATCGAGAATAAAAATGATTCTTTAAAACCTAACTGGGTCACTTCAACTTATCAAATAAATCATCTATCCTTGGATGATTGTAACAGTTCTTGAGAATATCTTGATTTATTCCCCAATTGTCTAAACACAACCTCATACTACCATACTCTTTCTTTGATAATAATTCATGTCCCACCATAGTGATACACTAGGCCAGATAAAACCATTATGCATTAAAATTTAAATCTAAATCCTTGACTTTTATAGCTCAGATTGTTTCATCTAATAAGAAAGCATATAAATAAGAGAATATGAATACAATAAATCCATCCCATACATTATATATTGTTAAGTGTACAAGGTCACAATATACTTAGGAAAAACATTTAAAAACTTCTCCATAAATCTGGAAAACACTACCACATATGCCTTGACCAAATAAAAATACAACACTGTTGGTTGAGATAATATCTCTGAACATCTATGACCCATTTGACAATTCTAGTAAACAAAAAATTCCACATTTGAACCCTCCTCATCATAAAACACTACCATCCTGTTCAAGTAGTCAATAACAACATGCATATAATAAAACCAATCGATGATAAGGCTGAAATCATAGTATTTTATTTTAAATTATAATAAATATAAAGATGGAAAATTATACATCATCACTAGCTCACAATCCGAATGTAGTGACTGTGGTTTTGAACTATAAGACTATATAATATTTCTAAGAATATTTATGAATCCAATAAATGACTCTTCATGAGATTTTGAAACCTGTAGAGCGTCGATGTGGTGATATTATAAATATTAAATATCTTTTATCATGTATGCATAGTTTCTTTTAAAACATGGAATAAATCCCATGTGGAGTATTTGGTTGGAAATCTGAGATTGTGGTTGATTTTATATTGTGGCATTTACCATTGGTATGACATAAACATTGTTGGCTCTGGGTTTTTTGCTAGAGGAGAAGCATGAATGGGGTGTTAAATGGAGGATATTGTTTTAATAAAAATAAAACAATATCCTTTCTCCCCCACCCCTTGGTGAACAAGGTATATGACCCCTACACATTTCCCCTTGGAGTGATGGATATAAATGAGTCCAAATTGAGGAGAAGAGGAGACACTAATCTTCAGTATTTATGGAAATAACTCTATGATCGCAGTTCAGTGGTTTCAGAGTGTTAATCTACACCCAAATCTTCGGCATTTCACCACGAGGTTGGAGGATTTGAGTTTTAAGTCTTGATTAAAATTTTGATGATTTTTTAAGGTTTTATAGCCCTTATACAATTTCTATGGAAGCTATAAGGGTATATCATTGTGTTTTTAGGGAAAAAGGGGTGATTCTGGTGGCTCTTAGGGAATTACCATTCAAAATCCCAATCTACATGATGTGTAGTGAAATGTAACACACTGTGTGTTCTTACCTTTTTGGAAGATAACTTTTGGGTAATACAAGTTGTGTACTAGGGTTACATGTTTCATAGTGACCCAAGGTCATGTGGCCATGGGACAAGTCCAGGGAAGCTGTCTGAATTTACAAGGCCATGTGAAAGTACTTTATCAATCTGCATATACATGGGGTAAAAAACACGGGCAGAAGCAAGAGACATGGTCAAGGGGGATGGTTTTTCAAGACATGGTATGGACCATGTGTACACACTGCCTGTGAGATATGGATGGTCGAGACATGTGGGGGAAGAAATGGTTGGGTGGATGAAGTGTGACAAGACACACCATGTATTCCCACATTCCTAACCAATCCAAACAAATAGAGGAAATGAACAGGTGTTCAAGAAGGGTCACATGTTGTGTAGACCATATTACATGTTGTTTAGTAATTTTTTGAGTATCTTCCACCCTTCAGGACTTCTTATCCATAGTTTGGATTCAGTCTATTGATTACCCTATCATGAGTAGTTTTCCAAGTAGAATGAGATGGTATCCTTAATGGGAATTTTGGAAAAGCAATGTGGAATTAATCGAGCATGAGTCTATTGCAGTGGTGTTAGATCTTGGGTAGTGATCAGGATGGATAATTGGGTTGACATCAGGGTGAGCACCCTTCCATATTAGCTCGTGATGTGGGTCCCATAGGCTCTTTAAGTTGGTAGATCAGTGATACCCAATCATAATAGGGTATGAGTCTCCTACCCATGGTTGTGTTACAGTGTGAGACATGGTCTGACATGTGTGATGCTCCCATGAGTGTCTCTTGATCGATGAATAAGATCAGTTTGGTTTACTATAGAGGTGTTGGGGATAGCACTCCTCTATCGTATTATGGTTCATGATTCCCCTACCTCTCAGAATGATATAGATGGAACTCCTCTCTTGGAACAGGGTTTGGGTTCTTATTATCATTCGTTTTATTAGATAGAGATCCCCTATTATATTAGGGTGTGGTCCCTCCACACTCATTGAGCTGAGTGGGTAATACACTCCTTAATTTACTAGGTGTGGGTCCTCAATTCTTGGAGTGGTACTCATCTACTAAGACATGGTGTGGGTCCTCAAAACTCAATTTATAGGAAGAGTGGTACTCCCCATTCATACTAGGAAGTGGATCCTCTATCCTAGGGTTAGTACTCCCCTTCCGAGTCAGGGTGCGAGTCCCCACTATGAGTAGATTGATTGAGTGGTACTCCCCTATCGTACCAAGGTATAGGTCCTCTATCATTTGAGATGTACTTTCCTATCATACTAGAGTGTGCGTTCTTTATATATTGAGGTGTACTCCCATGTCATATAGGGGTGTGAGTCCTGAACTAAGAAGTTGTACTCCCTTGTCATGTGAGGGTGTGGGTACTTTATGTATAGAGTTATACTCCCCTTCTCTATGGAGATGTGGGTCCTATATCATTTGAGTGGTACGAACATTCTATAATAGGGTGTGGTTCCTCATCTATGGAGTAGTACTCCCACATAATTGAGTTGTGACTGGGAGAAATTCCACTATGGGATTTGAATATCCCTCTCCAATGGAGCATAGTTCTAAGGAGCATGCCCCTACAGTTATTGTATATGATTCCTCGATAGGAGTTAGTCTTCCCTTGACATTGTAAGGTGCATACCTCTCCCTATGGGTGTGATAAAGGTTTCATGGGTTAGATAGGATCTATTTCTCCTTCTTCCATGGTTCATGGAGAGGTGTATGTCCCTCCACTTTCTCTATTTAGAGAAGATGCACATGGTTCATAGTCTAGAGAACTTTTCCCTCACTTATATTCAGAGGTGAGTTGAGGGCCTCTCCACTTGGGTTTTTATATGCTTGTTCATGGTGAAAAGAAAGTGGTTATTAGTCCTCTAGTGTTAGGAACTAGAGTTAGTCCTAGTGGATTGCTCTTGATGAAGTGTATCTCTTAGATGAGTTCCATTTGGGATAGAAGTGCCATGGAGTGTGTTCTCCAATACAAGGTTTACTTTTGATCTTCGAGTAAAATCTCATTGCAAAATATGAGGTCAAACCCTCATGAGACATGGTGTCTCAGATTAGTATATCTACGTTTTAATAGGAGTCTTTATCTTTTTTACATATTGGATGACACACCATGTGGTATGAGATTACTATTCATTTATAGCTGATGATGTTCAAGATAGAGTTTCTCTCTCATTTGAGTTCCCTTTGGTTGGGTTGAGAGGACTATTTTCTTTCAGCGGATCCCTTTTCTTTTGGGTTTTTGGGGAACATATTGAGTATTGATTTATTAACCTCTAAATGGTCTTTACCCACAAATTTTTGTATATTGTGCAAACCACATTCCATTGAATGGAGTTCTAGGAGGACCCAGAGCAGGTGGAGCTTAGTTATCTGGATCAAGTGAGGTGTTTACCAGATCTTGGACAAGGATATTTCCATTAGTTTCTTTGGATAGTGATACTTTCCTTTTAATCAGGTTGAATACTTTTACAGTTTTTGGTGGGTGTGTATTTTTCACTTTTTACACTTTTATCACTGTGGTTATGGGTTAGATATATGAGTTCATTTCATTTCGGTTTATATATATCTTTGCACTGTTTCATGGAGTTGTATGTTGGTGCATGTGTAAATGCACCTTAAAAAAAGGACTCCCATGTGTTTGATTTTCCTACTCAATGCTAGATGCCAACCCATGGCCTATTGAGGTGGGATTGGGGAGTCACGACTTGAGCCCTATTGGGTTTGGTCATGACAGAGTGGTATCATAGGAAGGTAACCACTTTATGACTATAGTGTTGTGATGTTTTCATGGATTACATAGAGACAGTGTTAAAATGTTTCAAGTTCAACTTCTAGGCTAGAGACTCCAGTATTGGTGTAGAGGACCACATGTCCGTTCAAAAGGATTCTGATAGCCTTTTTTCAAACATTGTACATTATCACGCTATTCATGGGGAAATTCTGATATATGCATCACATATGTAATAACCCATAATTTTTGAATGAAAATTGTTTCCTAAGAAAATTTGTGTTATATAAATTTTTACTCAACAAAACTATATATCAATAATATTTATGTGAGTATAATTTGAAATGTGACCATCAGGTTTCAACCGTTATATTATCATTGGTCAATTATGACTATTGGTTAATACGACTGTTGGAAACAATACTCTTGTTAAAAAATTTAACGTTATAATTAGTTCTTATAAGTAGGAATGAAAATAATAATTAATATAGAAAGGGGAAATGATGGCCTCAACCAGTAGAGTCACACCATATAATGCCCATTTTTCAGTGATTGGGAGGGAGGTAGCATCATTAGGATTTGATCTTGACCACGCCCAAGCTGAGCTTCAATATGTCAAGATTGAAATAAATCACATACACGAGAATTTTATGTTAGTAGAAATTCCCACTTTGGCAATGTCAGTTGAGCCGCTGCATGAATATATCCCCATCGAACACCTTAACCATAGGTTGTATGTGATTGTTATAAGGGGTTACATGTCCTGACCTTTGGTGCTAAAATTTAATATCTTTTTATAAATAATTTTGTATTCCATTAATTCCATTTTAAGAATAGTTTCTCTTAATATAATAGAAATGAAATTAAAGAAAATGATTTTTAGAACAAAAATTATACTTTTTAAAAAATAAATAAATATTTATAATAAACTAAAATATTATAAATTATTTTTATTTTAATGAAATAGTGTGATAAATACATTCTTATTTAAATATAAAGGATAAAATAATATTATTTTTTTCCAAGTGTTTGAAATTTCACTATGCATTTTCAATCCAATATTTTTCTTAATAAATATGGATTTTTATATTTAAAAGGTAAAATTATAATGTTAATATAATTATTAACATAAAATAAATATCATTTTTGTAATCATCATGTTGAAATTATGCTAGAGTGAATTTATGAAAATTTTATAATTTTTTTTAATAGTAATAATGCAGTTTGAATTTATTCAGTATGTTTAATGGCATAAAAATTATGTTATAATGATGTAATAGCTAATTAATCACAATAAAAGACTTAAAATAATTTATTTTATTAATATGAATTATTTTAATATATTTTAATCAATTTTCAAATCTGTAATTTATTTTTTAAATTCCATAATGGAAACATTACCTATACAAATGTTATTTAATAAAAATTTTAATTTTACATTCCAAAATAAGTAATAAAAAATGATAGTTGACTCTTTTGGATTAAAATAACATAAAATTTTTCCCAAATAACCATACCATTGGAAAATATTATGGGAAATCCCATGGTTTTTCATTTACCGTTACCTAGGTTTCAAAATCCTTTATTTAAAAATTAAGAACCAAATCCTCTACTTTTTATATAAATACCCACCGATTTTTCCATTTATGTTAATTACCAATTCTTCTCTATGAAATTATGATAGTTTTTCCCCCAAGGAGTCCTCCCTAGGTGTCATCAAGCACTCAAGGTCCTTATCCTCGTGTTTTAAGGAACTACACATCAGGTTAAGGAAAATATCTTTCTTTTCAATTCGTTTCAAGAACATATTTTGTATATGGATTTAAAATGTTATGGTAACTCTCTCTTATTTTATTTTAATTCATTACCTTACATCTAAATTATGATTCATCAATGGGATACCGATATCCCCTCTCTTTTTACCCTTTTCTAAAACCATGTTTCATACCCATTATACTATCGATTTTACTTCTTAAAATTTCTCTATTATTCTCAAGAAATTCCCTTTTATTTTTCTATTGTGAATACCCAAATCTATTTTTTTCAATAATATTCACCAATATATAAAAATGATTTATTATATTATGTTACTCACATAAAAAAATTCTTCATTCCCTTTCTGTGGGAAAAATGACATAATGAAAATGTTTTTAAAGCACATTTTAAAAAACTATAATTTTTATATGAAACATCTTTTATTGATTATCCATGGGTTATTTATGTATTTTTTATTATTATATATGTGTATCAAATTATATAATACATATGAATAGTGTCCTCTGATATCACTCCTATTCATTGGGTAAAAAATTTAATATCTAGAGATTACATGTTATACAATACCATAGTGAACAACCTTGGTAGTTTTTATGACACCTCAGTGAGAAACCTCAGTGATATGCTTTTGAATGTCTCAATTAAATGTTGTAAACACATTTCAAAGTTATGATTTATATAATTTTTATTATTATAATTCTCTTTTTCCTTTTCTCATGCCTGTTTGATATTTCTCTTGTTCTTATGGATAATTATTATGATCACATTTAAAGTGTTTCCCTTGATTTCCCTTATCAGGCCTTATTCTTTCGGTTACCTTTAATTTATGTTCCAATTATATGAGATACAATAATTTTACTTAAGAAAAACTCTTTAATAATCCATTATATTGGATTAAAAATATATGATTTCATGTATTATATACCTTTTTTCCAAGAAACAAAACGTTAAAAGGTCCTCTGTTTGTACAATGTAATGCATAGTTATGTAATAAAATGGAAGGATTCCATTATTGGTTTAAATGGATGGTTTATTTATTTATGAAAATTAGAATTTAAAAACATTATGAAGAACCATATAAATAAATATTGTAAAACATATTGTTATTTTGGTAAAATATTATGGAAGTGGCCTCTGAGAAAATAAATCCATTTATAGATACGAATAAGTGGACATAGTACTAAAATAGATATACACCTGGGTAAAAACTCTGAAAAGGTTCATCTGGCCTAAATTGGTGTAGGATGGTACCCGAAAATGGTCTTTATAGTGCACCTAGTTTGACACTCACAAGGGATATTTTTGGTTAATCACAAACTGTTTATGACCCATTATGAAGGATACATAGAAATTATAATTCTTGTTAATGAATAACATATTTAAGCATAATGGTTTAAGACATAAAAGTATTTTAGATTTATAAGATTATTAAAAGAAACAAGTATCTCACTTAGGTTCTATTCTTTTAGTAAATCATGGGAAATATGAGGAACCAAATAAATGGTGATGATAATAGACTAGGCACTGACAGCCCTCCGATGGAAGCCATAATGGAAAACAATATTATAATAATGAATAAACTGACTCAAGTGATAAATAATAACATGAGTAGAGTCAAGAGACCACATTCACCATGAAGGTAACAATTGTCCATTGATTCTTTTATGCATTAATGACCACCTTCTTTCAGTGTATTTACTAACCCATTGATTTATAAACACTAGATACTCTCTATAGAAAATATATTTTATGTGTTCCTTTTCTTAGAACAAGAGAAAGTCACCCTGGATGTTTATTACTTAGAGGGATAAGCTAATTAGTTGTGGGAACTAGTTATAAAGTAGAATCCAATATGGTATATTGATGTTATAGAGTGGGAAGAGTTCATGGGAAATTGTTTCAATAAATACTTTCCGTGTTCGGTGCGAACAAAAATAGAGAAGGAATTCCTCAAACTGAATTAGAATGAAAATAAATATATGGGAATTTGTGAGATGAATTTTATAAGGCATTATTGTAACACCTATAGATTTTTCATGGATACTAACAGAATGGTTGATAGATTCTTTGTTGGACTAAGACCCCATCTGCAGAATAATATTTCCAACCAAGACTATGAAAGCTAAAAGAAGATAGTGTGAAGTTCTATAAAGGTTGAAATACAGTTCTAAGAGATGTAGTGGTCCCATAGATCAAATGAAATAAAGATATTGATGGAGTCAAGCTTAGGGAGGAACATCGATCATGGAAGAGTAGGAAATCAAGTGAAACGTCCCACATGCAACAAATATGGGATGAAGAACATGGGGGAACTACTTGCTTAAAAGTGGGAAATGTTACAACTGTGGAAGAGATGGCCATATTGCTCAAAACCTTCATAGTGAGAGGAATCTTCTACTTCTCAGTGCTAATGATAAATAGAATATGGTGCATGCCCAACTTGAATTCCAATTCTATAAGTGTTGACATCTTGGGAACTTTTCCAATCATTGTCCAAATCTGAAGATACTGTAAGGTAATCATCATCAACATCAGCATAGGAAAAGGAAGCAAGTTCATGATTTTTCTATCACAAGGGATGAAGTTTAATCTCCAAATGATATGGTGATAGGTACTCTCATTTTTCTCTCAAATCCATCATGTAATTTTTTTTATTTTGGTTCTACACATTTCTTTATTTCCTCTATGTTTTCAAAGAATATAGAACCAAACCCGAAACTACTAAATGTATAGTTATCATTCAAGACTCATGGTAAGATTATCCAAGCATCAACAGTGTATATAAAATCTAGTATTGAATTTGGTGAGAATAATCTCATCATAAATCTAGTAGTAATTCCCATGATGAAATTTCACATTATAGTAGGGGTAGATTGGCTCTCAAATTATAAGGTTAATATTAAATGAAAAGGAAAGTAAATATTAGTCATCTTGAACAGAAAAACTATAGTTATATTCCATAGAGAGATATATCTACCTGAGCTCTGTTTAAAATCACCTCCCATTTCTATTTTTATGAAAATGGTCATTGAAGATGAAGAAGTTAATGAAAGTATATGAATAGAAAATTTCCCCATCATGCAGGAATACATTAACGTCTTTCATGAGGAGTTACCTAGACCTCCCCTAGAAAGATAGGTAGAGTTATCCATTAAATTCATTCCTAGATATAAGATGATATCAAATACCTCTTGTAGAATGAAAAATGTGGAGCTAGAAAAATTAAATAAAAATAATCAAGATCAATGGGAGAAGAGTTTTATCTGACTAAGTGTGTCTTGGTGGAGATAACCTATACTATTTGTGAAAAAGAATGATGGATAAATGTATCTATGCATTTATTATAGAGAAATTAATGGAATCATAATGAAGAATAAGTACCATCTTCCAAGGATTTATGATTTATTTGATGAGATTTATGGGATCAATTATTATAAAAGATTTACCATTGATATGGTTATCATAAATTGAGGGTGATGAAATAGGATATTCCAAATACTACCTTAGGATCAAGATATGGGAATTATTATTTTGTTGTTATTCCCTCAATTTTGACTATTTCTCCTTTTATTTTTATGGATTTGATTAATATAGCCTTTAAAGACTATCATTATAAATTTGTGGTAGTTTTTATTGATGATATTTTGATATATTCTCAAATTTTCAAGGAGATTGAGGATCATATAAGGGTAATATTTACAAAAATGAGGAAGGGGGGATATTAGGAATGTTAATAAAATGTGAATTTTTGTTACAATAAGTTTCTTTATTGGAAACATCGTAACCAATAATGGAATCTTAGTTGACCCTACCAAGACAAAGGTTGCGGAGGAGTGGCCTCATATTACAATAGTAATAAATATTCGTAGTTTACTTGGTTTAACAGGATATTATATGAGGTTTGTGAAAAAAATCTCATGAAATTATAAAACAATAACCAAGTTAACTCAAAAAGGGGTTAAGTACATCTAGATAGAGTGTGAGGAATGATTCCAAGAGCTAAAGTAGAGAATGGTTACTATACCATTGTTAACTCGACCCTCTATCAAAGAAGTATTAATTCTTTTTAGAAATTCATCTATGAAAGGGATTGGGTTTTCCCCCATATAAAATGACAAGGTGATTGCTTATGCATATCAATAGTTAAAGCCTCATTAGTAGAACTATCCTACACATAACCTATACTAGTTATAGTTTTTTATCTAAATATATGGAGACACTATATTTATAGGGAGAAATGTGATAAATACACAGACCACCAATTTTTGAAGTATATATTAACACAAAAGAAATTGAAAATGAGATAAAGGTTATGGTTTGAAATTATTAAAGACTAAGTTTGTTCAATTTATTATCCCCTGGGAATAGAAAAAAAATTCCCTGATTCATTAAGTAGTAAAGACCCTATTGTGGTAGAAATGATGACAATTAAAAGAGAACAATTGATCAAAGACATAGTAAGATAAGACATGGGAATCATGGGTAAAGGTAAATCATCAACACTATACCAAATGAATTCTCAACCATAATTATTAGATAATATTAAGAAATATGAAATAAAAGATCCATTGTTATAGAATAAGATAAAGACTATGAAGAATGGGAAGTTTCTTGAGTGCAATATTGATCAAGAAGTTGTATTGAAATTTTGTACAAGGCTGTGTGTTCCATGTCCTCCAGAAATAAAGAAGGAGTTGATGGATGAAGCTCATAGATCTACATTTTCTATACATCCTGGATAAAATAAAATGAATAGGGGCCTTCATGATCATTATGGGTGGGATAAAATGAAAAGGGGGATTGTCGACTACACTATAGGGTTCCTGGTGTTTCAAAACGTGAAGCAATATAGATGACTTTCTAATGGGGTATTACAACCACTACCAATTACAACATGGAACTATGAATATATTACTATTTTATTTTTCACTGGTCTCCCAAGAACATCCAAAAGAAACAATGTGATATGGGTTATAGTGGAAGGTCTCACCCAGATTGCCCAATTTATCTATATCTGGAAATAATTATCTCTTTTGAACAACTTTCCAACATTTACGTGAATGCAGTGGTGAGGATGCATGGTGTAACAATTTCTATCCTTTTTTATCGTGATCCAAGGTTCAAATAAAAAATTATGGAGAATTATTCTACCTGATATGTGTACCGAATTGAATTTTAGTAAGACCTATCACCCCCAAACTGATGGACAATCTAAAAGGACTATTCAGACGCTCAAGGAAATTCTAAGAACGTTCTTAGTATAATTTTATGGTGGACAAGATCACCATATCCCATTAGTTGAGTTATCATACAAAAACATCTTCCATTAGATTATTCAAATGGTACCCTATGAATGACTTTATGGAAAGCGATGTAGAGCTCCTACTTTTTGGGATGAAGTTGGTGATAGAAATTTTTTTGGACTTGATCTTGTGAAAGATATGATAGAAAAGGTTCATTCCATACAAAAGAACATAATGGATGCTCAAAGTTGAAAAAATATCTATGTTGAAAATCATCAAAGGGACTTAGAGTCTGATGTTGGAAAAAAATTATACCTTCCAATTTTACTTTTGAAGAGAATCATGTTCTTTTGGGAGAAAGGGATGCTTAGCCTCATGTACATTGTCCTCTATGAAATCCTTGATCACATAAGAGTATTGTCCTATCATCTTGAACTTCCACAAAATATATATCATTCTAATGATGTATTCAATGTATCTATCTTGAAGAAGTACATACATGACCCTTCACTTGTACTAAATCTAGAGGTGGTACAACTAGAACATGACTTATCTTACAAGGAGTAGTCTATGGAGATCTTGGACTATAAAGACATGATTCTATAAAACAATACTACCCACCTAAGTGTTGTTGAGGAACCATAAAAATGAAGAAGTGACATGGGATCCAAAGGAAATAATGAGGCAGAAGTACCCACACCTTTTCTCAACCGAGGTAATGAGAAGAAATTTTGAGGATGAAATTTATTAAGGGGGATGAATGTAACGACTTAGAATTTTTGAATGATATGTTTTTCCTGAAAAAATGTGTGTTATATTATTTAGTACTCCAAAAAATATATCTCATTAATAATGAAGTGAATATAATTGTAAATGTGACCATTGGGTTTAGACCATTATATGATCATTGCCAATTATGATTTTTGGTTAATACGACCATTGGAAATAATAATCTTGTAAAAAATTTAATTTTATAATTAGTTATTATAAGTAGAAATGAAAAAAGAATAATTAATGCTTAAATGATAAATGATGGCCTCTACCAGTATATTTTTTCCATATGAATCCCATTAATCATAGAATTGGAGGAAGGTATAGTCACTGGGTTTTTCTCTTGACCAAGCCCAAGCAGAGCTTCAACAAATGAAGTTTGAACGAAATCACCTACAAGAGAAGTTAAAGTTAGTGAAAATTACCACTCGAGCGATGTTAGTCAAACATTCCCCTAAATCTATCAACATCGCACACCTTACCCTTAGGTAGTATATGGGTGTTATAATAGGTTATATGTCATCTACTTAGTTTTGAAAATGTAATCCCTTTTTATAAATAAAATTTTTATTCCATCATTTTCATTTTAAGAATATTTTTATTTAATAAAATTACGATAAAATTGAATAAAATTATTTTTTCAGACAAAAATTGTACTTTTTATAAAATATTTTTTTTAATTAACTAATATATTATAATTAATGTTAATTTTGGTGAAATTATATGATAAGAAAACTCTTATATAATATAAATCATAAAATAATTTTATTTTTTCTAACTGTTTGAAATTTCACTTTGCATTTTCAATCCGCAATTATTTTTAAAAAATAAGGATTTTTATGTTCAAAAGTTCAAATTGTCATATTTATAGAATTATTTCGAAAAAAATAGATATCACATTTAAAATAAACACATCTAAATTAGGGTAGAGTGATTTTTTGAGATTTTTCTAAAATACATTATTTTTTTCATGAATAGTAAAAATAAAGTTTGAGTTTTTCAATATGTTTAATGAAATCATAATTATGTCATTGATATGTAATAACTAATTAACCAAAATTCAAAATATAAATTATTTTATTTTATTCACATCAAATATTTTAATATATTTTAATCAATTTCCAAATGTATAATTTATTTTCCAAATTCTAAAATGGACACATTAACTTTAAAAATGATATTTTATAAAAACATTAATTTTCTACACCAAAATGAGTAATATAAAATTATGGTCAACTTTTATGGATTAAAATAACAAAAAATTTATCCCAAGTGTGCAATACCTTTATAAAATACCATGGGTAATCCCATGGTTTTTCATTTACCACTACCGTGTGTCCAAGGCATTTATTTGGAAATTAATAAACAAATTATTCATTTTTTTTATAAATACCCACCAATTTCTATATTTCCTTTAAATCCAAATTCTTCCTCCACAAATATTATATTTTTTACCTATCAAGGTGTCCTCAATCCTGCAATTCCCCTATCCTCATGTTTTAGGAACTACATTTCAAGGTAAGGGAAATATATTTCTTTTATATTTGTTTCAAGATCCTCTTTTTGTATATGTAATTGGAATGTTATGGTAACTTTCTCTTATTTCATTTTTATTCAATACATTATTGAAAATTTATGTTTTATAAATGGGATACACATGTTCCTTCTCTTTTTAAACTTTTCTAAAACCATGTTTTGTACTGGTTATGTTGATGATTTTACTTCTTAAAATTTCTCTCTTCAACAAAAGAAATTCCCTTTTATTTTCTCCATATGAATACCCAAACAACTTTATTTTCTAGGGGTATTCACAAAGATTTAAAATTATTATTTTTATCCTATTTTTGACATACATAAGACCCAAATTCCCTTTACATGGGTTAAAAATGAAATAATGATCATGTTTTTAAAGAACATTTTAAAACGCCATGATTTTGATATGAAACTCTTTTCTTTTATTATCCAAGGGTTATTTATGAAATGTTTGATTATGATATATGTGGCTAAAATTAATTATGACATTTGAAGGTTGTTCCCTGATAGTGATCCAATTCATTAGGTAAATAATTTAATCTCTAGAAATGACATGTTATAGAATATTTTTGGTGAATAACCTTTTTAATTTTTATGAAACCTCGGGGAAAAACCATGGTGATATTCTTATGGATGTCTCATTTAAATTTTATATCCAAGTTTCCAAGTTATGATTCATGTTCTTTTTATTATGATATGCCTATTTTTATATGTTGCATTTATGATATTCCTCAAGTTCTTATCGATAATTCTCATGATCACTTGTAAAATGATTCCCTTACTTTTCCTTACCGAGTCTTTTGCTCACTTATTACATTGATGTATATCCCCATGTTATTAGATGTAGTAATTGTACATAGGATTATCCTTTTAAGAATCTATTCAAGTGGATTAAAATAATAATGTATGTTTTCATGTATTATGCACATTTTTTCCAAGAAAATAAACTTTAAAAGATCCCCTATTTGTACAATTTAATGTTACGTTATTTAATGGAAATGAGGGATTCAAAAATATAAGACTGGGTTTTGGATTTTCTTATACTTCTTGAGTTGGATCCCTAGATATACTCTTTTACCTTTGGGGGAACTAATTATATTTCAGGATGACTCTGTGATGACATCCAAACAAGGTTCTATGGGTGGATTATGATAACAATCTACCCTGAGATAAGGCTTCAGTGTAAGGGACAGGTCTAGAGGAAGTAGCTCTAAGTGGTCCCCTAGTTGATCCTCCACCCATTTAGCTTCATATTGTTCTGAAATTGGAGACTGAGTATGTGTGTAGGCTAAGTGAGTTTTACAGGTTCTATAGGCAGTGAACTCCAAGGTATCAGAGTGATCCATACCTCAAGCAGATGATGATTGGCTTGAGGTAGTCACATGTGATTTCCACCTTATGAGGAAACCTTTTGATCCGACGATGGTCATAGCAGCGATCCTTCTATAGGGTTATGTTAGGAGATGGTGGAGTCTTTTTATTCATATCCATAATGAGGTGGCACTCACTTGGGTGAAGTTATAGTGGATCTTTATGGAATATTTTTACCCAGATAAATTAAGATCAGTGTGTATCCAGGAGCTTCTGTAACTTCAGTAGGGTTACATGACCATGCAAGAGTACACATGGATCTTCACAGGCCTATCATGATACTCTTGGGTTATGGTTTGAGATATGTTTTTCAGTGCTCAGATCTTTGAGTAGAGCCTTAGAAGATACATATGATAAGGTGTGGTATCCTTGTGGATTACCATTTATTTGGAGGTGCTATAGTGATCTCTAGTTGTGGAGAGATTCATAGAGGAGGGTCTAGATGATGTGGTTTTTTGTTTTGACTGTGAGGTTGAGACGTTTTCTTGGATCAAAACTATTAGTCGATAGGATCATGGTGATGGAGGCATACCCATTCCAAGACTCAGGAAAAATGGTCTACAGAGAATGTTCCATGATGAGGACCTATTTATATATATAAGATTCATTCCTATGCTTTTGATGGTAGAGGATATCTTTCTAGAGATAGTCTGACCTATTGTGTCACTGAGAGGGAGCTGGTCAACTAATCTCTTTGGCGGAGGCAATGTTTGGAGTGGGGTGTTTCATGTGATGGTGGAAATAGAAGAGTGGTGATTAGAGATACATAAGGTGGAATATGGTTTGAGTTACTACCACCACCCACAAGTGATCTGTGTTAGGCTGAAAGAGAATGGGGATGGGGGATAGGATACATGCAAGTCACGGAGGCCTTTGACCTAGAGGCTCTGAGGATGGATAGAGGTTCTATTTTTTTAACACTTCATGCTCGAGGTTTTCCCAGGTTGATGTAGGGAATCAATATAACCCTATATTTCTATTCATTGATGTATCTTCAATTTCATGAATAAGAGGAAATATTCCCCCACTGAGAAACTTTTGTGTGATTTTATTAAAACTATGTGTGTGAGTTAATTACAGCCAAAGAATATATTGTCAAGGTGTGGTGGATAAGTCCTGATGACTTTTGTGTTTGGGGTAGGGTTTTTTTGGTGGTTTTCCTAGAGGTACTGGTAAGAAACAATGAATTCAATCATGTATCCCTATGTTTTTTGTATGTTCCCTCAATTTCTCGACACTATATCATACGTGAGATGCTTGAGGAGGATGTGGTACAGTTTGACATGACTTTAGAATCAGATGAATTGGGGATGCTTCCCCCTCTAATATGTGTTCTTGAGATTCCATGAAAAACTATGTGGGTGAGTTAGTGTCACCTAAATCAGATATTATCTAGGTTAAGTGGGATAGTTCCATTAAATTTTGTGTTTGAAGTAGGGTTTCATTGGTATCTACCTCACATTAGTGAGGTGGTGTACCACTATACCCTAGGACCACATATGGACCATGTTGTTAGTGTTTTCCACTTTCATAATTGAGGAGACATGTGTCATTAGTCACATGATGTTGACCATGTTTTAGTTGGACATATGTGTGTTTTGACTTTTCTGGTTCCCTTGAGTGCATACTTGGAGGCAATAAGGGAACCCCATAGTGATCTCGCTGGCGTGGAAGTTATATTAGAGAGCTTAGTTTCTCTCCTGTGTCCTAACTATTTTTTTTGGGGGGATGAAAAAAACTTAAGGTGTAGAGGATTTAGTGACTCAATTTCTCACATGTACAACTTTGGAATATTTCGAAGAATATTTTCGAAGCAAGGCGTTGAGTTGACATGGAATTCTAAGTCCCAAAGAGCCTTAGTGCGGTGATATTAAAAATATAAAATATATTTTAACATTCATGCATAGTTTATGTTGAAATGTATAATACCTCCCAAGAGGAGCCTCATATTAAAAATATGATACAGTTGTTGAGTTCAAAATGTGTCATTTACCCTTAGCGCAACATAAATATTGTTTCCATTGGGTGTTCGGCCAAAGGTGAAGCATGGGTGGGGTGTTAAATGGAGGATAATTTTTAAATAAATTAAAAACAGTAACCCTTCTCCCCCACACCATTGGTGTTCATAGAATAGAAGACCTACCTGTTTCCCCATAGAGAAATGAATGAACCTGAGGCTGAATTCAGGAGAAGAGGCATTGGCGATCTTTGATCTAAAAAGTGATCACTCTTGGATTGTGGTGAAGTGACATCAGATCATGAATCTTAACCCGAAGCTTTGTATTTTCTCCATGAGGTAGGAATATTTATTTTTCGAGTTTCAATACCCCTTTCGATTATTTTTTTATGTTTTAGATATGTTAGGCAATTTCTAAGGAATCTATGAGCGTCGATCTTTGTGTTTAGGGGGAAACAGGTGTGATCTGGGTGACTCACATGGAATTACCATTAAGAATTACAATTTTCATGGAGTGTAGTGTAGTGGATCACATCGTGCATTCCTCCCATTTGGGGGAGATGGATTTTGGGGACTATATGTCATGTACTGGCATTACACACCATTTAGTGACCCCAAGTCATGTGTCCATGAGACATGGCCAAGGTATCCGTGTGAATTTAGATGACCAGGTGTAAGTACACAACCAATGTACATGGACACAAGGTGAAAAACATTGATATAGGAAATAAAGATGTCAAAGAGGGATGTTTTATAGGATATGTCATGTACCATGGATACAAGCTATGTGTGAGAGATGGCTAGCCGATCCATGTAAGGGATAACATGGACGGATGGTTGTGATGAATTATGAAATGTTGTGTACATACTGCACACTCCATGTATACCAACATGCCCAACCAATCCATTAAAACATGGTACATGAACAAGTGTTTAGGTGGGATCACACTCCATGTAGACCCCCTTACACACTATGTATGGATTTTCGGAGGACCTTTTTCTCTTCGTAACTCCTTCTCTAGTGCTTTGATTCATGCATGTGAGTAGCCTATCTTGAGTATCTTTCCATGTAGAATGCGATGGTTTCCTTTGTGGTGTATTTTGAGGAATTATGTGTCCTGAATTGAGAACTATTCTCTTACATAAGTTCTAGACGTTGGTTAGTGATTAGGGTAGATCATTGGGTTGACGTCGAGGTTGGATTTCATCCCTACTATCTTAGGATATGGGTCCCCTAGATTCTTTAGGCCAGTTGAAAAGTTTTACCATATTATAATATGGCATGGGACCCCAACCCATGGATGTGTTATTGTGTGATACACATCATGACATGTGTGATGATCCGTTTATTGTCTCTTGACTGACACAAGAGACGGGTAGGGTCTACTAGAGAGGCACTGGGTTTGGTTGTCCACTATTGTATTCGGGTATGCATTACCCTTACCACTCAGACCAATAGAGACAGAACCCCCTACTAGACCAGTTCAGGGGTTCCATATATCATTTAGACTGTTAAACATATCTTCCCAAGAGTATTTTGTTGTGGGGCCTCCACACTCATTGATCAGGGGGATTAGTACTCCCCTGATGTTCTAGGGTGTAGGTCTTCTATTCTTGTAGTGTTACTCCTTTAGTATGATAGGGTGAGATCCCTCCATACATGATGTGTAGGTAAAGTGGTACTCCCCTGTTGTACCAGGGAGCAGGCCCCTAGCCTAGGGTTAATACTCTACTGCTGAGTCAAGGTGATGTTATGCATAACGAGTATATGGATTGAGTGGAACTAACCTATCATACAAGGGTGTGGGTCCTGTATCCTTTGAGTTTAATCCCCAATAATACTTGGGTGAGGTTCCTCTATCATTTGAGTTTTAATCCCTAATAATACCAGGGTGTGAGTCCTCAAATATGTATTTTTACTCCCCTTCCATGTTAAGGTTCCAGTCCTCAACTATGGAGTTTTACTCCCCTTCCATGTCAGGGTGTGAGTTCTCTATATGCAAAGTTGGAATCCCTTACTATGTCAGGGTGAAGGTCATATATGTGTAGAGTTTCACTCCCATTGAATGTTAGGGTGAGGTTCCTCTATCATTTGATTATTACACCCCTTTCGTACAAGGGTGTGAGTGTTCATTATCAGAGTAGCAGTCCCCTTTCCTCGAGTAGTGGTGGGGATTCGGTCCTCTATAGGTGTTAGATCTCACTCACATGTGGTTCACAATTCTAAGGAGTACTCCCATTCACTTGTTTTGTATGATTCCTGGTTAAGAGTTAGCACTCCTTGGACACAATGTGGTGTGGGAAACTCCCTAAAGTTGCATCAAAGGTTTAGCAGGTCAGATAAGAGCTAGTACTCCCACGACTATGGGGAAAAAGTGAGGTATGGGTCCCTCTTATTTCTCTCTTTAGAGAATATGCATGTGGTATATGCTCTATAGTAGTGCTCCCTCAACTGTATGAAGATTATAGGGGCATTCCTCTCAACTTTGGTTTATATGTTCTTGAACAGGGCCCATAGAAGTAGTTATAGGGTCTCTGGTGTTAGGCACAAGATTTGTACCTAGTGGATTGTTCCCGATGGAGTATATCTCTCAGATGATTTCCATCTAGAATGGAAGAGCTCATGGATTGTGTTCTCCTGGATGTGTTTTACTTTTGAGCCTCAAGTAAACTCTTGACAATGGCTATGAGGTTCGAACCTCATGAACATAGAGTCTCATATGAGTATATATAGGTGTTTCTAGGAGTCATTGTTGTTTTTACATATCTTTCATGAAACACCATGTGGTATGAGATGTCTATTCATAACCAGTGATGTTTGAGATGGAGTTTCTCTCTCGTTTGGATTTCCTCTAGCTGGGTCAAGAAGAGTGTTGACTTTATGTTTCTACCTTTTCTTTTAGGTATTTGGGGAACATACTGAGTATTGTTATACTCACCCCTACATGGAATTTTCCCACACATGTAGTGTCTTGTGCATACCCTAGGCTTTTCAATCGGGTCTTAGGAAGGCCAGGAGAAGGTAGAGCATAGTGAGATGGATTGATCGAGGTGTTTATTGGAGCTTGGCCAAGGATATTTTTTCTTGTATCATTTAATATAAGTCCCCTTATTTTGGAAAGTTTGGAAGAATTTATAGTTTTTCGTTGGTATATAATTATTCTTTTTTATTCTTTAAGTACTCTAGTTTTGGGATATATCTATGAATTAATTTCATTTCAGTTTATATATATCTCTTCAATTTTTCATGGAGATGTTTGTGGGTGAATACATATAGTAACCCTGGGATAATTCCTTTCATGTGTTTGATTTGAATAATCAAAGCTATAATTCATCCCCTAGAATATCGAGGTGGTCTTTGGGATTCAGGGCTCGAACCCTGTTGGTTTAGGTCGTGACACCCATCATGCATCAAGAAAACTCACCTGGCCACCAACTAGCATAGTCAATGTATAGAGAAATAAAATAATATCTATCTTGATCCCCAAATCATGGGAAACTATCATTCAATAAAAGAGTGAAATTATTGAAAATTAAATAAATTATAATCCATGGTATACAATAAAAATATGTCACCTCTAATGATCTTTGGAACATCTAGCAGTGATGTCTCTATTGTATGCAACTTTCTATGTCCATCTCCTCTTCTTCGCTACTGGTAACCACCTCCATGGCTATACACAAAACCATTTCCCTAAGGGAAATAAACATAATATGGGTAACCTTTACTAGCTCCATCTCCTCTCAATCAAACATAAGGACGCTAACCCTACTACTAATACAACATTACATGCAACTATTTGTGGGGTTGATAAGTAACATGATCTCCTATTATATAATGGGCCCCAAGAATAGTTGAGAACTAATAATTCTGATGAATATGACCCTAAAAAAATAACACTAGAACAAATCTCCCATTATATGCCTAAAAACTATTAGACATGATAAATTGATAAGTAGAGGGATAAGGATGGATCTCCACAGTTTGGAACTTCAACTACATCAATATCCAAGATCCTTCATTCATAGTTTTACTACTAAAGAAGATACAATGGCTCTCTCCTGAGATGAAATGGGCTAAACATGTATCCTCTCAATCTCCCCAGGCTTCTTTTTCACCTCAAAGTATGTAGGTAATGTAAATAAGGTGACTGTATATTGAATAATCAGACACAGTTCCTCCTATAATCACCATGATCTTGAATAATGATTATAGAAAAATTCATGGGTGAAGCAAAGAATATCCTTTAAATTATGATCTTGCACATCAAACATCACCTTTTAAAGGGAGATACACTCCTCCACTTCAATTCTCTCATCACCAAAGATTAAAACTACACCTGAAATCACCTTTAAAAAAACATCCCATGAAACATCTTCCTTGTTGAAATCATTTTGTTTTATTTTTGTATTTTTTGTCAATTGAGAGTTTAATGGAAACACTATGAATATGATTGAATCATGGGTAGATGGATTTTGAATTTTTGAAATTATGGTTATTCCCGGACTATAAGTTTTATTATGTGAATGAAGTTGATATTGAATGATTATTAAGCCCTAAAACATTTATAAGAGTCATATTCAAAAGGATAATATGGGGCCTTGTAAAGATATAATTTGATTCATGATATTGATGGTAATTACATGATGTGTGTAATTATAAAATATATCTTAGACTTTTATAATATGTAATATAATCACTGAAACTTATGATAGTGATGGTTAGAATGTAATATGTTATACTTTGAACGAATTAGGGACTTTTTTCGTGATATGAAGAATTTGGTTATACCATGAAGATGTTCGACGAAACTTCTATAATAATGGAAGTTTATAATATAAATTATGACATGAAAATTCATTAATAAAAGATAAATTTAAGATAAATTTGGTGCTTTAATAAATTTTTTACCATTTCTAATTATTTTAAAGGAAATAATGGGTCATACCATAAAGATGGAATACAATTAAAAAAATGATAAATTCCTACTCTATAAGGTCTATTGGAAGATTTTTTAATGTTTATTAAGGGAATTTAATAAGAATATTACAATTTATCATTTCAAGAAGATACTATAATTTCATGAAGGGTTCAGTCATTCTACAATGGAGTTGAGTAAAATTTATATAAATATGTCTAGGTAAGTCTCGCACTGTTGGTGGGCGAGTTGCATCATGATTATTTTTGGGACTATTTTTATGATTTTTTCAAAGTGATCCTCACACTGTGAAGTAATATGTCATGCTATGATCAATTCAATAATAAAATGGATTATGATATCTATATTATGAGCAATGAGGAAAATTTATAGGATCATACATGATCCTCAATGAATTAAAAAGGAGATATTTAGATGAATAAATTAGATATAGTTATTGAATTGGAATATTTCATAAAATTATAGATCACACCATTACCCATGAGTTGCGAATGAGGTACATGAAATGATTGAGAATACAAAGCTGTGGTAGAAGAATAATCAAAACATTCCAGGATATCAAATTTGTTGCATATTTTATAGAGATTTAGTGGACTTAATATATTTTATTGGAAGTTATTGGATGTTTTTAATAACCCCTTTCATGGGTGAAATGGATAAATAAATGGATTTTTTTGTATCCTTAATTTCTAAATGATTGTATTTTTGTGTTTTAAAAAGGGGTATGTTTAGGTCATAAAAAAACTTTAGTGTTGTATTTTTGCAGATTTTTGGGTTTAATAAAACATTTAATTCTCCATTTTTTATGATTCATTGACTTAAAATGTGATTATAAAGCATCCAATATTTTACATTTTGGGGAAAATGATGTAAGATATTTATGGATAACATGGTTTAACACCTTTTTGAGTTATTCATAATTATTGGGTTGGTTTTTTTAGTAATTGAGTTAATTTATGATTTTTTTTATGAATTATGCCTTCTCTATTTATCAATAACAAAATTTCCTTCCCAATAAATCATTTTGGATCATGAGTTTTTGATTTTTGGAAATAAATTTCGTTAAAAAAAATATTTTATTTGTTATATTGAAAAGTTAAAATTCTTATTTTATAGATTTTTTTTGTTAAATATTCAATTTGATATGCTAGTTATGGTTTGGTTTATGTAGTTAGTAGATTTCTGTGGTCGAGTTCCCATTTATTTTATTTTATGTAGTTTTTTTGTTCTTTATTTTCCCTAAATGGGATAGTGGTCTTGAAGTTTATGATCCTATTATTATAATAATATTCTTAGTATGGTGGGTAGATCTCTCACTATATGCTTTTAATTTAGAGTATGTGATTTTCTTTATGTTTTATCATGTTTTTTTACCATGGTGGGAAGATTGAGGGACATTCCTAGGGAATAAAGTTACATGGTTGGGTGAATTTTCACATCCATTTGGTACTTTTCATGTAATACATGAATTATTTATTCTCTTCATCATTATATTTCATTTCCAGGTATATATATTCAAAAATATTTGAAAAATTGATAAATAATGGGTTTCACATAGTTAGTTCACAGATAGAACTAAATGTGTGGAATACCATGCCAAACCTAAAGGAAATTATTTTAGGGGATTTATATGGTAAATACATGGTTTTTTTCAATGGTGAATCAAAACCATGTTCCAACCCTGGTAGAATCGGTTCCACCCACATATTTGTTCCATTGTTTGGGAAAACAAGTTGTTAAACCATGTGGTCTTCCTATAGAATTAAAAATACGAAATTCTAAATCTATCCTTATCCAAAATAAGACAATTAACCCTCAATTTTCTCACTCTATCAAACTAGTGTCCTCTCCAATTATTTATATGAAATCCTCCACTATTTTATGGGTTATTTTTTTGTGTTTTATTCAATGGTTATTTAATAAAACAGGTGGGTTAGTGATTCATTCTTTTCCTCTTAGTTATTTTATCTTATAATCCTTAATTTCTCCCTACCCTAAATCCTTAACGACCTAGGATTTATATTCATAAATTTTTATAGATTTAATTCTTGATTTTTAGGTGTATTGTTTCCTTTTTTATCCCTACTTCTTGTCATGAGGAAGATTCTATCCCATTTCATGTGGTTACAAATGTTTAACATAGGTGGTTTCATATTCATAATTTTTGGTCAAATCTTTAGTGAATGACATTTTATTTATAATTATAGAAATGATAATACAATATTCTAACCATGTTTTGTGGACATATATATATATATATATATGGAAATGGTTCTTTTAAAAAATCATTATTATTAGTGATGGAAATGACATGAATCATGTTTTATACTAGAATTTGAAATGGTTTATAAATTATTTGATTAAATACTCTCATAAGGTGTGGTTGTTATTATTGATAAAACATCATGGGAAACCTTGGGTTCTTGGGTAGGTGATCCAAGATCATATGATATCTATACCACTATTTTTTACATTTCCAAAGGCAAGTAATATAATAAATCTGGTACCATAATGGGCTAGTGAAGTTATTCTATATGCATTCCATTGTTTGAGGGTTTTCCATAACTAGTGATGTTTTTAAACTAGCTGGTCCTAGACATAGTGACCTTAGGGTGCACTCCATTAATGTATATTTTATAAAGGAGTTTTAAATGGGTTGTTTGACCTCTTTACTTAATTCAATATAATTTTATATGTTTTTTATTTCCTTAAAAATATTACAAAAGTTACTTTCATTATTATATTCAAACTATCATGACTAGATTTTAAAACACCCTTCACACCCCAATGGGTGTGTTAAGACCTTATTTTTTGATATAGGAAATGCAAAGGAACAACTTTGAATCATCTTTTATTTATGATTATATTCTTTTTGGGATTGTTGAGGTGACATGGTTGGATGATTCCCTAATTTCATATAGTGATTTTTTTGTGTATTGTTTTCTATTTTTGATTCATCATGTGTATATTGATCATTTTTATTCTATTTTTACTCCCATACCATCCCTTTTTTATTTTTCTGGAATTATGATAAACCTTGGGTATTTTTGTCTAGTGGTAGCTCAATATATTATCTTTCCTTATAATTTTACTAATATTCCATATGATTAAGCTATTTGTTTATGTTGATGACATCATATTCAAATGAATCAAGTAAAATTCAATTGAATAATTTTCTAAAATGGTGATCATGGAGCTAAAATGTTTATGATCATATATCTCACATTATTCCTCTAGATGAAAGATGTCTATAAAAAAAGATATACTTTTACTTCTTGGGTGAAATATTTGAAGAAACTATTGCATTAATTCAAGATATATGATAATGAATAGTTTTTAACACCAATAACGGTTAGAACCAATTTTGAAAAACATTAGTAAGGGAAACCTATTGATTAAACACTTTACAGGAGGATGATTGGAATCATGATCTATCTCACAACAACAGGACCAAATATATTTTTGGTCACATGTTTAGCATCCCATTATCAAGTTTTCTAAAGGAGGAGAATCGTTTAGTTGTAATGAAAATAATGAGGTATATTCATGGAACTCTTGAGTATGGTTTAATGTATTATTATAGGAATAAAAAAGTACTATATATGTAATTTGATCTGAATTATGTTAGATATATTATGTTTATAAAATCCATATGCAGTGGAGCCTTTTCCATTATAAGAAATTGAATTTGGTATCTCATAAAAAATAGGATATAACCTCTCTAAGTGTAACTGAATTGAATTATATTTTATCTAGAAATGATTTAATTCAATTAGAATATATGAAAGGAAATTTAAAATACGTTGGATTAGATGTGAAGCTACCCAAGTTAGTCCATTTTGATAACCAAAGTGAGATAAATTTGAAAAAGAATGTAGTAAAATATTTCTAAATGAAGTATATTGAGATTAAATTATATTTTATTATAGAATGGCAGAGAAAGGCATGATTAAGCTGGAGCATGTGGGTAAAAATTCACAATTGGTAGATATCATTACCAAACTATTAGACACCATAGTATTTGATAGAAAATAAATGAAAATTGGTGTTCAACTGACTGCCTCAACATGATGAGGTTTATAATATACATTATCTCCATTATATATAATTTATTACATGGGAATTTTTTTCTGGTAAAAATATATCTTATATTTGGTGTAGAAGAACTGGGGACATACTATCCAGCGTGAGTTGGATGTTTTGGGAAGGGTGATATGAGATCTATTACAATAATGTAAAAATCAATAATGTCATCTTCAATCCTAAAATGACCATTTTCTAACACAGTCTTAGGTAAATTTATAATGACTCTTTTCTTAGTACACTAACCTGGATACATATTTATCATATCAAAAATAGGAGGACTAATTAAATTTTATTATAAAAGGTGACAAGGGGGGAGATCTTGAAGAGACTGTAAAATGAAAAGATACATAGGGGAATGGTTATAATATATTACGGATAATTGAAAAAAAATCCAAAGGGGTGGAAAATTGGAACCTTTGGATTTTTAGGTTGTAATTTTTTCAATTAAGTGTTAATAAAAAACTCTGTGAAGAGCATGATTTATAGGGAGCTATCTTCTGAATATTCTAGAAATATTTAGTTTCACTATAGCTACAATATTCACACCACGAATAAAGATGATATTTAAATATGGCCAAAACCTAACAATTTGATAATAGTCATCATTAGAAGGATAATATGAGAATTTATAAGGATATAATTCATATTGTGATATTGATGTTCATGCCAAGATATATGTGTTTTCAAATTCAGACAAGTATTGGAGAATACGTGATAATCACTTAAAAATATAATGGTTTTGGTTGGAATATATAATATTTTAATTTGTGATTTTTGGTGATTTTTGTTTCAAAATATAATTCATTCGACCAAACTATGAAGTTGGTTGCAAAAAATTTGTAATTATATATGTTGGAACTATACACTATGATATGAAAAGTTATCCATTATAGGGAAGTGTAAGATAGATCTATAGAATGTGTAAGAATATTACCTTTTCTAATCACTTTGAATAAAAAATAGGTTTCACCATGAAATATGTGGTCACGATGAAAAGACAAAATGTGATGTAAAAATAGAAAATTCCCACTTCATATGATTCATATGAATACTTGGTAAGGTTCCTCCAGAAGATTTCAAAAGTTTGTTAGAATTTTTTTAGAACATACAGTCACACCATAGAAGGGTTAGTCTCACAAGGAAGGATTCAAAGAAAATATAAATAAATCTATCCAGTTGAGGGTCATGATATGGGTTGGTGAGCCTCTCTATGATGCTTTTTGGGTAGATTTTTGTGATTCTTTATAGGTTACCCTTGTGTGATAAAGTAAAAGGTTGTTTCATGGCCATTTTGAGAATAACATTTATTTCAAGATCCATTTTTTCAGAGAGTATATAAATTTATAGTATCATGATATGACCATTAGAGAATTAAAAAGGATATATCCATTTAATGAAAATGGATTTAGTTATTTTAATGGAACAAATTGTAATAATGGAGATCATTTCATGACCTATGAGTTGTTAATGAGGTATATACCATGATGGATGAATCATTCCATGGTAGAAGAATACTCACATGAATCTATGACATCATTTTTTTGTGTATTTCATGGATATGTGATAGTGTTAACATATTTTTTATGATGTTCTTGGATTCTTTTAAAGACCCATTGAGTGAGGGATATGTGGAAATAAATGAAATTTGTTTTGAGAAATGATTACCTCATTTTAGAGGATAATTGATCGGAAAACATAATATTACAAAATAGGAGAAATATTTAACATCTGGAAAAATGAAGAACATATAGTAGGATATAATTATATTAATGATCTGGATGGGAAGGAGTTAAATCTCATTGAAAACACCCTTATTGGATTGGGGTTTTTCATTTTTAGAAGAATAATTTTAATTGGTCATTGTATCACATCTTTTTATTCCTTATTTACAAGAAGTACACAATGATATGAGAAGAGGGAGTACCCATGAATCCTAAGTACACCCTTAAAGATTGATAGGAAATAGAAGTCATAAGATTATGAGGAAACTTGAATAGGGAGTGGAAGAAGAGGATCCAATACAATTAGAGTGTGACTCCAAATTTCTTAGAGGAGATTATTGAGATCTTGGGGGACCTTAGAAGAATCTAGAGAGGGGATTTCAGATTAAAGATGTGATCTAAGTATATTTAGTGAATAGAACTGGGATATTGGGTGGGTTTTTATAGGAAATGAGTGGGGAATTCTTTATTATTTCTCAAACTTAGTTTTTGGACTCTACATAATAAATTAACCAAAACCAAAAACCATACCATGAGTTTTCCCTTGGTTTCATCCAAAGGGGAGCGGTTTTCTTTATTTTATAATGTAAAGGTCAGAACTTATTAAATTATTACCCTTGGTTGTGTGGAGGTGATTTATACTCTTAAGGAAATTATTTTAAAACCATAAAATATATTATTGGTTTTGGAGGATTCATTAAGGATTTATAAAATTAGTATAATAAAATTAAAAACACATTATATTTTGTGTAAAACATATATTTGGACATGGATAACATTTATAGAATTTATTACATCACTTTTGGTTCATTTTAATGTCATAATACACACTATATATTTATACCGTATTGAATTTTTTCTTAAAAATTCGACTGTTTGGAAATTATGAAAAATTATCTATTGGATAATTTCAACATTTTGGTTCAAAAACTAATATTAATTTTCTATAATACTTTTATAAATATGTTAATATTATTTTTTAAATTAATAATCCATATTTATTGAGAAATACTGTGTTTTTTATAATAATGGATTTCGAACCCTTATAAAAAAAATTATTTCACAGAATTTTTTTGATAATTTATATTTGGTAGAAAATATTTAATAATAATATTTTATTAAAATTTTATATATTTTAAAAATAAAATATTTCATGAAAATAAATATATTAATTGAATTTGAATATTACCCAAAAATACAATTTTATCTTTATTGTATAAAAATCAAAATCATTTATAAAATAACAATAGGAAGTAAATATAACAATTATTCTTTTGAAAATAGAATATAAATATTCATATTATTATGGTATGGATAAAAATCCATTTAATAAACCAGAATATTCCCTAAGGATAAGGTGTGCGACTGTGAGATTTTCATGGGCTGGTTCAGGGTACATGGTTTGAGTCATGATGTAGATGAGGTTGATATTCACCCATTAACAATTTCGCTCGTGCTTAAGTTGTTGGATATCAGCTTAGTCATGTTATAGGGAAAATCCCAATGATTTTATATACCTTAGATTTTCCATAAACTGGGATTTATAAGGTACGATCCTATAGGTTGAGGCCATCAATTCTTTTGTTTGTGTCAATTGAATTTGTCAGAACTTTATATTTATAATAATCATGTGATCACTTTTAAATGACTATATTATCAATGCTAATTATTCTTAATGGTCTTTTAAATCAAATATCATAAAACCAAATAAGTGTGTATGCTTTCTAAACCCATAATACATTATAATACATTTAATTAAAACACAAGGGTGTTTTTTATTTACAACAGTTGGGGTCGTTACAATAACAATCAAAACCCTTATTTTTATTAAAAATTAATTCACGATTTATTACAAAAAAGTACTCATAATACAACCCCAAATATCAATAAGATTAAAGTGTTTATAAATTAGTTACATTAAATAACAATTTAAAACATGGAATACAACATATTTATGGGAAACTTCCTTTACTTTCTCATATTCTTCCAATATACTTAAAATTGCATTGGATGACCTGGGTATATACATGAGAAATGGGTGATTTATAGAGAACAATAAGGTAATAAATATGGAATAAAATGAATAAATTAATACATGTTAAACAAAATTCATATCAGTGGGGTATAAAAGGAGTGATAATCATTTACACGAATGTAACATCCTGGTTCCAGGTGTCGTCCATAGGTTCCCCGTACCTGGTTGGTCACATGGCCTCATGTACATTTCCCAAAATGCTAGAGGATGGTGACTAGCAGCGAGGGTCATGGGTGTGATAATAGGAAAACTATGCCCTCATTGGAAGAGTAATGAAACAGAAAGAAACAAAACAAAATAGCAGAAGCAGTAATAACATGAAATAAGTAAACAACGGACGACTGAAAGTAATGAACAACTAGAGCACATATATATATAAATGATGCATGATACTTATGTCTAGAAAATAATCCAAACAAGTATCACTACTGGAATATAGTACTAAACTAATGTACAAATAATTAAAATAAACTCTTACAGCATCGCAATCCATAACATGGTCCCATTATCTCCAAATCTACAACAATCAAGTACCTGAAGTAGAAGGGCGCTTGACCTTATCTATACCTGCATCAATATAATCTGTTTGGGACCAAAAGCATGAGACAAATAGGGTGTGAGATGAATCTCAACAGGAAACCACGCAATAATATGTGTCTAATAGATAGTGAATATATATGGTAGGCAATAAGAAAAGTTAATATGTCAATAAAAAATTACTCAAAAGTAAATAGACCTACAGTTTCAATTTCATTCATTTTCATATATCATGTATGCAGCTATTCAAAAACAAGTAACCCTCTAGGAAGTACTCATAGCATATTACCTCTGGTTCAACCATTCAAACCCATAAAACTCTCAATAAAGTACTCATAGTCTAACCCCTCTGGTTCGACTTTAGCAAAGACTCTATGGAAGCACTCACTGTTAATTCCCCTTGTGGTCTCGCAGTGGTAAAACTATAGACACTCTAAGGAAGCACTCTTCACCATATTTTCCTTTTGGTCTTACAATGTGGAACTAAAGACCCTTTGAGGGAGCACACATGTCCATAACCCCTATGGTCTTGTAACGTAAAAGTAAACACACTCTGGACAAGCCCTCAACATCTATTCTTCCTATGGTCTACTACACCTAATTCCCACAACCCTTTGTAAGTTATTCATGCACAATGATGTTCTATATCCAAAGTAAACCTTAATAACTACTTGGCTAATAGATTTTATGAACTACTTGGCTAAAAAACTATAGGCATGTCACAACATCATATAATATCACTCCATCCTAACAACACTAGGCATGAAAAACAACCAACCTTACAGGAAAAACTAGACCAAACAGTCAATACAAAAACAGACATGGGAACCACATCCATAGCATGGAAAATAACCCTAATCACAATAAAAAAAACTCTACTTAGACACACAAGAAAAAAGAAGGCATTAACAGGGATAAAATACCTAAACACACAATACCTTGTTCTAGGGTATTGGGTACTTTTGCAAATAATATTTAAATATTAACTACAGAAATGCACAAAACACCTACATCAATGTTGTATAATTGATATAGTTAAATACAAGCCTTTGATTCAACCAAGAATGGAATACATATACAAAAACAACTAAAACGTTCAACCAAATATATATCACTAAATGATAGAAATCACATAATGTGGCTCTAGAAGAAGGAATAACTCACCATGGAGATTCCAACCCAATCGATGATGGTCGATTCAAAGAACAGGCATTCAATTAGGGGCTCGAAGAATAATTTCATCCTACAGTCACACTTGGATGAGACAAAATTATAAGAACAGTGTTCTTACAGTTAGATGCAACCCCGATCCGTTTAATGAAAAAAAAAAAGAAAAGTACACGACGTGTACTCCTAAGTACATGGTGTGTACATTCCTTAACTGGGCCCCACTTTAAGCGGTCTCTAGGTCACCACACACAATCGTGTACTTGGCCATTACACAACCAGTACACGGTCACCTATAGCAAACAGGTACATAACATGTACTTTTAAGTACACGACATGTAATTAAATTTCCATAAACTCCTATTTTCCTCAAAAGACCTGAAAAATAGGATCTATACCTGAAAAAGAAGATCTGGGTTCTTACAAACTTCCCCCCATAAAAAAAATCATCACCCAATTTCCCTAAGAAGTAAGAAAAGAAGCATCATCAAATATCTCTGGCCACTGCGATTGTACATTGGCCACCCTCTCATAGGTCTCATCTTGTACCCGCCCATGCTTCCATAGCAACCGTACTAGAGGAACAAACTATCCACAAATATCCTTTGCATTGTGATCAATAATACATATAGAATGCTCCTCGAATGAGGCGTCAACCTCCAAATCAACCTCCTCAGGTTGAAAAACATGAGATGGGTCTAAGAAGAAATGTCGTGTCTGAGAAACATGGAAGACATCGTGCATATCGTAGTACCTCTAAGGTAAATGCAACTAATAGGAAACTGGTATGACTATCTCAAAAACCTCAAATGGCCCGATGTATATTGGTGAAAGCTTACCCTGTCTCCTAATCCTCCTATGTCCCAACCTCGGTATGACATGTAGAAAAACCTAATATCCGACCTCGAACTCTAGAGGTAATCTCCATCGATCAGTGTAAAACTTCTATCGTGACTGTGTAGTAGCCATCATTTTACAAATCAAATCTATCTTCTTTGTGGTCTCCTGGACAAGATGAGGTCCCAACATAGCTGCCTCTCCAACTTCCAGCCAACATAGGGGTGATCAGCATGTCCTACCATATAAAGACTCATAAGGTTAGATCTAAATATTTGTTTGAAAACTATTATTGTAGGAAAAATCCACAAGAGGTGTGTGATTCTCACAAGAACCTTTAAAATCTTGGACACATGCTCGTAGCATGTCCTCCAACACCTGAATAGTATGCTCAGACTAGCCATCTGTCTGAGGGTGGAATGTTGTAATCAGAAGTACCTATATACCCAAAGCCCTCTGTAATCCCTACCATATCTGATAAGTAAAATGGGAATCCCTTTCTGAAACAATGGAGGGTGTAACTCCATGTAAACGTAAAATCTCTTAAATGTACAACCTTCCCAGCTCATCAATATTGAAGGTCTCCTTGATCGGTTAGAAGTGAGAAACATTCGTGAGTCTATCGATGACAACCCAAACCGCATCATTTCTTTAAGGTGACCTCAAAAAACATGTCACTAAATCCATTGTGACATCATTCCACTTCCACTCAGGAATGGGTAATTGCTGAAAAATCCCTATTGGTCACTAATACTTTGACTTCACCTGCTGACAGGTGGAACTACTCATGATAAATCCAACAACACCTATCTTCATACCTATGCACCAATATTAACTGTGCAGATCTCGATACATCTTTGTGACACCTGGATGAACTTCCCAAACTGACGAATGAAAGTCCCACATTAGATCCTCGTGTATGTCTGTTGATACCCATATTTGCCCAAGGAAAAACAATATCTCTTCCTCTCTTACTATCCATCCGGCAATAAGGTCCTCCCTGACACACTCTCCAGTAGGACTAGGGTTTCATAATCTGATAGATGCCTCATCCGTACTCAATCAAGTAGAGTAGAGGTAACAGTCACAAAAGAAATAAACATCTTCCCATGTCTATCGTGCCCCTCCAAATGCATCTCAAAGAACAAAGCTGCAAGATTCCACTCACTATTGGCCTTTTGAATTGCCTGTATCTGAGTCCTTTTACACCAAACATCATCTACTACGTTTTCTTTCACAGGTGTGTAGGAAATCTCAAAATCAAATTACTAAAGGTACTCCACCCACCTTCGCTATTACAAATTCAGATCCCGTTGAGTAAATATATACATGAGGATTTATTGATTGTTGAATAAAACAAAATGCTCTCCCAACATATAATGTATCTAATAGCATAAGGCATGAACAACTGCAGCCAAATCAAGATAAGGAATAGAGTAATTCCTCTCATGTGGCTTCAAATACCGAGACCCTAATGAAATGACTCATTCCCCCTGCTTAAGCACTGCTCCTAGCCCGATACCTAATGCATCACAATATACATGATATCTCTCTCCCGGCTATCAAAAAACTAGTATCGATGCTAAAGTCAACCTCCCTTTCAGCTCCTAAAAGGCATAATCACAAGAATCTATCCACATGTACTTTGCACCCTTCTTAGTCAGGCCCATCAGTGGTGATTCTAAGTGTGAAACTTCTTGTATAAAACATATTTAGTAACTACCTATCCCTAGAAAACTCCATTCCTCAAAGACGTTCTTCAGTTTCTCCTAGGAAACTATTTACCTCCCCTTCTCTAGGTCTAATGATATTCCTGTCTTTGAGATAACATGACCAAGGAATAAATCTTGTCCATCCCAAAGTGGAATTTAGAGATCACAGCATATAACTGATGCTCTCAAAGTGTACTCAAAATGATCTAAATAAGGGTAGCATGTTCATGTTGAGTGTGAGAGTACACCAAGATATAATCTACGAAAATAACCATGAAAGAATCCAAGTATGGAAGTAATACTTAGTTCATCAGTGCCATGAAAAATGCAGGCAAGTTTGTGAGACCGAATGACATTACCACATATTTGTATATACTATACCTACTCAGAAAGGCTGTAAGAGGTATATCTGAGGGTCTAACCTGCAACTGAAGATAATCGAATATCAATTCAATCTTTTATAACACTCGGGCTCCCCAAATATATTCAAAGAGATCATCAATACTAATTAAGGGATATCATTTCTTGACCATCAACTGGTTCAACCTCCAATAATCTACACAATGTTTTAGGGTATCATCTTCCTTATTTGCAAATAGGAGAGGAAAACCCCAAGTATAAGTACTGTGTTAGATTAAATCCTTTGCCTACAACTCCTAAAACTACTTCTGGTGCTCATATAACTCTAGTGTAGCAATCATATAAGGTGCTTCCCCAAGTACAAGCTCAAAATAAAAGTCTACCTCTCACTCCAGAGGAAAACCTGAAAAGTCCTTTGGAAAGAAATCCCTAAAATGATTCACCATTGGAGGAAAGTCCAACTATGAAGTCCCCTGGTCAACCAGGTATAGACTAGAAATCTGGGCTATAACTCCTCTCAACACTTGATGATTGGGTCCTGCTATTCTTGCTTGGACCTCCCATTAACCCTTGTGTAAAAACAAACTGCCCCTTTTTGATGTGAAACTCACCCTATGGCGATAGAAAACAACAATAGCCTGGAAGGGAACTAACCATTCTATGCTGAGAATGACATCATATCCTGACATCTCTAATACATAAAGGTCCCATGAGAAGTGACACCCAACAACCTCAAGAGGGAACTCCTAGTACTGACATACACTTGTCGTTCTTGTCCCCAACAGTCTGTCCAATGTCAAGATATCGGTAGAGGTAAAGTTACAGAGCCTAAGTCTCTCCACAATAGAAAAAGATACGAATCTATGGGAATCCCTAGTATCGAAAAGTATAGAAGCTAAAATTGAGGCAACTAGGATCGTACCTTGAACTATAGGGGGTCCAGGATCCTGCTCCTGCTGGGTCTACCACTGCAAAAGACTAACTTGTACCATAGCCCCATGACCCTACCTATAGCATCCATCCTTTTTATAACATAACTTTTCATTATATTTTATAAAACTGAGGATCTTTAAGGTTTAGTGTCTTGGAAACCAGGAACTTAAAACATGAAAACCTAAAACATTATTCTTAAACACTTGAAAGGCTTCTCCTTAGGTTCATCCTAGGTTCATTACTGCATCTCATAACCTGGGGACATACATCAAAAGAAAGGGGTGAGCAGAAGGCCCAGTAAGGGAAACAAGGGGAAACATTTAACATGTGAACTTGAGATACATCAATAAAGTCATGAAAAAAAAGAACATTAAGGCATGAGAAAGAAATCATGAGGCATATCATAATAAAAATAATGTATTTCATAACTTGAAGATGTGGCTAAAAATTTTAACATAGACAATCATTTCCTTTTCACCAAGGTCCATCCTCAAGGTGTCATTAAAAATTACCAATGTTATTCACCAAGGCATCATTAAAAATGGTCATCTCTAGAGATTAAGTCTTTACCCAATGCATTGAAGTGCTGTCAGGGTGCACCCTTAAATTTGTCTTTATTATCATGTGATCCACATATATCATCATTAAAAATTTCATAAATAACCCATATAGCATAAAATAAATGGGTTTCATTTCATAATCATAACATTTTAAAAAACTGCTTTAAAGACATGATCTTTATGTCACTTTAAACCCACAGAAAAGGAAAGTGGGTCTCATGTATGTAAATCACAGAATTTAAAATAGAACATTTTTGTATATATGTGAATACCCCTTTAGAAGAACGATCTTTGAGTATTCACCTAATAAAATAAACGAATTTGAGAAAACGAGAGAGACATTTTGAGACAGAAATTTGGCAGCATAACGGCTATGTTGTAGGGTTTTAGAAAACATTGAAAAGAGAGGGGACATGGGTACATCACTCATAAATGATCCATAAAATAGTAGGGGGACAGAATATAAAGGATTTAATAACATGGTAATGAAATTTTAAAGATATAACATATGAAATGAAGAACATGAAAGGAAGACAAAAATAAGATTTCTCTTATGAAAATTCGGCAGCCTAACGGCGTCACATAAACTTCAAAAAAAATTGACGAGATCAAATAGGGTCTCTCATCATATGAACATAAAAGATAAGTATGATAGATATAGATATCATACCCCAGAATAATAAAAAGGAACTTGAAATACTTGACAAGAAAATAGAACTTGAAAATGAGAAGGGTGAAAGAATCCCTTAAAAATTCGGCAGCCTAACGGCGACACTTAAACATCAAAAAAAAAGAATTGACAAGATCAAATAGGGTCTCTAATAATTTGAAAATAAAATATCAGTATGATAGATATAGATATCATATCCCAACATAATAAAAAGGAACTTGAAAGACTTGACAAGAAAATAGAACTTGAAAATGAGAAGGGTGAAAGAATCTGTTACAAAAATTTCGGTAACCTAACGGCGCCACTTAAACATTCATAAAACGAAATGATGAGAGTAAGAGGGGATATATCATCATATGAACATGAAAAGGGAAGTAATAGGAATATAAAATAACATCTTCCAACATAATAACATGTAGCATAAATGAAATGACTTAAAAGAGAGTATTTGAAAAGAAAGAGAGAGGTTGGATCCCTTACCTTAAAACGTAACTCTTAAAACTCAAAGGTTGGGACCTTGAGGGCTTGGGGGCACCTTGGGAGGACTCCTTGAGAGGTAATGAGACCAGAGCTTCGTTGGGTGAGATTTGGGAGTGAAAACTAAAGGAGGGAAGGGTGGTTATTTATAGAGAAATGAGGGGACAAGGCATTAATGGTCAAGGGACACCTCATTGGTGGTTTCGGCAAAACCATGGGCTTGACCATGGTATTTGCCCACGGTATTGGCCACTTGGGACACCTCATAACTTATCTTACTATTAATAAGTTGACCATATTGATTACATACTTAATACATCATTTAATGATGTCATTAAATACTCGTAACTTAAAAACTGTATTTTCACTATTCATCGAAAATTCAACTTTCTCAGAAAAATCCCAAAATTTCACATTAACCAAATATCGATGCTCTGATTTCAAAAATTAACTCCATTTTATAAAAATAATTTTATGAATAATTTTAATTTAATTTTTAAATAAATACACTATTCACCGAAAATTCATTTTTTCAGAAAAATCTCCAAAAATTACCTTAGCATAATATTGATGTTCTGACTTCAAAAATAAAGCCCATTTTAAAAAAATAATTTTCTAAATATTTTTAATTTAATTTTTAATTAAAAAACTATTCACCCGAAAAAAACTAATACTTGACTAATAATTTATGAAACCATTGTTTAACCAGTTTATTAAATCGCATTACTTAATCAAGGTGCCTCGATTATATTAATACTTTCTTTAAGTGAGATTAATAATACATTTGGTCACATTACTAATCCTAAGCATAAAATCACTACTTATAATTTACTATTCATCAAAAATTCAGTTGATCTTATTAAACTCTAAATTTTGTACTGAACATAATTGTAGAAGACCATTTTTTGAAAATCATTACACATTTTTAATTATTTAAGGTTTTCATAAACATTTTTAAAATATCCATTCTCTAAAATTCATCAAAAATATGCATACTATATTTATCCAGTCATTTGAAAATTCATAAACATCATCATAAGAAGAAATCAAAAATTTTATTTAAAACAAAGGATTACACAAGGAAGTTATGGTCTCCTTACATATCCCCTTATAACCCCAGCATAGGACCTAAGTGAAAGGTGTGCTAAGGTGAGAGAATTTGAGGGCGGCTCAGCCAACATTGCATGAGTAGTAATTTCTATCAGTTTGAACTTTTTGCGAAGGCGATTCCATTCTAGCTTCACACGATAAAGTTTGGCTTGGGTTTGGTCCAGAGCAAAGCCCAATGGTGCTACCTCCTTCCCAAGTTCTAGTAGATGGGCTTCGATTGGCCCGAGACTACTGGATGAGGCCATCGAATCTTCTTTCAATATTAATTAACCATGATCACTTGTATTTAGAGACAATAATCAAAACGTTTAGTTTCCAGTGGTCATATTGACCAATGGTCATATAATAGTCAAAACCCAATGGTCTCATTTTAATAATACTCATGTTATCAAATGAAACATTTTTGTTGAGTATAAAAATAAAGTAACACAAAAAATTAGAAAATAAGATTTATTCAAAATTTCGGGTCATTACACTACCTGACCACCCTGAGCTGATACACCCTTTTGTCACTGAAATCATACCGAATGGATACCACGACCACTACCTCCACCTCGGCTAGAATGGCTGAGCGAACTCCAGTTCCTAGATTAATGTGAAACTGGTGGTGAGGCTCTTCAATGAGGAGTCATAGAAGAACCTCGGTCACCAACTACTGGGGAGAAAAACTAGCAGAAGCACTAATGATGACCCATATTGCCGCAAGACCGATACTCCACTAGGTATCTAAAGTAATGTGGCCTTGTATACATGCTCTTCCCACACTGGTTACACACCACCGAGCTACCAGAAGAAGTATCCCAACTCCTTAGATCTCCATGCATAGACTCTTTGCAGGGCTTCCTGCTGTCATTTGGACGGGTGCTAACTCTGGATGTTTAGCCACTATACCTCACAGCCTCAAAATCCCTTATATTTCACTCTCGGATTAGTTTCTGGTTTACTATAGAGGTGATTGAAGTCAACCTGAAAATGTATACCTGATATCAGATGTCATGCCTGAGACCATCCTCAAACTTCCTTGACAAAAATAACTCGTCACCTCTTTGAATGGCTATGAAGCACTACATCTCTGTGAAGTGTTAAGAATACTTCATGACTGAAAGAGTACCCAACCCCAGACTCATGAACGCTCAGGCATGATCGGCCCTCAAAGTCTCTAGGTTGAAGTAATCGTAGAAGGCATACTGGAACTCATCCCAATCCATAACCTGCTAGAATCCTCCCTGTGAGATCACATCCCAAAATCTCCTAGCGGAATCTTGAAGCATATACCTAGTGAGTATCAACATCCTCTCTAGAGACATATCTGGATGCTTGATGATTGAAAACATGGATTCTAACTATGAATCTGCATCCTGAGGTCCTCCATCCCCTGAGAAAGTGGAGGATGCTACTATTGAAAGACCCACAACAACTCTGCCATAGACGGGGTAGGATGCGGTACTTCCATGAAGGAATTCATAAACCTCATGAATCCTTCTCGGAACATTGCATCAGCACCTGTGTCCAGAATGACAGCTGGTGTCATGATTGGAACGACGGGAGGATCTACGGGTAGTCACTGATCTACCATGTCTGGTATCCAATCGTTGCCCTAAATCTGGTGAACAAACAGAGGACGTCTCGATGGCATGACTCTACAAGGTCAAGTGTACACCTTAGTTCAAGATTATTAAGAACTAAAACTTAAAAGCATAGTAAAGGGACTAGAGAAGAAAACAATCATGTTTTACAAAACTTGGATATGCGGCATGTATAACCACTACACGAGGTGTTCCCTTAATCCATTACATGGGCGTGTACCTTTTCCAACCCAGGTCGTGTAACACCGCATACACAAAACGTGTTGTACTAACACATGGTGTGTACTTGAATCCTCTTCCCCTGTCTGAGTTCTTCTACATGACTTATCCCACATAGTTCTCCTAGAGCATGACTACACATCGTGTTTGTTCTAGAAACAGCATGTACTAGAATGAACTTCACCGACCTATTTTGTTAGTCACATGTCCAATTACATGGATGACTCTACACGGTGTGTTTGTGACAGACACAGCATGTACTAACTACCCATAATACACCTGTGTATTTATTCATAGGACCGGACACATGACTCCTAAGACAAGGTGTGCACATGGTGTACACGACGTGTCCCACAAAAAAAACCCACATCCCTATGTCTCTGACCACAGAGCCATTGAAATGGTTAGATACTACATGTAATGTACATAAAGTACATGGCGTGTACTTAAGAAAAACAGTTCCTTCATGAACAGAAGGACACATGGGGTGTATTCTTCAATACACACCATGTATTCTAGGGTTTTTTGAATAGTATGCCTTAGAAACTACTCCAGAAGCCTGTAAATCATAGAAACAAGAATTATAATGGAAAATTTTGATCTATGGGGGGCCATACTCCCCACGAATCAAAGCATGACATCATATTAATGTCCTTATAAGGAATAATAGTCCAATAAATCAAATGATCCACCAAATTCCGTTCTATGACGGCCCATAACACTTTAGGGACCAAAGTTTGGCGTTCATTCAAACAAAACCTTACACAATTCAATACCCTATCAAATAGAAGGTATTCTATCAAGGTATTTATCACAACAACATGCATATCTAGCACAACCTCAATCACAACAACATGAAATCGCTAATACAACCTTAATGTCCTGACAAGAATGCATGACAAGTGGCCTCTAGAAAGTGCCTATATGATGTATGAGATGGAATAACCTCATATCATCAAGTTAAAATAGAAATAGAACCTAAATAACATCAACAATAACAACACAAAATATGTTAATCACCCAATGGTGAAATCAAATTAACTGTAATAATTTATAAACCAGAAAATTGAAATAAATGAGGCAGATTGGGTTTTCCATATACATAGGTTAGCTAATACCAAGCATAGTTTATTAAAAATTTCCTATTACTTCTTATACCTATCTATATGATCCAAAAAGTAAGTCAATAATAAAATAATTCCTTTGATGCCACTTTATAATGTCCTGTTTCGAGGTTCCACCCAGAGGTGCCTCGTACCCGATTAGTCACATGGCCTCAAGCACATTTCCCCAAATGCCAGAGGCTACCGACTAGTAGCAAGGGTCTTGGGTGTGATAGTGGGGAAACTATGCCATCATTGGTAGATTAATGCAGTGGAAAGAAACATATCACAATAGAAAAAGTAGTAATAACATGAAATAAGTAAACTGTAGAGGGCTGGAAATAATAAACAATTGGAGAGTATATATATATAAATGATACATGATACATATGTATAGGAAAGTAAGAAAACAAGTCTCAATGATGGAATAAAGTACTAAACCAAAGTACAAAGAAAACAAATAACCTCCAACAGCATCATAATCCTCATCTTGGTACCATGCTCTCTAGCTCCACTACAATCAAGTACCTAAAGTAGAAGGGCACTTGACTTTATCTATACCAGTAGCAGTATAATCTGTTTGGGCCCAAAATCATGACCCAAACAGGGTGTGGGATGAATCATAGTTGGAAACCACCCAAATATATGTTACCAACAGCCATTGAATATATATTCAATGAAATTAGAAAAATGAAGCAGTAAACAAGGAAGTACTTAAAAGTAAACAAATCTACAGTTTCAATTGCATTCATTTTCATATATCATGTAAGAATCTAATAAATAAACAAGTAACCCTATGGGAAGTACTCATATCTAATCCCATCTTGTTCAACCAATCAAACACAACCAACCCTATGGGAAGTACACATATTCTAACCCCTCTGGTTCAGATTTAGCAAAGACTGTTTGAGGAAGCACTCACCGTCAATTCCCCTATGGTCTCACAATGGTAAAACTATAGAAAATTCAAGGAATCACTCAACATCCAATTATTTATGTGGTCTCACAACATGGATCTACAAACACTCTGAGTGAGCACATACATCCATCCCCCCTATGGTCTCGTAAACTAAAGGTAAACAGACACTTTGGAGAATCCATCAGTTTCCATTCTCCCTATGGTTTACTACACCAGGTTCCCACTGCCCTATGTAACTCATTCATGCACAACTATGTTCAAAAACCAATGTAAACATTAAGAACTACTTGGATAATAGATTTCATGAACTACTTGTCTAAACAACTACAATCATGTCACAACATCATATAATATCACTATATCCTAGAGACACTAGGCCTAGAAAACAAGAAGTCTAAAAAGAAAAACTTGACCAAATGGTCAATACCAAAACAAACATGGGAAATACATCCATAGCATGTCAAATAACCCTATTCATAATCAAACAACCTCTACTCAGGCACACAAAGAAAAATCAGGCATTAACAGGGATAAAATCTATAAACACGCAATAACCCATTTTAGGGTATTGGGAATGTTTTCACATAATATTAAAAGACTAACTACAGAAAGGCACAAACCACCTACCTCAATGTTTTATGATCGATATAGTTGAATCATAGCCTTTGATTAAACCTAGACTGTCATAGATCTACCAAAGCGTCTAAAACGTTCATCCTAAGATATCTCATTAAAGGAGAGAAATCAATGAATGAGGCTTAGAAGAAGGAATAACTCACTGTGGCGATTCCAACATAATCAACGATGTTTGATTTGGAGAAAGAACGTTCAATTAGGGGCTCAGAGAAGAATTGTTCCCTATAGTCACTCCTGAACAAGACGACCTTTGAAGAAGAGCATTCGGTGAATTAGACACAACCTCGGTCTTTTTAATGAAATAACAAGAAAAATATATGGAGTGTACTCCTAAGTATACAATGTGTACATGCCTCAGTTGGCCCCTGCTTTAAACAATCTCCATGTCACCACAAATGGTCGTGTACTTGGCCATTACACGGCTAGTACACGGTCACCCATGACAACCGGGTACACATTATGTACTTTTAAGTACACGGCATGTACTCCTTAAATTTCTAGAAACTCCTCTTTTCCTCAAAAACACCAGACTAATAGGATCCATACCTAAAAGGAATATCTGGGTTCTTACAATGAATAATGTGGCATTATATAGTATGATATTATAAAGGCAACATGGGAAATGTGGAAATAACATAAAACACTACATCATAAACATTAGGTAAGGATAACATCCAATAAATAATGATGTTTAAAGTAAAATAATATAATTAGGTTTAATCATTGTCCAAACCTTACTTCTCATGAGAGTAAACATTACTCAATGTTACACAAAGCTATATAATTCTAGTCTCACCCATCACTTTCATTTCATTAACATGCTTAAGTGTGCCACATGGATCATAAAACATGAAACCATATATCATAAAATTTTATTACATGATCAAAGAGTTTGGAATATGTACATGTATGTCCCTAATCAGTGATGTATAAGTTTATAAAGTTTAACACCCTTGATAGAAAATGGGTATGGTATTCACTACATAATTTTTTTGACTGGAAAATCACTGTGTAATTTCAATATCATAACGGTGTCACATAATGATTCATAAAATGGGTTCATGAGAGAGAAATGGGTCAATAATAATTTTAAATAAAATTTAATGTTATAGGTGCATAGAAAATCATATCCCAACATTAGTAATTGGAAATATAATGCATAAGATAATGATGAAACTTGAATAAAGAGGAGAAGGAGAGGATCCCTTACCTTGAGTGTGTGACTCCAAATGCTTGGGAGGAGATTCTTGAGAGATTGTAGGAACCTTGGGAGGACTATAGAGAAGGAAGGGATGTGTATGTATGTGGTCTAAGTATTTTTTTTTTTGAAAAGAAATGGGATCTTAGGTGGAATTACTAGGAAATGAGTGGGGAATTCTTTATCATTTCTCAAACATAGGTTTTTGGACTCTATATAGTAAAATAACCAAGAACAAGAAAAATTACCATTATTATTTCCCATGATTTCTTCCAAAGGGGATTCGTTATCATTATTATATATGGAAATGGTCTGATCTTATTAAATATTACCCTTGGTGATGTGTAGGTGATTTATACTCTTGAAGAAATTATTTTAAAACCATAAAATATATTATAGGTTTTGGAGGATTCATAATGTCTTTATAAAATTAATAAAATAAACATAAAATCATTTTATTTTAAGGATAAAACATTAATTTGGTCGTGGATACCATTTATATAATTTATTACATCACTTTTAGTTCATTATGATTTCATAATATACACCATATATTTATATTGTATTTAATTTTTTACCCAAAAATTCAACTATCTCAAAAAATTATATAAAATTACCCATTTGATTATTTCAAAATTACAATTCCAAAAATAATATTCATTTTATAAAAATAAATTTCTAAATATTTTAATTTTCATTTTCAAAAATAAGAATCAAAATTTATTGATAAATACTATGTTCTTTGACAATAAAAGTTTTGCAATCCTTATAAAAATCACGTTTGTCTTCATAAATATTTTATGATAATTTATATTTGAAAATAATAATTTAATAGTAATATTTCATTAAAATATTATTTATTTCAAAAATCCATTAATTCATGAAAATAAATCCCTTAACTGCATTTGAATAGTACCTGAAAATACAATTTTTTTCATTATATGTGTAAAGCTTAAAATAATTTATAAATTCATAATAAGAAGTAAATATAATAATAATTATATAAAAAAATAGAATATAAATATTCATATTATTTTGGTCTTGATACATATCCCTTTAATACACCAGCAAACACCCTAAGGGTATGGTCCGCGATTGTGAGATTTTTATGGGGAGGTTCAGCGTACCTGGTTAGGGTCATGATCTCAATGATCTTGAACTTATCCTCTAAATGGATTCGCTCAAACTTAAGTTGTAAGATATCAGATTGTTCATGGTTGATAGAAAATCATGGTGATGTTATCTCCCTCAGAAGCTTAGATAAATGGGATTTATTGGGTACGATCCTACTGGTTGAGGTCATCACTTCCTTTACATGTATCGACTGGATTTGTTAAAACCCTATATTTATACTAATCATGTTATCAATATTAAATTGATATATTATCAATGATAATGATTCAGAATGGGTTTTAAATTTGATAGGATAAAACCAAAGTAATTAATTTGTTTTATATAACCATATTATATAATAAGACATTTGATTAAAACACAAGGTAAATTTTTATTTATAATAGTTCAGGTCGTTAAACATCTGATTATTTTAATACTTGAAAAATCCCATATATAAATAATAATAATAGTAATTACTTAATATGTACTAAACCCATAGATATAATAAATATTATTTCCTTGAATTAGTAAATTAATATTTATTCAAATAATATTTAATGCTACATTCCTCACTGATCCATTAAACTCGGCCCACTAGGCCTCATTAATATTTTTCATGTATTGATTAATGAATATTTATGTAATAAATAAATATAAATGAATTATTCAATGAACACTCAATAAATATTATATTCTCTAAAATAGAAATTAAATATTTATTAAATATTCCCCTCACAAATATTTTCTCAAATAAATGATGACTGAATATATGAGATAAAAAAAGAATAATTATTAATCCATATTTGAAAATAATATTTATCCAAAATGTTAAATTCATATAGAATTTAAATGGTGTTTTGTATACACTTAGTGTGTGACCCTCTAGTCTTCTTTCTTAGTGTCATTCGGTGGAACCATGTAATGTCCAAGATTTTCATCTATAAAGAAAACAATACATAAATAGATAAAGTATTTAATACCCCATTGACAAAAAAACTCGTATAAACACTAATTGTGTAAGGTAATAATTTTATCATGATATATCTAATTAATCGGGTTGTGTTGGGTGTGGTTTGATAATTTTTTATAGGTTATGTGTGGAATATATGGAAGGAATGAATATGGATATAATACCTAGGAACCCAAATGAATATATTACACCATCACCTTGTAATTCCTAGTGTGAGACCAGTGGAAGAACATTATATAGAAGGATTTTAAATTATTGAGTTTGGTGGATGAAACATTAGAGGAAAAGAGTTTTTTTCAAGGATTCAATTATAACAAAATAAAGTGTATTCTAGAAGAATATTCCAAAAGGATCCTTGAAGTCATGTATAACAGAATGAGTATGGTTCGAGATAGTTTAGTAGGATCATAGAGAAGTCAGAGTATCAGAGGGGTAGCCTCTAGAATGAGATTGATGGTAGTGGTCATGTTTCAGAGGAAGGTAAAAAGAAAAATGTAAGAGTCAACTTTTGATTTTAAAATGAAATATCCAGAGGATTCTGGTGAATGTTTTATGGAATTCACTCTAACGAGAAGGAAATAAAGATTAAGAATTGGAATAAATACTTAAATATTTGTTGAAAGAGATATTGTAGAAGAATCATTAGTGAGCTAATTAGAAGGTGAAAATCATAGAGAACCATATTTTAGAAAATTGGGTGGTAAATATTATATGAAATTGGATGTTTTAAAATCCAATGAATGGTGTCCAACACATTTTAGATGGTAGTGCTTACTAGATGAATAAATGGGGCCCTCCATTTAATGTCCATTGGACCACCTATGCTATTTAAAACTAAGTGGAACTAAGTTGGAATAATAAAGGATGATATGGATCCCCCTAATGGGAATCCAAATTGGGAACACACATGAACTTGAGGCATCAGATCCAAAGTTGAAGGTCAATATCTAGAATGAAAAAGAGAAAAAACAGTACATTGAAAGAAGAAACATCTGCCGAAGTTTGTGAGACTTCTTTAGGTAGTGTGTGTAGGGTAACTAAAAGGTGTGACTTTCCATATAACCTAAACCTATCCATGAATGAAATACAGTGTTTTCATTTCTCATATTGATGTAGGACAGAATTATGAACTGGTAAATTCATGTTGTGAATTATTCTTATGTTTATACATACACATTTGTTTTTATGTCATGTGTTTTTTCATCGATTGGAAGTATTCCCAAAGGAGAACCAAAACCAGATGGTGTGATGACTTTTTACGGTGTGTAACATGCCTGGAATTCCAATTTTATGTAGTTGAAGTCATGGTGGGATCTTCTGGAACCAAGTTTCACAATTTTTCTTCAGGTTGTTTTATGAATGACTTGGATGAATGTTTTAGAATAAGACCCTTTTAGTGTTTTATTCCCAATATTTTTTATTAGAGTATATTCTTATTCTGTGTGTAACACCAAAAAATGTTATCAAAGGAGTTTCATGTTCTATTGTATGATACCCCTAAGTGGTATCCAAGGAGGTTCTCATTCTGATGTATGATACCAAAAAGTTGTATTAAAGGGATTGGTTACTGTTTCTGATGTTTGAGCATGGTATAAATGTTTCATGAGGGTATATTTATCAAAGTTTCAAAATAAAGTCACTTTGATATAGTAGTAGTACCATATAATTTATTGATATAAAAAATCTTATTTCATGGATAGATAATTGTGGTATGTTCCATTTTTGATATATTTTTTTGTGATTGGATGGAAAAATGTGGGGTTCCACAAGTTAGGTGGTATATTTGGTTAAGAAGGATATTTACTAGAAGATTATGGTAGTACCAACTATGATATTGGATATCAAAATTCTTCTAGATTTAGGTTTCATGTGGCATGTTACATTTATTGTGTAATATGATGGAATCTGGTGAAATACTTATTAAGTATTGAAATAAGACAATTATGATCCTATGGTGAAAGCTACTTATATTAGGGAAAGATCGTGTTTATACTCCTAGAGGATTTGAAAGTTTTATTGGGTAGATAATTCAATGAGAAGTATGAATGTGAATTGGAGGTCATGATAGTATCACAATAATTGTTTCATAAGTTGTAATAAGTGTTTGATTCTTGTTCTTGGAAGAAGGTGTTAGATGAAACCAATAGTTATCAGCTCAAATCAAAATTTTCTTGGATGATTCCCCTATTTGGTATGGATTTATGGATGGAAAGGGAGATTTGAGTAAGACTACTGGGGATCAGAATATTGGTTCCCCAAAGGACATATTCCTGAAGTTCCCATATCCTTTAGCTGATTAGGGTGATTGAAATGTTTCCAAGTGTTAACTTGATCCCATATTTGAAGAAGGTTTGGTGGGTAATAGTTCTCATGTTCAATGGAATATTGTCAGTTGAGATTAGAGGAATTCTGAAGAGAATAAGATTCATACGAAGAGGGATTCATGGTTATAGTGAGGTGTATATAGGTTTTAAAATCTATAGAAGGAAATATTTTGAAGCTGTGTTGAAATTCCAGAAATCATATTACCAAAAGAAGAAATTTTAGGCATGGTTATCATGAGTATACTAAAGTGAGAGAAGAAGAATTATGAGAATTCTATGTCATGTGAAGTTTTATTTGAACATGGTGGAAGAGAGTGAAATCTTCAGTGGTTGTGGTAGAGGTTCATATTTTTATGGTTTCTCATATGTAAATCCATTATACTAATATGTTCCATCAATTATAGGAACCATAATGTAGGTGGATTGGAAGTTAGTTTAGAATATGAGAGTATGAAGTTCATGGAAGTTAGGAATATGAACACATGTTGTCTCTATCATCTATATAGTATTTGGAAGGAGTTAAATCAACCATGTGTAAATAAAATTAATGGAATCCCCATGTACAATGTGGGTTTTTTATTTATAATGTGTTAATGAATACTTTTTCATTTTTCATATCTATGTACAAAACATTAGTAAAATCATTAGGGAATAGAAGAACCTCTGGAATAGAGTTGTGATCTTCAATGGATTGGGAATAGGTTAGAGAAATGGGTGAAAAGGAATTTGTTTGCATACCTACACTAGAATAATTTTTAGTAGGAATTCATCATGCTGAGGAAATCAGATATTTTGTAAGGAGGATTTCTAGATTGAGAGAATTTCGATGATTTATCTGAAGCTCATCATACTAGAAAAATATTAGGTTATATAAGATCAGATAATCAATGTTTTATAAATAAACATCTAATAGAGTGGGGTCATACACTCGGTGAATGATGTGATATTTTGACCATAATTTCAACAAAGTTAAAGTCTTGGAAATCAATTACTGTTTTGTTTAGTATAATTACATGGAGGTATTCAAATGAGTTCCATAGAGGCAATTAAATGGAAGATCATGGATTCAGAAGTTGAAGGAGGATCACGTTCAATTGGATCCCAAATGATCATAAAGAATCATGGACTGGAAATCCATACTAGTTTCATATTAGAATAAGGATGATCAAAAGTTGGGTTAAAAGGGAATTTATGTGTTAATATGATAATGGTATTTTAGTGGTATATTATTGGACTCAACCTAAAAATATATATCAAGTGAGATAATGTTGGGAGAGGCATGGGAAATGTTTTCTATGTCAAGTGTGGAAACTCTATAAAGACAGTATCTGAAAGTAAAACTTGGGAACCAAGATGAAGATATCACCCTAGCACCATGGAATATCCTAAAATATACCAATATAATATCATTCATCAGTATGATCATAATGGGTTGAGTTCAATGGGTTAAATATGAGCGAATGAGAGTTCATATGGAGGAATTAATTCCAACTGAATGTAGTGTCTTCTGAATGAACATTATAGAAGGATCCTTAAAGTCAAGTTAGATGTAGCATGGGTGAATGGGATGTCACTATAATGAGGTAATTCTAAATGAATGAAATTTATTCTAAAATATCATTCCAAAAGGAACCTTGAAGTTAGGTATAGTGTAATGAGGGAGGATATAGATAGTCTAGAATGGGAATAGTAGATTTTGAGTACCTTATGATATTGCTTTTATATGGTTATCAGAGGTAGTGGTTATGTTCCAAATGAATGTATTGAGATAAAAAGAAGTGTAAGATTTTGATTATAAAGTGTAATTTTTAAAGGATTCTAGTGACTTTTCTGGATTCCACTCTAATGAGAAGACACTAAAGATGAATCACTAGAAGCACTACCTACGGATTTTTGGAAGGAGATGTTACAAAAGAATCATTAATGAGTGGATTAAAAGGTGATTTACATAGTGAACTATATGTCTATAGTTGAGGAGGTAATTATTAAATGAAATTTTAATTTTCCAGATCCAATGGATGGATCCTCATACATTTCAATTGGTGGTTCTTATTGAATGAATGGTTTCAGACCACTATAAAGAAGTCTATTGGTCCACCTATGAAATGTACAACTGAGTAGGGTTGATGGGGCCAAATAATGGATGAGGTGGCTCCTCCTTCAAGGAATCTAAACTATGTGAACATATGTTCTTGAGGCATCATACCCAAAGTAGAAGGTCAATTTTCAAATGGAAAAATACGAAAAGAAGGGCATCTTAAGAAGAAACATGTACAAATGTTAGTGAGAATTATTTTGGTAGTTTGAGTAGGAAGACTGAAAGATTTGAGTTTCCATGTAACCTAAAATTCTCATTTAATGACCAAAATTGAGTCCATTTATTCCATGGATGTAGGACTCAATATAAAACCATGTTAATTCCTCTTGTGTATTGTGACTGATTTTATAATTTCATGTTTTTTTGGATGTCTTGTAGTTTCATGTCGATAAAAAGGATACCTAGAGGATAACTGGAACCAGATGGAGTGATGACTTTTTATGGTGGATGGGGTTCTTGGAATTCCCATTTCTAGAATCTAATGTCATGGGGTGGGGGGTATTCTATAATCTTTTTTTTTATTTTTTTACAGTGATGTTGTGGTTTATTTTGATAGAGGTTTTGAAAGTAGGTTCCTTATGGGTTTGATGCCTCATAGGTTTCATACTGGTGTCATCAACCTAGGTGATAGATTTTGATTTCATAGACTTTTTAGAAATTAACTTCCAACAAATTGATATGTACATGTACTTGAACATGAAGTTCTATTTTTGTCAAACAGATTGACAAAAAATCTTCTACTAAACTGGTAAGGGATAAATACTTTATCACACTATTCATTAATGCAATATCACAAGTGACATGCCCAATGCACCTCACTTACCACAATCATATAACGTCTATTTTTGTCTAGTGAATGAAAGAGTGTGAATTATGACATGAATTGATAAAAATAATAATCTTAATGTGCATGTACCATTACACAAATTGGTAGATAGAAACATATAATGACACATATAAATATGGATTTCCTACTCATGGGTAATTTTATCATAATATTCTTCTCTGAAAATTTATAAGGGTGTATACCATGAGATAATGTCTCAATGTTTTATGAGTCTACACCCCTGACATCCTATATAATTTCTTTCTAGTAAAATTATATCATCCTACTATAAAACATATCTTTAATAATATTATCGTGGAACTTAAAGGATCTAATCATAGTGTGGATCTTCTATATTGTTTTAGTGAAATATTTCCCCTTAGTATATTATCACATATAATTCCCCATCGAAAAACCTTCATGATGAGATGATAACTTTATTAATATTAAAAATCCTTGAATATTGGTAATCATAAATTTTATAAATGTTTGTTCTAGGGAACCAACTCTAAAAAACCAGAAATTTCACTATATCTAATGATTAATAACCTTTATTACACTATATCACATATGAAATTCATGTTTTTTATGAGAAAATATTTTATTTAAGGTGTCCACCTCATTCTACTCTATGTAAATTTTTCTAACAATGACTTCACCCCTCTAATAAAAATCCCTAAATTGGTGATACTTTTATATTATGTTCTTTTTTCCATTAGTGTGACCATAGATCCTTTGCGGGATCCCCTAATATAATATTATCACAATAAAATGTACTAATATATTTATTAATAAAAAAAATAATGTTATTATATAAAGTTACATATCAAAATAAACTGTTTGGGTACATTAGAAGTCCCTATATACTCAAACTCTATTGTAGGATTGACAACTAGCTGCTTTGAACTATTTTAGCTCATAGCTCCTATGTTGAGATAGAAGGCATATATAGACTATGGATACCTATTTTTATGATCTATTTTATAGTTATGATCTGTATAAACCATTATTACTAGCTCATAATCTCCTCCATATACAAGGAAGATATCCTTAGTTCACCTTAGACACTTAATCATTTCCATAATTGCAGACTAAACCTATTCACATGGATCATCTTGATATCTTCCTACCATGTTAAAGGTGTAGGAAATATTGAGAGTATTATATATAATGACATACATGATTGATCCAATCACATAATCATATAATATAATACACATAATCTCCCTTTAATTTTTGGTTCTGAGGACACATTTTTCTTAAAATATGTATTCCATGTGACATTGGATATGAAAACCCTACTCTTAATTTCACATTAATTAATGATTTATTACATAAAATTAAACTTAATACAACCCAAATTGTCAATAACTCTAGTTTATTTGGTAATTAGGTACATTACATAACAACTTAAAATAGTAAAAAGCATCATCTTTATTGAAAACATCTTTATCATGATCGTACTTAAAACTACATGGGACAACCTAGGAAAAAACATAAGAAATGGTTGATCTATAAAGACCAGTAAGGAAATATAAAAGGTATAACCTGAATAAGATTATAAATTTTAGATAATAGGCATACCAAATGTAAGTAATAATCATAAACATGAACAATGAGACATGATATATCATGATAATCATAAAGAAAACATGGGGATTGTGGCAACAAATTAAACACTACATTAAAAACACAGGTCAAGCATAAACACTCCAATACATCATGGCAGAAAAATTCCATTAAAGGAATCAATCTCACTACTTATCCACACATGAAGAATAATGATACTAAACATTACCCAATGCCTTTTAGAGCTATCTAATTCTTGGGGGGCACCCATCACGTTCATTTATCCTCATTCTTAATTGTTCCATAAAGATCATACAACATGGATTCATTTAACATCAAAATTTATTATATGAGAAATGAGTGTGTAATAAAAACATGTAATTCCCCAATCAGAAATTATGTGTATAAAGGTGAACAACCTTAATTGAAAATGGATATGATATTAACTACACAATTGGTTTGTTATGGAAAATCATGGGGATATTTCAGTAGCATAATAGCATCACATAATGATTCATTCAAATGGATTAGTGAGAGATAAAGGAGTGTATCATTAAATAAGAAGAAAATGGTTAGTTATAGGGAAATGTAAAAACATATCCAATCATTATATGTATAGAATAGAAAACATAAGTTGATAAAGAAACGTGAATAAAGAAAAGAACCCTAACTATAATTTGACATGGTAACAGGTGTACATAAATGATCATGGGAGGATTAATTAGAGTGAAAGGGGTATTTCCCCATTTATACATTAAATTGATTATAAGGGTAATATGGAAAATCATAACCCAATATAAGAAAATGTAATTTAAGATACACAACATAAAGAAAGTGTTTGAATGGAAATGAGAAGAGAGAAATACCTTATAGAATTTCGACATAATAACATCTTACATAAAGGTAAAAATGAGTGAGGATAAAATATATCACATTAAAAATTCAATTTGGTATTAAGGGTATGTTTAAAAATTACATGATCTTTCATCCACTAGTTTTTTCCATTGCAGGCTCAGGTTCCCTATCCCTATTAGTTGACATTTTCCTATTTTAAAATCATGTAGTTTGCATTATGCTTTGAAATCTCTAGTAAAGGTTGTTTATGTAATTTAGTGCTTTATGTATTAGTAATGAATAAATCTTTTGGATCAATGCTTTTTTCTCTACGAGCCTCTTTGAAACCTTTCTATCCTTGTGAATAAATTCTACTTGAGCATCAGTCACTACTAGCTAAAACATCTCAAAACAAAACTGTCCCAAATGTGTCCAAATAAAAAAAGAAAATGAAATATGTCCAAAATTGATTTTTACCTATATTGGTACCCCTTATACTTCTACAAAAAACACCATCATATAGTTGAACATACACTTTTTTTCTATGGCGATTTTCACTATCGGTTATAGAATGGGTCACTAATTCACTCTCATAGGTTTCATGTGATGGAAAAATGAAAAGAACTTCCAAGACTCTCATGTATGTTTACCAATATCCTAATCTGATATTTGGTTTTGGAAGATTAAGCTAAATATAAGTTGGGATAGCTACAGGCTTGTGAACAAGGTCATCTTTAATTATTTTTCACGCTTGTATCATATTTTTAGTTCAAGTAGATACCAAAATAAATTGAATTGGATTTAGTTACAAAACTCCCTATAAATAGGTATTGCCATCCCTACCTTCTTCTTCTAACAAAAAAAATAGTGCATGATTAACTATTTGGGATATTAAATGGAACTTTAGGTAATCTTATAATAGTGGAGACTATTATTAAAATATCACCTAGATTTCTAGAAGGCCTTGCTTTATTTCATATGGTTGTAGAGAGGAAAGTAGATCATCTACATGTATCCTCTACCATATTATTTCTTTTGGGGATGGGGAACCCAATGAATAAGAATTTATTTTTCATCAAAAGGGGACTCATTCTATCTATGCAAGAAAACTACCTATCAATAAAACCAATGTGATTCAGCTATAAATCCTTCACGGTCCTCAAATATCCCATTTTATTATGAACATAGTTCTCATAAGTTTAGGGTTCATACCCTTGATTCCCTTAAGTTGAGCTTATTTTTTCTTAACATAGTTTTTGAAGCCCATGAATTTTGATTAAAGACTAATTTGACTCACAGGAGATGACCTAAATTCCCTAAAAATCAGTCATTTTATTACTAGGTGCAACAAAATTTGATCAATTGGATTTCTTGTTCATAAGGGAAAATCACATTTAGTAATTTTTCTACAATATCCAATAATTCAACTTTTGATCTTCTGAGAGGGTAGATCCCTTGTTGGAGTTTAAGGGAAGCTAGGTTCGTAAGTAGAAGAATGAAGGCAACCCACTCTTTGGCAGTTGTTCAGAACAGAAGGGGGTCTTGATAGTTTAGGGTGAGACTTTTTCCCTTTGGTTGAGGGGTTCTAGAAATAAGGTAAATACCTAGAGAATTAAAATTCACTTTGCATCAAGATCTATGATACTGTGAGTATTTCATATTCAGATCATGCCTCGCCCCTGATTAATGATTTTCTATAAGCTTTAATAAATCATTTTATCCAGGAATCATTTTCGATACCATTGATCTATCTCAGTCTATATTATACGCATGAAATTTAAGTATCCTACAGTAAAAGAAAAGATTATTTATCAAAATACGCCATATCTAATCATCATTGGCCTTTCATCCTAGAGTGATCCACGACAGGTTTTTGATTTCCATGGCCTTTTTTCCAATTGGAGCTCTCTTCAATCGTCTGTGAGCCAGGAAATCTAGGAACCTAATAAAAAGCACTTCCAATTTACTTACACACTGACCCAATATGAAATAGTTATGACATTCGGAAACATTTAGTTAAACCCAAACATATAACCGGCTTAGGTATTTTCAACAAGACGCAAAGAAACAATCTTATTTCTACCTTTTACTTACAGAATTGAACCAGGGGACTCTCTACAAGTCCATCACCTTTTTTGGATAGATCATCCAACCTTTTAATTCATGCATACCTTATAGCCTAAAAGGGATAATATCGGCATGCCTGGTTATTCCATCATCTAATTAACTTAAATTCATCACCTATAGAAGGCAAGGCTAGTAAAATTAGAACAATATCAAAACCTTGATTAGAGTTTCATTTTCAAAATAACCTTTCACTCATTGATTCTATCAATACCTCTATCTTAGATGCAGGTGGATCAACAATGTAAACTACTGATGTGATACTAAAATTGTATCACCAGGTTAAATTGATGGAACTTCCACTGGTGATTTTTTTCCTTTGACTAGATAATGAAAAACTATAAAAACTTAATCAATTGTGATAAATCCCCTTATCATGTTAATTCGTCATGATCAGGTGAGTTTCTTAGATTATTATTTGTTTGCCGCTGATCCCATTCATTTTTTGTGGCATGGTGATGCACTTTCTTAACCTGTTAGTGGAAATAATAAGTTGAATTCAAGATATATAAAGACTCTTAGTCTAGTTATGAAGGTAATCACTCTAAATAAAGTACAATATCTTGAACATGTAGGAATAAAACCTAAGAGGTTTTTTCTCCTTCTCCTACAGTAATGTAGATTTTGATCCTCATCCTCCTTGTAAGTAACTAGTGCCCCCCAGGGGTTGAGATAGAGAAATATTAGAAGCATGTATCAGCTACAAAAAATGATTGTTTAGGTCACTAACAACATTCTTCCAATTGGACTGGAATAATAGGGACAACAGAAGGTGCAGGTGAGATTCAAATAAGGTAGAGAAGAATGTATTTCCCATCCACTTAGGGATGAGATACCCTATCCAGTAAGGGGGGAAATCTTCAGGATTTGACCCTAAAATTTAAAAGGTATGACTATTATGTTCATTGGGTAACATCCACTCTTGGTTGGGGTGATCCAAACCAAACAAACCTGAGTAATCTCTCATTAAACCATTTGAAAAATCCGAAATCACATGTGACTAGTACTTTCATATTCATCTATGCTTGAAATCGAGCATAGAAACCCTTTATATAGTGATAATGGGACTAAAACTATATCTCAATTAAGGTAAAAGAAATAATAATAGATTGAATCCTTCACAAAATTACACTAGAAGGTCATGTACTCTAGTTTTTCCCATGTGGAAGGAGGTAAATAATATATATAGTCCAAAGGAAGAAAGTACCACTAGGCGGAGAGCATACTAGAACAATCAATAAGTAAAAGAGCATTAATTATTCTATTCGACTATATAAAATACACTTTTTTTATAAAAATACTTGGTTATAAACCCTTGTATATATTACGTAATACCTTTCTCAAAGTGTTAAAACCTCTTGTGATAAAAATAGAAACAAGGATGAATCTGTTGGGGTAGAAAGTGCTCTCCGGACAGATCGAAATACCAAGGATACAGAGTAGTTCGGCATAAGCAAGTCTGACCTTAAAAATCAAGGTGATGAAATGATCCTCAATTAGTAGTTGAATGTGGCAGCCTCAAAGTCAATTTTCATGTCAAGCCACCTATCTTGGTAGGTCTTAGCCCACTCGGTCACTTGCCTTGAAGTTGATAATTATTAGTACTCTTCAGTTCATTATCCCTATCAGCTATTAAAGGAGTAATGAAAGTAGGTCTGGTTATGACATGTGTACATGAGAGTGGAAGTAAGATGCATGGGATTGGTTGTTTGAAAGATATTTTGTTGGTTGTGTGGTTTGGACAAGCCGGTAGGTACCAAGTGAGGTTCCCAAGACAAAGTTTAAATGCATGATTTGTTCCACAATGCTCAATACACTGACTATAGTATACTCCACGGCATAGTAAAAACGTGCTCAGTTGACTTAAAAACCCTGGTACTTCACCACATTTAAACCTAGAGGAAGGTACAGCCCAACTATGAGGGACATCAGTTACTGTGACTAGAATAAAAATATGCATTTTTGCTAGTAGTATGACACGATTGTCTACATATAAGACGCGTGATTGCACCATTTCTGGATCAGATTCTGGAATTGTATAACTATCAAAGGTGAGAGCCTTGTTCATTCTGTTTAAATAGTCCAAATAATCACAAGTATGTAAAACCAACCACAAACTATATTGGTAGAATTAAACTGCATACAGCTCTCCCAGCCACCTATGAACCACCACTACAGCCATCTCTCTTCCAATGAACCATCGATTACATTATTTCATCCCCATTCAAGAACAATGAACTATAAAGATAGAGTAATTATTGTGTGCACACCACTCACCTGGTCTTTTTGGAATTCCATGACTACCACCACTAGCTGATAGGTTCCCAATCATTTATCCATCATCATAGCTTCCATTCAACCCTACCCCAAATTCATACCATGGCTCGAGTCAATTCCATCTATAAAACCACACTCACTCCATTAATCATTGTACAACAAAAAACCTTGCGTCTAATTTGAATCGTTCTTGTAGCTCTTCAACAGTACCCAGGAACTCTGAATTGGACATATCATGTATTCTCATAATATCGTGATCACAGGTACTCTTGCTATATAATTTAGTTTAGTGTACTGGATCACATGTCTGGTCTCAACCAGAGTTGTATGTAGTTGCTTCTTTACCATGCAACCCAAGTTCCATTCTAGTGGTATCATCTTATATTGGTCTCTATTCCAACCCCACCAACTCCATTCCATCCATACAACACATGACCGATTGACCTTTGTATCATCCTATATCAGTTTGAAAAGCCAATACCAACTAATCAATAAGAGTAGTAGGGGTTCTTAGTAATCTACTCTAATAGTGCCACTTCTCTAATGGTATCAACTAGGTCGCCATATTGAGCACCATCAACCCCATTCAGATAGTGGTTGTTCTAATCCTAGCATTTTCGATCTCGCAACATCTACTTCATGGGTATAGGATTCGAGCCTGCAGTTATTTAGGTCATGATCCTGAGGAGTCTATCCAATTCCTCCAACCCTCTTCCATCGCTCTATTGTCATTGAAATGGTGCCCAATGATTTTCCAAACCCCTTGGTGATTCAAGGTATCATCATTGTCATCTTACCCCAACAACTACAATGCCAACTACAACACTCGGTATATAATCTAGATAGTGTATAATCTATCCAGGTACTCTTCTATATAGTGTATATGTGTACCACTGTAGGAACCACTATAGGAACCTTTTTTGGTGCCTATATTGGTGCCTATAGTGGTCAGAATATATTATATTGAGATTGGCCTTATAAAACCATCCATTCCATACCTTCCATCAACACCAACCCGATACATAGTATTCATAGTCTCCATCTATCCATTTTTGCACAGAGATCCATGAAACTGTACCACATGATCATCCAATCAACCACCATCTTAAAGAAGAGGAATTCCTTGTTTGTCATGAGCATATGTGGCTCGATATGTATGCCTGATTAACACATTGCTTTAGAGGGTGAGTCTTTTGACTGATTAGATGACTATTGTAGTGGCAGGAAAGCATCACATTCTTCACATGTGGTTCGAATGAATCTGAAACGAAGGAGATAGAGGGGAGCAAGGAATGAGAAAGAAGAAAAATGAGTGGGGAATGACTCTAGAACACGAAGGGAAAGTAACAAAATGAGTTGAATCTCTCTCACCTGATTCATCATAAAAGCGAGGAAAAAAGTGAATGGATTGATTGAGAGGACGAGGAAAATTCAATGGTATTACCTTTATGGATTCACCTTTCTTGCATAAAGAATTTTGTCATCTCAGAACTCTAAATCGCATGTGCATATTGCATTCTCCTGAATCTGAATAGTTGCTTCTTTCTTGATCCCCTTTGCACAATTTCATCATCCAAAGTATTATAGTTTTGAGGTCATTGATGACCATGTATTTACACCTGAGTATTTAGAACTAATTATTTAGACCTCAAACACCTCAATACTCAAGTCTAAATACTCATGTCCAAATACATTGGTCTGAATACTTTGTTTTGGAGCTACAACATGGATAGTTCTCATAGACTATTACCAAGGGTGAGGTTTTTCCTAGGGTAGGTGTATCCTACTTTAGTTAGTAGGTGGTATTTCCCTAGCCAAACAATATCGATAGCATCACATCACCAATCATAGGTGTTCATTTCAATCGAAAACCATGACAATGGTCTTCCTGACTGGTCATACAATTAAATGACTTTTGTCTACCTGATATACCATTGTTGCCATAACCCCCATATGGCTAAATGAATTGAACACGCCAATTCAGCTACATGCAGTTTACTACCACATCCTGACCAGTTTCTTATTGTTGGAAAATTGAGAGGTCTATTTGAGACCTTGAACCATTACTAACTTTAAGGTTAGTAGGAAACATAAAAATCATGTTGGGGTTGATCATTGTGAGATGAGACACAAGATTCAATTTCCATTTCTAGGATTTCATATGGCTTAGTTTCTTAATAGTTCCAAAAACAAGTTGAGTAGCTGGGACAATACTGAATGGGATAGTTGAGCGGGTGATGTTTTTTCGACGATTGGATGTCATGTTCACAACTCAACCATTCATCTCTTCATATACGAAAAAAGGATCAATCAACATGAGTATTGCATTATTTTCGTGGTAGGTAATAGAAGTAGACCTTTATGGTAGGTAATAGAAGAAGAATATCAAAGATCAGGCTGTCAGTATAATATAGGTAGTATCACTATTATAGTAGAGTATAGACACAATGTATCAACATTCCAAACCATTCTATGCAAGTGAAAGAGACAAATTCATTCGTGCATAGCGGGAGAAGAAGGAAATTATTGATTCAAAGGATGATATCCCTATGTACTCATTGTATAAGAGTAATGATCCTTAACCTAAAGATATATACCTAAAATTAATGGTTCTAAAAGATATCTCCATTTAAGGTAAGGTTCTAAATGGTCTAAATCTCTAGAAAGAGTGATATCCTCTATCTATGTAATCTAGATAGATTTTTAAGATACTTCATGAATCCTAGAATTTAAACCATTATATATTAAGTATCATAGAATACTGATGAGGGTGAAGTAGATGAGTTCTAAAAGATCTTACCCTTTCTTTATAGTATAAGGTTCTAAAGTATATTAACCTTTATTTAGAAAGGATTAGGTTATAAAACCTTATATATTAAGTAGCACTGAATACCAAATAGGGTGAAGTAGTCGAGTTCTAAAATATCTTACCATTTCTTTAGAAAGTGTCAGGATATAAACCCTTATATATTATATTAATATTAAGCAGTACCTATATGATATTCCCTTTTAGGGAGGGTCAGAAAGACCTGCTATAAAATAATAATACTGCCAAAAGGTTCCCTAATAAAACCTCATATATGGAGCTCCTGAGTCTGTTGATAATATAGGAGATAGGAGCAGATCAGAACATCAATATCTGAAAAATCCTAGCATAGAGATTGATTTTTTTAAAAGGTTGTGCCTCTATCAAAGACCAAGACAAAATTTATTGAACATAGAAAAAAAGTGGTTACATGATTTGGAAAGACCGAATCTTATTACAATCCATATCATTAAATGGTAGAAAATCACCATGAAAATCATCCAGCCATGTAATATCCAGATTGGCCCCCTTGTTGGAAAGACTATCAGCAACAATGTTTGCTTCCTGAAAGGCATGAGTGGCAATGTAGTTGATTTTTGTGAGTGAATCAAGGAAATTCATCCAACAGGAAGTAAGCAACCAGACAAGATGCACCACCCCTTCCAAATAGCTTGGACAATAGTGGTTGAATCACTTTCAACACAAAGATTATTCCAATCCATTTTCTTGGAAATGTCCACAGAATGGATCACTCCCATCATTTCTGCTTCTAGAGCCGAGGCTGTACCTCATCCACCAAAGAAGCATTTATGAAACCTATTTCCTAACCCTTCAGAATAGGATTATACATATATATAAGGGTTTAGAACCATTCCTGGGTTCATGAAACAAATCGGGGGGGGGCTCTAGATTTAGATCTAAGAGGACTCGATGAGGGATCTTTTTTATAAAAAGTTGAAATGAGTTCTTGTGTTTGCAGGTGGTCAGTAAGAACTTTCGATTCTAGATCTGATTAATTCACATTTCACTACACTATTGATTACTTATGTCAAACATTCATCTTTATACGTCTGACTCTAGCACAGGATTACTTCCCTTTCTCAAGTAAACACCATGACACTATTAGAGTAGTGTACTAAGAGTGATACTTTAACTCAAATTAAATCAGTAGTGGAACTCCCAATGGCCCATAGGTGAAATAAATAGTAGTTGGTCCTCCCTTGGATCATGATTTTCATGGTCGTGGAAATGAAAGAGGAAGGGACTATTATATTAGAGTACCGAGAGAAAAAATCACCAACTCATCTACCCTGTCATGTAACAACTCTACTTACAAAAACTTTTTGAAATGAACCCATCCATAACCATATATGGATCCTCCTAGGATACCTAAATCAGGTATCCCAGTGAAGTCTTGGAATACATGAACTATCCAACTATCTAGATTATACTGAGGGGGTACCTAAGATAAATGAAGTATCTTACTATCTAGATTATACTGTGGGAGGACCTGGTGCTCCAGGATTCTCTAGATTATAAGAGTACATGGAGCACCTGGGAGGACTTGGATTTGAAGAGGGAAAAAAGGTTATTCAGATAGAAGGGATAGTGACACAACTTTCCCATTTTCTAGAGTGAGAGTATACTAAAAGAGTCTTGAGTCAACCGCGAGCAAGGATACTGAAGCTAGAGAAGTTAACCGAGATATGGGTATCAACCACAACAAGTCACGCATGAATGAAAAGTGATGTGACTAGGGTGCAGTGCCCATTCATAAGAGTTGTGTGAGGTAGTGATATACCTTTCATCCCTTTGTCAAGGGAGGATGAGAACAAAACTAGTTATTATATATAAATTGTAAGATAAGAAGAAAAATATGAGAACATGTAAAATGATCAATTGAGTAGAATTTCCTGATTGCAAGAGGCTAGGAGAAGGGTGAAAGCATGAATACAGAGATTTAGGGGTACCTTGATTTTCTATACTGATTTAGCTTCATGGTCCAGTTCCCACTATTGGAAGAGTAACTATTTGTCTTGTCTGATGTTGCTACTATTAGAGTAGAGTGCTGACTCACACTATTATAAGATTATTGAGACGTGAACTGAGGGAGGCATTGGATGATATGAAGATAATTAGGAAGCATTCAGTATGGGAGAGAAGTTCCTTACATGATTTCTTCCTCCTTATGAAATAAAGTTTACATAAATTTTTGATTAGTTCCTAACCCTTTTTAATGAAAGTGTAAGATATTTTAGAACTCGACTACTTTACCCTATTCAGTTGAGAAAGTTAAAGTCTAAAAGAATTTGTAATATTTTAGTAGAGTACTAGTATTGTAGGAAAGGAGGTGGGGGATTAAATAAAATGTGTATCAGAACATCAATTCAAGGGGGCACTGGAGGAACTAAGGGTCCCCTGGGTGTGATGTCACGTAGAAAACCACCCTCAGTTCTTTACTCTAATTGTAGTGGAAATAGAAAGAGGTTTTTTCCATCACTCCCATCCACACTTTGGCATCATAGAAAGACCACCCATTCATAGTGTTTGACTTGGTATAATATAGGTAGTAGACGTTCATTGGCATTCGGTCCTGACCCCCAACTCTATTTACATTCCAGTGTCTAGCATCAACTCATTGGTGACTTGATCAGTATTATAATGTATCCAACAGCTAAGTATTCTATCATATAAAGTCCATACCATCCACCAAACAAACCCCAACCCTAACAATTCAAAGTCATAATTTCTCACCTTCCATTCTAAAGTACTCTACTCTAATAGCCACCACCAACTCCATTCTAGTAGATCCATTGTTTCCACAACCCATTGATCCACCAATGACATAGTTCCCCCCCCTATATTTCTTGTTCATTCGACAACCATAAGTAGTACTAGTGATTTTATTGGTATTGGACCACAAATCCAATAGGCCACTAAACGACAAGGATGAACTCAAGCCAGGATCAACCCCCACTCGACGAGCTACCCCATTCACTATTTATAAAAGGAAGGAATCGACAGTCTTGTTTCCAAAATGAATAATAAAAATGCAGCACAACAGGGAAGGGAAACACTCAACCAGATGAGATGGTTCATTAGTTCATGTATTGTTGTAACAGATCAGCTCATGCTACCTGTTCAATGTGATATATTCCACTAGTTGATGGAAGAAGTGATTAATGGGAGATCGATCATTCCAACTAGTAGTAAGAAATGGCCCGGTGTGACAGATATCTTTTGAAGATGTAGTGAACCCACGTTAATGAGGAATGAGATAAAAAATAGGTTATAAAAGCATCCCATTTCCAATAGGAGCCATTCCATTTCAAAACAAACCCCCAAAACCAACCATTTACTAGTACTTACCATGTAGACCAAGCTACCAATGCATTACCAGACTGAGTAAATAGTGGAACCAAAGGATTTTTTGTAACAACAAATAAAAATACTGAAGAGACAGTCACACAATAAACACCCAAGCTTATCTGAGATTCAAGAACATGAATATACGAAAGATGATCATGTTCCTCTTATTGAAGATCGAGTGGTGCACCCAATAGCCCAGTCATGAGACAGGCAAGAGTTTTGATGAGTATAAGACCAAGCAATGCGGTGATGCTCGAAGCCCAATGTGACATCACATAGGTAGGTTGGAACGATTGGTGGATGATCATTGGTAGCTAGGAAAAATGTACTAGGCTTGGAAGGTATGGGATGGATTGACAAGGATTTTCGGTTCATTGGATATCACTATTAGAAGAGTACTGAAATTGCGATGTCTTTCGACTATTTTGATTTCCCCCAGTATACTTTACTTTTTAGTCCCTAGGATTCTAGAAGACCGACTACTCTTATACATAGCTATTTGAGTTTTTCGTTCCATTGGATACAATATGTTGACCTCCACCATGAATTTGAGTTCTTCCTGTGTGCTATTCTAAATCAATACCACTAAAATCTAATAGATTGTGGAGCATGCTCGGCCCTCACGCACGTATTGAAAAAACTCTTATTTTTTCCATTTCCAATGCTAAAAAGGACAATACGAACTACACATAGAAAAAAGAGTAATTCACACCAGCAAGTGAGTGAGTGATACTTACATTGGTATACTAAAAATAAACCAATTCATTTTGTATAGAAATACTCATTCTAGTTTACCTATAAGCTACAGACATGCAATTATTTACTAGTTTCACTTAAGACATTTTGTATCTACTATACAAATGTCAAAAAGATAAAGGTTCTAAACCCTTGATATATATATATATATATAACACCTTAGGGTGAGGTTCGAAAATATATCGCCCTTTATAAAGGGTAAGGATGACTCTATGTCTTCTATTCTATCTCTATCTTTTAGTTAGCTGGGATTTAAACCTCTCTCTAGAAATAATGGAAGCTATGGTTACAGGTATGAATGAATGCCTTTGTTTCTTTTAGAAGAATAGGTAAAGAAAATGGGTAATAGGAATTTCTTGATTCATTGATCCATAATCATAAACTAGTGGGTGGTTTTTTTAATAACTTTCATAAAAAGGTCTCATTTCATGACCCTCCCTAAAAGGGAGGGTGAGGAAGAAAAGCAAGTAAAATGAATGTGTACCCCACAAGGGGCCATCTCCCTCTTTATAAGAGTCCAAAAGATCACTTCATACCTTGTCTTTTAAGTCTGAATCACAATAAAATTATTTCCTATAGAATTGGATTTCTCCAAAGTGGCAATCCCACCACCTCTTCCTCTATTCTTCCGAGTCCAATTCATCGTCGAGCTTAGAATCATAAAGGGTTTTGCGAGTCTCCCTTCCGGGCCCCTCCACCTTTGGTTCCACTGTCTAAAAGACTACATTAGTTGACATAAATTTCTTCTAATGAAGATTGGTCTGACAAAACTATTATAATATAATGGGCCTCATATGATTTAAAAATTATGGTGGTCAAATACTAGGTTGGGGAAGGTGGGAATCACTTTCAATTCCTTTTTTATGTCGGATGTACAAAATAAGGACCTTAATCATTGAGTCAACTTTTGTTTTTATCCTTCCGAAGTAAAAAATTAGCTTACCCTATATGTGTAAGTGTGATAGGTTTCTTGAAAAATTAATAAACATGGGATTCATTCTTAATTTAAATAAATTGGTCAATGCCCCTTCCATTACATTATCTCCTTTCCAAGGGTCTATTTTCCAAATCAATGCAATAAAGCGATCCCAAAGAGCTGGGGGAGGATCCACACCTAGTGAAATGTAATTACGAATACAAATAATGGTAATTATATATATCGAAGGCTTAAATCCTATCAGCTAGTCTAGGTCTAATATTGATATGTGTCCCTAGTGATATAATAGTACTAGACCAACGTGGCATTGAATATAGTTCACAATCATCCCCCTTCAAAAGAAAGGTTATGTTTTTTTCTTAGCTCTTCTTCCTCATCTTCTATGTTTGATTTCTCTTCTGATATTTCATAGTTCTATAAGCAATAGAAAAAATGGTCTAGTGAACCAATGTGAATGAAGGGAATTAGTAATAATCTTAATTGGTAGCTACAATTTATGAAGAGGGGAGTGAAGTGTGTTGTTCTAGTCTCTGTCCTCTTGAGCTAAAAGGTATAAATAACTACGGGTTCAAGAAGTCATCCTACATGGGAGGAAGGAAATATTATCTATATTATTTATCCTTTTCAGTTTAATATAATGATTTAAATCAGGATCTTGGCCATACCCTAGCCACTGATCTTTATTCTGATTTGACACAGAACTATTGTCAGATTTCCATGACTACAAAAGAATATTGTTCTTATGTTTCAAATGAACTAGCCAATATCCTGGAAGGATAGGAATCATGTGACGTGATTTCTTCTATAACTACTAGAATAGGGGTGTTAAACCACCCAGTGAGCCATAACTAACATATATGTGGGAAATCTATATGTAGATAAGATAACAACCACCAATATATATAAGTACCAACCTACTAAGGTATTTATGGGGGTCTAAGCTGAATCCCCACACCAGGATATCAAGTTATGATCCTACTAGACCAACTAGTTATTGAAGATACCATTCAATGTTGCTAATGGAAGATCCCATATCAGATGGTTGTGGATATGGATCTTACAAAGTGTAAGATATACAATACAAGCCAAGGGTGATTTCATTTTATTAAAGAATTATCTATGATATTTTAGAACTATTTATTTTAAAACTAATTTATGTAATTATGTATTCAAAATGAGTTTCTCATTATTTTTGTTCTTAAAATCAACAGGTGGACCCGCTTCCTCTCCCCAGCTACATATCCCTATCGGTCGAATGGTATCTTCATCCTAAGTTACTTCCAATCACTTATGGTCTGATTTATCCTTTGGAGTAAAAACCGAGTGCACATGTGTGTTCTTACATGTGTTAGTCCATCTACTCACCCACCAAATTTAGCCTTAAACTCAACTTTGGATTTAGTTGAAACCATGAAACCTAGTTGAACGTAGGTGGGGGACCTAGATCACCCAAATTTAGTAGATTCATTGGCACAAAAGGAGATAGAGAGATCACACTGCTTAAGAAAATTGGAGTAGCCGCAATCAATGAAATGACACTATTAGAAGAGTAATGAACATTGAGTTAGATATTTGAACATAGAATGTTATGTATATAAAAAAGTGGATAAGGAAGACTTATAATAGTGAAGATTACATATTATTCTAGGGACTGAACTATTCTAATTCTTCACTTCTTCAAACTTACAAGCTGTTCTAAAAAGCTTATAGTGTGCACGTGCCACATATGAACATGGTGCCTTCCACATGGAGGCACCACACATTGTTGGTAGTCTCATACAAGATGACAAACCAATCGATAATACTTCCACACTAGTACTTATATATACTTCCACCTGACATCTCACCTAGTGGAATGTTGGCACCTCCAGCCTTCCAATAGGTTATTCAATGTGACCCAAGGATCCATAGTTGTATTGCAGTGCCAATGTACAAAACATAGCACTTATACCATACATCTCTATCATAGTGACCACCCAAGGATATTTTTCAAAGATGGGGTCACAATGTTTGATGAAAGTGCACCAAGTCACCGCCATATAGAGTAGAGTTCTTGAAAGATTATGAGGTCATCCTTGATTGAGCCACCAATATCTTATTAGGTTCATAAATCACCACATCAACCATCATATTCATCATTAATGAGATTGTTATTGAGAGGTGAGATGGAAAATCTATCACTAACCAATACCCCCAACTCAAAAAAGGTACTCAACCCGTGTACCAAATATTTGATCCACATGCCATGAATATAGTCATATAAGGAAAATAACTAATATTGGACTTGATTCTCATGTCAAATCTTTAACCAAGAACTGCTTGGTGAACATTATGCAACCATTACTAGAAATAAATGATTTTTATGATAATATTAAAACATCGATAGAGATGATCTAGTAAGGATAATGTTGTCCACAATTTGTAAATCATCACCCAATACCATATACTTTAGAAAGAGGACATCCTTTTGTTATTTGACATATAAATTCCACACACTGATACTTATATATATTGGGTGAGAGAATGTGAACCATGGACAACCAGGAGGATTAGTGCCCCATAGGCTAACCAGCCAAAAAACATACTTGTGCCCATTTTCTTTTAACAAAAGGAATAATAATGATATGATCGGGTTCCAAAACCTCACACACAAGTACCAAAAAACATCATATGATGCCTTATGTTATGAGATTACAATGATTTAGTTTTGGAATTATTGGACCCTCGGTGGTACATGTTGTGGGTATGATGCCATTCAAGGAACTTTATATACTATAATACCTGGATTTGGGAATCATATAAAAAATAGACATACATAGAGAGATCTGATATTGGTCTGACACACCCAACCATCAATGAGTTCAACATATAGGGATAATAAACTTGGGGAATCTCCATTTAAACTTATTCCAAAGGGAACTGAATAGTAGGTTGATGGATAGTAAATCACGTTGAATATTCAACTTAGTACCCATTCAAGTTCTGAATAGATAGATCAACATAGATAGGTCAACATAGTTTTTCTATATGTGTTGACATATATGTGTTGAGATTCCCAACCATTTATAAACATTTAATCATAGTGATATTTTCAATGAATTGGTTCTAGGGGATTGATTGAGTGGATCTGTGAGTTCAAAAGGCTTGATATCCTCTAGTAGTTGTTCTCCCAAGAACTATTCCTAGGGGTCTTCACTTCCTCTAGATTGGTTAGGGGTTATTTGTTTCCTTCCCCTATATACATATCATATTCTTATTTCATTTTCTCAAGATTGATTCCCCTAATATAGAAGTTGAGTGAAATAAATCATTTATCTGGTTGGTCTTCATAGTGGATAAGGATCTCATCTCTGGGGAAAAGTCAAAGAAATGGTTGTGAAGATCCAAAGTGAGTAGATATGATACTCTTCTAATAGTGAGTATAGGGAGATTTCCACATTTCTGACCATTGGGAAGTTAAAAGAGTCAAGGACTACCTGCAATATATAGATAGATTACCCTAAATCTACACTAATAGTCTTGAGGCCATAGTTCTCTTTCTGTATGGAAAAACTGCATCTTGATCCACTACCTTGTAAAAAGGTAAAGACACTACTATCTATATTATAAACTGATAAAGATAAAGAACTACTAACTGAAAATATATATATAAGTACCAGTTTTGATCCCTCTAAGACTCTGTATAATATAGGTATTGAGGCTCTTGACCATAGTCAAGAGTATTCTACTAGATTTTTTGAGGTCATGAAAAGAAGAAGAGGTACACAAGAGAGAATAAAGCATAAAATGAGCCGATACTTATATATATTTTGGGAAGAGAAAAACTTAACCAATTGAAGAAGAGGGACCGGTCTTACAATATATATAATTATCACTTTTCATTCAACTATTGATAGAGAAAAAATTCTTTCTAAAAATCCTCTTAGGGGTTCTTCCTTGATCCAATACCACTATTCTTCACATATAAGCTATGGTACCTCTCTCACTACTCTTTCAAGTAAAAGAAATTCCTTTCCAAAAGAGATGCTTACAATTCCTTTTTAACTCTACATCTAGTAGGAGAAACTGCTCCATATAAACTCATATGCTCATCAATCATGAGTTGTGTGTACCCCTAGATATGAGAGGCACTATCACTCTAGACACTTTCTGAAATAAATAATATACTTTAATAGTATAATTTTTTCTAGTCATTATAAGACTATCAAAACCTATGTGAAGACTTTAAGTGTTCTCATGCCGATGGGGACATGAAATTGAGATGTATGTTGACACTATGTCAATAGGATCATTTCTTTTCACTCGCATATATGATCTGTTGAGATGGAGTGAAATACCTAATCACAAAATCATGATGTGACCCCAATTGAGAAATAACATCATGTATCCTGACTATATGAGTGAGAAAATATCAAACTACTTCAATGACTATATGAATGGGAAAATAGTATAAAAATTCTTGGGACATTCAATATACATATGTACCAATCTATTTATTGTTTTGGGAACACCTGGATGCTTGTGGTCCTCCCCTAACACAAATAAATAAATGAAAAGGAAAAGGATTAGAGGACAGTCATCCCACACTCTAGTTTCATATGTATATAGCTATAAAGAAAGACTTGGAGTCTTTCTGACTTGTCAGAACCATAGCTAGTGGAACCATTGTTGGAGACGCCCTTTTGGTTCTGTTTCTTGATCTTGATCCACTAATAGATATGCTGAAGGTCTTTATAATTTCCCAAGACCACCCATCTCTAACACATGTACTAATATATATTGATAGAATGGATTTCCTTTTTGCAAATAGTTATCTATCCATCTATTCCCTCCCTTTCCCCTTTGAAAAAGTGAATGTTTCAATGATCCCACACATAGCCTCAAGTACTGACATTTCTACTAACTATATTATACACTGATAAGGATAAATAACTTGGTTGATTATAATTCCCTTTCTTTTATATTGACTCATCGGGTCTCTCGCCATTTTTCATAGCATAGGTCTTTCATCTCACCCCTCTCACACAATGTATGCATCTCGTTGCGCGTAATATATGTAAGTTAAAGTACTCAATTTCATTGATCTTTTTTTATTAATATAACACCTTATGGGACCCTAAATTTTATAGTCAAAGCTCCTTGTATATCAGTCATTCCCTAGGTTGAGAAACTCCCCACCTAGGACTGAGACTCGATCTCCCCGTCTCATTGTCTATCCTAAAATCCTTAATTTCCCCTTTCCTTTATATCTTGATAATTGATATTTCGTTATAAAATGAGAAAACCTCAACCACTGTAAGAGTCGTCCCCTATATAGAACCATCACTTTTCACCATATAAACTCCATTTTATGTATTTATGCCCTCAATATATATAAGTACCAGTTTGAAAAAATTGTTCAGTCATGAGTGATTCTATATAAGGCATGGTCATAACATGGGACATCATCCTACCTTTGAATGAATCCCCATACTTTGAATAAAGTAGGCTCATCTAATACAAGTCACATGCTTCAAACAATGTCAGTTTTTAAATTCATCATTTTTTAGACACGCTACTCATCTCGAGTTCGTATGTTAGTATAATATATATAGTATTGTTTGGGACTATACCAAGGATGGATGGCAGTTAGAGAATACTAGGAAGACAAATCAACCAAACTGGAAAAATTTGATGAACCCATCAATCCTATAATGACTACTCTCTTGCATGAATGATAGCATTCTAACCATATAAAATAGCTTCTACTTCTTGAAGAGCATGTATCTACTACCTATATTATACTAATTAACACCAAAAAAAGAATGAGTCATTCTGGTTTGTAAATAGACCAGATTGAGAGACCCCTTATCCTTAGTATAATCTAGATAGTAGCTGCGTCAGACAACTCTTTGTCCTCCCAGATCTTCACTGGGATACTTGATTCAGGTCTCGCAGGTATACTACCTATATTATACCAAATATTGTCTAGTATAGATGGAATATGGAAAGAAAATCCAGTCATATCAACCATATCCTAGATACATTCCATTCTCTTTGATGAAAATCGACCTCATACAAGAGATTTCTTTCAGGAGATACTGACACCAGACTATTAGAGTACAGTAATGAACTCATTATTGGAATGATATCGAACATGTCACCTATCACATTCTATGTATGGAATGAAACTACAACATGAACTCCAAACCATAGCTATTTTTGTTCTTCTTTCAATGGGGGAAGAACACATATGTGTATTTTTTCAGTTCCCTTTTTGTGAACCTCTAAAAAGAGAACTGGAGAAACCTGAGGACATAGAATCTACTACCCAAGGTCATCATATGGTTTTTTTGAAGACATTCATACCAGGTCAAACATTGTCTGACCGTACCTTGGAGGACCTAGGATATATGAAGTATCTTACTATCTAGATTATATGGATGGAAGAAATCTTTTAATCTAGAGTAGCCTACCTTGTCTGACCAGAACAAGGAAGAACTGGGATACATGAAGTATCCCGGACCGTGGAGGACCATGTTCTCACGATGTTTGTCTTGTCTGATTGTTGTTGTATGGGTTCTCCTCGTTATATTATACCAAGTGAAAAAATTCTTCTATCTTCATAGGTTTTATGAAATCTGACTCTTTTTAAAGGGTCAGAATACTTTCACCACATCTAATTCTAAGATTCTCATTGATGTTCAAATCATCAATCCATTCAGTTGTCACGTCATCAGACTTGATTATATCATCAAATAGTGTAGAGTATAGTCAAATAGAGTATAGTCAGGTACATTATCAATATAATCTCTAGTTTTGGTACTGTTAGACTAGAGTACTAACAATATATATAAGTATCAGTACTATCCCCCTCATACAATGGGTCATGAGACATATCCTTTTCTTTTATGAAGAGGAATTGAGATGATGACAATGCGGCTAGGAAAAAAACCCATACCGTTCCATTTATTCTATTAGATAATAAGAACCCAACTGAAATTAAATGATATGATTCCACTTTTTTGTAGTGATATTAGTGGTTGGAGTGCTTGAATCAGACTTGACTGAGTAGGTCATGTTGGGATCTTCACCATGAATGATCCTCTAGCAGCTTGAATGAGTAGATCATGTCATGGATTGGTATCATCTCTATAACTGTATATAAGTTTACTGTAGAGTATAGTATTGAAAGATAAGAGAAATCAAATATATGGGAATCAACCCCATTCCTGTCAGCGTGAAATGACGTGACTATTATATTAGAGTACTGAAAATCTTCTCCTTTGCTCTCTCTGTCCCTGACCTCTACATGCACATACCTTCAAGCCTCATTCGTTTACCCAATTCCTTATCCTGGTCATTTTCTACTCCTTCGGCCACCCAGAAAATGTGGATGGAACTAAGTCCAATAATTTTGAATTTTTTTTATTAGAATAGGTTATAAAACCTTATATATAAGTTGCACCGTTAGGGTAAGGCAGCCTCAGGCTCAAAAACATGCACTAGGGATGAGATTGGGAGAAACCATCACCTGGGATGATTGAGAGATGATGGTCGACCAATGACAGACAACACCAAGGAGTGAGTGATATCTCAAAACTGTAGAACTAGTCATGAGCATGACCTGATTCTTGAAATGGTAGGATACATGGTTTGAGGAATAGAAATATAGGAATTATGCCAAAGGTACTAGTGAAGTGTGAAGTACGATTATCATCCATACAACGATGGAATTGTGGATCTCATTCATATTCCAGATAGAGTGAGATGTGGCCTTCCATTCCAAAGGGAGTGAGAGGGAACATGGTAAAAGGGTCAGTGGATTTTTTTCCCTGTAGTCGGATGGAAAATAAGAACATATAAGAAATGAATCAGTCATCTATGGCTCTATGTTGTCTAGTCAGATGCCATTTTCATATCTTAAAGAAGAAAATCTACAACTGGTCCCTCTTCCTAACCATCCTAAAAGAAAGGGTTAGATATGCTCTACATAATATTAATATAATATATAAGGTTTTAGAACCTAGCTTTTCTAAAGAAAGGGTAATACCTTTTAGAACTTAGCCACTTCACACTATTCAGTTTTCTGTGCTACTTAATACATAAGGGTTTAGAATCTAACCTTTTCTAAAGAAAGGGTAAGATCTTATATAACATGGATACTTCACCCTATTTAGTATTATATGATACTTAATATATAAGGGTTTAGAACCTGACCCTTTATAAAGAAAGTTTAAGATATTTTAGAACCTTACCCTTTAAAGAAAGGGTAGGGTCTTTTAGAACTTGGCTACTTCACCCTTTTCAGTATTTGGTGCTGCTTAATATATAAGGGTTTAGAACCTAGGATACATGAATTATCCTAATAATCTATCTAGATTATATAGACATAGGTCATCACCCTTTTTGTTGGGTCATATCTTTTTGAACCTAGATTTCCTTCACCAGTCAGGACATTAGGGGCGATGACGGATCTTCGACATCTACGACAGTTGGTGTGGTGGTGGACATTATATGTGTAATTTTTATGAAAAATGCCAAAAAAATTCCTATTGACTCATTATATGATAGATCCTTCAAATGGGTTTTTAAATGGTATAAAATTTGATGATTCAACATATAACTCAAACCAAATGAGTTTCATAAGTTCATCAGGAAGACAGAATGGGGAATGGGTCAGGCACTGCAGGCGTGGGTGAGCAATATTGGAGTGTAACGTCCAATCACCACATCATCCACCTATAATCCATGGGGGAGGAATCCAATAACATCTAGTGGTGACTGGGTAGGATGGATTGGGGTTGTGGTGATGGGTTGATCTAGCTACCATGAAATAGGATGTCCTAGGGTCAATCAAATGGGTGTAGGAGTCATTGGCATTGGAAATGGGGGAATAGGACTGAGCGAATAGAAACATATGACTAGTACCATCCACTAAATCAATCGAGAACACAAAATTAGTGGTGAACAAGAACCATGGGGTGAGTAGGATCATGGATCAGGTAGGCATCCACTAGCCCGTGGGCACCTATCAGCCTATGGGTCTGACATTTGTCAGCTCAAATAGAAAGAATATAAGGGTGAAGTACATAGCTACTCGAATTTCAATCACTATTCTCGGAAGAAATACAATAGTCCCCCCTATTATATTATATTACTGAATACTATTATAGTAGAGTGCTAAGGGGTGATGATTTGAGTGTGGTTTGATTAGTTTGTAATGATTTTTCCATGAAGGTGAAATCCATGACATTCTTCCTAGCCATTGAGAGTGGACCCTCAATAAGTAGTGCATGACATGTTTGAATTTTTTATTGTCCATGAAAACCTATTGTAACATGAGGAACAATCCTTTTCAATGTTTGACGTACCATATTCATCCATGACACTGATATCCCAATGAGTACCATGAGGGTAATTAGAAAGATCACCCACTATATTCCGAAGGGAGTGAAATAGAACCCCAATTCTAATGTTGTTCGGACAGTCTAAGAAGTGAGTAGCATTGCAGTGTCTAGTACTTAAACCTTATGGTCTGTCTCAATTAGAGTGTTTATTCACTCAATCAATTCCAAACAGCGTACCTTTTTCATGATGGGTTGGTGAGTCAATGGGAAATGTGGATAGAGATACTAGGTAATGGCGCTACTCACTATTGGGACGTATTGCATTTGGACTTGAAACTGATCGAGCTAGCCATAGGCAGGTGGTCACTTTCTAGTTGGTAGTGGATGACCAAGCCCATGTATGCGGAAAAATATTGTGACAATTGGTGGATAGGGTTGATAGGCCAACTGAGATTAGGGATAACTAGTTTTCCACAAAATCTATTTCAGTTGTGTGTACCTACAATTGAAATGGCTTGAGGTAGAGGATATAGGTGCATTGGAATTGGAAATGGATATGTGATTCTAGGAGGTGTTCAACTCCATGGGTACTATATTCAAATAATGTCCTGGTATCAGTGGTACAAGGCAGGCAGTGCAGTGTCAATATCCATTGTAGAGAGGGAGGGAGCCCATATTGCCTGCTAAGGTCCCCCAGAAACTATCTTAGTTCGTAAGAAAGTGGGTGTATCAGAGCTGGTTCAGGCCGTCGACATAGAATCATCCATATGGATGATCGAAAGAGTCATATCTCACTATTCAATGGTGAGTTAGAATTGACAATGAAATGTGTCTATAAGTGGTGCACTAAAGCAATGAAATGATTCCATCATAGTCCTCCCTCCTTAAAATCTTGATATTAAGATTCTTCATGTATTTTAGGATATGAAAATGATGTTGCTGTTAGTAGCAGGACATTCTATTGATATATGGTAGGTCCTTGGCTACTGTGCTTGGGATTTTCTAGAACATTTAATTCTGACATGAGTACACCATTTTAATCCTATTTCCATAGGGAGCGCTAGCAGTATATCAGGGTTTCAATGGGTGGTTGGATGTTTTGAGATAATCTGTCCTTTAGCTCTCTTTATTTTGATGGGGGTACTCAAGAGTGAGAGTTTTATATGACAGACAGTGAAACGACAATGAACAAGACCATAAGGTTTAAGTAATAGTTTCTAGTGGACTTTCTATGGGGTATTATATATATAATGTCTCGACCCTTCCACAGTAGTTCACTATTAAAAGAGTACTGACCATGTGTCGTAATGGCAGAGGGTGGAGGTCATCAGTATGCTTCTAACGGTGTTGATAGACTATTAGAATAGTACTGAGTATTCCCCATGAAGTGGATGGGTACCTGGATGGATTAGGTACTCTTCGGTAGTTCTCTATTAGAAGAGTACATGCGTTGTTCAACATTGCAAGAATTGGGCATATCACACATCTGAATTGCATATACATAAACCTATACATATACATATACAAATACATATACATATACATATACATATACATATACATATACATATACATATACATATACATATACATATACATATACATATACATATACATATACATATACATATACATATACATATACATATACATATACATATACATATACTTATACATATACATATACATATACATATACATATACATATACATATACATATACATATACATAGATATACATATATATATATATAGTAGTTGGGGTTGAGTTGCGCATGGGCACTGAAAGGTTAGAATCACCACCATAAGGTTTAAGTACTGGACGACTAGTCATCGGTTTTATGGCTCATTCACTAAAAAACCTCATGACTATATGGGAATTGAACACTATATAGACAGAGTACCTAAATCTTCTAATAGTGCTTCCACCTTGAATATGGTAGTGTCGAAGGCAGGGGCAGTTTCAGTTACTCTATCTAATAGTACAGTGATACTTGTTGGGGGAAATATGTATAATATAGGTGGTAGAGGTAGTGGGACTAGTCCAAATCCATTCCAATAGTTCCATTAGTGTTGATGGTTGAAGTGGCTGGGATATGGAAGAATAAATTGAAAACAACTTTCAGTGGATTAGTCGAATCAAGATGGAAAATATATGACCTTACTAATAACTGACACTGGTGTGCCAGTATATTATACTATTTGGTTTGTGAGAAACACATTTGGAAGGAACTCGACAAGCTCTTGATCCACCAATTGTGTCACTATAAGAATAGATTTATGAGAATAGACCTATCTCATTTGATCACCTCTGGTCTATGCATCCAATAGGTGGGGTTCAAGGTAGCGACTATTTAGTAAAAACAAAGGAATCTCTTAAGAGGTCAACCTACATATAGAGTCTGACACCTACCTAGTGCTTCAAGGTCGATTCATTTGGGTACTGAGTAGAGGGGACCCAACCGTATCGACCTGGTGGTAAACAGTGGTAGTAACCCTAACTGTCTAAAGGTAGCGAAATGCTTTATCTCATAAGTAGTGACCTACACGAATGGTGTCACGACTTCCATGCTATCTATGAAATGGAATCCAGTGAAAATAAACTCCCTTTTTAGATGTTGAGCTCTCTATGGCTGTAAATTAAGACTCCACACACCTTTACTATTTTCTTTTTTGTGTGAGAGAAAGTAAAATTTCTCATAGGATGTTGGTAGTGATATGGTCACCTACATCCACTGCTCCACCGGGTCACTCATTCATTCAATGCCCAATGCTCTTACCTCAAGAGTGACTAATATATTCAAATAGTTGAGACTCACAAGTTACACCATAGGCACAATATGGTACTTATATATATATTATGTATTAATTCCATATCCAAAGAAGTCTCCAGACAATTCATAGATAGGGGCAGAAAGTAATTCATCCATTCATCCCCCTTGTTTCATGGTTTCCCACTACTCTGATACGGTCATGGGGAAACCCAATTAGGTGAAATAGAGAGTATCATATCTATATGGTGGTTGTATTGGTGGACTGTATATGTGGGTATTATCTATATATGGTCATGAATATTGTCTTTGTGACTGATATTGGATGATACCCTAGTTCACCAGTATTTTTATTCAATTCATGTTCAAGTCTTGGTAACAGAGTGAGTTTTGTAGTTTATCTAGGGTAGATTCCTCACAAAGAGTAACAGGTGTTGTGCAATGGCTAAAGACACCCAACTCTACCGAGAGAGTATTGATGTTCAACGCCTGACTGCAAGATGGAACAACTCTAGAAGGAACTGAAAATTCAAAAGGTAATACGAATTGTCGGCCATAGTGAATCGGGTAGTTCTGTGTGGTTGTGTGCTCACAAAATTTATCATTGGTATACAAGGGATAATAGTCTAATGAAACCCAAGAGTTCATATCGACAATTTTGTTTGGCACGTTGATGTTGACTCATCACCTCCGGGGGAAGAAGTTGTTCCCAATGGTTTGGTTGTTCACTGATTGAAAACAGAGGTACATGAGTTGGGTTTAGAACATCGTGAGATAGTTCAGTTCCTATCAACCATGGGTTCATGAGAATGGAAAGGTAAATTCCCTAGTATGATAGTACTATAATCAGGCATGAGGCTAACCCATTGTGAGTTGGAACCTAGGTGGCAGTATATGGTGCATCTATGTTGTTGGTATCATCTCTATTGGTGGTGGTCACTGGTGGATGGATCTTTGAATGCCACTTGGACTTGTTCTTGATCTTGGTATAAGAACATTACTCTAGAAGATGGGAAATATTTGAACCATCCCTTTTGTAACTTGATCTTTCTCACTATAAGTGGATATCCATGAGTTATCATGGAGCAAGCGTATTTGTACTAATCGAACAGCTAGCTAATAGGTAGATCAGAGCTCATGGGACACTAACCAAATCAGGTAATCGAGAAAATCCACCACATACACCACCATATTACACAATATCTAATACAACCGACATGACAAACATAGATGAGTTAGTTGTCCAACGACACTGGATCCATGAGAACCAGTTGTGAATGCATCGGAGTCATGGTACGGTTGACCTTGGTTCCAATGCATCTACCAAACTAAAGGCAGCAGGTTGATTCGGGTTGATCGGTATAATCTAGCCAGGTACTCTTCAATATATTCTATCAGATTACCACTATTTTCACCACTCTAGGAACCATTTTTGTGCATATAGTGGTGTCTATAGTGGTCCGACTATATTATATCGATGCCTCATATGATAGTCAATGGTTCGGGGGTTCGGTGGTGGATATAGTGGTGAAAGAATTTGAGTTGGAGGTGTTATACTAGAATATTAGTAGTATTAGTATGACTATGATTTACTGGTGTCATGTAATTATCATGGATGAGTTGAGGATGGTCAGTTTAGAAGATCATGGTGGTCAGAAAAGCCAGTTTGTGCGGTAGAATGTCAAGAAAGGTCAAATATCAGGGTAGTTGAGATGTCAGAAATGATATAATAGATAGTCTAGGAGTGGATTCAGGTACTCTTATATAACTATAATATAATATTATTGTATAATAAGAATAGGTCAGGTGGAGGTGGTGGTTGGGGAGTGGTTTGGTCTATGGCATTGGACCGAGCAGAAAGGGAAATCAACACTTCGATGGAAAAAGAAGTCATGATACCCCCCCCCCCCAGTTTCCCAAAATGTTCCACCTTCTCCACCAATGTTTTTTGAGTGAGTATACTTGAGGAAAAACATAACATATATGTCATACTACAACTAGTCTAGTATATTGGTATCTATGTTCTTTTTGAAAGGTTTCTGTTAGATGCTTCCCCACTCACTGGTACTATATATATAAGAATACCTAATCATTTTTCAGGTGGTTTAGTAGAATAGTGTTACATATTTTGATTGAATGGATCTGACACTCTTGAGATCCCAACCTCTCGAATGCCACCACCAAATCACAAGGTTCATGTTCATATTGCAAGAGTGGGAGTTCTATGAACCAAGAACGAAAATACCAAGGTTACCATATCAAAAGGTTTAAGTATCAATACAAGGGGGTACGATGAGGTGCTCAAGGACAACCAAAAATGTACAAATGGATTTCCAACTAGTGAAACCCAATCCCTTGATTTGAAAAACCACCTAGTACTTATATATATTAATGCATTTGGCTACAATATCACAAATCACAAATCACAAAGTGGTATAATTGATGTCATCTCATTACAACATAAATAATTATCATGGCATTCAGTGATGTGAATATCCAAACAACTCGACTTCGGTATTTGAATGATAACATGCACCCTACTATATAGAGTAAGGAGTGGTTTGATAAAAATGTAGATCATTCTTGAAAGAAAAGGTGAATCACATACTAGGTAGTGAGAAGAGGGTTTTGGATGTAGAAATATTATAGGTAGTCAACTCGAATTCCTTGACACTGGTTGTGGTATTGGGAATGAATGGAATGGTGAGGGTGCTATGTTAGCTCGGTGGACTCCCTGCTTGTCTTTTCCAAGCAAGTGTGATGCCATAATGTATCCATTTTCACCTTTCGGAAGGTGGTATAGTATAAAATCAGTAGGTAGTGGTGTTGTGATTGAGATGGTAGTTGGGTTTTGTGGTATGGAGTGGATGGATCCTTTGCATTGATGGCCTTCAACTCCCAGGGTCATGACATCCACCACAATAGAGTGTTCTCAGACCCCAGATTGGATATAAAGTATATAGAGAGTACTGTGCATAACCAAATGAATTGTGTCCAATAGGTGAAGAGATGAGGAGCATAAACTAATTAGGTTCCTTCTTACTTATCCTTTTGAGACCATGTATTGAGTTTGTTCTCAGAAAGGGCTAAGGTCTCGCAATTTTAAATATCCTATTCCTAGATAAATATTAGATCAATTAGATGGGATTCCCTAGTCAAGTAATGGGGCCTATCAATAGAAGTAAGAGAGAGCGCTCTTTGTCCATGACCGCTTTAGTATTGAAATTCTTACGTAAGAAAATAGGATGTTCTTGTATTAGTACAATAATGGATTCTCTCCATGAGTGCTTTAACAAGAGAAGGGGTGGTTTCACTTCTTAGTCCACAGCTAATTGTGTAAGAAAGGTTTTTATTCCTCCCTCAATAGTGATTAAAACCTCTACTAGTGTAGTCCGTAGATGAAAATGGAATAATGGGTATTTCTCTTTCAATTTCAAAAAGCTTATAATTCTTCTTCCACTTTGAGCCAACAGTATTAGGGATTATATTATCAATTATATCTTTAATAAAATTTATCCACAATTCAATTACTTAATAATAATAAGACAAGTTCACATCAGATTCTTTCCTCGGATATGGAACATTGATCTTAGAATGAAAGGACAATTCTTATTGGTTATGAAACACAGGACTTGCCTAATTTTGGTCATAAAAGGGTGCTCTCTTACTAGGATCCCTAACCTTTTACTCCTCTCATATTGCTTCTCGAAGTCCCCTATTATGTAATGGCCTTCCCTAAACCTATTTAGAAAGGGACTTGGTGAACAATCTCTTCCCACGCTTTCAAAAGACCTTATTGGGACCAAATCAACCAACCGAAGGAGTCAGAATAAACTGATCATATCCCTTTATTTGAGAATGATCTTTTTCATATTCTCTCTCATATTTCCCTATTACACATTTCCTCTCAAACCAGTAACATAAAAAAATGTCTCTTTCCTATTTGGTTCGTTCCTGTTTGAGCCATTCGATAGCTTCGCTTCACTCTGATCTTTCATTATTTGTTATGGTTGCTTGACTAACATTCTATATAAATTACATTAATTAGTAATAAATGTTTCCAATTGCTCTAAGATGACATTTTCTAGACCCCAAGAAATGGTACTCTTCCTCTCATATTCTTTCTTTCCGACATTCCATGCTTTCAAGTTAAGGGGTAAGCATCTGCTCAACTATGATCTCTATGCCCTAAGAATTTAGATGGACTTACTAAAATGAATTTCATTTCAATTTCATCGATTTCTATATTGAATTTGGAGGCGGGATTAGGCCCCCTTATATTGTAAGCCTATTCACTCCGCTTCTCTATCCTGACATTCACTTTCTTAAAGAAGTAGTTGAGACAAGAATTCATGAAAAATGGTATACTTGACTGGTAAGGATTTAAACATAACTAGGAAATTCTAATTTGAGTGGATTTATACACACTAGTTATAATATGAAGTTGGTAATCTTCTAATAGTGAGCTATCTTCTCCTATTGCTATCTTTAGTCACTCAGTTGAGTAAGAAGTCAGGTTCTATAAGATCCGAACCTAGATGATCTGATATTTTAGAAACATTGAGGATACTAGAAATTTATGTATTAAAAAATCCCTCTCTATGAACTCCCCCTAGACCTCTGTTCGGCCTAAGAACCATCTCTAAGATCTTGAGCTCTTGTCTCCTCACTTTGAGAGTGTACCAATCCACTTCATTCCACCAGATTTTTTCCCTATCACTAGTGTTTATTCCTAATCCAAAGCACCCCTTTTCCATTCATAGTTCATAGGGATATCCCCCTCTATCCTATGCATGAATAATATATCAAAGTCTTTCAGATATAATTCAATACTTCGATTCTGTAATTGGTCTACCAGTATACTGAGATGCTCGTGAGTAACTATATCCACTAGGATTTTCCTTTGAGAAAGGTTTTTAGCTACATCCCACCTTCTCACGATGAACACCATGATGCTAATTTTAAAAAGACTCTATAATAGATGAATCCTTAAGGTGTAAAGTATCTTCTGATTCTATCATATGAGACCAGGGCAGGTCGACCTTTAAAAAATAGTTTGGCTGCATAGGTTTTTGGTTTTGTTAGTAATCTACTCACTTTAAAAAAAGAGTTTAGCTTTTTCATTATCTATCTCGTAATAATTCGATTGCATCCTACTTTTAATAATTTTTTGTCCTCATTGGTACTTTTTACATAAAATTCATGGCTACTTATTCTATCATTTCCTTGGGAGATTTCCAAATCCACTATTTGAATCCAAGAGAGGAAGTCTCGTAGCCAGTAACAGATTTCCTTCTACCATGCTAGCAGGCATACACGCCCTTCTTTCTTTGAATTTCATGTGTAAAGAATATAGAATGCATTCTACCTGTCTATATGGGGCTACAATAATGAAAATAAGAAAGTTTTTATCTAGGATATTTCATCGTCGAAAGTGGGAAGAAATGATTGGATTTGATTTGATTACTTTAGTCAATGTATGTTGGCCTTTCAATAGAAGTTTTAAATACCATAAGGTTTATGTAGAGATTTATGTTGTGAGGTATCATTGGTCCATAAAAACTTAAACTACATATTTACATATTCATGATCATGCACTATATAGTGTTGATTAAAGGAAAATAAATGACTCCTCTTTATTTTTAATTTCACTTGAATCCAAAAGGAATATTTCAGAGAATGGGAAAACACATTCCCACATCAACAAACTCAACCCCTTTAGTGATCCTACTACCTTTATTATATTGACCCAATTGATCTGATAATTAGAGAAATTGGTAAGAAAATTAGTATTCATACATCTACTTTTGAGTCAGCTTATGTGTGATCTTCCTTATTTCAAATGAATCTTAGTAGTAGTAGGTTGAATCCATATTATGAATGAGCTCTTCTTTTGGGCGCCCTTGTTCTAATTGAATACATCTTATGCATCAGTCAATGGTACTCTACTCTAATAGTTCAGACTTTCTCTGAAGGGATTTGGTGATCAAACCTTCTGTTTGGGATTTAAGTGAGGAGTTTCCATCTAATGAATTTTCATTATTTTATTTATATATTTACTTTTACTAAGGTTAAAAGAAGACCAACTCCATTGAGAATGAAAAGGGGATTGTATTCTCACCTTACTAAACTAATAGTTCTGAACTCAAGCTTTTTTCAGTATTCCTAACCCTTTATAACTCTTAGATATAAGAAGCAGATACTTATATATAAGGGTTTAGAACCACATCCTAAAGGGTCATATCTCCCAGAACCCATGGTACTACCCCTCTTTAAGCCTTTACCCTCATATAAGTTAATTATGAAAACCAAGAACCAGTAATCTACTATAATAGTACATACCTTTTCCTTCTTTGTGATTTATTTATATCCCAACTATCAGTCTCATTACCATAATTTAAAAATATGTTTTAAAGGATTGAGATCACTTTAGTACTCTACTCTAATAGTGACCTTTCTTTATATATTTACACCATATTTAGGTCAATCATAGGGTACTTATTTAGTAATCAAGGTATCTAGTGGGTCTTTCGACTCTTCCTTTCCCTAACACATGGAGGCCTATGACCTATATTATACCAATGCATGATCTTCTGCATCTGTAGCATAAAGATGCAATAAAATCTTTGGGGTGATACTTTCCTTCGTTTAAAGTGTCTTCCATGCCAATCTCAGCCCGCTCTCAACACAGAATCGGTGTGATTCAAGCCTTTCTCTCTAGTTTCATTATGGAATTCTATCTCTTTATTTTAGTTTTAGTTTTAGATAGTAGGATGCATATTCTTGGGAAGACTTGTGGGACAGGACTAAAGATGGCCTTTCTCATTGCCAAGAATTCCATGAATCAGATCAGCCTCCTCGGCAATGAGATTATACCTAGATTTGGATTTGTGATCCTATATTTGGAACTCGGCTAAAATACATTACAATATGGTGGATATTTCAACCTCTCACATTTATCCACCTTGGTCTTTGTGAATGACTCCACACTTACTAACTTCTTCATGACTGAAATATCTACCTGAGGTAGAATTCTGGTGCCAGACATTTAACTAGCCAGAATGAAGAAAAGTGTTTCGTGAGGTATGTAATATTCTAATATTAAAATCTTATACTTTTGGAATTCCTATATGAAATAATCCAGGGTATCACCTCACTGATGATAGCTTTCAAAGGACATGTTTTATAAGGGGGTATCACACGTAGATTAGTTTATGCAATATGCAAATCTCGATGGTAGTAGACATCTTATAATTATAGTAGTCACTTCAATAAGAGAAGCTTTTCCACTTGATTTGCTTCAAGATACTTGTGATTTGACTTCCTTTTAACTTCCTTCCCTGAAAAAAGGACTAGTATCCACTCACCTTCTTGGTGTAGTGAAATACATGAGTACTTTTCACCGTATTTCAATCCAAGTGGGAAATATGTTTATGAAAACTATATAGCACATTCTTCTAATTACGGATAAAAGCTCAAGTGAGAGGACCCCTAAGAAGAATAGGTATTTGAGTTTCACCCTGAATTAATTCAATACCCCAACTAAGAAATGGAAAGGGAAGAATATCATCGTGAATTCATTCTACCACCTATATTATACTGACCCACCTTGAATCGTCTATCCTCTCATGCATTATTTGACATGGTAAATCAAGACTTTCTAATCTAATACCTATATTATACTAATTGTGATGATAACTAGAAATATCATAAAATAAAAAAGATGTTAATGTAAGTTGGTTGGTACTTATATATATTGAATGTTATCTTACTTTAATGATCGATTTGATTGGGATGGTTAGCTTTAAACAAAATTCTGTGGATGCAGAGATAACAAAAAATGAATGGACTATATAGAGTTAGTACAATATCCCTTCCAAGAACCCACATTTTAAGAGAAATTCATAGTGATTTTTGGCCAAATTCCATCGGTGGTAGAGCTTCTAGATGAATAAGGACTTCTGTAAATGCATGACCCCTCTTTATCATCACCACCCTCTGGGTTTGTGACAGTAGCCCCAAGATATGTTGTCTTCTCAGTTGCTGGCTTGGACATAAGTAGACCAATAGCCTCACATTCCTCTTATTAATGGACAAATATGTTCTAAACCATTATATATAAGTATCTAATACTTATATCTAAGGTTTCTAAAGGGTTAGGAATGAACCCTTTCTTCTTTTGGTTATTTCCAAGTCTTGTGACTGTTAGTTACATAGAAAGTAAAGTAGTCCCACTTATAAAGTAATTTCTATTCTTAGGTATTTTATGATCCCTACTTGTATTCAGATATCTTAGACTCTTAGTAGGAGGGAGATGTCTTCATATGATCTATGTTATTCTGGTGCCCTTTATCTACTTCTTGACTCATTAAATATTCCTATTTGTAATGCCTATCTGTTCTGGAAGATAGAGGCCTTGACAAGTAAGGGAAGATAATCCTAAGATAGGGTGGCACATAGCTCAGGGTGGAACACTATATGAAAAGGGAAGCTAAAAATCCCATTTAGTTTGGTATAATCTAGCTAGGAACTCTTCTATATAGTCTATTGGCATGTAGTCTCATAATATACTATGATCATATACACAAAAGATTTTGGACTCAGATATGGTACTACTATTTCTCTTAGTCTCAATATCATACTAGTTTGAGGGGGCATTCCTTATCTCTCTCTCACTCTCCATTCAACTACCAGACATTCAAGGACACACAAAGAGATAACTTCAACAAGATATAAAGTTCTAATTCGGGAAAGAGCTCCAGAAGAGGTTAGTCGTAGGACATATTATCATATCTGGTGCTTCTTTTTTACCCTAGCTCTGGAGAAAGATTTAGGTTTCATTATACATAGACTAAATAGGTCATGAATGATGCATCATTATTGTACTCTAATAGTCTCACTTTAAGAGCTATGTATACTCTACTCTAATAGTCTGAAGAGATCACACTTATTCAAATCCAAAATCTCACTCCCATGGGGTGAACTGCCTCACATACAAGATTACAAAATCATGGGGATAAGAAAGAATAAAAAAGGCACACATATCTATAGCTTGACCTTTTTTTTCTGTGAGAAAATCAATCCTAACCCTCCCTTTTAGGGTGGGTTAGATAGGTGTTACTTAATATTAATATAATATATCAGGGTTTAGAACCTGGCCCTTTCTAAATAAAGGGTAATATCTTTTAGAACTTTACTACTTTATCTTATTTGGTATTTGATGATACTTATTATAAAAGGGTTTAAAACTCAGCCCTTTATAAAGAAAGGTTAATATCATTTATAACATCACCCTATAAATAAAGGGTAAGATCTTTTAGAACTCAAATTCTTACCCTTATTCTTTATTTGGTTCTACTTAATATATAAGGGTTTGGAGCCTGGGATACATGAATTAACTTAATAATCTATCTAGATTATAAGGATTGAGGACCTCACCCATTCATTTGGGTCAGATATTTTAGAACCTTAACCCCCCAAACACAACGACCCTTTGTCATTGGGTTTGCAACATCCATTCTCTATTCCAAATAGCTACGTCAGGTATGATAGTCATATCCATTGGAGGAATTTAATAGAAACTGAACTTGGATTATCTCTTCCGAACTGGTCATTGGGGAAGATGCACCGAGTGGGTGGGTTCCCAATGGGGGTGAACATTATCCTCCTATATCAGTGCTGATATTATTAAAGTAGTTAGGTACACTTCTATATAGTCTTTGCACCAGGTTCTTGGGCTCTATGATGTTGTGTAGACATGATGGACATCTTCTATGCATCAATGGTCGACTTCATCATGAGAGAATTGTATTTGGGTTCCAAAAGGTCTTCATTTTCATTATAAAAGAGGGAGAAATACCTTTTATTTTCATAAAGATGGTGGTGGTCGAAGGAAGAGAGAAATAAAGAAGAATCACAGTATAAAATATCATCCCACTATAGGTACCACTATATGTATTGAACCACCTATAGCGGTGACTATAATGGTTCTTATAGACAATATAGAAGAGTTCCTAGCTAGATTATCTAAGGGATACATGATTTATCCCTAATAATGACCAAGTAACACTTTTTTAGGGGTAAAGAGGGTGAAAAGGTCAAGATCATAGAATTAGTACTCTACTTTAATAGTCTTGGAATAGTAATTCTATTCATTCAGGGATGGTGTGCTTAGGTCAGTACTCTACTCTAATAGTGAGGTTGGTCAATCACTTGTTTGGAATTGGAACTCCCACCCACTCAAGTCAGTATACTATTGGTAGTAGATCAACTGCCATGGGAATGGCTGGAAGGTTGCAGGGAAAAAGATGCTCAGAATCAGGACTATATTTTCAGAGTAACTATCGGGGACGATTGGGGTTTCTGGAAGTAGGGACAATTATTATTATAATATAGGTCTATACCAGACTAGTAGTAAATGGATAGAAGCGTGGTCGAATCAGGAGGAAGAAGTGTCTCTTTTGAGGGGGAGGTGGTAGGGTCAACTAGAGGGAATCTATTTGGGAACATGTTTTCTAGATCGAATTCCAATGCCATAACTGGTTGCATAAAACTATTGAAAAAAATTCATCTATTTATTCCTAGTAATATCAATATACTATATATATGAGAATGGTTAGAGTATGAGGGTTGTGCTACATTTATAAAGTATGGTTTCACCTATGAACGTCAGGAAATAATTTACTATTAAGAAAGATAGACATGGTGTTCCACTTTCAAGAGGAATTTATCCATGGGTTTTTCTTTGATGTAGACTATCTATCTGAATATTGATTCCAAATATACAATTTGTGTATGGGAATGGGTTGGTAGGAGGGTCATCGGATCAAATGACTTAGTCTCTTGGGAATTAGAGAAATCACTAGGTATCTAGGCCTAGAAGGCCATATCAGTTGACTATAATGGTCGGATCTCATTGAGAAGGAGTCACCATATCGTACATATGTTTCATTAGTCCATATTCTACTCATCCAAAATATTCTATTTTACTACCATGCAGACACTCAGTTAATGGAGGACATTAAATCCTGGTATTCTAGCATATAAAGTGTGTCTCAATACTCTATTCTAATAGGTGGAACTTGGGTTCTAGGGTTGGGCATCCCCTAATACTCTCATCATGATACAGAGTGGTGGGAATAGAGCAGATCAGCTAGAGGTCGATGTTATTTTTGGGGGGTTTTCCATCTCAAGGGTGGTCAGGAAACTATTCATATGGGACAACTGGAATCAATTATGGGGCTTCTAAACTCCAATCTTGATACGGGACACATTTCAATGTGTGGCTCATAGAAGGTAGAATGGGGACTACCTCAAAATGGATGCTCTACTACCTATATAATACTGAGTACTCTTATATTTATATATATAGTGTCATCATCATTACTCTATACTAAATGTAATCTGGAAATATTAGTGGGTCACTAATTTATAGGAAAAGTACCTATTTGATTCAGCACTCTTTGACTAATACACTCTGAAATGGGTAGTTACTTTGCATTCCATTTATAGCTCTGAGTGGCCTAAGTCAGTTCCTGACCCTTCGAAAGAGTCAAATCTATGGTACATGACACTATATAGTTTATCCCTATCAGTTACTTACACTTATATATTCCTATTGGATTCATTTCCCTATCCCTATCAGCATTGGACTTGTTCCTTATCCCTATTAGTGGTGGTTGAGGTGGTGTTGGGATGGGGGTTTGCAGCAGAAGGAACTTGAGGCACTGGAATGGCATAATACATTAGGTTTTTGTGGTATATTGACACTGGAACAACATGGGGTTGGGTGGAGAGAGAGGATTGGCTGAGTGAATAAGGTGATTTGACCTCGGTTGCTCTTTATCATTGCATGAGTTTTTTTGGGGTGATTGTAGGGAAAGATATTTATGTGATGCAACTCAACTTTTCTATTGGAGTACCATTTTCATTAGTATATCAAGTCATATGATGACTACAGACTATATGTGATGAGTTATATGAGGTATTCATGGGGGATTGGATGAAGCGACCAAAAAGGGGTGTTAAGGAATGGATGTGAGTACATTAATGGGTACGCTTCCTATATAGTTTAGATTATAGTACATAGGGAATGTGTGGAAGGAAAAATGATAGCTGGTGATGGGGAATGATCAGGTCAAACACTATGTACACCAATACTGACCTACTATCTTGGAGTGGATGAGGCGACATGGATGGTTCAGGAAACCTCTCAGGCTAGTAAGGTATGCTTGATTCAATGAGGCATTCCTACCATTTGGTGGATCCAAATCCATGGCCAAGGTCATGAGCTATCGGTGTTGGGGCCAATAAAGTTGGTGGAGTTTTTTACATGCATCCAAGTTGCAGGTGTTCCATAGTTGGTATTATGGGTCCTGTGGTGATCTTATACACCTTGTTTATTTGGTGGCGTGATGTGCTACGTGAAGCAAAGGCAGGGATCATACACCAGTAGTGAAAAATGATTTGAGATATAGCTCTTTTCTATTCATAATATTGGAGTTTATATTCATTCTTTCTCTCTTTTGGGCATCAAATCACTCTGCTTTGGCACCAGTGATAGATGTCGGATTGATCTGGCCACCCCAAGGCATCTTTCATTTCGATCCTCGGGAGCTTCCAATGCTGAATACCAAGATTCCCTCAACATCTGGAGCATCAACCACTTAGGGTCATCATGATCCACAGAACGACATGTATGATCAATCTATTTTATCTTTACTCGCTACCATTGCCCTATCTCTAGTTTTCACTGGGTTTCAATGGTTGAAATATATACACAACTACTTCTCATTTTTACATAGTATATATGGTTCAACATTTTCCTTAAAAACTTGGTTTCATGGGTTGCATGAAAACACGGGTACACTATACTTGATAATCTATTGTTATTTCCAATTGATAGGGTAGTTTGATAGGTCACATCTCGTTGTCTTTGAAATGGTAGCATGGTACTGGAATTTTGTAGATGTTGTTTGGGTCATCCCCTTTGTCTCAGTATATAGGTGGGGAGGTCAGGGGTAATTGGAACTACTAAAATACACTGCTTGGACACTATAGTAGTGGAGTACTATCCATAGTTGGTTTTTAGAATTGGATCATTAAGGTGATATTCTCAAATACATTGGGTCAATAGAGAAAATGGAAGTGGTGGTTATCAGAAACAAGGCCTATAAAATGGTTCTAGGACTCAAACTCTCTCTTTTTCACTATTGGTTGGGATGGAAGAGATGTTGAAAGATCATTTCCCATCATCATTCCACCACATTTTTTTCTTGGGCTATTTAAAATTGTTCATGGTGATCCACCTCAAAGATGTTTTTTGGATGATTCTACTTAGTGCATTTCCATTGAATTGATTTGAGATGTGAATCAAATGGGATGTGGAAATGATGAATGGATAGGTGATTGAAGTGGATGGTTGCTATGACTCGTGACTTGGGATGGGGACACATCCACTCACTCAATATATATAATTATCAGCTAATTTAAACAATCATAACCACACACTCAAGTACAAAGGAACCCCATCTAAAGCCTTTTGGTATAAATAAAATAGGTAGTTGATTAGCCTTAAGGTTCATTCCCCCACCTTTGGTTCAAGGATACGACATGGTGGTTTGGAATAGTAACCAAATAGGGTTAATTATCAGGTATAGAGGGCGGACATGTGATCAAGTACTCTAATCTAATAGTCAGGTGACATGAGAAATTCTAGATAGAGCATACATGTTATCCAGAACTCTAATCTAACAGTCATAAGTTCGAGGTGGTATAATTCGACTTCCAACTATATTGAGAACCATGATTTTGAGTATATTTGAACTGCTTATCTAACTTCCATTGCAGCCCCAAATATAGCTATTAGGGAATAGGATTGAGGTTACACTAAAGCCTCCTTCACTCAACTCCAAAGGAGTGCCTCTAGCCTCGTGACGATGGATGTTTACCATCTCTTCTGACCATCTCCACTCGCACCTGGGGGTACTTCCGCACCACCCTTGGGAGCATATCGATATTGATTATCGAGACTTTCCAATCTTGACATAGGTATCTTACTTATATATATTGTTAGTTACTATAATTTTAGGGTTCTATATGGCTACTTTTTCTTTTTAGGGGTGAAAGATTATTGGAATGCAATTAGTAGGTAGCTCACCCCTTCGTCATATCATCCACTAGGATCACTCGTACGACTTGAATATAGTGGTATGTATGTATAATATAAGTAGTGGATAGTTGTTTTCATTTCATATAGTACTAGGGTAACTCAACATAATATAGGTAGTCGAGTTTGGGGGTTCCGATCATGAGCTAATCCGAACAACTCAACCCAAAAACTAAGTTCCCACAGTACCATTAGATGATCAATCAGTATAATATAGGTAGTGTAACCTATGGGGACATGATCGATCACTGTCATCTACCACACAAGAGTTCCTTGGAAGAATAAATCATATACCTTCATTTCTCCTTTGGAAAAATGGAGTTTAATTATAATATAGGTAGTAGGCTCTATCCAACCATTCAAAAACTCCTAAAGGGATCGACATGACACACATAAGGTGTTTAGGGGAGGTAATTTCAAATAGAACTATAACCTCCACCCACTTCCTTAAAATCAAATGAGTTAGGGAAAATAGCACTTCATTCTTCCAAATTTTCATTAGTTCCTTATTTCTATTAGTGAATGACTCTAGGACCTTTCTCACTCTAGAACCAGAATGAGACTCACTAGTTGACTCTGACTCCAACTCATAATCAGTCTAATTTAGGTAGTAGATTTACATGATAGCTTTCTCTAACTGAATTTTAATAACCTGGTTGACCTTCTATCTTGGGCGGATTGTATGGAAGACCCATTATATTCTAATAGTTGAGGATATGAGTTTTTTGCTTCCTTTATTGCAGGATAGGTATACTTGGTATAATATAGGTAGCAGTATAGTCGAAGGGTTAGAGGGACATTGATGATGTAAGATGAGTGTTAGGGAGTGGACCAGTTCTCCCACAATAATAAGGTTAGAGGGGGTATACTCATACACCATCACTAGGGTTGATACTATAGCTTAAATCTCAACTTGTGGTTTATGCCGAACTGAGAAAAGTATCATGTGGGATGACTTAACCTACAAGGTGGTTCACTATCTTTCTTGGATACTTTATATCTAAGGGTTATAAAGGGTCAGATATACGGTACTTGACCCTATATATTGCACCTATTTAATTTTGTTTAAGTGGGTATACAACACTACCAATATTATAATGAGATTGGTTTTGTTTATATTGAAGAGAGTGACAAGGCAAAATATGGTAATTTCCTCTTTGATGGTATATGATGAATCACGTTTGGCCAGGCATCCTCGAGTGCAGAGCATTGGGAAATAGGTCAGGTACTCTGTCTATATTGTACTATTAGAGTAGAGTACTAGAGGTTGAAGTAACAGATCAGGAGAAATAGAGAGAGGGTGGTACTTATATATATTTTTTCATTATCTCATAAACAAGTAAATAGGCTATTTTTCTCCACAATACAGCCATTTTGTGTTCAATTAAGAGAAACCTTTGATAAATTGACTCAATAGTAGGAAATGGCAGATATAGGTCTTATTAGTGATGTTCATTCTTGTAGAGAGTTATGGCGAAGTGCATTGACTTTATGATGTCCATTGAGTTTCCTTGCTAGTGTGGTTCTTTACCTGTATTGGTCTATTAGAGTGAGTACTAACTTTGGGGGAGTATGCAAATCAGTATAATATAAGTAGTTGACTATCTTGGTATAATATAGGTAGTAGACTATCATGTTCTTGCTTGAGAAATAACTTTGGGCACTAGTCCTAGTGGAGTCCTATCTGGTAGACAAGACCATACCATTAGGATGGTTAGTTCTAGGTCCCTTCCTATATTGTGCACACAGTATGGTACTGAAGATCCTACTCAGATATGTTCATATCATTTCCTTAAGGGGACTTTGACATAATCAACAGGTCACTGAGTATGTGAAACTCTTCAAGCGTCTCTAGTTACCTTCATCTAACTCCAAGATGGAAGATTTTATAGACCTAGACATCAACAAGTGGAGGGAATTTATGATGAGAAAAGTCTAAATAGATACAAGAATTACTGACTCAATCGCAAAGTGGTGATGAGATTTAGGGTAGAAACTACATGTCACTTATGATTGTGAAATGAATCTAACCTACACATACATATACTTCTGTAGAATTTTCCATCTAAATAGGCTATTATCCAGTTAAGTACTTACTCCTAAGATGAGATCTTATGTTTTATTGTGTCACATCCTGAGTACTCTTAAAATAGTGTGGATGAATCTATCGGTGTTTGAGAAGAAAGAAGAAAACCTGACTGATTTAAAAGTAGGATCAAGGGAGAAAATGAAAGGATGTGCTATCTAATATGACTTTCTATTATAGTGGACCTCCCAAAGACAATAAGAACTAAAACTATAGGAAATAAAGACTGGCTAGTGTTCAGTATACAATACATGAATCGTGTATCCTATCTACTCACTAAGAGATGATACTTCACGTATCCCAGGTCATCCTCTGTATAATATATGTAGTACACCATGCCCTCTTATAATCCATAGTAGTTACGCAACTCAGAATGATGGCTACTACCTATATTATACTGGCACTACACTGATATAGACTGATAGGGATAAGGAAAAGGGTTTGGAAAGGCAGTTGATCAGTTTCATTATATTCAGTAGTATGTGATTACTGACGATTATTAAAAACAATGGCAACTAAACTCGGAACAAGTTGTCCACTCTAACCAATCTCCTCTGTTCTTCCAAGAAAGGTAGGAGAATGGGGGTTCAAAAGTCACATCATGATCCAATTCAATACCACCGTGATAGAAGGTCCAGCAGCTCAACTCCTTATTTCCTTATCCCTCTCCGAGAGTGGATGGTTTTGTGGTTACACTGACCACCCCTGAGCATCACACCCTTCAAAAATAGGTACTTATATATTGAGGTACTAACTTCAAACCTCGTTATAGAGATAATAACTTACCATAGCTAAACCCCTACTATAAACAATCACCCATACACATATATACTTTCATGAACCTACTCCAACCTACTCACCCCTAGGTTGTAGGGTTTTTGTAGGAGGCCAAAGGACTGAGTGAAGTTTCTACCTATCTTATACTAAGATGGTGAAACTAGAGTATAACCTCCATTCCCTATTGACATGTATAACGACACTATCCAACCCTCCAACTGCACATTTTGTGATTCAGTACGTAGCTATGTATCATGGAACTATATAGAGTAATGGTCAGTAATTTATTCTATATAGTCCACTCTAATAGTCTATCATCCCCCCTTGTCACCTAAAAATCCCCACTATATAGAGTACTATAAAAATGACTCCATTACACCTTGTGATCCTTATCCCTATCAGAATAGTATAGAGAGAGTAATGAACCTCTTGTTTTGATCTGGCCACCTTGAATGGTGTCCCCGTGTGTACTTCCTAGTCGTTTTCCTTCCACTTCCATTGATCTTGAATAGTCTTAAATGGAAGGTATACTTGACCTTGATACACTCATTCAAATCACCTCTAGCACCAATCAAAACATCATTTCTATATCATAGAAAGAGATATTGTTCAATCCAACCCATTTTCTAATTGCCATTGTAGTATCATGACTAGTGGAACTAACCCCAACTCTTAGTTCCTTATCCCATTCAGTTTGTACCTCATACCATACTGAGCAGCCTATCCTCAAGACTTGTAGTTGAGCCTATGACTCACCTCTCCTATCCTATGGGGAATACAAGTTCACAGTCAAATAGTTATGATGGAAAGAATCAAAATATTTTATAGTTGACCATAGATATTGGGCATTGTAGTGAGGCTCACTCAACGCTTGATAAATACATACAGTGGGATACTTCATGTATCCTTGGTATAATAAAGGTAGTAGGTAATGGGATAAATCATGTATCCCTAGCCAAGAAATTACTAGGTTAGACATGGTAATGACCCAGTGAGTCTTCTAGTGATGGATGTCTTGGTCATTTACTGGGAAACATGAATCAAGTATCCCAGATCAAACCTAGGATACGTGAAGTATCCCATACCAAGTCCTCTCTGAGATAAGTTAAGTATCCCAGTCTGTACCTAGTCTTTTCCTAGGATACATTAATTATCTTACAGTCTAGATTATACAGATGAAGGACCTCTTATAATCTAGGGTATCCTGTTATGTCTGACCAGACCTGGGAGGACCTAGAATACATGAAGTATCTTACTATCTAGATTATACGGAGGGAGGAACTGGAATTTATGAAGTATCATTCTATCTAGGTTATACCAATGGAGTACATGGAATACATGAAGTATATTACTAACTATATTATATATATGGAGGACATGGTGATCTAGGATACTCTAGATTATAAGATGGATGGGAGGTCTTGGGAGGACCAGGTGCTCACCGACCAAGGAGTACCTTAGATATCTAATTCAGGTATCCTAGTGAAGACCTAGGGGCCAATGAACTGATAGGATGATCGACCTATAAGAGTGTGGTATTAGTACTTATATATATTGATGTGAAATCTTGGGCGTCTTATGATGTCGATAGCTGATACTATTATAGTAGAGTACTGAGTACACCTCTGGCTTGATGAATGTCATACCCGCTATATGGCAGATGGGTGCACGGTCACCTCTAACTTCGAGCACCAATAGCATTCATGTGACCCTAACAACCCCTCCTGATTTGTTCCCCTTCTAGTAGCTAACCATACCACCCAATAGTGCACTTTTTCTTAAAGTTCATTTAATCTAGTGTATAATTTCTGGTCAAAGGGATGGACTATTAGAGTAGAGTACATACTCACTTATGGATGACCAACCGAGTTCATGGGGTTTTCAAGGTGATTTCTCCCCATTGATGCATTTAAAACCATTACAATACCACATGAATAGGACATGGTTCCTGATCTAGTGCCACCTACAAGTTGAAACATAGATTGGCTTTTTTTCAATGACTTTTGATGTTATTTTGAACCACTACGCCAACTCAACTGCAGCTACAGTCGTGTTGCTTTCTGCCTCACCACAATGTTTCACCACACCTATCTTAATCATGTTGGATTGAGTGAATGTATGGTCTTTCAATTGAGTGAGGCCTTTAAGACAAAGTACCCAGAGCTTGACCAATGGTGGAAAACCTAATTCTCCATGCTGACTAATGGTGAGACCTTTAAGACAATGGTTGAAGAACAATATATATATGTAATTTTGAATTGGATTAACCATAGCCAATATAGATAGAGTATAGGATGAAGTGGAATCTAGATTAGAACTCTACTCTAATAGTATCATAAAAAAGGCACAAACTAATACACAATTTATATTGGAGGATAAGGTGGTGGCTTTGGCAATCGCATGGAACAACCCCCATTTCCACTTTAAGAGTTGGGGATCATGGTGGTTAGCTCAGTAACTGGACCCACCAACTATAGGTTCCACTAGTACTTATATATATTGGAGGTCCAATAGAACCATATGTTCCCATGTTCTAATAGACTATATCTACTATGTAATCTTCTTCTTAGTACTCTACTCAAATAGTGGCGAACACTGGGCACCATGTGAAGCTGGAAATTTTATGGGTGTTTGACAAAGTCTGGTCATGATGGAATGGTTAGATACTAGTCAATATATATATGTACAAGTCTTCTATGATAATCAATATCCAATTGGATCAATCATGAATGGATGAGTCACTAGTAATATAATATAATAGTCCTATCAACCACACCACACCTTGAAGGATCCACCTCCAAAAAGAGTCTTTGTGGTACCCATTGTGTTCTATTACTATTATTGATTGGGATGATGAACCATATGATCCAAAAAATATATATATGTATTGTGTATGAAGGTATATTTTGAAATAGAGTAGATGGTCCTAGTCATTAGATGAAACTCCCTTATCTTCCAAACAACCACACCATGATGCATCACAAGAATTCCAGAAATCACATTACCTTCTTGAAGCAGTTGGGAATGGCCCTTGAACCCCCACCACACCACTATAAAAGACTAGTAGTAGACAATTTGGAATGAGAGTCAACAACCTTTCACATCATTCCTTATTTTCTACTACTAGTTTTGGAGTTGAAGAAGATTGTGAGCTCTGGTTAGTGAGTACCTGGCCAAATCAATGCCAATGCCAAATGACCTGTGTTTTTATATAGTATAAAATGTTAAATCTACATTAAATGATACATGGGGATGTTGAGGGATTCCAATTCCAGTACTATCTCATCATATCAACATATACCATAAATCTATAAATGCACCTCAAGAATAATACTAGCGGGAGGCCCAGAGTTTGAAGGCCTCTATTTTGCATGTAAGGTCTCTTTTAGGAGGTGATTTGGTTGATTATAAGGCTACTGGTACCCAACTACTTGAAGGTGAAACTACTCTGGTATTCAAGAATAAAGGATCACCAACTCAGTTTTTTTACAGTAAAAAACATTGAATGTGATTCCTCGTTCGAATTGAATCAACACCTTGAGAACCATCAATGGGTTCAACCTCAATATAATATAGGTAGTAGTCATGAGAACAGAGGATAGACCATCCCAGAGAGATGAGGTCTTCTTGTGATGATGAATCTATATTCAGATGTCTTGGTGTTCTGATGGGGGTTCATCGATTCGTCCCTTTCGATATGCATTAGTCGAGTCTCAATACTCTAATCTAAATTTTTTCCCTAGGTTATTTCTACTCTTTTTGATGAAAACCTCCACCTTGATATAGGTATTCATCCAATTTAGATCTAATTCATGGGGTTGTGGGTTTCCCGAGTGACCCGGGTTGTCCTCCAATTTATTGTAGCGATGTCGACAATCGCCATCAGGCCACCTTTGAATGGGACAACATATTGGATTTCATGAATGATGGAAATATTTCATTGGGTATCATTCATTGGTGGATCTAGGGGATCCAACTCAAAGGGTACAACATGCGATCGACATCTATGATTTGATCTGGTTTTAAGGGCTTCCATCAAGGCCAAGGTGGTGTCTGCTCGTGCATCAGTACTCTAATCTAATAGTATCGCTCCTGAAGCCAAACCGTACTATCCTATGGGTGATTGATTTCTATTTCATCTGTAGCCAAAGAGCAATCAATCTCATCAATGGGTTTGTTAAGGGAAGGGGTGATTTCAATACATAACAAAAACAATGGGGTCATTTGTCCTATAGGAACATACGGGTACTCAGCAAGTTGACATCTGATCCATCCATGTAGTATGAGATTTGAAAAAATCAACCAAAAAAGTCCATGGGCTATAAGGAAAAATCAGGAACTACGTACAGACATGGGAAAAAAGTGAGAAAAAAATATAGATAAACTCAAGTGCAATTGCAGCCACACCACCATATGTGGAAGCGATACTATGTAGATGGTTATAAAGTGGTAGGAAATACCATTCAGGAACAATATGGGTTGGGTTCAACATCAGATTAGTAGTGATAGAATTGCTGGGATGCAAAAAGAAATGCAGTTAAAAGAAAAACAACTAGCAAAATCCCAAGGGAACATGAAACCAATCATAATAAATCCTTCACATAGAAATAGGGAAAAGAATCTATTTTATCCATCTCTTAATACACACCCAAGGTATTATTGGATCCAAATTGATGTAATGAGGCCAAATGAATCAAAGTGGATACTAATATTAGAAATGGAAGTACATGAAGAATACTATAAAAATGTTAAGGTTGGATTATTAATGGATAACCCACCCCATATCCAAGATAAGATGGTGTTTCCCACAACTAGTATGGTGCTTTTGATGCTGGTTATGACAGTTTCTCCCCAAAAGGTCATCTTCCCCCAAGGATGAATATATCTTAGAAACTTTATCCCAATCAATAAGTGTAGTACCAACACACCAAAACCCTGAACCCATTCCCATGAAATGATAAATCTAGAATGATATATTTCATAAAAGAGATGTAGGTGAATGACTAAGAGAAACATAATTGCCCAATTCGAATGCAGATATCAGAGAAACCAGTCTCCAACAACATCTCTCATTAAGGTTTCCACACAGGAGAACCCAAGATCGACATTCAGTGTGTGATGTGTTGATAACAAAACACCAGATACCAACTATAGTAATAAAAAAACCAGCTAAAGGCCCAAGTCCCCAAGAATAGGATAGATTAGTCGGGGTTGGATAAGCAATCAAGTTCTGATGGAGTTTTGAGATTACACGCTTTTTCATCATCAAGAAATGTTGGTGAATCATTCAATAATTGACGTTTCTACTCCACCCAAGATCTCAATTGTGATATACAACTCCTGCCCCCTTCCATATTCTTGAAAACCCATGAAAACATCAAGAATGTGTAATAGTATAACAAGATTTTATATGTGTGAATAAGGTCCATTGATCATGTAGTTCAAAGTGGATATGTTGGAAATTCCCAAGACCTCGCTAGTCCATTACCTACATGCTAACCCTACTCCGAGATGTCTTTCCATATTTCCCTTGAATCATAGTACTTTTTCTTTAAAGTTCTCACTTAGATAATGCATTCGACAATTCCATATGGCCGAATTAGAACTGTTCATTTGAACTCCAAGCTCCACACTCGACCCATTGCCATCTTTATTTCACAGATATCATTCCCAACACATCCCACTACATTCTACTACAATACATGATTCCAAGAAAAACATTGCCAAGGGTGAAAAAATGTAAGGATGATAATAGTTGAGACTATTGGAGTAGAGTAATAACATCGTGACTAGCTAGACACTGTTAGTAGAGTACTGATGGAATTGAAGGTGGAAAACCATCCCCCATTGTTAAATAAGAGTAAAGACTCTATACATGGAAACGCATATCCACGATCATACTACACCATGAAAAACCTCCCATTCAATCATAGTGATTTTCTAATACCCCCACTCAATGACTCCATTATCTATATTATACTGATTTACCACCAATATATATTGATTTGTGAATCACCATAGGGCAGCTTGGGCTATCGGCTAGAATTATTATAGTAGAGTACTGACTATAAGAGTAGATTAATGATCATACTTGTTGGATATTTGGAGTAGCATTCCATGATAATGATAGTAAAAACATTATCTAGTAAGATATATACCCTGAGTTCTATCCCAGTTGACACTAGCACCAATAATAGAGTTCCTGGATCACCAATAAAATAGAATTGATCTTGTAGTAGGAGAATTTTCCATGAGAAACCACTCAAAATATTGACAGAACTATTCCCAACCATCATATAGCAAAATAAATAGATTCTTGGGCTCAATGCTCTAAAACAATGAGGGGTGAGCTCGAGTAGTATGAGTAATGGTGATAACGTCATTGGCATGCCTTCGGGTAACTAGATGCTTAAAAATTGTAGCCCATATCTCTAAAAACCCAATATAAAGATTCCAATGAATATCGAAAATGATGGAAACCACATACAGAGTAGGTGACTAGTGAATGTGAAGCAAAATGGCGCTGGACCTAGGTCATTACAAAATAATGAGAATGTAAAAGTGATAGATATGCGAGGGGGAAACATTTTTTCACATTGATGCTCCTACCTCCTATATTTTCATCAAATTGCATGGGAATGAAATCATCAACTAGCTATGAAAATGATTTCACTAGATTAGGTGCTAAGGTTCCCCCTTTGGAGTGACTAAGAAAAGAACAAGTACATCTGCCAAAAGCGATAGAAAAAAAACAGGGTTGGATTTGTGAATGAGAGATACATGTTTCCCAATCTCAAGGGGCTTGACATGCGAATGAAAAATTGCTTCAATGGGATGATATTGATCCATACTTGAACAATATCATCCTGAAAGGATTCACCACTGACAATTCCACATTTGATGTTTAAATCATCAATCAGGTGCTCAAGTAAAGGGATATCGTGGCTTTCTCCATGGGCTGCTTCCAGAACATATTGGAAACTCTTATTATCCATCAAGTCTCCCAATTTTTCATGTATATCAGATGGAAGATCCACAGTCCATTCACTAGATGGGTGAATACTGGCAGGATGAACCTCAACAATTCCAGAAGAAATTGACGATGATCATCATGAATCATTATAGTAGATGCCTCTATCTCATGACTCGTCATACTACTAGTTTTGTTCCGAATGGGTTCATCACAGTAGAAGAAGTATCACTTGTTTAGAATTTTTTCATAAAACATTAGAAGTTGTGAACCATTTAAATTCATTATGAATTGATCCAAAACGATGAAAAATATCGACAGATGCACATCCATGGGTGTCAATACAATGAGTGAATGGTTAATCATGTTGTTTGAGCTACAGAGTGCAAGGGGTGGAAGAGACCTGAAGTTTACGCACCGATAGTCTACATGTGAACCAATGTCAGATGGTTGTATAGGTATGGTATGTACATAATTGTACATGTGGCTCTCTTGCTCCCAACAACACATGGTATCATCTCTATTACTATATATAAGAGTACTGTAGAGGAGTGATGACCTTTGGAATCATTCCTGGCGGATCCTGATTCGATCCCAGTACTAATATATTGTACTATTATATATAGTTATAGAGATGATACCAAGGCAGAGGTCTACCTGGGTGCAAGAGTATCCTAGATAATCTTGAAACCATATAGATATGATACCAAGATGATTTTGGAGCAGTGCGGTAGGTAGTTCACAATCATACACAATAAGCTAGTGGTATCACCAGATTCGTACGTACTTGTCGCTATGTTCCACACTACACTGACAAGTACCCATATCATGCTAAGGGTAGTAGCTATCCCCACGCTAGTCCATCCTTTCATTCTATCCATCTTCCTATGACACAGGCAGTATACAATAGTTGAACAACTGAACCCTTCTAGTTGATATCATCATTCTACCTCCCGAACCCCATGAGTCTAAGTCAAGATGTTCAGTTCTGATCCCATTAGTTCCTGTGAATACCACCCATTAACACTACTCTTCTCATCCAAAATGTTATGCCCACTTTGATAATCTTGGATATAGCCATGTGGTGAGACCAACAACTCCCAACCTTTCCAAAGGTCGTGGAGCTCTGGTTTCGAGGTTCTTTCACAATGTCCAACTAGGATGATGACCTCTCGGTTCCTTATCCTCAATACTCTAATCTAATAGTAACCATAGTTAACATGCTCTCCCAACCACCTCTGTTCCTCACCACATTCCTAACACACTGACCAATGTCTAAGTACTCTTCTAATAGTGTCAATTACTATAATCTAATGTAATATTATATATAGTTATAGAAGAGTACCAGACCTTCTAGTACTCATCGAGATGCCTGAATCTGTATACCCCCATGGCCATTCATTCCAAGCTCCAAGACAACACCTTCCTATGATACATATGGTACCACCTATGGTTGGTGCACTTTCTCACACCCCACTATCAGTATAACATAGGTAGTAGCTTAGTACCCCCTATATGTTTCCCATCAATCGATTCCTCTAATACCAAATCAGATTGGTTAAGGACCCAATCCTATACTACCAATATTATATTGAGTATATTAGTTAGAGTATTGAGGATCTTCCGATTGGGTTCACTAATTGCTTGACTCGCACTCGTAGGCATACACTAGGCTTGATCCTAGTTATAACAATATATGTAAGTACCAATGACTATAACATTATACATAAGTACCGTGGTAGGGGTTTGACTACATTCTCGGGTCTCCATCTCCACCGTAGACCCCTCTACCACTTCTGACAGACATAAGTTAGTACCTCTTTTTTGATGAATATGGTCATTTCATTGGTTTCCATTAGACATTGTGGTGTAGTGGTGTCACAGGATCCAAACACCATCCATCCAGTATAATATATTCAGGTACTCTTCTATATGTTCTATAGGCCCCATTATAGGGACCACTATTGGCACCATTATAGGAACCTTTTTTTGTGCCTATAGCGGTGGCTATAGTGGTACCTATAGTGTGCCGATTGAAAATATATATAAGTACCGGGTTTTTGAAATGCAAAAAAAAAGTGAATTGGAAAAAATTTAGAATAGAGTACGATGCCATTCCAGTACGACTAGTCCTATGCTTTGATGACCCCCATTCAGTACTCTACTCTAATAGTATTCCATTTCAACTCAACTCCCAGCACCTACCTTTCTCAAGCCTTGGGCCTGCCCACCTCTACTCGCCCAAGGCCCAAGGACACCATCATCATAGTATAGTGGTTGACCTTCCATTCCATTGACACTGCATACTGACTCATGCATTCCCCCACGGTCTCTTGAGTCCATGACTCCATCTCAGTGCAGTTCCCATTTGCCCCCCCTGTTTACCCCTTCCCATAGGTCGGTGGTGACCGTTCCCATTTCATAGTATACTTGGATGTCCCAAGACAATCAACTAGTTTCCCCCACCCTTGACTCACCAAAAACCCCCATATCCATTCAAATATGAACCCACACACTGTAGGAATTAAACCTATGACCTTCAGGTTTTGGAGAGCCACGTTCTATTAATAGTGAACTAAGAGAACTGGTGAGCAACCTCGTTGACACTGGCAGCTGGATTTTTTATCTGTGCACCAGTATCCACAATTCCCAAAAGGATTCAATAAATGGTATAACTATATTATAGCATCTACTACCTATATTCTATTGTGTTTCTTGAACTGACCCAATCTTGGTGGTCCTTGACCCAAATCATCTGACAACCCCCATGACTTTATTGATAATTTGCATATAAAGTCTACATATAAAGTCCACCTTTCACCCCCACACACACCATTCAAACCCAAGATGGGTGATATATTTTGATATTGGCTAAAACATGGTATAATATATGTAGTAGAGGCATTTTTGGAATCACAAGTCTGTTGGGGTGATACCAAGTTCAAGGACATGGAATTGAGGTTTGTGAAACTATTAGAAGTGTACCGATCAACCACCAAGCCAAATGAACCCCTCAACACCACATATATGAGTTTATATGAGATTCCAGCACCATGTAAAACATTCCCAACCTAGGTGAGCCCAACTTCCCATGGGTGTATTGTCATGGTTGTGGATGAGATGGAATTGGTTTCAAGGGGGTGGTCATTTGGGACCGGTGTCATTTTCGGTTCGCCAATGGAATTGCATCTTGGAAACCCAAAGCCACTATAGCTAGAAGATTGTTCAAACTTTTATGACAATAAAACAAATTCCAATAAAACATCATATTCCCTTGTGATGGTGTTGATTCCAGTTCTGAAGTAGTGTTCTGTTCCAGTGCTAGCATTGTAGTAGTTGTATGGTCATTCTTACGAATCGTATAGTTGATATTGCATGTTCCCCATGCAATCCCTCTTATAATATAGAGTATCCTTGAGCACCAGTTCCTCCCATGTCTGGGAGGACCTAGGATACATGAATTATCCCAAAACATGGAGGACCTGGACATTCACATTGAACGCATGATCCCCCTAGGTGTTTCTGACTCCATACATTTAGTGCTAATATTCTTACAACTGATCATCCTAACCCTTTATAACTAAATGGTCACATATTTTTGAACCTAACTCTTATAAACCACATATATAAGTAGCAGATACATATATATAAGGGTTTATAACCTTACCCAAAGGGTAAGATCTTTTAGAACCTTGAAACCCCCACAGGCTGTCTCTTTGTGTGGACTCGTTATGTGAGGATTTTTAGGTCCAATCACCATCACATGTTCTGAACCCATCACCATCAATACCATTCATCACAGCCTATCATTACTCTTCCCTAATGGTATCATACCTCCAAACTATTAGTTTATAGTACTAAAGAACCACCTTCGTATTCCCTCCACATTGAGCATGGTGTTTCAGAGAACATGAAAAAACCATCTTGTACTTTTTCAATCGTTTCACTTTCCCTTGAATTCACTAGGTCATCATGTTTGTATAAAATATATTGTGAAAATAAATTAGTGTTGGTAGTATTATTAGGGTATGGTACTCACTATTAGGAGAGTTCAGAGAGCAGCAACCTTGAAATGGTCCTTGATTGGTTTAATATAGGTAGTAGTGGTCATATCATTATAGTCGATATAATATAGGTATTAGAGGTGGTATTGATCCTTTCACTGAGAAAGAAGATCCCATACTTGATTATAAGATCATTCATTACAACACCATACTTAGAGATAGAGCTATGCGGTTGCTAAGTACTCTACTCTATATAGTTTGGTAGATTCTGCCAGTGGGTCATAAAACTGACTGGATGAATGAAGAAGAACTTTCCTACTATATTATATCTATATACTTAATCAATGAATCTATTTAATATAATAAGTGATATTTTTTCTTCTTTACCTCATGTGTGGACCTCGTGATCCCATCTGAATTGAAAGGCCAACTATCTCTGAGGTAGTGTGTGATTTCTATCTCATATTGTGTTATTTGATCAACGGACATTCAATCAAAGAAACCATTGACTGCTGAATATAGTACATGTAGTTGTTTTTCAAGAGCCTATGGAAGATTTAGTGGTTGTTTCATAACTTCTGTAAGTCATACACCTTGATTAGGAATAGCTGGAGTTGCTTCATCCAGATCTGATCCAAATTGAGCAAGGGATGCCAATTCTTGACATTGTGCCAATTCTAGTTTTGAAGCTCCACATACTTGTTTCATAACATTAACTTGAGCAACTAAGATAACATGAATGACCGATAAACCAACATTGATTGCTGGGTACATACCTCAATAAAAGTGCTTTGTGTCTGAACAGATTTTTCCATCACTAATTGGGATCTCATTGGTGGTAATATAGGCCGATACGTCTCCCGCTTGTGTTTCTATAACGGGAAGGGTGGTCAAGATACCTACACCGAAATTTTCCAATCATTTATATACTTGTTCTAATAGATGAGATTCTAAATTGAAAACATCACCAGGGAATACCTCATGGACTAGTGGTTTGTGTAACAATAATGCCATTTGTTTATACTCCACTACCTATTTTGAAAGATCGTCATATACGATCACAACATTCATTCCATGATCGTGGAAATATTCCCCCATTTCACAAACAAAATATGGTCCAAGAAATTGAAGTGGATCAGTTTATGAAGCAGTAGAAGACACCATAATGGAATAACACATACTAGAAGCATTAGAGTGTAATTGAACGACTTGTTCCACCATTGATCATTTTTGTCCTATAGCTGTATAGACATAATAGAGATTTTCCTATTCTTGAGCGGTGGTGTTCACTTGATTTTGTAAAAGCATTGTATCAAACCCAAGGATAGTTTTTCCCATTTGTCAGTCCCCAATGATGAGTTCTCATTTCCCGAAACCAATAGGCATCAGGATATCCACCACTCTGAGACCAGTCTGCATTAGCTTATGAATCAGTTAGCGTTCGATAATTCCCGAAACTATTAGTTAAACATTTATAGTCTTGAATTATTAGTGCATGGTTGGGTTATTTTCAATTGGAACACCCAAAGCATTGACAACACAACCCAGCTGGCACATCCCAAATGGACCATCCACAATCAAACCAGTGCATGTGACCTGATCTTCTTTTTTAACGGTGGTATCCAACCCCAACACCACTATACAGATAAGCTCGGGGTCCATATTAAATGTTATTCCTTTAAAATCACTAGAAAACTAGATCATTTCAGCCCATTTAAATTGATGTGACCCAGATACATGTGTAGTTCCATCCCCATATCCCATGACTAGCCCATTTGTTTCCACCATTTGTGTACTCGTTATGTCTAATAGGTGAATTCGACTCTCTAATGAGCTTTTTAGTTTAGAAAAATGGGTTGGTTTGAGGCTCCACATGTTCCATCTGAGGGGTCAAGTCTAGATGTGTGATTCGAGTCAATGGATAATGAATATTGTTCATGGTCGGGAATGACTCAAATCAAGAATAAAATGTCCAAAATTTGGAAACTGATAGGGATGAACTATTTAGGGTCAAGTGGTGTAGATGTAACCCTTTATAAAGGGATAGGAACAAAGTGTGACTAGTGCATACAAACATGTTTTGCACAATATATAGTAGTTTACTTATCAGTTATACATAATAAATTGAGTAGCATGCCCATGTAGACCATTCCCACCATTCTTCTAGTTGTTCAGATCGTATCACAACCTTGTCAATGTGAGTATCCTTTGAAACTAGAGGACCAGCTTCCTGTTTCTATAGTCAGTGTGGCGGCAAGGTCAGCTGTAATTGTGATGGTGGTTGACCATAAAGATACTCATACAAATAAGGGAGGAAACATCCGTCCCATGGCCATTCTCGTGTCTGACCACACTCCAACCATTCAGGTCTATGGCCATCGAGAGAAAATACTTGCTCTATATAGTCACATTGAATTAATTTGTTCTACTTACCAACTTGAACAAGTACTCTACTCTATATAGTTAAGAAAATGCATGGGCTCTAACGATTCATATAATTAAGTAAGAAACCCAACATGAAATATTACCTATAAAATAAGTAAGGATATATCTTTAAATGATTCAAGTAGGAAGGTGGTGCCTAAAAAGAATGTATATGTCAGTATATTAAAAATCATAAATATGAAAGCTAATGAATACACTGAATCTTTGTTATTAGTTATTTACATTCGAGTCTATTATGTAGTTTGTCTGAATGAAGAGGTACATATTATCTATGATGTTTGGGATTTAATTAAAGCCACCATTTGTGGTGTGGCATATGTGAACCACTATAAGATCAGGCTATGGGTGCTAGGAAGAATTTATATATCGATCATATAACAGTACTCAAACTAAGGATTAAGGAATTCTAGTCTTTCATAGTAGCTGATATGAAGACAGTTTTAACAGTTGATTTTCATGTGCCTTACATAATGGGTTTCTTAATGGTTATCCAGAATTAAAACCAATCTTGATAATTCAATTGAAACATATTTTATTGATGATATCATAGATTACATACCTGAATTTTATGAAAGGTGTAATAGAATGTTGTACAACATTCTAGATCATTTAGAAGTAGTTACTGCTGAAACTATGATTTGAATTGTTTACTTCCATAACTTATCACAATTCGAGAGTTAATATATATAAGAAATAGTAATGAAATACTATGATTCTCATGGGGACCATCAAACATCTTATGATGAACTATAGTCTTTACAAGTTTGAAGCATATAAAGAAAATAAATAGGTGTTTCGTTAAAGAGATTCATATATTCTCTGCATAGGTTTGTTCATGGAGAGTGAGGCAAGTCAAGGTTTTGGGAAGGTCGAGGAGAATGACATTAATGGTTCTACCTATCAAGAAATTTCAAGTCAAGATTCTCAATGAAGTAAAAAATATGGATTTTAGAACATGATTTTCAACATGATGAGCTAGTCAAGAAGGAACTCTTGGGTTCTTAGAGCTCGATTTTCTGGATTCGGTTGAGAGTAATATCATTGGTCTATGAGCTAGTTTTTTTTGTTGAGGATGGATCAGCCCTCGACTGCGGCATGCAATTTTCTGGGAAGACCTTGTGGCCCATACTATTTTGAATGAGGGTGGGTAAGATGGAAATCTCCTTCCAACGGGCTCAAGTTAAACGTAGATGGGTCCTGAATGCATGGCATGATGAGAGGTGGTGGGGTTTTACATTACTCAGGAGGCTCAGTTTACCTATCCTTTAGTGTCACCTTTGGTATGGGTAATTCGTTGGGGGCAGAGTCTCGGTCCCTCCTTACGGGTTTCTGGGTATGCAGGAGTAGTGGCTTTCAGGTGTCAGAGGTTGATTCGAACTCGGAAGTCTTGGTTAAATATGTTTGGGGATGGTTGGACGGGCCTTTGGGAGATAGCTTATATCATCAGGAGGTTTGCCTTAGTGACCAACCATGGACAGCTCATGCACCATAGTTGGAGGGAGGGAAATTTTGTTATAGATGCGCTAGCGAAGATTGGAAATCTAGGGGATGAGGTTGTTATTTATAGAATCATGGGCACTCTTACACCTAAGTGTAGGTATTTTGTGATGATGTATGCCTTAGGGTTACATTAATTTCTTCCTTCGTGAGTGTCTCGGTTGTAAACATTTTTTACCTTTCCCATTTATCATTTTTATAAAAATAAATTTATTGTCAACTAGTCAAGAAAGAGGGATTAAATACAGGGATTTTCTGCTATCCCTATCATGGATACTAAATCAACAACTGCATTTTCTACTAAGGGATCTGGGTTTCTAACTGAAATGGTATCTTTATATGGAATGTCTATAGATACTGGAAGGGGTGTCGTGTACTATGTAAATTGATCCACACCTATACAGGTCGAGATCCTAAGCTATCACCTATAAGGGGCCCATTCCTTTTCCATATCTAGTTCAAGTTTGATAAATTGGTGGAAAGACATAGTCTAAAGAGGAAAAGGTTTCTTTGGTTTATTTCATGAAAAAAAAGATGAAGCATATATAAGAGAAACAGTTTAATCATTTGTAACAATAGAGGCCTAGATAGAGCTAGTGGTAGACCTTGTGGAAAAGCTATAAGTAAAAATATTAAATGGAAGATCATGTTCCTGCATACAGGAGCAGCTTACCCCACAACATAAAAGTAAGAATAACCAATTTATGTTGATCCAGAACCACCAATAGAGAAATTTTCAGGATGGACAATAGTAGAAGTTCAAGATGTAGCTGACTAAGTTCCAACAACGGATTCAGTGGCAAGGTCTCTAGGTGCAGATATATATTTAGTCCATGTTTGAGGTCTTTCATTAAAGACATAATGAAAGGTGGAGGTAATGGATTCACCCGTTGATTCAGAACCAATGATATTTGGTTTCATACCTCATTTACTAAAATTTAGTTGGAGCTCAAAATCTTATTCTTACTTCTGATCCAATTTGAGTATCATAGCTCATAGTAGAACCTACTACGAAGGAATAGTTTTTTGTTCCATTTCTAGTTGAAGTTTGAGAACTGATGCTAGTGGATCCCATAGAGGTAAAGGTTTGAGAAATGATGGTAGTAGATGGAGCATAGTAGTTAGCTAGAGCATAGGTAGAGACAAACTCTAGTGAACAACTTTCCTACTTTATTCTTTTTTTTCATTCCATTCATTCCCCTTTGAGTATTCCTATATAGGAGGACAGTACCAATAAACCAGTCAGTTCATAGACCCCCCAAATAATACCAAATACTATTATATTTACATCCTTCTAGTTGATTTTCAATTTAATACCAGGACCATGGTGTCAAAGAAGCTATAAACCCAACAAAAAGAGGTACCATAGTACCAACGATTATACGTGAGCCAATCCTGAACCCACGACGTCAAGAAGGTACTGTTATATATAGTCTCTTGGATGTTGTGTTATCTTTGTCTCAGTTCCTTATCCCTGTCTATTTGGGTATCAACTTTAACTCCTTCAGGAACTTCTATTTGCATAGGAGATAGATGATATGAGTTCGGAGAGAGCAATATCTCAATCCATTTTGTACTACTGGGGTATGTTATCCTAACTTCGCTTCATGTAGCACATCACTCCCCCAAACAAACAAGGTGTATAGGATCACCACTAGCCCCATCATACCCACTATGGAACACCCATGACATGGATTCGGGTAAAAAACACCACCAACTGTACTGGACACTATGTTGATTGCTCCTTACATTTTCCATGGACTTAGATACACCAAATGATAGGAATGCTGAAGTGAATCATGCATGCCATACCTATCCGAGAGGTTTGATGAACCATAAATGATTTCATATACACTCCAAGATAATATGTTAGTAGTGGTATATGTAGTGTTTGATCAGATCATTCTCTCTCACCATCTTTTGGTTTTCCTTCCACACCAACCCTAAGTACTCCTCTCAAAACAATATTGGAAGAGTACCTATGAATGTACTCATGACCGTTCCTTAACACCCCTCGTCGGTTGCTTCATCTAATACTCCATGAATACCTCTTATATCTCATCATATATAGTCTATATTCATCATATGGATTGATATTCTATTGGAAATGGTACTCCAATAGCCTTGTTTAGTTGCGACACCTTAGTATCTTGCTCTTTCATCACCCTGAAAAACCTCACATGATGATAGAGAACCACCAAGGTCAAACCACCTTCTCTACTCGGCCAATACATGTGTTCCAGCCAGAACCATTTTGTTCCATTGTCAATATACCTTGAAAACCTGATGTACGATGCCAGTTCGGTGCCTCGAGGGTCTTCTACTGCATTCCCCCACCACAACACCACCTCAACCACCACTGATAGGGATAAGAAAATGATCTAATAATGATATGGATAAGGAACCGAAGCTGGTAGGAATAGATAAGTAGAATTAATTGATATAAATATACTATATAGGTTCATGTACCATATATCTATCCCACTCTAAAAGGTTAAGAACTGTCTTCTCCCACTTGTAGCTACAAATGGAACGCAAAGTGAGTACCCAATTCTGAGTGTATTTGTACAAGAGTGACACATCAAATGGGTAATTTTACTATATAATAGTGACCATCCAATTTTTCAAGATTACTTTTAGAGTAGAGTACTAATGATGACTCTTTATATATAAATAAAAAAGTATTCATTATAATATAGGTAGTAGAGCTTCTATTTTGAGGTAGTCCCCGTTCAACCTTGTGTGTGTTGCAGATCGCAATGTGTTAGGTCTCAAGATTGGAGTCTGTAAGACCCATACCAGATTATAGTATTCCCATATGAATATCTTCATGACCACCCTTGATATGTATAAAGCCCCAACACCAACATCAACCTCTGGCTAATTAGTTCTCTTCCCACCGCTCAGTATCGTGATGCCAGTATCAGTGGATGCCCATCCCTGGAATCCAAGGTCCACCTATTAGAGTAGAGTATTTAGACACACGTTATATGATATAATACCTCCATATAATGTTCTCCTTTCACCAAGTGTCCATGTGGTATAAAAATATACTGTTCTGGCCGAGTAGAACATGGATGAATGAAACCTTTGTACAACATGGCATCCCCCTCTTAGTGAGATCTGACCTCGATAGCCAACTGATATGGCCTTCCACATATAGCTTACAAGTGATTTCTATGATTCCCTAGAGCCCGAGTCATTTGATCCAGTGACCCCAGTCCATCCCATTCCTATAAACTAATTGAATACTTGGCATCGATATTTAGATAGATTGTCTACACTGAAATCTTGAAAGCAGAACACCATGTCTATCTCTTTTAATAGTGAGGTCTTTACCAGTGTTCATTGGAGAAACCATAAATCCCTAATTCATCTCAACACCCCAACACAATGGACCTATGTGATTTGGTTTTCAATGTCCATGCTCTATTCCAAATTGCTACGATGGGTACGATGTCCATATCCACTAGTAGAATTGAATGACACCTGACATGGGTTGTTCACTTCTGGACTAGTCACTGTGGAAGATTCACTATGTGGGTGGGTTCCCAATGGTGGTGGACAATATCCTCCTATATAAATTTTTATAATATTAGAGTAAAGTTGGGTGCATTTCCTATATAGTTTACAGTATAAATTTTGATCGGATAAATACAGTTTAGAGGTAAATTGACTTCTTTCCATCCATCACTGAACTTGGTCCCGCTGATTGGGATGAAAAGATAATCAATCATATCAGTAAAATCTAGTTCAATCCTAAATTGAATGTCTAACAATAATTTGGTTTAGTATCAGAGGTTTATAAAGGATGGTTACAAGACTTTGATTTAGAATCTCTTAGTTCTTTAAGTATTTACTGCTATGAGTGAATACTTGAAATAAAACAGATTCTCTTGAGATTATTTCTTGATTCAAGGACTGTAACTACTTCATAAAGGACAAAACTTTAGTCAGCCTTCCAAAAATTAGTACCTATTGGTGACCTTTCGATACTTCAAATTTGAGGTGGATCACTGGGGGTAGGGTGTCAATCTTATTTTGGTTGAAAATCAAGATCTTGAAACATGGTGATACCCTTATTAGTTCCCCAATTTTTAGTTATTTCATTTACAGAATGTAACAAAGAGGTGGTTCTCTAAACAATGTGACATAATTCTGGCCAAAAAGGTATATTCACCAATTGATAATAGTCTATAACATATTGGATAATGCACCTCTGTAAAGTTAAACAAAGTTTCAATTAAAATATGAAATACAGTCTAAAACATATTGTATAATGCACCTCTTTAATGTTTCTTTAATGTTGTAAATATGAAATATAGTCTATCACATATTGGATAATGCACCTCTATAACTCTTCTATGACATTTAACATAGGTTTAATTCAAATCTGAAATAATGATAAGTCTAAAAACATGAATAATCTATTTGGTACACCACCAAAATACATCATGATATCCTAAATCATATATTCATAAAATTTTATATTGATGTGGAAATAATAAAATGATAACACGAGTTCACATAATAGTAATTCACCTTATGATAACACTATATAACCTAATATTACTCCATTATATTATATATTAATGCATTTAATGATAAAATTGTTGAACATAATGAAAATTAACCAAATGATAACCCCATATAAAAAATATTTTCATTGAAAAAATATATTACATACTCTTATAAATAAAAACCATGATTAGCACATGTCCTACATTGAAAACCATAATAATTGGAAAAATAATTAAAAATTTACACAAATTAAACATTTTTTAGAGAAATTAAAAAAACCATTCCCCTAAATTTTTAAAATAGGTTCATTAAATTATTGTTGAATTAAAATATGCTTAATGACACATATGTTTAATGAATAATCTATTTTATTCCCCCCAACGTTTAACTAAAAATAATTTTCATTTAACATATGTTAAAAGTTCCATATGTGGGTCTTTAAAAAATTACACAAATTACACATCTTTGTTTTTCCCCAAAATGGGTAAAAATGAGCATCAAATGGGTTAATGAAAAGTGGTTTAATGACACATATGTTTAATTAAAAATATGCTTTTTCCACCTAACGGTTTAATTAAAAAAATCATAATTTAACCTATGTTCAACATTATGTAGGGGAATTATCCAATATGTTATAAACTATAATCAATTTTTGAATATATGATGGAGTATGTCATGATACAATTCATGGGTGTTCCAAAAATAATAAGTCTATAATAAAGACTTGTTATTTTTTGGTACACCCTTATATCATGATATCCTCCATCGTATATTCACCAACTGATAATAGTCTATAACATATTGGGTAACACACCTCCATGACATTGAAAATAGGTTCAATATGAAATACAGTCTATAACCAATTCGATAATGAACCTCCATAATGTTGAATATAGGATTAATTACAATATGAAATATAGTCTATATCATATTTGATAATCCACCTCTGTAACATTTTTGTAATGTTGAAAATATGAAATATAGTCTATAACATATTGGATAATTCAACTCTACAATGTTTAACAATGTTTCTATTCTAATATGAAATAATGATAAGTATAAAAATACATACATATTATTTTTGGTACACCACAAAAATACATCATGATATCCTAAATCATATATTCATAAAAAATTATATTTATGTGTCAATCATAAAATTATAAAACTAGTTCATATAATAGTAATGCACCTTATGATATCACTATATAAACTAATATTACTCCATTATGTTATATATTAAATGATTTAATGATAATAATATTGCACATAATGAAAATGGACCTAATTATAATGCCATATAACCTTTATTTTCATTGAAAAAATATGTTACATAGTGTTATAAATAAAAATCATTCTTGACACATGTCATTCATTAAAAACCATAATAATCGACTAAATAATTAAAAAATGACACAAATTACACATTTTTTAGACAAATTACACATATTTTTTATTCCCCTTAATTTTTAAATTAGGTGAATTAAATTATTTTGAAATTAAAAGATGTTTAATGACACAGATGTTTAATGAACAATCTATTTTATTCCCCTCAATGTTTTATTAAACATGATTTTCATTTAGACTATGTTAAAAGTTCCATGTGTGGGTCTTTGAAAAATTTGGGAAATTAAACATCTTTTTTCAAAAAAATGGGTAAAAATGATCATCAAATGGTTAAAAAAGAGTTTTAATGAAACATATGTTTAATGATATATCGATGGTACCTTTTGTTCAGTAGATCATGATGATCATAAGTGATTGATGCTCCATATGTTTGGGTAATCAGGGTATTCGTCATTGGAATCTCTTAAGGATCGAAATGCAAGGTTCCTTGGTTTGGCCAGATGAATCTGACCTCTATCGCTGGTGCCAAATTATAATTATAAGATTCCCAAAAGAGAGAGAGAAGGAACAAAACCTCTGAGATTATTAATTGCAAAGAGCCATATCTCTACCCATTTTGTAATACTGGGGTATGCTACCCTACTTTCTCTTCACATAGCACATTTCACCACTAATGGAAAATTGTGTATAGGATCACCACTAGCCCCATCATACTAATTGTAGAACACCCATGACATGGAAGCATGTACAAAACATCACCAACTATACTGGCCCCAACACTAATGGATCCTGACATTGGCCATTGACTTGGCTCCACCAAATGATAGGAATGATTTGGTAAATGAACCATTCCTTACTAGACCAATAGGTTTCATGAACCATCCATGACACTCCATCCACTCCATGCTAGTATGTCAGTAGTGGTATACATAGTGTTCGACCTGATCATGCCCTGTTACCAGCTGTCGGTGTGCCTTCCACAACTTCCCTAAGTAATATACTCTAAAATATATAGGAAGAGTACCCATGAGTGTACTCACGTTCATTAATTAACACTCCCTATTGGTTAATTCATCCAATCCCCCGTTAATACCTTATCTCTCTCATCAAATATAGTCTATAGTCATCATACAACTTGATATACTACTGGAAATGGTACTCCAATATAAGAGTTTAGTTGAAGCACCTCGGAATCTTGCTCTTCCATTGCCTTGAAAAACATTATATGATGATAGAGAATTGTCGAGGTTTAACAACCTTCTCCACTCATCGAATCCTTTCTCTCCACCCACCCCATGTTGTTTCAATGTCAATATACAATTAAAACCTAATGTATGATGCCAGTCCAGTGCCTCAAGTACCTTCCACTACATACCCCCACCACAACACTACCATAACCACCATTGGTAGGGATAATAAACTAGTCCAATGCGGATAGGGATAAGGAACTAAATCCAGTAGGACGATAGAAGTGGAAGAAACTGATAGGTATAAACTAGATATGGTCAAGTACTATAGATCTAAACCTTTATAAGGGTCAGGTACTTCCTTAGCATGCTTGAAGATGTAAATGTAACACAAAGAGAGTACCCATTTCCGAGTGTATTTGTCCAAGAGTGCTACATATAATAGGTAACATGCCTAGAATGCCCATTTTTTGTAGTTGAAGTCATGGTGGGATCTTCTAGAACCATGTTTCACAATTTTTCTTCAGGTGGTTTTATGAATTACTTGGATGAATGTTTTAGAATAAGTCCCTTTTAGTTTTTCATTCCCAACATTTTTTATTAGAGTATGTTTTTATTTTTGTGTGTAGCACCAAAAAATGGTATCATAGGAGTTTCATGTTCTACTGTATGATACCCCTAAGTGGTATCCAAGGAGGTTCTCATTCTGATGTATGATACCAAAAAGTGGTATTAAAGGGATTGGTTACCATTTCTGATGGTTGAGCATGGTATAAATGTTTCATGAGGGTATGTTTATCAATGTTTCAAAATAAAGTATCTCTAATATAGCAGTAGTACCATATAATTTATTGATATAGAAAATATTATTTCATGGATAGATAATTGTGGTGTTTTCCATTATTGATATGTTTTTTTGTGATTGGATGGAAGAATGTGAGGTTCCACAAGTTAGGTGATATATTTGGTTAAGAAGGACATTCACTAGAAGATTATGGTAGTACCAATTATGATATTGGATATCAAAATACCTCTAGCTTTAGGTTTCATGTGGCATGTTAAATTTATTGAGTATTATAATGGAATCTGGTGAAATACTTATTAATTTTTGATGGAATCCAATGATGATCCAATGGTGAAAGCTACTTATATTAGGGAAAGATCATGTTACTAATCCTGGAGGATTTTAAAGTTTTATTGAGTGGATAATTCAATGAGATGTATGAATGTGAATTGGAGGTCATGATAGTATCACAATAATTGTTTCATAAGTTGTAATAAGTGTTTGATTCTTGTTCTTGGAAGGAGGTGTCAGATGAAACCAACATTTATCAGCTCAAATTAATATTTTCTTGGATTATTCCCCTATTCAATATGGATTTATGGATGGAAAGGGAGATTTGAATAAGACTACTGGGGATCAGAAGATTGGTTCCCCAAAGGACATGTTCCTAAAGTTACCATATCCTATAGCCGAGGAGGGTGATTGAAATGTTTCCAAGAGTTCACTTGATCCCATATTGAAAGAAGGTGTGGTGGGGAACAATTATTATGTTCAATGGAATATTTTCAGTTGAGATAGGAGGAATTTTAAAGAGAATAAGATTCATACGAAGGGGTATTCATGGTTATAGTGAGGTGTATATAGGTTTTAAAATCTACAAAAAGAAATATTTTGAAGCCGTTTTGAAATTACAGAAATCATATTACCAAAAGAAGAAATTTTAGGCATGGTTATCATGAGTATACTGATTGAAAATTAAGTTTTTTATTATCAAAAACACTTTTATGGAAAAAGTGAGAAACCCCAAGTTCATCCAGGACATTCATTAAAGGAAAAAACATAGTTGTTAAAATAAAACTTGACCCTATTAGCATCCTTATCCCTAAAAAATTTCCAGGAAAGGGAAGTTACTGGTGTTACTAGTGCATCATCAAGCAGGTCTTCAACATGAGACACCATCTTGTCCCACACTTGCATGTATTCCTACTGTGTGATCTTCTCTTCATTGAAACCTCTTACTAAAATTAGATTCTGTTTGTCTATCCACTCACTATGTTCACTGTTATCCACCCAAATAGGCCTTCCCATCATCTTCTCAGCATCCTCTGTAGAGGCATTAATCACCATAGATTCTTCTTCCATATCTTCTTCGGAATGTAATAGCAACTCCAAAGGAATTTCCACATGTTGGTCCCCCCGAAGGAAGGCTTCCCCACAACCCCCCTCCTCCAAATTAATCAACGTTCTAGAAGAATTGGAAACTCTCCCATTCTCCTTTCCATTTGATTTTTTAGCAGATCGAGTCTCCATAGGTAAAGGTAAAAATGAGTAATACTTTCGTCATTTATTACTACCTTGCTGCCCCTTCCTCATTCGTTGGACACAGAGATCTATTTCATGGAATTCTGGATCACGGTATTCAGTAGACTGACCAGATGACTCTTCATCATAATCCTCCCTAGGAAGATCATCCTCCTGATCAGACCCTTCAACCCCCAATCTAGCAAAGTGATCATCCAGCTTAATAGGTGGAGACACACTCCTCGAGCTTGATATGTTCATAACCTCAGTCTGTTGAATGTGCTCTTTACTAGAAGGACCCAGACCAGTAAGCACAGCCTCGAAATATGAAGTAGCCTTAATGGCCTCAGAATTACCCTCCTTTTGTACAAGCTAGTTGGTGTCCAAACATGAAAAAGTGTTATGGGTATGGACACCATCTTGTACTAGACCCTTGTCTACAAGTTGAGTGTTGACCCCTGATGTAGAATCAATCTGGTTTGGAGTGATATGGGGTTCATTTAACACCCCTTCCATCCAAACAACAATATCCTTCCTAGAGAGACTCCTACCTTTAGCTTGAGGAAATTGAACGGAGGGTTCATCTATTATCTTTGCCACTATTTTACCCATGTCTTGGTCCCTCAATCCCTTCTTGATCCGATCAAACACCCCCATCACAGAGGTTTCATCCACCTGTTTGGAAACTGGTTTACTCTGCACCACATTGCTCGCTAGTTTATTGGTTTTTTCCACATCATCTCCTTTCCTCTCCTGCACTGCATCCTTCCCCTGGTGAACACCCCGCCTACAGTTGGTGACTGAGTGACCTAGACGACAGAAAGATGAGCAGAACTCCACCCAATGGTCAAAGACCACCGGATTCTTACACCATACCTCCTCACTGGCTTCAATCCACACAGACTCAACTGGGGGCCTTGATGCATCAACCTCCACACACATACATGGGTTGATCGAATGGAACAATGAAGTAGTACTCGAACTAACGCAGATAAACCAACCCACTAAATTCCCTAACATACGTAAGATTGTAGGATTTTGGAAAGGGAGAGGTAATTGAGGTAGATTTACCCAAATCGGAATTGTTGGAGAGTCAAGATTCAGGTATAGATTGTAGCTCTACCGGAACAAGTGGAAGCCGCAGCCGATGCATTTCCTAGGAGCACACGACAGTGCACGAAAGAAATCCTCTGATGAAGGTCATTGCACCATCAAATGCCTTTTTTCATATCTATCTAAAAAACATAAGTAAAATCATTATGGAATGGAAGAACCTCTGGAATAGAGCTGTGATCCTTCAATGGATTGGGAATAGGTTAGAGAAACTGGTGAAAAGAAATTTTTTCCCACACCTACACTAGAATAATTTTTAGTAGGAATTCATCATGCTGAGGAAATCAGATATTCTATAAGGAGGAGTTCTAGATTGAGAGAATTTTGATGATTTATCTGAAGCTCATCATACTAGAAAAATATTAGGTTATAGAAGATCAGATAATCAATGTTTTATAAATAAAAATCTAACAGAGTGGGGTCATACACTCGGTGCATGATGTGATATTTTGACCATAATTTCAACAAAGTTAAAGTCTTGGAAATCAATTACTGTTTTGTTTAGTATAATTCCATAGAGGTATTCAAATGAGTTCCATAGAGGCAATTAAATGGAAGATCATGGATTCAGAAGTTGAAGGAGGACCACTTTCAATTGGATCCCAAATGATCATAAAGAATCATGGACTGGAAATCCATAATAGTGTCATATTAGAATAAGGATGAACAAAATTTGGGTTAAAAGGGAATTTATGTGTGAATATGATAATGGTATTTTAGTGGTAGATTATTGGACTCAACCTAAAAAATAGATATCAAGTGAGATAATGTTGGGAGAGGCATGAGAAATGTTTTCTATGTCAAGTGTGGAAACTCTATAAAGACAGTATCTGAAAGTAAAACTTGGGAACCAAGATGAAGATATCACACCAACACCATGGAATATCCTAAAATATACCAATATAAGATCATTCATCAGTATGATCAGAATGGGTTGAGTTCAATGGGTTAAATATGAGTGAATGAGAGTTCATATGGAGGAATTAATTCCAACTGAATGTAGTGTCTTCTGAATGAACATTATAGAAGGATCCTTAAATTCAAGTTAGATGTATCATGGGTGAATGGGATCTCACTATAATGAGGTCATTCTGAATGAATGAAATTTATTCTGAAATATCATTCCAAAAGGAACCTTGAAGTTAGGTATAGTGTAATGAGGGAGGATATAGATAGTCTAGAATGGGAATAGAAGATTCCGAGTACCTTATGAGCTTGCTTTTATATGGTTATCAGAGGTAGTGGTTATGTTCCAAATGAATGTATTGTGATAAAAAGAAGTGTAAGATTTTTATTATCAAGTGTAATTTTTAAAGGATTCTAGTGTCTTTTTTGGATGCCACTCTAATGAGAAGACACTAAAGATGAATCATTAGAAGCACTACCTACAGATTTTTGGAAGGAGATGTTACAAAAGAATCATTAATGAGGGGATTAAAAGGTGATTTACATAGTGAACTAGATGTCTATAGTTGAGGAGGTAATTATTAAATGAAATTTTAATTTTCTAGATCCAATGGATGGATCCTCATACATTTCAATTGGTGGTTATTATTTAATGAATGGTTTCAGACCCCTATAAAGAAGTCTATTGGTCCACCTATGAAATGTACAACTGAGTAGGGTTGATGGGGCCAAATAATGGATGAGGTGTCTCCCCCTTCAAGGAATCTAAACTATGTGAACATATGTTCTTGAGGCATCATACCCAAAGTAGAAGGTCAATTTTCAAATAGAAAAATACGAAAAGAAGGGAATCTTAAGAAGAAACATGTACAAATGTTAGTGAGAATTATTTTGGTAGTTTGAGTAGGAAGAATGAAAGATTTGAGTTTCCATGTAACCTAAAATTCTCATTTAATGACAAAAAGTGAGTCCATTTATTCCATGGATGTAGGACTCAATATAAAACCATGTTAATTCCTCTTGTGTATTGTGACTGATTTTATAATTTCATGTTTTTTTGGATGTCTTGTAGTTTCATGTCAATAAAAAGGATACCTAGAGGATAACTGGAACCAGATGGAGTGATGACTTTTTATGGTGGATGGGGTTCTTGGAATTCCCATTTCTAGAAGCTAATGTCATGGGGTGGGGGGGTCTTCTATAATCTTGTTTTTAATTTTTTTTACAGTGGTGTTGTGGTTAATTTTGATAGATGTTTTGAAAGTAGGTTCCTTCTGGGTTTGATTCCTCATAGGTTTCATAATGGTGTCATCAACCTAGTTGATAGATTTTGATTTCATAGACTTTTTAGAAATTAACTTCCCACAAATTGATATGTACATGTACTTGAACATGAAGTTCTATTTTCATCAAACAGACTATCAAAAAATCTTCTACTAAACTGGGAAGGGATAAATACTTTATCACACTATTCATTAATGCAATATCACAAGTCACATGCCCAGTGCACCTCTCTTTCCACAATCATATAACGTCTAGTTTTGTCTAGTGAATCAGATAATGTGAATTATGACATGAATTGATAAAATTAATAATCTTAATGTGCATGTACCATTACACAAATTTGTAGATAGAAACATATAATGACACATATAAATATGGATTTCCTACTCATGGGTAATTTTATCATAATATTCTTCTCTGAAAATTTCTAAGGGTGTATACCATGAGATAATGTCTCAATGTTTTATGAGTCTACACCCCTGAAATCCTATATAATTTCTTTCTAGTTAAATTATATCATCCTACTATAAAACATACATTTAATAATATTATTGTGGAACTTAAAGGATCTAATCATAGTGTGGAACTTCTATATTGTTTTAGTGAAATATTTCCCCTTAGTATATTATCACATATAATTCCCCATCAAAAAACCTTCATGATGAGATGATAACTTTATTAATATTCAAAATCCTTGAATATTGGTAATCATAAATTTTATAAATGTTTGTTCTAGGTAACCAACTCTAAAAAACTAGAAATTTCACTGTATCTAATGATTAATAACCTTTATTACACTATATCACATATGAAATTCATGTTTTTGATGAGAAAATATTTTATTGAAGGTGTCCACCTCATTCTACTCTATGTAAATTTTTCTCACAATGACTTCACCCCTCTAATAAAAATCCCAAAATTGGTGATACTTTTATATTATGTTATTTTTTCTATTAGTTTGACCATAGATCCTTTGCGGGATCCCCTAATATAATATTATCACAATACAATGTACTAATATATTTATTAACACAAAACAAATAATGTTATTATACAAAGTTACATATCAAAATAAAATTTTTGGGTACATTAGAAGTCCCTATATACTCAAACTCTGTTGTAGGATTGACAACTAGTTGCTTTGAAGTATTTTAGCTCATAGATCCTATATTGAGATAGAAGGCATATATAGACTATGGATACATATTTTTATGATCTATTTTATAGTTAGAATATATATAACTCATTATTACTAGCTCATAATCTCCTCCATATACAAGGAAGATATCCTTAGTTCACCTCAGACACTTAATAATTTCCATAATTGCAGACTAAACCTATTCACATGGATCATCTTGATATCTTCCTACCATGTTAAAGGTGTAGGAAACATTGAGAGTATTATATAGAATGACATACATGATTGATCCAATCACATAATCAAATAATATAATACTCATAATCTCCCTTTATTTTTTGGTTCTGAGGACACATTTTTCTTAAAATATGTATTCCATGTGACATTGGATATGAAAACCCATCTCTTAATTTCACATTAATTCATGATTTATTACCTAAAATTAAACTTACTACAACCCAAATTGTTAATAACTCTAGTTTATTTGTTAATTAGGTACATTACATAACAACTTAAAATTGTAAAAAACATCATCTTTATTGAAAACATCTTTATCATGATTGTACTCAAAACTACATGGGACAACCTAGGGAAAAACATAAGAAATGGTTGATGTATGAAGACCAGTAAGGAAATATAAAAGGTATAACCTGAATAAGATTATAAATTTTAGATAATAGGCATACCAAATGTAAGTAATAATCATAAACATGAACAATGGGACATGATATATCATGATAATCATAAAGAAAACATGGGGATTGTGGTAACAAATTAAACACTACATTAAAAATACAGGTCAAGCATAAACACTCCAATACATCATGGCAGAAAAATTCCATTAAAGGAATCAAGCTCACTACTTATCCACACATGAAGAATAATTATACTAAACATTAACCAATGCCTTTTAGAGCTATCTAATTCTTGGGGGGCACCCATCACGTTCATTTATCCTCATTTTTAATTGTTCCATAAAGATCATACAACATGGATTCATTCAACATCAAAATTTATTACATGAAAAATGAGTGTGTAATAAAAACATGTAATTCCCCAATCAGAAATTATGTGTATAAAGGTGAACAACCTTAATTGAAAATGGATATGATATTAACTACACAATTGGTTTGGTATGGAAAATCAAAGGGATATTTCGGTAGCATAATAGCATCACATAATGATTCATTCAAATGGATTAGTGAGAGATAAAGGGGTGTATCATTAAATAAGAAGAAAATGGTTAGTTATAGGGAAATGTAAAAACATATCCAATCATTATATGTATGGAATAGAAAACATAAGTTGATGGAGAAACGTGAATAAAGAAAAGAACCCTAACTATAATTTGACACGGTAACAGGTGTACATAAATGATCATGGGAGGATTAATTAGAGTGAAAGTGGTATTTACCCATTTATACATTAAATTGATTATAAGGGTAATATGGAAAATCATAACCCAATATAAGAAAATGGAATTTAAGATACACAACATAAAGCAAGTGTTTGAATGGAAATGAGAAGAGAGAAATACCTTATAGAATTTCAATATAGTAATATCTTACATAAAGGTAAAAATGAGTGAGGATAAAATATATCACATTAAAAAATCAATTTGGTATTAAGGGTATGTTTAAAAATTACATGATATTTCATCCACTAGTTTTTTCCATTGCAGGCTCAGGTTCCATATCCCTATTAGTTGACTTTTTCCTGTTTCTAAAATCATGTAGTTTGCATTTTACTTTGAAATCTCTAGTAAGGGTTGTTTATGTAATGTATTTCTTTATGTATTAGTAATGAATAAATATTTTGGATTAATGTTTTTTCTCTACGAGCCTCTTTGAAACCTTTCTATCCTTGTGAATAAATTATACTTGAGCATCAGTCACTACCAGCTAAAACATCTCTGAACAAAAATGTGCCAAATGTGTCCAAATAAAAAAAGAAAATGAAATATGTCCAAAATTGCTCTTTACCTATATTGGTACCCCTTATACTTCTACAAAAAACACCATCATATAGTTGAACATACACCACTTTTTTTCTTTGGCGATTTTCACTATCGGTTATAGAATGGGTCACTAATTCACTCTCATAGGTTTCATGTGATGGAAAAATGAAAAAGCACTTCCAAGACTCGCATGTATGTTTACCAATATCCTAATCTGATATTTGGTTTTGAAAGATTAAGCTAAATATAAGTTGGGCTAGCTACAGGCTTGTGAACAAGGTCATCTTTAATCATTTTTCACTCTTGTATCATATTTTTAGTTCAAGTAGATACCAAAATAAATTGAATTGGTTTTACTTAAAAAACTCCCTATAAATAGGTATTCCCGTCCCTACCTTATTCTTCTAACAAAAAAATTAGTGCATGATTAACTATTTGGGATATTAAATAGAACATTAGGTAACTTATAATAGTGGAGACTATTATTAAAATATCACCTACATTTCTAGAAGGCCTTGATTTATTTTATATGGTTGTAGGGAATAAAGTAGACCATCTACATGTATCCTCTACCATATTCTTTCTTTTGGGGATGGGGAACCCAATGAATAGGAATTTATCTTTCATCAAAAGGGGACTCATTCAATCTATGCAAGAAAACTACCTATCAATAAAACCAATGTGATTCAGCTATACATCCTTAACGGTCCTCAAATATCCCATTTTCTTATGAACATAGTTCTCATAAGTTTAGGGTTAGTACCCTTGATTCCCTTAAGTTGAACCTATTTTTTCATAACATAGTTTTTGAACCCCATGAATTTTGATTAAAGACTAATTTGACTCACAGGAGATGACCTAAATTCCCTAAAAATCAGTCATTTTATTACTAGGTGCAACAAAATTTGATCAATTGGATTTCTTCTTTATAAGGGAAAATCACATTCAGTAATTTTTCTACAATATCCAATAATTCAACTTTTGATCTTCTGATAGGTATGATCCCTTGTTGGAGTGTAAGGGAAGCTAGGTTCGTAAGTAGAATAATGAAGGCAACCCTCTCTCTGGAAGTTGTTCAGAATAGAAGGGGTTCTTGATAGTTTAGGGTGAGACATTTTCCCTTTGGTTGAGGGGTTCTAGAAATAAGGTAAATACTTAGAGAATTAAAATTCACTCTGCATCAAGATCTACGATACTGTGAGTATTTCATATTTAGATCATGCCTCGCCCCCTGATTAATGCTTTTCTATAAGCTCCAATAAATCATTTTATCCACGAATCATTTTCGGTACCATTGATCTATCTCAGTCTATATTATATGCATGAAATTTACGTATCCTACACTAAAAGAAAAGATTATTTATCAAAATACTCCATATCTAATCATCATTGGCCTTTCATCCTAGAGTGATCCACGATAGGTTTTTGATTTCCTTGGCCTTTTTCCCAATTGGAGCTCTCTTCAATCATCTGTGAGCCAGGAAATCTAGGAACCTAATAAAAATCACTTCCCATTTACTTACACACTGACCCAATATTGAATAGTTAGGACATTTGGAAACATTTAGTTAAACCCAAACATATAATCTGCTTAGGTATTTTCAACAAGACGCATAGAAACAATCCTATTTCTACCTTTTACTTACAGAATTGAACCAAGGGACTCTCTACAAGTTCATCACCTTCTTTGGATAGATCATCCAACCTTTTCATTCATGCATACCTTATAGCCTAAAAGGGATAATATCGGCATGCCTGGTTATTCCATCATCTAATTAACTTAAATTCATCACCTATAGAAGGCAAGGCTATTAAAATTAGAACAATATCGAAACCTTGCTTAGTGTTTAATTTTCAAAATAATCTTTCACTCATTACTTCTATCAATACCTCTATCTTAGATGCTGGTGGATCAACAATGTAAACTACTGATGTGATACTAAAATTCTATCACCAAGTTAAATTGATGAAACTTCCACTGGTGATTTTTTTTCCTTTGACTAGATAATGAAAAACTATAAAAACTTAATCAATTGTGATAAATCCCCTTATCATGTTAAGGCGTCTTGCTCAGGTGAGTTTCTTAGCTTATGATTTTTTTGGTACTGATCCCATTCATTTTTTGTGGCATGATGATGTACTTTCTTAACCTGTTAGTGGAAATAATAAGTTGAATTCAATATATATAAATACTCTTAGTCTAGTTATGAATGGAATCACTCTAAATAAAGTACAATATCTTGAACAGGTAGGAATAAAACCTAAGAGGTTTTTGCTCCTTCTCCTACAGTAATGTAGCTTTTGATCCTCCTCCTCATTGTAAGTAACTAGTGCCCCCCCCAGGGGTTGAGATAGAGAAATATTAGAAGCATGTATCAGCTACAAAAAATGATTGTTTAGGTCACTAACAACATTCTTCCAATTCGACTGGAATAATAGAGAAAACAGAAGGTGCAGGTGAGATTCAAATAAGGGAGAGAAGAATGTATTTCCCATCCGCTTAGGGATGAGATACCCTAGCCAGTAAGGGGGGAAATCTTCAGAATTTGGCCCTAAATTTTAAAAGTTATGACTATTATGTTCATTGGGTAACATCCACTCTTGGTTGGGGTGATCCAAACCAAACAAACCTGAGTAATCTCTCATTAAACCATTTGAAAAATCTGAAATCACACGTGACTAGTACTTTCATATTCATCTATGCTTGAAATCGAGCATAGAAACCCTTTACATAGTGATAATGGGACTAAAACTATATCTCAATTAAGGTAAAAGAAAGAATCATAGATTGAATCCTTCAAAAAATTACACTAGAAGGTCATGTACTCCTGTTTTTCCCATGTGGCTGGAGGTAAATAATATATATAGTCCAAAGGAAGAAAGTACCACTAGGCGAAGATCATACTAGAACAATCAATAAGTAAAAGAGCATTAATTATTCTATTTGACTATATGAAATCCACTTTTTTTAAAAAAAATACTTGGTTATAAACCCTTGTATATATTATGTAATACCTTTCTCAAAGTGTTAAAACCTCTTTGGATAAAAATGGAAATAAGGCTGAATCAATTGGGGTAGAAAGTGCTCTCTGGACAGATCGAAATACCAAGGATACAGAGTAGTTCGGCATAAGCAAGTCTGACCTTAAAAATCATGGTGATGAAATGATCCTCAATTAGTAGTTGAATGTGGCAGACTCAAAGTCAATTTTCATGTCAATCCAGCTATCTTGGTAGGTCTTAGCCCACTCGGTCACTTGCCTTGAATTTGATCAATATTAGTACTCTTCAGTTCATTATCCCTATCAGCTATTAAAGGAGTAATGAAAGTAGGTCTGGTTATGAAATATGAACATGAGAGTGGAAGTAAGATGCATGGGATTGGTTGTTTGAAAGATATGTTGTTGGTGGTGTGGTTTGGACAAGCTGGTAGGTACCAGGTGAGGTTCCCAGGCCAAAGTGTAAATGCATGATTTGTTCCACAATGCTCAATACACTGACTATAGTATACTCCACTGCATAGTATAAACGTGCTCAATTGACTTAAAAACCCTGGTACTTCACCGCATTTAAACCTAGAGGAAGGTACAACCCAACTATGAGGGACATCAGTTACTGTGACTAGAATACAAATATGCATTTTTGCTAGTAGTACGACATGATTGTCTACATATAAGATACGTGATTGCACCATTTCTGGATCAGATTCTGGAATTGTATAACTATCAAAGGTGAGAGCCTTATTCATTCTATTTAAATAGTCCAAATAATCACAAGGGTGTAAAACCAACCACAAACTATATTGGTAGCATTAAACTGCATACAGCTCTCCCAGCCACCTATGAACCACCACTACAGCCATCTCCATTCCAATGAACCATCGATTACATTATTTCATCCCCATTCAAGAACAATGAACTATAAATATAGAGTAATTATTGCATGCACACCACTCACCTGGTATTTTTGGAATTTCATGACATACCACCACCAGCTGATAGGTTCCCAATCATTGATCCATCGTCATAGCTTCCTGTCAACCCTATCCCAAATTTATACCATGGCTCGAGTCAATTCCATCTATAAAACCACACTCACTCCATTAATCATTGTAGAACAAAAAACCTTGCCTCTAATTTGAATCGTTCTTGTAGCTATTCAACAGTACACAGAAACTCTGAATTGGACATATCATGTATTCTCATAATATCGTGATCAAAGTTACTCTTCCGATATAATTTAGTTTAGTGTACTAGATCACATGTCTGGTCTCAACCAGCGTTATAGGTAGTTGCTTCCTTACCATGCAACCCAAGTTCCATTCTAGTGGTATCATCCTATATTGGTCTCTATTCCAACCCCACCAACTCCATTCCATCCATACAACACATGACTGATTGACCTTTGTATCATCCTATATCGGTTTGAAAAGCCAATACCAACTAATCAATAAGAGTAGTAGGGGTTCTTAGTAATATACTCTAATAGTGCCACTTCTCTAATGGTATCAACTAGGTCACCATATTGAGACCCATAAACCCCATTCAGATAGTGGTGGTTCCAATCCTAGCATTTTCAATCTTGCAACATCTACTTCGTGGGTATAGGATTCGAGCCTGCAGTTATTCAGGTCATGATCCTGAGGAGTCTATCCAATTCCTCCAACCCTCTTCCATCGCTCTATTGTCATTGAAATGGTGCCCAATGATTTTCCAAACCCCTTGGTGATTCAAGGTATCATCATTGTCATCTTACCCCAACAACTACAATGCCAACTACAACACTCAATATATAATCTAGATAGTGTATAATCTATCCAGGTACTCTTCTATATAGTGTATATGTGGACCACTGTAGGAACCACTATAGGAACCTTTTTTGGTGCCTATATTGGTGCCTATAGTGGTTAGAATATATTATATTGAGATTGGCCTTATGAAACCATCCATTCCATACCTTCCATCAACACCAACCCGATACATAGTATTCATAGTCTCCATCTATCCATTTTTGCACAGAGATCCATGAAACTGTACCACATGATCATCCAATCAACCACCATCTTAAAGAAGAGGAATTCCTTGTTTGTCATGAGCATATGTGGCTCGATATGTATGCCTGATTAACACATTGATTTAGAGGGTGAGTCTTTTGACTGATTAGATGACTATTGTAGTGGCAGGAAAGCATCACATTCTTCACGAGTGGTTCGAATGAATCTGAAACGAAGGAGATAGAGGGGAGTAAGGAATGAGAAAGTAGAAAAATGAGTGGGGAATGACTCTAGAACACGAAGGGAAAGTAACAAAATGAGTTGAATCTCTTTCACCTGATTCATCAGAAAAGCAAGGAAAAAAGTGAATGGATTGATTGAGAGGACGAGGAAAACTCAATGGTATTACCTTTATGGATTCAAATTTCTTGCATATAGAATTTTTTCATCTCATAAATCTAAATCGCATGTTCATATTGCATTCTCCTGAATCTGAATCGTTGCTTCTTTCTTGATCCCCTTTGCACAATTTCATCATCCAAAGTATTATGGTTTTGAGGTCATTGATGACCATGTATTTACACCTGAGTATTTAGAACTAATTATTTAGACCTCAAACACCTCAATACTCAGGTCTAAATACTCATGTCTAAATACATTGGTCTGAATACTTTGTTTTGGAGCTACAACGTGGATAGTTCTCATAGACTATTACCAAGGGTGAGGTTTTTCCTAGTGTAGGTGTATCCTACTTTAGTTATTAGGTGGTATTTCCCTAGACAAACAATATCGATAGCATCGCATCACCAATCATAGGTGTTCATTTCAATCAAAAACAATGACAACGGTTTGCCCGACTGGTCATACAATTAAATGACTTTTGTCTATCTGATAGACCATTGTTTCCATAACCCCCACATGGCTAAATGAATTGAAAATGCCAATTCAGCTACATGCAGTTTACTACCACATCCTGACCAGTCTCTTATTGTTGGAAAATTGAGAGTTCTATTTGAGACCTTGAACCATTACTAACTTTGAGGTTAGTAGGAAACATAAAAATCATGTTGGGGTTGATCATTGTGAGATGAGACACAAGATTCAATTTCCATTTCTAGGATTTCATATGGCTTAGTTTCTTAGTAGTTCCAAAAACAAGTTGAGTAGCTGGGACAATACTGAATGGGATAGTTGAGTGGGTGATGTTTTTTTGACGATTGCATGTCATGTTCACAAATCGACCATTCATCTCTTCATATACGAAAAAAGGATCAATCAACATGAGTATTACATTATTTTCGTAGTAGGTAATAGAAGTAGACCTTTATGGTAGGTAATAGAAGAAGAATATCCAAGATGAGGTTGTCAGTATAATATAGGTAGTATCACTATTATAGTAGAGTATAGACACTATGTCTCATCATTCCAAACCATTCTATTCAAGTGAAAGAGACAAATTCATTCGTGCGTAGCGGGAGAAGAAGGAAATTATTGATTAAAAGGATGATATCCCTATGTACTCATTGGATAAGAGTACTGATCCTTAACCTAAAGATATATACCTAAAATAAATGGTTCTAAAAGATCTCACCCTTTAAGGTAAGGTTCTAAATGGTCTAAATCTCAAGAAAGAGTGATATCCTCTATCTATATAATCTAGATATATTGTTATGATACTTCATGAATCCTAGAATCTAAACCCTTATATATTAAGTATCATAGAATACTGATGAGGGTGAAGTAGATGAGTTCTAAAAGATCTTACCCTTTCTTTATAGTATAAGGTTCTAAAGTATATTAACCTTTATTTAGAAAGGATTAGGTTCTAAACCCTTATATATTAAGTAACACTGAATACCAAATAGGGTGAAGTAGTCCAGTTCTAAAATATCTTAACATTTCTTTAGAAAGTGTCAGGATATAAACCCTTATATATTATATTAATATTAAGCAGTACCTATCTGATATTACCTTTTAGGGAGGGTCAGAAAGACCTACTATAAAATAATAATACTACCAAAAGGTTCCCTGATAAAACCTCATATATGGATCTCCTGAGTCTGTTTATAATATAAGAGGTAGGAGAAGATCAGAACATAAATATCTGAGAAATCCTAGCATAGAGATTGACTTTTTTTAAAAGGTTGTGCCTCTATCAAATACCAAGACAAAATTTATTGAACATAGAAAAAAATTGGTTACACAATTTGGAAAGATGGAATCTTATTACAATCCATATCATTAAATGGTAGAAAATCACCATGAAAATCATCCAACCATGTAATATCCAGATTGGCCCCCTTGTTGGAAAGACTATCAGCAACCATGTTTGCTTCCTGAAAGGCATGAGTGGCAATGTAGTTGATTTTTGTGAGTAAAGCAAGGAAATTCATCCAATAGGAATTAAGCGACCAGACAAGATGCACCACCCCTTCCAAATAGCTTGGATAATAGTGGTTGACTCACTTTCAACACAAAGATTATTCCAATCCATTTGCTTGGAAATGTCCACAGAATGGATCACTCCCATCATTTCTGCTTCTAGAGTCGAGGTTATACCTCATCCACCAAAGAAGAATTCATGAAACCTATTTCCTAACCCTTCAGAATAGTCTTATACATATATATAAGGGTTTAGAACCATTCCTGGGTTCATGAAACAAATCAGGGGGGCTCTAGCTGTAGATCTAAGAGGACTCGATGAGGGATCTTTTTTATAAAAAGTTGAAATGAGTTCTTGTTTTTGCAGGTGGTCAGTAAGAACTTTCGATTCTAGATCTGATTAAATCGCATTTCACTACACTACTGATTACTTATGTCAAACATTCATCTTTATACATCAGACTCTAGAACAGGATTACTTCCCTTTCTCAAGTAAAAACCATGACACTATTAGAGTAGTGTACTAAGAGTGATACTTTAACTCAAATTAAATCAGTATTGGCACTCCCAATGGCCCATAGGTGAAATATATAGCAGTTGGTCCTCCCTTGGATCATGATTTTCATGGTCGTAGAAATGAAAGAGGAAGAGACTATTATATTAGAGTACCAAGAGAAAAAATCACCAACTCATCTACCCTATCATGTAACAACTCTACTTACAAAAACTTTTTGAAAAGAACCCATCCATGACCATATATGGATCCTCCTAGGATACCTGAATCAGGTATCCCTGTGAAGTCTTGGAATACATGAACTACCCAACTATCTAGATTATACTGAGGGGGTACCTAAAATAAACGAAGTATCTTACTATCTAGATTATACTGTGGGAGGACCTGGTGCTCCAGGATGCTCTAGATTATAAAAGGATAGGGAGCACCTGGGAGGACCAGGATTTGAAGAGGGAAAAAAGGTTATTCAGATAGAAGGGCTAGTGATACAACTTTCCCATTTTATAGAGTGAGAGTATACTAAAAGAGTCTTGAGTCAACCGCGAGCAAGGATACTGAAGCTAGCAAAGTTAACCGAGATATGGGTATCAACCAAAACAAGTCACGCATGAAAGACAAGTGATGTGACTAGGGTGCAGTGCCCATTCATAAGATTTGTGTGAGGTAGTGATATACCTTTCATCCCTTTGTCAAGGGAGGATGAGAACAAAACAAGTTATTATATATAAATTGTAAGATAGGAAGAAGAATATGAGAACATGTAAAATGAGCAAGTGAGTAGAATTTCCTAATTGCGAGAGGCTAGGAGAAGGGTGAAAGCATGGATATAGAGATTTAGGGGTACCTTGATTTTCTCTATTGATTTAGCTTCATGGTCCAATTCCCACTATTGGAAGAGTAACTATTTGTCATGTCTGATGTTGCTACTATTAAAGTAGAGTGCTGACTCACACTATTATAAGAGTATTGAGACGTGAACTGGGGGAGGCATTGGATGATATGAAGATAATTAGGAAGCATTCAGCATGGGAGAGAAGTTCCTTACATGATTTATTCCTCCTTATGAAATAAAGTTTACATACATTTTTTATTAGTTCCTAACCCTTTTTAATGAAAGTGTAAGATATTTTAGAACTCGACTACTTCACCCTATTCGGTTGAGAAATTTCAAGTCTAAAAGAATTTGTACTATTAGAGTAGAGTACTGGTCTTGTAGGAAAGGAGGTGGGGGATCAAATAAAATGTGTACCAGAACATCAATTCAAGGGGGCACTGGAGGAACTAAGGGTCCCCTGGGTGCGATGTCACGTAGAAAACCACCCTCAGTTCTTTACTCTAATTGTAGTGGAAATGGAAAGAGGTTTTTTCCATCACTCCCATCCACAATTTGGAATCATAGAAAGACCACCCATTCATAGTCTTTGTCTTGGTATATCATAGGTAGTATACGTTCATTGGCATTCGATCCTGACCCCCAACACTATTTACATTCCAGTTTCTATCATCAACTCATTGGTGACTTGATCGGTATTATAATGTAGTCAAGATCTAGGTATTCTATCATATAAAGTCCATACCATCCACCAAACAAACCCTAACCCTAAAAATTCAAAGTCATAATTTCTCACCTTCCATTCTAAAGTACTCTACTCTAATAGGCACCACCAACTCCATTCCAGTAGATCCATTGTTTCCACAACCCATTGATCCATCAATGACATAGTTTCCCCCCCTATATTTCTTGTTCATTCGACAACCATAAGTAGTACTAATGATTTTATTGGTATTGGACCACCAATCCAATAGGCCACTAAACGACAAGGATGAACTCAAGCCAGGATCAACCCCCACTCGACGAGCTACCCCATTCACTATTTATAAAAGGAAGGAATCGACAGTCTTGTTTCCAAAATGAATAATAAAAATGCAGCACAACAGGGAAGGGAAACACTCAACCAGAGGAGACGGTTCATTAGTTCATGTATTGTTGTAACAGATCAGCTCATGCTACCTATTCAATGTGATATATTCCCCTAGTTGATGGAAGAAGTGACTAATGGGAGATCGATCGTTCCAACTAGTAGTAAGAAATGGCCCGGTGTGACAGATAGCTTTTGAAGATTCAGTGAACCCATGTTAATGAGGAATGAGATAAAAAATAGGTTATAAAAGCATCCCATTTCCAATAGGAGCCATGCCATTTCAAAACCAACCATTTACTAGGACTTACCATGTAGAACAAGCTACCAATGCATTACCAGACTGAGCTAATAGTGGAACCAAAGGATTTTTTGTAACAACAAATAAAAATACTGAAGATCCAGTCACACAATAAACACCCAATCTTATCTGAGCTCCAAGAACATGAATATACGAAAGAAGATCATGTTCCCCTTATTGAAGATCGAGTGGTGCACCCAATAACCCAGTCATGAGACAGGCAAGAGTTTTGATGAGTATAAGACCAAGCAATGCGGTGATGCTCGAAGCCAAATGTGACCTCACATTGGTAGGTTGGAATGATTGGTGGATGATCATTGGTATCTAGGAAAAATATACTAGGCTTGGAAGGTATGGGATGGATTGACAAGGATTTTTGGTTCATTGGATATCACTATTAGAAGAGTACTGAAATTGCGATGTCTTTCGACTATTTTGATTTCCCCCAGTATACTTTACTTTTTAGTCCCCAGGATTCCAGAAGACCGACTAATCTTATACATAGCTATTTGAGTTTTTCGTTCCATTGGATACAATATGTTGACCTCCACCATGAATTTGAGTTCTTCCCACATGCTATCCTAAATCAATACCACTAAAATCTAATAAATTGTGTAGCATTCTCGGTCCTCATGAACGTATTGAAAAAACTCTTATTTTTTCAATTTCCAATGCTAAAAAGGACAATATGAACTACGCATAGAAAAAAGAGTAATTCACACCAGCAAGTGAGTGAGTGATACTTACGTTGGTATACTAAAAATAAACCAATTCATTTCGTATAGAAATACTCATTCTAGTTTACCTATATGCTACACACATGCAATTATTTACTAGTTTGACTTAAGACATTTTGTATCTACTATACAAATGTCAAAAAGATAAAGGTTCTAAACCCTTGATATATATATATATATAACACCTTAGGGTGAGGTTCAAAAAGATATCGCCCTTTATAAAGGGTAAGGATGACTCTATGTCTTCTATTATATATCTATCTTTTAGTTAGCTGGGATTTAAACCTCTATCTAGAAATAATGGAAGCTATGTTTATAGGTATGAATGAATGCCTTTTTTGCTTTTATAAGAATAGGTAAAGAATAGGGGTAATAGGAATTTCTTTATTCATTGATCCATAATCATAAACCAGTGGGTGGTTTTTTTCATAACTTTCATAAAAAGGTCTCATTGCATGACCCTCCCTAAAAGGGAGGGTGAGGAAGAAAAGAAAGGAAAATGAATGTGTACCCCACAAGGGGCCATCTCCCTATTTATAAGAGTCCAAAAGATCACTTCATACCTTGTCTTTTGAGTCTGAATCACAATAAAATTATTTCCTATAGAATTGGATTTCTCCAAAGAGGCGATCCCACCACCTCTTCCTCTATTCTTCCAAGTCCAATTAATCGTCGAGCTTAGAATCATAAAGGATTTTGTGAGTCTCCCTTCCGGGCCCCTCCACCTTTGGTTCCACTATCTAAAAGACTACATTAGTTGACATAAATTTCTTCTAATGAAGACTGGTCTGACAAAACTATTATAATATAATGGGCCTCATATGATTTAAAAATTATGGTGGTAAAATACCAGGTTGGGGAAGGTGGGAATCACTTTCAATTCCTTTTTTATGCCGAATGTACGAAATAAGGACCTTAATCATTGAGTCAACTTTTGTTTTTCTCCTTCCGAAGTGAAAAATTAGCTTACCCTATATGTGTAAGTGTGATAGGTTTCATGAAAAATTAATAAACATGGGATTCATTCTTAATTTAAATAAATCATCCAATGCCCCTTCCATTACATTATCTCCTTTCCAAGGGTCTATTTTCCAAATCAATGCAACAAAGCGATCCCAAAGAGATGGGGGAGGATCCACACCCAGTGAAATGTAATTACGAATACAAATAATGGTAATTATATATATCGAAGGCTTAAATCCTATCAGCTAGTCTAGGTCTAATATTGATATGTGTCCCTAGTGATATGATAGTACTAGACCAACGTGGCATTGAATATAGTTCTCGATCATCCCCCTTCAAAATAAAGGTTATGTTTTTTTCTTAGCTCTTCTTCCTCATCTTCTATGTTTGGTTTCTCTTATGATATTTCATAGGTCTGTAAGCAATAGAAAAAATGTTCTAGTGAACCAATGTGAATGAAGGTAATTAGTAATAATCATAATTGGTAGCTACACTTTATGAAGAGGGGAGTGAAGTGTGTTGTTCTAGTCTCTGCCCTCTTGAGATAAAAGGTATAAATAACTATGGTTTCAAGAAGTCATCCTACAGGGGAGGAAGGAAATATTATCTATATTATTTGTCATTTTCAGTTTAATATAATGATTTAAATCAGGATCTTGGACCTATCCTAGCCACCGATCTTTATTCTGATTTGACACAGAACTATTGTCAGATTTCCATGACTACAAATGAATATTATTCTTTTGTTTCAAATGAACAACCCAATAGCCTGTAAGGATAGGAATCATGTGACATGATTTCTTCTATGACTACTAGAATAGGGGTGTTAAACCACCCAGTGATCCATAACTAACATATATGTGGGAAATATATATGTAGATAAGATAACAACCACCAATATATATAAGTACCAACCTACTAAAGAAGTTATGGGGGTCTAAGCTGAATCCCCACACCAGGATATCGAGTTATGATCCTACTAGACCAACTAGTTATTGAAGATACCATTCAATGTTGCTAATGGAAGATCCCAGATTAGATGGTTGTGGATATGGATCTTACAAAGTGTAATATATACAATACAAGCCAAGGGTGATTTCATTTTATTAAAGAATGATCTATGATCTTTTAGAACTATTTATTTTAAAACTAATTTATGTAATTATGTATTCAAAAGGAGTTTCTCATTATTTTTGTTCTTAAAATAAACAGGTGGACCCGCTTCCACTCCCTAGCTACATATCCCTATCGGTCGAATGGTATCTTCATCCTAAGTTACTTCCAATCACTTATGGTCTGATTTATCCTTTGGAGTAAAAACCGAGTGCACATGTGTGTTCTTACATGTGTTAGTCCATCTACTCACCCACCAACTTTAGCCTTAAACTCAACTTTGGATTCAGTTGAAACCATGAAACCTAGTTGAACGTAGGTAAGGGGGACCTAGATCACCCAAATTTAGTAGTTTCATTGGCACGGAAGGAGATAGAGAGATAACACTGCTTAAGAAAATTGGAGTAGATGCAATCAATGAAATGACACTATTAGAAGAGTAATGAACATTGAGTGAGATATTTGAACATAGAATGTTATGTATATAAAAAAGTGGATAAGGAAGACTTATAATAGTGAATATTCCATATTATTATAGGGACTTAACTATTCTAATTCTTCACTTCTTCAAACTTACAAGCAGTTCTAAAAATCTTATACTGCACACGTGCCACATATGAACATGGTGCCTTCCACATGGAGGCACCACACATTGTTGGTAGTCTCATACAAGATGACAAACCAATTGATAATACTTCCTCACTAGTACTTATATATACTTCCACCTAACATCTCGCCTGGTGGAATTTTGGCACCTCCAACCTTCCAATAGGTTATTCAATGTGACCCAAGGATCCATAGTTGTATTGCAGTGCCAATGTACAAAACATAGAACTTATACCGTACATCTCTATCATAGTGACCACCCAAGGATATTTTTCAAAAATGGGGTCACAAGGTTTGATGAAAGTGCACCAAGTCACCACCATATAGAGTAGAGTACTTCAAAAGATTATGAGGTCATCCTTGATTGAGCCACTAATATCTTATTAGGTTCGTAAATCACCACATAAACCATCATATTCATCATTAATGAGATTGTGGTTGAGAGGTGGGATGGAAAATCTATCTCTAACCAATACCACCAACTCATAAAAGGCACTCAACCCTTGTACCAGATATTTGATCCACATGCCATGAACATAGTCATATAAGGAAAATAACTAATATTGGACTTGATTCTCATGTCAAATCTTTAACCAAGAACTGCCTGGTGAACATTATGCAACCATTACTAGAAATAAATGATTTTTATGATGATATTGAAACACCTAGAGATATGATCTAGTAAGGATAATGATGTCCACAATTTGGAAATCATCACCCAATACCGTATACTTTAGAAAGAGGACATCCTTTTGGTATTTGACATATAAATTCCACACACTGATACTTATATATATTGGGTGAGAGAATGTGAACCATGGAGAACCAGGAGGATTAGTGCCCCAAAGGCTGACCAACCACAAAACATACTTGTGCCCATTTTCTTTTGACAAAAGGAATAATAATTATATGATCAGGTTCAAAAATCGCACACACAAGTACCAAAAAACATCATATGATGCCTTCGGTTATGAGATTCCAATGATTTAGTTATGAAATTATGGGACCCTCGGCGGTACATGTTGTGGCTATGATTCCAGTCAAGGAACTTTATATCCTATAATATCGGGATTTGGGAATCATATAAAAAATAGACATACATAGAGAGATCTGATATTGGTCTGACACACCCAACCATCAATGAGTTCAACTTATAGGGATAATAAACTTGGGGTATCTCCGTTTACACTTATTCCATAGGGAACTGAATAGTAGGTTGATGGATAGTAAATCACGTTGAATATTCAACTTAGTAGCCATTCAAGTTCTGAATAGATAGATCAACACAGATAGGTCAACACAGTTTTTCTATATGTGTTGACATATATGTGTTGAGATTCCCAAACATTTCTAAACATTCAAGCATAGTGATATTTTCATTGAATTGGTTCTAGGGGATTGATTGAGTGGATATGTGAGTTCAAAAGGCTTGATCTCCTCTAGTAGTTGTTCTCCCAAGAACTCTTCCTAGGGGTCTTCACTTCCTCTAGATTGGTTAGGGGGTTATTGTTTTCCTTCCCCTATATCCATATCCTATTCATATTTCATTTTCTCAAGATTGATTCCCCTAATATAGAAGTTGAGTGAAATAAATCATTTATCTGGTTTGTCTTGATAGTGGATAAGGATCTTATCTCTGGGGGAAAGTCAAAGAAATTGTTGTGAAGATCCAAAGTGAGTAGAGACGATACTCTTCTAATAGTGAGTATAGGGAGATTTCCACATTTCTGACCATTGGGAAGTTAATGGAGTCAAGGACTACCTGCAATATATAGATAGATTACCCTAACTTTACACTAATAGTCTTGAGGTCATAGTTCTCTTTCCGCATGGGAAAACTGCATCTTGAGCCACTACCTTGTCAAAAGGTAAAGACACTACTATCTATATTATAAACTGATAAAGATAAATAACTACTAACTGAAAATATATATATATAAGTACCAGTTTTGAGCCCTCTAAGACTCTGTATAATATAGGTATTGAGGCTCTTGACCATATTCAAGATTATTCTACTAGATTTTTTGAGGTCGTGAAAAGATGAAGAGGTACACAAGAGAGAATAAAGCATAAAATGAGCCAGTACTTATATATATTTTGGGAAGAGAAAACCTTAACCAATTGAAGAAGAGGGACTCGTCTTACAATATATATAATTATCACTTTTCATTCAACTATTGATAGAGAAAAAATACTTTCTGAAAATCCTCTTAGGGGTTCTTCCTTGATCCAAGACCACTATTCTTCACATATAAGCTATGGTACCTCTCTCACTACTCTTTCAAGTTAAAGAAATTCCTTTCCAAAGTGATACTTACAATTCCTTTTTAACTCTACATCTAGTAGGAGAAACTACTCCATCTAAACTCATGTGCTCATCAATCATGAGTTGTGTGTACCCCTAGATACAAGAGGCACTATCGCTCGAGACACTTTTTGAAATAAATAATATAGTTTTTAATAGTATAATTTTTTCTAGTAATCATAAGACTATCAAAACCTATGTGAAGACTTTAAGTGTTCTCATGCCGATGGGGACATGAAATTGAGATGTATGCTGACACTATGTTAATAGGATCATTTCTCTTCACTCGCATATATGATCTGTTGAGATGGAGTGAAATACCTAATCACACAATCATGATGTGACCCCGATTGAGAAATAACATCATGTATCCTGACTATATGAGTGAGAAAATCTCAAACTGCTTCAATGAATATAAGAATGGGAAAATAGTAGAAAAATTCTTGGGACATTCAATATATATATGTACCAATCTATTTATTGTTTTGGGAACACCTGGCTGCTTGTGGTTCTCCCCTAACACAAATAGAGAAATGAAAAGGAAAAGGATTAGAGGACAGAATCTGAAAGTAAAACTTGGGAACCAAGATGAAGATATCACACAAGCACCATGGAATATCATAAAATATACCAATATAAGATCATTCATAAGTATGATCAGAATGGGTTGAGTTCAATGGGTTAAATATGAGCGAATGAGAGTTCATATGGAGGAATTCATTCCAACTGAATGTAGTGTCTTCCTAATGAGCATTATAGAAGGATCCTTAAAGTCAGGTTAGATGTACCATGGGTGTATGGGATTTCACTATAATGAGGTCATTCTGAATGAATGAAATTTATTCCGGAATATCATTCCAAAAGGAACCTTGAAGTTAGGTATAGTGGAATGAGGGAGGATATAGATAGTCTGGAAGGGGAATAGTAGATTCTGAGTACCTTACGATCTTTCTTTTATATGGTTATCAGAGGTAGTGGTTATGTTCTAAAGTAATGTATTGAGATAAAAATAAGTGTAAGATTTTGATTATCAAGTTTAATTTTTAGAGGATTCTGGTGATTTTTTTTGGTTTCCACTCTAATGAGAATACACTAAAGATGAATCACTAGAATCACTACCTACAGATTTTTGGAAGGAGATGTTATAGAAGAATCGTTAATGAGTGGATTAAAAGGTTTTGTACATAGTTAAATAGATGTCTATAGTTGATGAGGTAATTATTAAATGAAATTTTAATTTTCCAGATCCAATGAATGGATTCTCATACATTTCAAATGGTGGTTCTTATTGAATGAATGGTTGCAGACCACTATAAAGAAGGATATTTGTCCACATATAAAATATACAATTGAGTAGAGTTGATGGGGCCTAATAATGGATGAGGTGGATCCCCATTCAAGGAATCTAAACTATGTGAACATATGTGCTTGAGGCATCATACCCAAAGTACAAGGTTAATTTTCAAATGGAAAAATACAAAAAGAGGGAATCTTAAGAAGAAACATGTACAAATGTTAGTGAGCATTATTTTGGTAGTTTGAGTAAGAAGACCGAAAGATTTGAGTCCATGTGACATAAAATTCTCATTTAATGACCAAAAGTGAGTCCATTTATTCGATGGATGTAGGAATCAATATCAAACCTTGTTAATTACTCTTGTGTACTGTGACTGATTTTATAATTTCATGTTTGTTTGGATGTATTGTACTTTCATGTCGATAAAAGAGAGACCTTGAGGATAACTGGAACCAAATGGAGGGATGACATTTTACGGTGGATGGGGTTCTTGGAATTACCATTTCTAGAATCTAATTTCATGGGTTGGGGGTTATTCTATAATCTTGTTTTTAATTTTTTTTATAGTGGTGTTGTGGTTTATTTTGATAGAAGTTTTGAAATTTGGTTCCTTCTGTGTTTGATGCTTCATAGGTTTCGTACTGGTGTCATCAACCTATGTGATAGATTTTGATTTCAAAGACTTTTTAGAAATTAACTTCGCAAAAATTGATATGTTCATGTACTTGAACATGAAGTTCTATTTTTATCAAACTGATTGAGATAAAATATTCTACTAAACTAGGAAGGGAGAAATACTTTGTCACATTATTCATTAATGCAATATCACAAGTGAAATTCCCAATGCACCTAGCTTTCCACAATCATATAACATTTGGTTTTGTCTAGTGGATCAAATAATGTTAATTATGACATGAATTGATAACAATAATAATCTTAAAGTACATGGACTGTTACACAAATTGGTAGATAGGAACATATAATGACACATATAAATATGGAATTCCTACTCATGGGTAATTTTCACATAATCTTCTTCTCTGGAAATTTCTAAGGGTGTATACCATGAGATAATGTCTCAATGTTTAATGATTCTACACCCCTAACATCCTATATAATAACATTCTAGTCAAATTATATCATCCCACTGTAAAACATATATTTATTAATATTATTGTGGAACTTAAAGGATCTAATCATAGTGTGTATATTCTGTATTGTTTTAGTGAAATATTTCCCCTTAGTATATTATCACATATAATTATCCATTTAAAAACCTTCATGATGAGATGATAACTTTATTAATATTCAAAATACTTTAATATTGGTAATCATAAATTTTATAAAAGTAATTTCTAAGGAACCAACTCTAAAAAACTAGCACTTTCACTATATCTAATGATTAATAACCTTTATTACACTCTATCACATATGAAATTCATGTTTTTGATGAGAAAATATTTTATTCAAGGTTTCCACCTCGTTATACTCTATGTAAATTTTGCTCACAATGACTTCACCCCTCTAATAAAAATCCCTAAATTGGTGATACCTTTATATTATGTTCTTTTTTACATTAGTTTGACCATAGATCCTGCGCGGGATCCCCTAATATAATATTATCATAATAAAATTTACTAATATATTTATTAATACAAAACAAATAATGTTATTATACAAAGTTACATATCAAAATAATTTTTTTGGGTACATTAGAATCCCCTATATACTCAAACTCTATTATAGGATTGACAACTATCTTCTTTGAACTATTCTAGCTCAGAGCTCCTATGTTGAGATAGAAGACATATCTAGACTGGATACATATTTTTATGATCTATTTTGTAGTTAAAATCTATATAACCCATTATTACTAGCTCATAATCTCCTCCATATACAAGGAACATATCCTTAGTTCACCTCAGACACTTAATGACTTCCATAATTGCAGACTAAACCTGTTCACATGGATCATCTTGATATCTTCATACCATGTTAAAGGTGTAGGAAACATTGAGAGTAGTATATAGAATGACATACATGATTGATCCAATAACATAATAATATAATATATTACTCATAATCTCTCTTTATTTTTTTGTTCTGAGGACACGTTTTTCTTAAAATATGTATTCCATGTGACATTGGATATGAAAAACCTACTCTTTATTTCACATTAACTCTAGATTTACAACCTAAAATTAAACTTAATACAACTCAAAATGTCAATAACTCTAGTGTATTTGGTAATTAGGTAAATTAAATAAAAACATAAAATATTAAAATTGATCATCTTTATTGAAAACATCTTTATCATGATCGTACTTAAAACTACATGGGATAACCTAGGGAAAACATAAGAAATGGGTGATCTATAAAGACCAGTAAGGGAATATAAAAGGTATAACCTGAAGAATATTATAAATTTTTGACAATAGGTATACCAAATGTAAGTAATAATCATAAACATGAACAATGGGACATGATATATCATGATAATCATAAAGAAAACATGGGGATTGTGGAAACAAATTAAACACTACATTGCAAACATAGGTCAAGCATAAACCCTCCAATACATCATGGAAGAAAAATTCCTATAAAGTAATCAAGTTCACTACTTATCCAAACATGAATAATAATGATACTAAACATTACCCAATTCCTTTTAGAGCTATCTAATTCTTGGGGGAACCCATCACATTCATTTATCCTCATTCTTAATTGTTTCATACAGATCACACAACATGGATTCATTCAAAATCAAACTTCATCACATGATAAATGAGTGTGGAATAAAAACATGTAATTCCCCAATCAAAAATTATATGTGTATAAGGGTGAACACCCATAATAGAAATTGGATATGATATTAACAACACAATTGGTTTGGTATAGAAAATCATGGTGATATTTCGGTAGCATAATAGCATCACATAATTATTCATTCAAATGGATTGGTGAGATATAAAGGGGTGTATCATTAAATAGGAATAAAATGGTAAGTTATAAGTAAATGTAAAAACATATCCAAACATTATATGTATGGAATAGAAAACATAAGTTAATGAAGAAACATGAATAAAGAAAAGAAACCTAACTATATTTTGACATGGTAACAGTTGTACATATGATCATGGGAGGATTAATGAGAGTGAAAGGGGTATATCCCCATTTATAAATTAAATTTATTATAAGGGTAATATGTAAAATCATAACCCATCATAAGAAAATGGAATTTAAGATACACAACATAAAATAAGTGTTTGAATGGAAATGAGAAGAGAGAAATACCTTACAGAATTTCAACATAGTAACATATTACGTAAAGGTAAAAATGGGTGAGGATAAAATATATCACATTAAAAATCTATTTGGTATTAAGGGTATGTTTAAAAATTACATGATCTTTCATGAACTAGTTTTTCCAATTGCAAGCCCAGGTTCCCTATCCCTATTAGTTGACTTTTTCCTGTTTTGAAAATCATGCGGTTTACATTAAGATTTGAGAGATCTAGTAAAGGTTGTTTATGTAATGTAGTGATTTATGTATTAGTAATGAATAAATCTTTTGGATCAATGTTTTTTTCTCAATGGGCCTCTTTGAATTCTTTCTATCCTTATGAATAAATTCTACTTGAGCATCAGTCACTACCAGCTAAAACATCTCTGAACAAAACCGTGCCAAATGTGTCCAAATAAAAAAAACAAATGAAATATGTCTAAAACTTCTCTTTACCTATAGTTTTACCCCTTATACTTCTACAAAAAACACCATAATATAGTTGAACATACACCACTTTTTTTCTTTGGTGATTTTCACTATCGGTTATAGAATGGGTCACTAATTCACTCTCACAGGTTTCCTATGATGGAAAAACGAAAAGCACTTCCAAGAATCACCTAGATGTTTACTAATATCGTACTATGATATTTGGTTTTGGAAGATTAAGATAAATAGAATTAGGGCTAGCTACTGTCTTGTGAATAAGTTCATCTTTAAACATATTTCACTCTTTTATCATATTCTTAGTTCAAGTAGATACCAAAATAAATTGAATTGGATTTAGTTACAAAAATCCCTATAAATAGGTATTTCCAACCCTACTTTATTATTATAACAAAAAAATTAGTGCTCGTTTAACTATTTGGATATTAAATAGATCTTTAGGTAATCATGTAATAGTGGAGACTATTATTAAAAGAGCACCTAGATTTCTAGAAGTCCTTGCTTTATTTCATATTATTGTAGGGAAGAAGGTAGATCATCTTCCTATATCCTCTACCTTCTTCTTTCTTCTAGGGATGGGGAACCCAATGAATAGAAATTTATCTTTCATCAAAAGGGTACTCATTCTATCTATGTAAGAAACCGATCTATCAATAAAACCAATGTGATTCAGCTATACGGCCTTTACGCTCCTCAAATATCACATTTTCTTATGATCATAGTTCTCATAAGTTTAGGGCTCATACCCTTGAATCCCTTAAGTTGATCCTATTTTCCCATTACATAGTTTTTGAACCCCATGAATTTTGATTAAATACTAATTCAACTCATAAGAGATGACCTAAAGTCCCTAAAAATCAGTCATTTTATTACTAGCTGCAACAAAATTTGATCAATTGGATTTCTTGTTTATAAGGGGAAATAAAATTCAATCATTTTTCAACAATATCAAATAATTCCACTTTTGATCTTCTGAGAGGTAAGATCCCTTGTTGGAGTGTAAGGGAAGCTAGGTTTGTAAGTAGAAGAATGAAGGCAACCCTCTCTTTTGCAGTTGTTCAGAACAGAAGGGGGTCTAGTTAGTTTAGGGTGATACCTTTTCCCTTTTGTTGAGGGGTTATAGAAATAAGGTAATGCCTAGAGAATGAAAATTCACTCTGCATTAAGATCCAGGATACTGTGAGTATTGCATATTCAGATCATGCCTCACCCCCTTATTAATTATTTTCTATAAGCACCGGTAAATCATTTTAGCCACGAATCATTTTTGGTTTCATTGATCTATCTAAGTCCATATTATACACATGAAATTTATGTATCCTCCACTAAAAGAAAATATTATTTATCAAAATAGGCCATATCTGATCTTTATTGGCCTTTCATCCTAGATTGATCCATGGCAGGTTTTTGATATCCTTGTCCTTTTGTCCAATTGGAGCTCTCTTCAACCGTCTGTGAGCCTAGAAATCTAGGAACCTAATAAGAAGCACATCCCATTTACTTACTCATTGGCCTAATATTAAATAGTTATGAAATTAGGGAATATTTAGGTAAACCCAAATATATGATTTGCTTAGGTATTTTCAACAAGACGCATAGAAACAATCCTATTTCTACCTTTTACTTATAGAATTGAACCAGGGGACTCTCTATAAGTCCCTCACCTTCTTTGGATAGATCATCCAACCTTTTCATTCACGTCGACCTTATAGCCTAAAAGGGATAAGATCGGAATACCTGGTTCTTCCATCATCCAATGAACTTAAATTCATCATCTATAGAAGGAAAGGCTAGTAAAACTAGACCAATATTGAAAACATTCTTAGTATTTTATTTTCAAAATATTCTTTCACTCACCGCTTCTATCAATACCTATGTCTTAGACGCTGGTGGATCAAAAATGTAAACTGCTGATGTGATACTAAAATTGCATCACCAGGGAAAATTTATGGAACTTCCATTGGTGATTTTTTTTTCTTTGACTAGATAATGAAAAACTATAAAAACTTAATCAATTATGAGAAATCCCCTTAGCTTGTTAAGGCGTCATTCTCAGGTGAGTTTCTTAGACTATGATTTGTTTGGTGCTGATCCCATTCATTTTTTGTGGCATGATGATGCACTTTCTTAACCTGTTAGTGGAAATAATAAGATGAATTCAAGATATAGAAAGACTCTTAGTCTAGTTATGAAGGGAATCACTATAAATAAGGTACAATATTTTTAACTGGTAGGAATAAGACCTAAGAGGATTTCTCTCCTTCTCCTATAGTAATGTAGCTTTTGGTCCTCCTCCTCCTTGTAAGTAACTAGTGCCCCCCAGGGGTTGAGATAGAGAAATATTAGATGCATGTATTAGCTACAAAAAATGATTATTTAGGTCACTAACAACATTCTTCCAATTGGGATGGAATAATAGATACAACAGAAGGTGTAGGTGAGATTCAAAGAAGAGAGAGAATAATGTATTTCCCATCCACTTAGGGATGAGATACCCTAGCCAGTAAGGGGGTAAATCTTCAGGATTTGGCCCTAAAATTTAAAAGTAATGACTATTAAGTTCATTGGGTAACATCCACTCTTGGTTGGGGTGATCCAAAACAAACAAACCTGATTACTCTGTCATTAAACCATTCGAAAAAGCCAAAATCACACATGACTGGTACTTTCATATTCATCAATGCTTGAAATCGAGCATAGAAACCCTTTAAATAGTAATAATGGGACTAAAACTATATCTCAATTAAGGTAAAAGAAATAATCATATATTGAATCCTTCACAAAAGTACACTAGAAGGTCATGTACTCTGGTTGTTCCCATGTGGAAGGAGATAAATAATATATATAGTCCAATGGAAGCAAGTACCACTAGGCGGAGAGCATACTAGAATAATCAATAAGTAAAAGAGCATTAATTATTCTATTCGACTATATGAAATCCACTTATTTTAAAAAAATACTAGATTTTAAACCCTTTTATATATTAAGTAACACCTTTATAAATGGTTAAAACCTCTTGCGATAAAAATGGAAACAAGGCTGAATACGTTGGGGTAGCAAGTGATCTCCGGACAGATCGAAAGACCAAGAATGCATAGCATTTCTGCATAAACAAATTTGAACTTAAAAATCATGGTGATGAAATGATCCTCAATTAGTAGTTAGAATGTGGCAGCCTCAAAGTCAATTTTCTAGTCAATCCACCTATCTTGGTAGGTCTTATCCTGCTTAGTCACTTGCCTTGAAGTTGACCAATATCAGTACTCTTCAGTTCATTATCCCTATCAGTTATTAAAGGAGTACTGAAAGTAGGTATTCTTATGGATTGTTATATTGCATGTTGTTTAATGACATATAATTAGCTAAAATTGGAACAATATCCTTTCAACAAAGAAATAAGGTCACTCAGTCACTTCTATTAGTCGATTATTTCGAACATCAAAAGATGGTCAAGGATCAACCCCTATCTATAATGTACAAATGTATCAAACCGATTAGCCCCTCAATAATTTGATAGCTAGTCCTAACTCAATACTATTAGAGTAGAGTTTGGTACTTTTCATATATAGTTTCCAATATAAAGTCTAATTGAATAAATATAGTTCAGAGGTAAATTTACTTATTTCCATCCATCACTAGAGTCAGTCCCACTGATCGGGAAGAGAACATAACTACTCATGTCAGTCTAAGCTAGATCAACCCTAAACTGAATTTCTAACAACAAGTTGGTGCAGTATTTGAGGTGTAGCATGGACGACTATGAGACATTGATTTCAAATCTCTTAGTTCTTTAAGTATTTCTTACTATGAGTGAATACTTGAAATGAAATGGATTCTCTTAAGATTCTTTCATGAATAATGAGTTGTAACAACTTAATTAAAGACAAACCTTTACTCTCCCTTACAGAAAGTAGTACATGTTGGCGACCTTTTGAGACTTCAACATTGAGGGTGATTGCTTGGGGTAGGGTGTCAATCATATCCTATACAAAAATCAAGATCTTGAAACTTAGTGACACCCTTATTGGTTTTTCCATTTTTGGTTATTTTTTTCCAGAATGTAATAAGGGGTGCTTCTCTTGACAACGCGAGATAATGTATCTTCCTTTCCTATTTGGGAGGAAGTCCTTTATTTCAAGCTGGTTAACTAGGATACCAATTAAATTCTTTCTATACTTCCTAGTAAGAGTAATATTTTGCATAAGTAAATCCATGGGTAGGTAGCAGTTACCTCTCTGGTTAATGGAAGGATGACATGTTCCAAGAAGAAATATCAGATAGCCATGAGGGAATGCACTAGTTTGAGAGAGTATGATATAAAAGCAGATCATAGCTTTCGAATTTAGGGTTATGGCATTTTTTTAAGGATGGGAATAGTTGATTGTCCAACTCTGAACCAAGGATCAATTCTTAACACATGTAGTTGATACTTTTATCTTCTTCCCTATTTAGGAGTTGTGATGATAAAGTGGATCTAGTTTCTTATGCATACAGAATTGTTATGTAGATGGCGTGTGTTTATAGCATGTTCTTGAAGGGGAACTCAATTGTACATAAATTGAGAACACAAGTACCTATTACCTAAATATTGATTCTTTCCTCTTTCTTTCCTATTTCAAAGAGATTTATTTCTTATGCATGCCTTCTTATGTAAATATATATACATACCAGCATTAGATCGAAGGGATTTAATAATAGCAATCCAAAAGCATTAGTTTGAATGGGAAGTCACATCAAAATATAGATCATTAGTGCTAGTCGCTTGCTCGAAATTTGTAGTTGGAAAGGAAACTAGTCAAAATCCAAAATCATATGAAGCCGTGGTAAGAGAAATAGCATACCTAAGCATGCACTGTAGTTTTCTGCTTTATTTGGAGGGATTTGGGAATAAAATATCCATTCCCATTTTCTGATTGGAACAATTTTTACCATAGCTATGTGAATCTATATGACTCATCTCTATTCTCATAAAAAAACCTTCACTATTTCCTCACCCTTTAGAAAGGGTAAGATCTACGGTACTTGACCCTCTATGTGTAACCATTTAGAACCCTTATATATAAGTAGAAGATATTATATAATATATAAGGGTTTAGAACCTGAACCTATTTAGGTGTGATCTTTTAGAACCTCACCCTTTAGAAAGGGTCTAATCTATAGTACTTAACCCTATATAGTTCACCCTTTAGATAGGTTCTACTTATATATCAAGGGTATAGAACCTTTGGCCATCTAATAGTCGATATACTATAGGCATTGGTAATATTAGAGTAGATTAATCACTATTAGAAGATTGTTGACATCCTACCACATTTCTGTGTGTGATTCACCTTGACTCACTCTTATGCATCGCTTTAGCCATAGGTCATATTTTACAGGCAAGAAAAAAATGCATTTTGATCCACTTCTTCGAGAACGATTGATTTGGTGAATGGGGCTGCCTACCAGACCTCTCAAATAGTAGTTTAGTCATATTCCCTTAGTACTTCTTGTGCTTCAAGATGTGGGTTCACCGCCATGTGCCTATTCCCACTACCACCATCTCTCAATGAACCCTATATTCTTTTAGTACTCTACTCTAATAGTGTTGGTAAAATATAGGTAGTATAATTTACACAACTCCTCATACTATTGAATTGGTGGTGAAACCAACAATACCAATGCCAACCCTTCTCATTCCAATGCCAGCGAATATGGAATTCTATCTATCAAAACATGCATGAGATCAGGTTCATTCAGTGGCCAAATTAATGACCATACTCTTTCTTGAACATGGTGATAATGTCGAGGAACCAATACTACCCCATGGATATCATTCATATAGTCTTGAAACATCAGCTCATCCTATTTCTACTTGGTGTATTGTAAGGGTAGCTATGCTTGTAGTATGATGGGCCCCATAAGCTCACCATGAACCATCAATCACCTGAGTTCCCAGGAGACTCACCGCTAACTCTATCACCCCATATCGTAATGGAATACCTGACTCATAAGTACTATACTCTAATAGTCATGTCCATTCAGCTTCATCCTACCTATACCCCCACCCTTCAGGATCATTGTACAAGTGGGTCATTTTTTCACCTTGGTGAAATGCCAACTAAGGCCTTATATCCATTCCATGGCCTTCCAGTTCACTTGGTAGGGTCTGTGTTGTATATTCACCTTTGGAATTGACCAACCTCAGTAGTAAGAACACATCCACCACTCCATGATTCCCATGACCATTCCACCACATCTATGACTATAAAACGATCAAACACTATATAGATAGAGTACCTGACCCCATTTCAGGTGCTAATTTTTCTGTCTGGAGTTGGACTCATGAGAACACTATTAGAAGAGTACTGATGATTGATAGATATATAGTCATGGTTCCACTACCTATATTATACTTTATACTACCTATAGTATTCTGAGATTTTTTCATCTTGAGTGGGTATCAGCATAAATAATTTATGGTTGTTTTACTAAACTTAGTGGGGAAATAGGGCTGGTAGTCTTAGACCAATGTTATAACGATGTGGAACCATGTGATTGGTGATCAGATAGTGTAAATAGAAGACCTCATATTCTCATTCCACATCACCCCTTCTCCATCTTGAAAGTCAGAAAATTGGTCATCCTAGGTTGCTCAAACCCCCAACTCCACTCCAACAATAGAGTCCGTATAATATAGGTAGCAGAATAGATGGGAACATAGTTGAGTGTATCCAGCTCACGGGCACAGAAGATACAGAATCAAATGAGTAGAGGGGTTGACTAATCACTTGGAACACTGAAAGAATATCACCAGAGCACCACCAACTCCATTCCAGTAGCTCTTCCATCTACCATATCCAACCAGGAAGCATTAATCCATATCATATCATATTATAGTAGTACGATTGACCAATCGATTAGGAAACATAGGTATGATGGGTACCTTGTGCAGTGGGAGACAAGTACTCTTCTAATATTGGAAATCTTGATCCCCATAGAATAAAAGGGTTTGTTGGTTGAGTTGGTCAATCAAATCACTATTCGAATAGAGATGGCTTCACCCACACCCAGTTTCTACTCGATGCCCTCTATTTCTATACCCACTCCACTCCAACCCTTTCACGCATACCTGATAATATATACCATGAGGCCACTATTAGATTAGATATTGTGTGGTACTAGAATTATATGATGTACTATTTGACATTCCTGTATCGTTTCCCCCTTTTTTAAACCACTCAGATATCCCATAATGGCACAAGCCTTTGGCCCCTCTAGCACTGAGCTACGCCTAGTTGGAGTGTAAAGGTAATATTTTTTTCAATGTGTGATATATTCCCCATCCCCTCGTGGTCACTCGGGCTATGGATTCTCTGTATATAGTCTAGTTGGTCAAACCACCTTGATTCCCACTAGTCGTACCATTCAAGACCATTCCACTAACTAATACTAGTTTTGTTTTCTTTTCTTTTTTCAAAAAAATCAAATAGTAGCTAGTCATTCAAGTTACAATGACTCATATGACATGTGAACATGAGAGTGGAAGGAAGATGCATGGGGTTGGTTGTTTGAAAGATATGTTGCTGGAGGTGTGGTTTGGACTAGCCAGTAGGTACCAGGTGAGGTTCCTAGGCCAAAGCGTAAATGCATGATTTGTTCCACAAAATTCAATGCACTGACTATAGTATACTCCACTACATAGTATAAACATGCTCAGTTGACTTAAACACCCTGGTACTTTGTCACATTTCAACCTAGAGGAAGGCACAACCCAACTATGAGGGACATCAGTTGTTGTGACTAGAATACAGATATGCATTTTTCCTAGTAAGAAGACACAATTTTCTAGATATAATAAATGTGATTTCACCATTTCTGGATCAGATTATGGAATTGGATAACTATCAAAGGTGAGAGCCTTTTTCATTCTATTTAAATAGTCCAAATACTCACAAGGGTGGAAAACAAACCACAAACTATACTGGAAGCATTAAACTGCATACGTCTCTCTCAACCACCTATAAACCACCACTACGACCATCTCCATTCCAATGAACCACCGATTACATTGTTTCATCCCCATTCAAGAATGATGAACTATAAATATAGAGTAACAATTGCATGAACACAACTCACCTGGTCTTTTTGGAATGTCTTGACGTACCACCACCGACTGATAGGTTCCAAATCATTGATCCATCATCATAGATTACAGTCAACCCTATCCCAAATTCATAACATGGCTTGATTCAATTCTATCTAGAAAACCACACTCACTCCATCAGTCATTATACAACAAAAAACCTTGCATCTGATTTGAATCATTCTTGTATCTCTTCAGTAGTACCCAGGAACTCTAAATTGGACATATCATGTATTCTCATAATATAATGATCACAGGTACTCTTCTTATATAATTTAGATTACTGTACTGGATCACATGTCTGGTCTCATCCGGCATTGTATGTAGTTTCTTCCTTACCCTATGACCCAAGTACCATTCTAGTGGTATCATCCTATATTGGTCTCTATTCCAACCCCACCAACTCCATTTTATCCATACAACACATGAATGATTGACCTTGGTATCATCCTATATCAGTTTGAAAATCCAATACCAACTAATCAATAAGAGTAGTAGGGGTTCTCAGTACTCTACTCTAATAGTGATACTTCTCTAATGGTATCAACTAGGTCACCATATTGATACCCATAAACCCCATTCAGATAGTGTTGGTTCCAATCCTAGAATTTTTGATCTCGCACCATCTCCTTCGTGGGTATAGGATTCGAACCTGTAGTCATTCAGGTCATGATCCTGAGGAGTCTATCCAATTCCTCCAACCCTCTTCCATCACTCTATTGTCATTGAAATGGTGCCCAATGATTTTCCAAACACCTTGGTGATTCAAGATATCATCGTTGTCATCTAACCCCAATAACTACAATTCCAACTATATCACTCGGTATATAATCTAGATAGTGTATAATCTATCCAGTTACTCTTCTATATAGTGTATATGTGGACCACTATAGGCACCACTATAGGAACCTTTTTTTTGTTTCTATATTGGTGCCTATAGTGGTAAGAATATATTATATTGAGATTGGCCTTATGAAACCATCCATGCCATACCTTCCATCAACACCGGCCTGATGCGTAGTAGTCATAGTGTCCATCTATCCATTTTTGCACAGATATCCATGAAACTGTACCCCAAGATCATTCAATCAACCACCATTTTAATGAAGAGGAATTCCTTGTATAGCATGAGCATATGTGGCTCGGTATGTATGCCTGCTTAACACATTGCTTTAGAGGGTGAGTCTTTCGACTGATTATATGTCTATTGTAGTGGTAAGAAAGCATCACATTATTCATGGGGGGCTTGAATGAATCTGAAATGAAGGAGATAGAGGGGATCAAGGAGTGAGCAAGCGGAACAACGAGTGGGGACTGACTCTGGAACACGAAGGGAAAGTAACAAAATGAGTTGAATCTCTTTCACCTGATCCACCAGAAAAGTGAGGAAAAAAGTGAATGGATTGATTAAGAGGATTATGAAAACTCAATGGTATTACCTTTATGGATTCACCTTTCTTGGATATAGCATTTTTTCATCTCTAAACTCTAAATCACCTATGTGTATTGTGTTCTCCTGTATATGAATCATTTCTTTTTTCTTGCTGCCCTTCACACCATTTTATCATCCAAAGAATTATGGTTTTGAGGTCATTGATGACCATGTATTTACACCTGAGTATTTTCACTTGATTATCTAGACCTCAAACACCACAATACTCAAGTCTAAATACTCATGTCTAGATACATTGGTTTGAATACATTGTTTTGGAGCTATAATATGGATAGTGCTCGTAGACTATTACCAAGGGTGAGCTTATTCCTAGGGTAGGTGTATCCTACTTTAGTTAGTAGGTGTTATTTCCCTAGCCAACCAATATCGATAGCATCACATCACCAATCATAGGTGTTCATTTCAATCAAAACCCATGACAACGGTATGCCCGACAGGTCATACAATTAAATGAATTTTGTCTGTCGGATCAAATATTGTTTCCATAACCCCCACTAACTATATCCCCCACATGGCTAAAGGAATTGAACACGTCCATTCAGCTACATGAAGTTCACTACTACATCCTAACCAGTCGCTTATTGTTGGAAAAATGAGAGTTCTGTTTGAAACGTTGAACCATTGCTAACTTTGAGGTTAGTAGGAAACATAAAAATCATGTTTGGGTTGATCATTGTAAGATGATACACAAGATTCAATTTTCATTTATAGGATTTCATATGGCTCAGTTTCTTAATAGTTCCAAAAACAAGCTGAGTAGTTGGGATAATGCTGAATGGGATAGTCGAGCAGGTGATGTTTTTTTTATGATTGCCTGTCATGTTCCCAACTCAACCATTCATCTCTTCATATACGATAAAAGGATAAATCAACATGATTATAGCATTTTTTTCATGGTAGGTAATATAAGTAGACCTTTATGGTAGGTAATAGAAGAAGAATATCAAAGATGAGGTTGTCAGTATAATATAGGTAGTAGCACTATTAGAGTAGAGTACATACATGATGTCTCAACATTTCAAACCATTCAATGCAAGTGAAGGAAACAAATTCGTTCGTGCATAGTGGGAGAAGAAGGAAATTCTTGATTCAAATCATGATATCCCCATGTATTCAATGGATAAGAGTACTGCTCCTTAACCTAATTATATGTACCTAAAAGAAATGGTTCTAAAAGATCTAACACTTTTGGGTAAGGTTCTAAATGGTCTGACTCTCTAGAAAGAGTGAGGTCCTCTATCTGTATAATCTAGATAGATTATTGAGATTCTTCATGTATCCTAGAATCTAAACCCTTATATATTAAGTATCACAGAATACTGAAGAGGGTGAAGTAGATGAGTTCTAAAAGATCTTACCCTTTCATTATAGGATAAGGTTTTAAAATATATTAACCTTTTTTAGAAAGGATCAGGTTCTAAACCCTTATATATTAAGTAACACTAAATACCAAATAGGGTGAAGTAGTTGAGTTCTGAAATATCTTACCATTTCTTTAGAAAGATTCAGGTTCTAAACCCTTATATATTATATTAATATTAAGTAGTACCTATCTGACCTTCCCTTTTAGGGAGGGTCAGAAAGACCTGCTATAAAACAAGAATACTGCCAAAAAGTTCCTCGATAAAACCTCATATATGGAGCTCCCATGTCTATTGATAATATATGAGGTAGGAGCAGATCAGAACATCAATATCTGAGAAATCATAGCATAGAGATTGATTTTTTTAAAAGTTTGTGCCTCTATCAAAGTCCAAGACAATATTTATTGAACATAAAAAAAGGGGTTATGTGATTCTAAAAGATGGAATATTATTACAATCCATATCATTAAATGGGATAAAATCACCATGAAAATCATCCAGCCAGGTAATATCTTGATTGAACCCCTTGTTGGAAAGACTATCAGCAAACATGTTCGCTTCATGAAAGGCATGAGTGGAAATGTAGTTGATTTCTATGAGTGAAGCAAGGAAATTCATCCAATAGAAAGTAAGCATCCAGACAAGATTCACCACCCCCTTCCAAATAGCTTGGACAATAGTGGTTGAATCACTTTCAACAGAAAGATTATTCCAATATTTTTTCTTGGCAATGTCCACAGCATGGATCACTCCGCACATTTCTTCTTCCAGATCCGAGGCCGTACCACATCCACAAAATAATAATTCATAAAACCTATTTCATAACCCTTCATAATTGGCTTCAACTTATATATAAGGGTTTAGAACCTTTCTTGGGTTCATGAAACAGAGTAGGGGGGTCTAGATTTAGATCTAAGAGGACTCGATGAGGGATCTTTTTTATAAAAAGTGGAAATGAGTTCTTGTGGTTGTGGGTGGTCAGTAAGAACTTCTTATTCTAGCTCTGATTAAATCACATTTCACTACACTACTGATTACTTATGTCAAACATTCATCATTATACTTATGACTCTAGCACAGGACTACTTTCCTTTTTCAAGGCAACACCACGACACTATTAGAGTAGTGTACTAAGATTGATACTTGAACTCAAATGAAAGTAGTAGTGGCACTCCAAAAGGCCCATAGGTGAAATAAATAGCAGTTGGTCCTCCCTTGGATCATGATTTTCGTGTTCGTGGAAATCAAAGAGGAAGGGACTATTAGATTAGAGTACTGAGAGAAAAAATCTCCAACTCATCTACCCAGTCATGTAACGACTCTACTTACAACAACTTTTTGAAAAGAACCCGGCCTTGACCATATATGGATCCTCCTAGGATACCTGAATCAGGTATCCCAGTGAAGTCTTGGAGTACATGAACTATCCAACTATCTATATTATACTGAGGGAGTACACAAAATAAATGAAGTATCTTACTATCTAGATTATACTGTGGGAGGACCTGGTGCTCCAGGATGCTCTAGATTATAAGAGGACAGGGAGCACCTAGGAGGACCGGAATTTGAAGAAGGAAAAAAGGTTAGTTATATAGAAGGACTGGTGCTACAACTTTCACTTTTTCTAGAGTGAGAGTATATCAAAAGATTCTTAAGTCAGCCACAATCAAGGAGACCGAAGCTAGAAAAGTGAACCGAGATATGGGTATCAACCATAACAATTCACGCATGAAAGACAACTGATGTGACTAGGGTTCAGTGACCATCCATAAGAGTTGTGTGAGGTATTGATATAGCTTTCATCCCTTTGTCAAGGGAGGATGAGAAAGAAACCATTTATTATATAACAATTGTAAGTGAGGAATAAAAATATGAGAACATGAAAAATGAGCAAGTGGGTAGAATTTCCTGATTTCTAGAGGCTAGGAGAAGGGTGAAATAATGAATATAGAGATTTAGGGGTACCTTGATTTTCTATACTGATTTAGCATGATGGTCCAGTTACCACTATTGGAAGAGTAACTATTTGTCTTGTCTAATGTTGCTACTAATAGAGTAGAGTGCTAACTCACACTATTACAAGAGTATTGAGACATGAACTGAGGGAGGAATTGGATGACATGAAGATAATTAGGAAGCATTTGGTATGGGAGAGAAGTTCCTTACTCTATTTCTTCCTCCTTATGAAATAAAGTTTACAGACATTTTTGATTAGTTCCTAACCCTTTTTAATGAAAGGGTCAGATATTTTAGAACTCATCTACTTCACCCAATTTGGTTGAGAAAGTGTCAAGTTTAAAAGAATTTGTACTATTAGAGTAGAGTAATGGTCTTGGAGTAAGGGAGGTGGGGGATCAAATAGAATGTGTATCAGAACATCAATTCAAGGGGGAATTGGAGGAACCAAGGGTCCCCTGGGTGTGATGTCATGTAGCAATCCACCCTCAGTTCTCTACTCTAATTATAGTGGAAATGGAAAGAGGTTTTGTTCCATCACTCTCATACAACCTTTGGCATCATAGAAAGACCACCCATTCATAGTGTTTGAGTTGGTAAAATATAAGTAGTAGATATTCATTGGCATTCGATCCCGGCCCCCAACACTATTTACATTCCAATGTCTAGCATCGACTCATTGGTGATTTGATCAGTCTTAGAATGTAGCCAAGAGCTAGGTATTCTATCATATAAAGTCCATACCATCCACCAAAAAATCCCAAACCTAACAATTCAAAGTCGAAATTTCTCACCTTCTATTGTCAAGTACTCTACTCTAATAGCCACCACCATCTCCATTCTAGTAGATCCATTGTTTCCGCAACCCATTGATCCATCAATGCCATAGTTTCCCCCTTGTATTTCTTGTTCGTTCGACAACCAGAAGTATTACTATTGATTTTATTGGTATTGGAACACCAATCCAATAGGCCACTCAACCCCAAGGATGAAATCATGCTAGGATCAACCCCCACTCGACGAGCTACCCCATTCACTATTTAGAAAAGGAAAGAATCGACAGTCTTGTTTCCAAAATGAATAATAAAAAGGCAGAATGGTAGGAAAGGGAAGCACTCAACCATATGCGACAGTTAATTAGTTCATGTATTTTTGTAATAGAGAAACTCATGCTACCTGGTCAATGTGATATATTTCACTAGTTGACAGAAGAAGTGATTAATGAGAGATTGATCATTCCAACTAGTAGTAAAAAATGGCCCAGTGCGAAAGATAGCTTTTAAAGATGCAGTGAACCCAGGGTAATGAGGAACGATAGAAAAAAATAGGTTATAAAAGCATTCCATTTCCAATAGGAGTCATTCCAATTCAAAACCAACCCCCAAAACCAACCATTTACTAGGATGGACCCTGTAGACCAAGCTACCAATGCAGTACTAGACTGAGCTAATAGTGGAACCAAAGGATGTTTTGTAACCACAAATAAAAAAACTGAAGAGGCAGTCACACAATAAACACCCAGGCTTATCTGAGCTAAAAGAACATGAATATTAAAAAAATGATCAAGTTCCCCTTATTGAAGATTGAGTGGTGCACCCAATAACCCAGTCATGAGACAGGCATAAGTTTTGATAAGTACAAGACCAAGCAATGCAGTGATGCTCGAGGCCCAATGTGACATCACATAGGTAGGTCAGATCGATTGGTGGATGATCATTGGTATCTAGGAAAAATGTACTAGGCTTGGAAGGTATGGGATGGATTGACTAAGTTTTTTGGTTCATTGGATATCACTATTAGAAGAGTATTGAAATTGCGATGTCTTTTGACCATTTTGATTTCCACCGGTCTACTTTACTTTTTAGTCCCCAGGATTCTAGAAGACTGACTACTCTTATGCATACCTAGTTGATTTTTGTGTTCCATTGGATACAATATGTTTACCTCCACTATGAATTTGATTTGGTCCCACGTGTTATCCTAAATCAATCCCACTAAAATGTAAAATAGTATAAAGTAAGCTTGATCCTCATGTACGTATTGAAAAGCTCTTATTTTGTCAATTTCCAATGTTAAAAAGGACTATACGAACTATGCATAGAAAAAAGAGTAATTCATGCCAGAAAATGAGTGAGTGATACTTATGTGGGTATACTAATGATAAAACAATTCATTTTGTATCGAAATACTCATTTTAGTTTACCTATATTCTACACACATGAAATTATTTACTAGTTTGACTTAAGACATTTTGTATCTTCTATAAAAATGTTAGAAATATAAAGGTTCTAAACCCTTGATATATATATAACACCTTAGGGTGAGGTTCGAAAATATCCGGCCCTTTATAAAGGGTAAGTAAGACTCTATGTCTTCTATTCTATATCTATCTTTTAGTTAGCTGGGATTTAAACCTCTCTCTAGAAATAATGTAAGCCATGGTTAGAGGTATGAATGATTGCCTTTGCTGCTTTTAAGAGAATAGTTATAGAAGAGGGTTAATAGGAATTTCTTGATTCATTGATCTGTAATCATAAACCACTGGGTGGGATTTTTTTCATAACATTCATAACAAGGTCTCATTTCATTACCCTCCCTAAAAAGGAGGGTGAGGAAGAAAAGCAAGGAAAACAGATGTGTACCCCACAAGGGGCCATCTCCCTCCTGCTAAGAGTCTAACAGATCACTCTATACCTTGTCTTTTGAGTCTGAATCCTAATAAAATTATTTCCTATAGAATCCGATTTCTCCAAAGAGGGGATCCCACCATCTCTTACTCTATTCTTCCAATTCCAAGTCATCATCTAACTTAGAATCATAAACGGTTCTTGGAAAAACCGTGGGTATAGGTTTTTTTTTAAGACCTATACCCACTGTTTTTGAAAACCATGGGTATAGGTGGTATATTTTTCAAAGACCTATACCCACGGTTTTTCAAAACTGTGGGTATAGAGTTCCCACATTATGGTGGGAAACTAAACTTAGGCGGGATACGAAAAATTTTGTGGGTTTTTCATATATTAAGATATTTATTCCGATATATTAACATATAATATAAAATAGCTGCAGGTTGGTTGGTCTGTTGGCGCGTGCTGGGCCGCGAGACTCCACACAAGTCGTGGGATCGAAACCTCGCGATAGGTTTTTTTGAATTTAATTACACAATATTAATATATATAGGCAAATATATGAACATATGAAAGATATAAAATCCAGGTCGGTTGGTCCACTGCGGTGCGCGGTGCTAAGACCTTACGTGTGGTGCTGGTTCGAAACCCGTCGTTTGCGGTTTTTTATATAACATCTTTGTTATTAATATATTATAATAAAATTATCCTTATGTAAATGAAAATAAGTTAGCTCGGTTGGTCCGCCGAGTTGCATGGCGGAGCCTTCCTGCGGGTGGCGCGGGTTCGAAACCTGCTACTTGCAATTTTTGAAAATTTTAAATTTCCCACGGTTTTCAAACAGTGGGGTATGATCCCTGCCACGCTGTACAGCAACCTGTTGCTGTGTGAAACACCTATACCCACAGTTCTAAAAAACCATGGGTATAGGTCAAGACCCCTATCCCGACGCCGTTCTAGCCCACAGTTCCCAAAACCGTGGGTATAGCCTATACCCACGGTTTTGGGGGCTATACCCACGGTTTTGAACCATGGGTATAGGTCGTTTTTCCAGTAGTGACACCGATCTTCATTCTGATTTGACATAGAACTGTTGTCAGATTTCCATGACTACAGATGAATACTATTCTTGTGTTTCAAAATAACAAGCCAATATCCTAGAAGTTTAGGAATCATGTGATGTTCTTTCTTCTAGAACTACTAGAATATGGGTGCTAAACCACCCAGTGAGCCATAACTAACATACATGTGGGAAAGATATATGTAGATAGGATAACAACCACTAATATATATAAGTACCAACCTACCAAGGAAGGTATGGGGGACTAAGCTAAATCCCCACACCAAGATATCAAGTTATGATCCTACTAGACCAAATAGTTATTGAAGATACCATTCCATTTTGCTTATAGAATATCCCAGATCAGATGGTTGTGGATATGAATTTTACAAAGTGTAAGATATAAGATACAAGCCAAGGGTGATTGCATTTTATTAAATAAGGATCTATGATCTTTTAGAACTATTAATTTTAAAACTAATTTATGTAATTATGTATTCAAAAGGAGTTTTCGATTATTATTTTTCTTCAAATCAACAAGTGGACCCGCTTCCTCTCCCCAGCTACATCTCCATATCGATCGAATGGTATCTTCATCCTAAGTTACTTCCAATCACTTATGGTCGGCTTTCTCCTTTGGAGTAAAAACCGAGTGCACATGTGTGTTCTTACATGTGTTAGTCCATCTACTCTCCCACCAACTTCATCCTTAAACTCAACTTTGGATTCATCTTCAACCATGAAACCTAGTTGAACGTAGGGAAGGGGGACCTACATCACCCAAATTTAGTAGTTTCATTAGAATGGAAGGAGATAGAGAGATCACGCTACTTAAGAAAATTGGAGTAGCTGTAATCAATGAAATGACACTATTAAAAGAGTAATATATGTTGAGTGAGATATTTGAACATAGAATGTTATGTATATAACAAAGTGTATAGGGAAGACTTATAATAGTGAGGACTCCATATTATTCTAGGGATTAAACTATTCTAACTCTTCACTTCTTCAAACTTACTAGCTATTCTAAAAAGCTTATAGTGCACACGCGCCACATATCAACATGGTGCCTTTCAGTACCACCACATGTAGGCACCACACATCTTTGGTAGTCTCATACAAGATGAAAAACCAATTGATAATACTTCCACACTGGTACTTATATATACTTCCACCTGACATCTCACCTGGTGGAATGTTGGCACCACCAACCTTCCAATAGGTTATTCAATGTGACCCAAGGGTACGTAGCTGTATTGCAGTATCAGTGTACAAAACATAGCACTTATTCGATCCATCTCTATCACAGTGACCACTCAAGGAGATTATTCAAAAGGGGGGTCACAAGGTTTGATGAAAGTGCACCAAGTCACCACCATATAGAGTATAGTACTTGAAAGATTGTGAGGTCATCCTTGACTAAGCTACCAATATCTTAGTAGGTCCATTCGTCACCACATCAACCATCATATTCATCATTAATGAGATTGTGGTTGAGAGGTGAGATGGAAAATCTCTCTATAACCAATACCACCAACTCGAAAAAAGGTACTCAACCCTTGTACCAGATATTTGAACCACATGCCATGAACACAGTCATATAAGGCAAATAAATGATATTGGACTTGATTCTCATGTCAAATCTTTAACCAAGAACTTCTTGGTGAACATTATGCAACCATTACTTGAAATAAAAGATTTTGATGACGATATTGAAACACTAAGTGAGATGATCTATTAAGGATAATGATGTCCACAATTTAGAAATCATCACCCAGTACCGTATACTTCAGAAAGAGGAAACCCTTTTGGTATTTGACAAATAAATTCCACACACTGATACTTATATATATTGGATGAGAGAATGCGAACCATCGACAACCAGGAGGATTAGTGCCCCAAAGGTCGACCATCCACAAAACATACTTGTGCCCATTTTCTATTGATAGAAGGAATAATAATGATATGATCGGGTTCAACAACCGCACACACAAGTACCCTAAAACATCATATGATGCCTTCGGTTATGAGATGCCAATGATGTAGTTATTAATTATGGGACCCTCAGTGGTACATGTTGTGACTATGATGCGAGTCAAGGAACATTATATCCCAGAATACTAGGATTTGGGAATCATATAAAAAATAGACATACATAGAGAGATCTGATATTGGTATGAAACACCCAACCATCAATGAATTTAACTTATAGGGATAATTAACCTAGGGAATCTCTATTTACACTTATTCCAAAGGGAACTTGATAGTGGGTTGATGGATAACAAATCACGTTAAATATTCCACTTAATACTCATTCATGTTCTGAATAGATAGATCAACACAGATAGGTCAATGCAGTTTTTATATATGTGTTGACCTATATGTGTTGAGATTCCTGACCATTTCTAAACTCTCAATCATAGTGATATTTTCATTGAATTGGTTCTAGGTGATTGATTGAGTGGATTTGTGAGTTCAAAAGGTTTGAGCTCCTCTAGTAGTTGTTCTCCCAGTAACTCTTTTTTGGGGGTCTTCACTTCCTCTTGATTGGTTGGTGGGGCATTTTTTTTCTTCCCCTATATCCATCTCCTATCCATATTTCATTTTCTCAAGATTTATTACCCTATTCTAGAAGTTGAGTGAAATAAATCATTTATCTTGTTGGTCTTCATAGTGGATAAGAATCTCATCTCTGGGGGAAAGTCAAAAAAAGGGCTGTGAAGATCCAAAGTGAGTAGAGACGATACTCATATAATAGTGAGTATAGAGAGATTCCCACATTTCTGGCCATTGTGAATTCAATGGAGTCAAGGACTACCCACACTATATAGATAGATTACCATAACTCTACACTAATAGTCTTGAGGCCACAGTTCTTCTTCGGCATGGAAAAACTGCATCATGAGCCACTACCATGTCAAAAGGGAAAGAAACTACTAACTATATTATAAAATAATAAAGATAAATAACTACAAACTGACAATATATATAAGTACCATTTTTGATCCCTCTAACACTCTGTATAATATAGTTATTGAGGCACTTGACCGCAGTCAAGAGTATTCTACTAGATTTTTTGAGGTCATGAAAAGAATAAGAGGTATACAAGAGAGAATAAAGCATAAAATTAGATGGTACTTATAAATATTTTGGGAAGAGAAAACCTTAACCAATTGAAGAAGAGGGACTGGTCAGATAATATATATAATTATCACTTTTCATTCAACTATTGATAGAGAAAAAATACTTTCTAAAAATCCTCTTAGTGTTCGGCCTTGATCCAAGACAACTATTCTTCACATATATGCTATAGTACCTCTCTCACTACTCTTTCAAGTGAAATAAATTACTTTATAGAGAGATACTTACAATTCCTCTTTATCTCGGCATCTAGTAGGAGAAACCGATCCATCTAAACTCATGCACTCATCAATCACGAGCTGTGTGTACCCCTAGATACAAGAGGCACTATCGCTCCAGACAATTTCTGAAATAAATAATATAGTTTTTAATAGTAGTATTCATTCTTGTCATCATAAGACTATCAAAACCTATGTGAAGACCTTAAGTGTTCTCATGACGATGGGGACATGAAATTGAGATGTATGCTGACTCTATGTCAATAGGATCATTTCTCGTCACTCGCATATAGGGTCTGCTGAGATGGAGTGCAATACCCAATCACACAATCCTGATGTGACCTCGATTGAGAAAGAACATCATGTATCCTGACTATATGAGTGAGAAAGTCTCACTACTTGAATGAATTTATTAATGGGAAAATAGTAGAGAAATTCTTGGGACTTTAAATATATATGTACCAATATATTTCTTGTTTTGGGAACACCTGGATGTTTGTCGTTATCCCCTGAAACAAATAGAGAAATGAAAAGGAAAAGGATTAGAGGACATTCATCCCCCACTCCAGTTTCATATGTATATAGCTATGAAAAAAGACTTAGATTCTTTATGACTTGTCAGAACCAAAGCTGGTGGAGCCATTGTTGGTGATGCCCTTTTGGTTTCTGTTTCTCGATCTTGATCCACTAATGGATATGCTGCAGGTATTTTTAATTTCCCAAGACCACCCCTCTCTGACACTAGTACTGATATATATTAATAGACTATCTTACCTTCTTGCATATAGTTATCTGTCCATCTATTCCGTCCCTTTCCACATTGAAAAAGTGAATGTTTCAATGATCCCACACATACCCTCAAGTACTGACATTTCTACTAACTATATTATACACTGATAATGATAAAGAACTGGGTTGATTTTAATTCCCTTTCTTGTATATTTACTCATTGGGTATCTTGCCACTTTTCATATCATAGGTCTTTCATCTCACCCCTCTCACACAATGTATGCATCTCATTGTACATAATATATGTAATTAGTAGTACTAAATTTCATCGATATTTTTTTATTAATATAGCACCATATGGGACCCTAAATTTTATAGTCAAAGCTCCTTGTATATCAGTCGTTCCCTAGGTTGAGAAACTCCCCACCTAGGACTGAGACTCGATCTCCCCTTCTCATTGTCTATCCTAAAATCCTTACTTTCCTATTTACTTTCTATCTTGATAATTGATATTTATTTATCAAATGAGAAAACCTCAACCAGTGTAAGAGTCATCCCCTATCTATAAACCATCACTTTTCACCATCTACACCCCATTGTATGTTTTTATTCCCTCAATATATATAAGTACCAGTTTGAAAAAAAATCATTCATGAGTGATTCTAAATAAGGCATGGTCATAGCATGGGACATCATCCTACCATTGAATGAATCCCCATACTTTGAATAAATCATGCGCATCTAATACAAGTCACATGCTTCAAACAATGCCAGTTTTTAAATTCATCATTTTTTGGACACCCTACTCATCTTGAGTTCGTATGTTAGTATAACATAGATAGTAGTGTTTGGGACTATTCCAAGGATGGATGGAGGTTAGAGATATACTAGGAATACAAATCAAAAAAACTAGAAAATTTGATGAACCCATCAATCCTATAATGACTACTCGCTTGCATGAATGATAGCATTCTAACCTTCTAAAATAACTGCTACTTCTTGAAGAGCATGTCTCCACTACCTATATTATACTAATTAACACCCAAAAAAATGAATCATTCCAGTTTGGAAATATACCAGACTGAGAGACCCATGATCCTCAGTATAATCTATATTGTAGCCTGGTCAAACAACTCTTGGTCCTCCCAGATCTTCACTGGGATACTTGATTGAGGTCTCACAGGTCTACTACCTATATTATACCAAATATTGTCTGGTATAGATGGAAGATGGAAAGAAAATCCAGTCATATCAACCATATCATAAATATATTCCATTCACTTTGATGAAAATCAACCTCATATAGGAGATTTCTTTCAGGTTATGCTGACACCAGACTATTAGATTAGAGTAATGAACTCATCATTGGAATGATATCGAACCTGTCACCTATCACATTCTATGCATGGAATGTAACTAAAAAATGAAATCCAAACAATATTTTTTTTCCCTTTCGGTGGGTTTAAACATATTATTACCTTGTAATAGAACCATAATAATATTTATGATATCATATATGATTCACTTACAACTTTATATTACCCATTCATTTGTCAATGCCATGTTAAAGTAGGGTTTTGGGTAAAATCGTTTCATTTATCGTATGTATTTCGACTTGTTGTTCTTGATATTATTACTTATATACTGATTTAATTAATTCCAAAATTTAAAACATGATTTATATATACCATATATTCAGCATATAAATATATATGATAGATCGATAAATGAAATGAAATACACCGTTCGTGGAGACGATAGGTCGTACGTACGCATGAACGTTGTTTTCGTTTCCTTATTGAATTGAATGGAATTAAGTAGATTAAATATATATATATATATATATATATATACATAAATCCAGTAGAATTATTATTTCATATATATCATTATTATTTATTATATATACTTTATAATCATTCTTGAATTGTTAATATGGAGAATGAATCTCATCACGTCGTGGAGACAGTAATCCGTACGTACGCATGAGCGATGATATCGTTCCCATAATTATTGAATGGAATTAGAGTTGATGATATAATATTTCAGAATCAGTATGATGTTATAATAATCATATATTTTTATTTTTTATACCATTATATCCATCCAAGTAAGGTGGTAGTGGAAAAACAGATTACACCACGGCGTGGAGACGACATTCCGTACATATGCATGCGCAGTGATTTCATTTTTCGTAGGATGGATAGAAGGTGAAATAGGGTTGGTTCATATTTATAATAACATATCAGTATATGAGTGATACAAATGTTATTAGTTTATTATGAAACAACAAAAGAAGAGGAAGTAGAAGAAGAAATGAACTTGAAAGAATCGGTAATGGATATTACCTCTTCTTCGACGTGCCTCTTCTAAAACTCCTCTTCGGGAACTAAAGTTGGTATTTGAAGAATACCAGGACCTCTAGTATGTTTATATAAAAGTGGATAAGAGAAATGTTCATGGTTTGGCCGAGATTTAAGGCTCAAAGTGGTGTGAGGAGGAGATGGAGGAGGTGCCCTTTTATAATGGAGGAGAGGGGAACCTTGAAAAAACATAAAATATTATTTTATAATAAATTCATATTTGGTTTATAAAGGCTCCAAAGTGACTTATTTAGAGGCTAGGGTGGGGATGGATCTCAACCCTCTCCACCAATAGGTTTTAGACAAGTTTATGTTACCATTTTAACCTTATCATTTAGATTTAACTCTAAGTAAAATAATTTAACTTTTACCATGTCTTCTTGTATTCTTACACTATATGGTTAATAAAATTACTATAAACTGCCCATCGAATCCCAATTGGTTCATTAAGGTCATATATATTATTATATAAGTCTTTTGGCCAAACCTTATATTTTTAAGAATAGAATATCAATTAATAATATAATATTTGTTTTAAAAATACTTTTATGTCAATTTTGACACAATTTGGTATTTTGTTTTTTCTAAATTCATAACAGCATTATTACTTCTAAAAAAATTCATCTAACCAACCCTAATATGTTATATTAACCTATAATATTAGTGTAATTCATAAAAATTCTCAAATTAAATTTATTTGGGTATTTATAATATCAATTATTTTAATATTTCATTAATTAGGTAATTACTGCATCACCATTGTGTCATATATAAATTAAATTATTTAATATCTAAAAATTATAAATAAAATACCATTATGTAGGAAATATTTTTAGATTTATAATGAATATTTATAGACAAATTTATCTTATGTATAACCCAATATTAAAAATGTTTTACTTATTAAACATTGATTTTAACACTTTTAACTCTTCTTTGAATTAAATAATAATAAATGTCCTAATCTAATCCAAGTGGACCTAAAGAGTAATATTTTATTCCTAAGGTTTTTTTTGTCGAATTACACTTATCCAATAGAATTAGGACATGTGTTAGGTAATAATAATATCATTTTTACCCTTAAATACCCTATTTACTTTTAACCGTGGTAAACAAAAGAAAAAAGTTACTATTCATCAAAAATTATTTTTATCTTATTGAACCACATTTGACTTACTAATATCAACTGTGTCTCTCAGATTTTTGAAATTCCACTCACAGAAGCGGTAAAATTAAGTTTTATGTAAATTTACAAATTCTCTTAGGAGGTGGGTAAAAGACGGTAAAAAGTTCAATAAAATTTTTATATATCTAAAATTATTATAAAATGACTCCAATGAATTATGTAACACCTCAAGCTTCCATGGTACGCTTCCCTTTTAATAATACAGTAGCGTGTGTTGTACGCAACTTCGAGTTCTAACACACACCACAACCAATCAAACTAGCCGTTATGAATAGTAATACCCACTTTTTGAAATTTTATAAATTTTATCTCTCAAAATGGACATCATTTTTGGATTCGTAATATCGAAATTATCCTAGGGTTAATTTTTTGTATTTTTTAGAAAACATTCAAATTTTTATAAATAGTGAAAATACTAAACATTAATTAAAAACAAATTTTTAAATCCAAATAATTTATAGTGATAAATTATAATATTGAGAGGTTTAAAAGTATAATTAGAATATATTTTTACCAGTTAATCCAATATTGGTAATTGGATGTAATTTCACATTTAAACTAGACATAAACAAGTGTCAATCTTTTGATAGTTATTATTTCTTAAAAAAACACACTCTTTGTTTTGACAACAGGAATTAATTTTAAATTAATTTCTTCCACTTACGTGTTTTGAATTTAGAAAAATGGATTCCATATTTAGAATCAAGAGGTCCAAATTTTGTAAATAGGAAGCTTTTATTTTTAGACATTTTGAATAATTACTTCGGTAAATATTTTATTTACCATGGTTAAAGGGTAAATCCGGTAAATAAGGGTAAAAAAATAATATTATAATAATATTAAATTAACCTAAAACGTGTTCTAACACTATTTGTTGATACATTTTCGACCATTGTCATCTTTCGGTCGATTTTGGGACCCCATGGATCCACTTGTAAGTGATAATGACACTTTAAATTAATTAAGTTAAAGTAAATACAAAAATAACATAAGCATATATCTTTTAGAAAAACAATTTTTACATAGGGTTATATATGTTATATTTTCGACTATAAATATTCATTAGAAATATAAAAATATTTCCTACATATTGGTATTTTATTTATAATTTTTAGACATTGAATAATTAAATTTATTTATGACACAATAATGATGTAGTATTTTCATTATTAATTAAAGAATCAAATAATTAGTATTATAAATATAAAAATCAATATAATTTGAAAGTTTTGATGACATAAATTAATTTTATTGGATAATATGACATGTTATAATTTCTTAAATTAATTTTTTTCGAATTAATAAAGTCTCTAAGACTTTATCAAAAATCAATTATTAAATAGTGTCAAAATTGACATAAATGAGTTTTTAAAACAAATATTATATTATTAATTGATATTATATTCCTAAAAATCTAAGGTTTATCCAAAATATTGATATAATGATAGTTGTATAATTAATGGACCACTTGGGGGTCTCTTGGAAGTATATAGTCTGTTTATTAACTATATAATATAAAAATACAAAGAGACATGGTAAATGTAAAACTAGTTAACTAAGAGTTAAATCAAAAAGATAATGTTAATATAGTGACCCACACCTGTCTAAAACCTATTGGTTGAGTGGTTTTAGACATATCCCCACCTTAACCTTTAAATAATCTACTTTGGAGCCATTATAAACCTAATATTAATTTATTATAAAATAATATTTCTAGCTTTTCCTAAGGTGCCCCTCACCCCTCTTATAAAAGGCCACTCCCCCAACTCACTAATTCACACCTTTAAAGCCTTTTGGATCCGCCAACCCCTACCAAAATATCCTCTCAACTTCCCTCAATTCATACTATAGTACCTCCTTTGGTCAGAAAGCCAACTTAAGGAGCCCTTTTGATCAAATCAAAAGGAAGAACCCGAAGAAGACGTAATAATTTCACCACCCTCTTTCAAGTTCTTTTATTCTTCCAATTATTATTTTTGTTATTTACATTATAAAATAATAAATCCAGTATCATATATATACTTTGAAGTTATTATAAATATGGTACAATCATCTTCATTATTATATTAATCCTTTGAATGACATGTCACCATACGTGTGTACATATGGATTACCGTCTCCACGTCATGGTGTAATTGTTATTCAATACTTTATTATTTGTATGGGTATAATAATGATGTGTAATTCATGAAAATAATAAATATAAAATGATAATGGTTCTTTATTTATGATATAATATCCAATTATATATTATTTTAATATCAAAATAGTGATATTGTCGCTTGTGCGTACGTACGGATTACCGTCTCCACGAAAGCGAGGAGATTCATTCCCCATTGTATCCATTCAAGACTAAATTTCATTTTATAATTAAAAATAATGTTTAGAGAGATGATATCATTCTGGATATGAATAAGATACATCCCATCCATAACAAATATGGCTCACATAAAAAATAATATAAAGGAAAATGAATCAGTTAACACCCGAAATGACGATAATACTAAGATATTATTAACAAATCAATGATAAAATATAATATATGATATCATATTAATGTATATAATTCTTTTATAATTCAATAACAATTATTTCACCATTATATAGGAGGTTAACCTACAATCAACCAAGGAAAAAGTACAAAGTAAGGGGTTTCTTATCTCACTTTTAATTCTGTGAGATTTCCATTGTTCACCACCTATTTATTGCATGTGGTGTGTGTACTTCCCATGATTGTATTCATTTTGTAATATAATTTAATTTATGGATATTTACATCATCATTTTATGATCCTTTTTTCATGGGTGTATGTTTCATAATTTACCAAATTGATAAGGGAATTTGAAATTTCAATTTCCACTCCTTCGTCTTTACGCATACTTCATTGATTATTTTACTCCAAGATTATGTGTGAATCACTATTAATTTTCTTATGTTATAATTTCTACTCCCCTTTTGTGGATATAATTTTGATACACATAATAACTCCATTGATAAATTCTCAAGTCATCGATATGAACTTGATAAGAGTAATTTTAACTCGATCTCCATTTGTTGAGTTAAATATCCAATTCATTGGTGTTGTTTTTACAAGAATATGTGTGAATGTCCTCTGATTTATTTACACTTAATATCAAATCATATTTAGTGTATTTATATTTTTCACACATAATTATGTCATTGATTTATCCTTAACCTAAGGATACAGTCCTTATAAGAGATTTCATCTAAATTTACATTCCATTGAGACTTCTTTGTTGTTATACAACAAATCACTTTTATATGGTGAATATAATGTACTTTGACATAGTATATCACAAACCCCTTTATTCTCATGATATTACAAAGTTTTTATTACCTCAATTATTTGTATTCATGTGTCTCTCTTTTGGTTAGTAACTCTAACTAAAATATCATTTTAAATGTTTTAAAGATTTATTATTCTAAATCTTTCTCATTAATGTCCACGTTTTAAAAATGGTTTAAGGATTTATTTATATGGACATTAAAATTTTAAAATTAAAATTCCTTTTAAAAGTTTCAAAGTGGTATGAGACACTTTGATTCAAAAAACTATTTTTAAATGGATTCTTGACCAATAGTGTGACTTTTAAATGATTTCAAGAAAAAGGGTGATATTTATCTCTAATAGTTTTGATGATTATTTTCATCTATGTAAATATCCTTCATTTTTCTCAATTGAGGTTAATCTGATACAATACAATCTTCCATATTGTATCGAATGAGTTATGTTTAACTGTGGATGTGCTATTTTTATACCATTCATGGTTTGTGGATAAAGTATTGACATTTTTTATGTTAGTTTTAATATGAATGTTTATGTTATGTTTCAAACTTTTCTTATAAGGAATGCATTGGACATAGTAAGTGATGGGTTGTAGAGACCCGAATCCTGACGTACATGGACATTACATTACTTTTGCGGAATACTTGGTACATAACAAAAACACACACACAAGGATCGTAATAGTTTAGTGTCTTTGGAAACTCGGAACGTAAACTTCTAATCGTGGTGAAAGATCTTCAAAATCTCCCATAAAGATCTTCCTTTTTTTACCTAAAACCTTTCTTTATATCCTGGGGAAAAGAAAACATAAAAGGGTGAGCTCAAATGCTCAGTAAGGGTAAACAAAAGAAATATCAAACACATCATATACATAAGCACATACCTTTTGGAAATCATAACCTGCAAAAGAGATCATAATTTCATAACATGGGGTAAATCATGGAATTGAAATGTAATCACAATAATCATAACTTAAAACATGAAACTTTGTGGCATTCACACATAATCATAGAGAATCATTTCTTGTTAGTCAAGACTCATTGCCAAGACCATCTTAGTGGACAAAGTCCCTTTCTGAATCGAGTAACCCTCGTTTCAGTCCTGTTTCACTGAACCGGTATAACCTACCGTTCCAGCCATGTTTATCTCATGAGATATAAAATCTTTACCCAATTAATTGGAGGGAGATATAGGTCCCACCCATATTATAATGAATCCTTTCTTATGTGTGCCACATAATCATAAATCATACATCATCACATAACCCATGTAATAAAAATGGAATTCTTAAACAACATGACATCATAAAACAATTCATATAAGATAAAGGAATTCATAAAAATGTTTCCATCACAACATAATCAAATCCATGTAATAATAGGGATAAAAATAGAACCCTTTTATTATCTTAGATGGAAAATAATTTTGATAAAATACTTGAACTCCATTCTTGAGGAAAATATCCTTTCTACTTCAAAAACATTTTTCCTTTCATAACATGTCATACGACTTTAAAATAAAAGAAGACGATTAAAAATAAACTTGAAAACTTGTAAAGGAAACTTCTTGGAAATAATGTTTTAAAAATCCATTCATGTCGTATAAGTTAAAAAAACATTCTTCTCGTACTTTTGTCGAAAAAGTCAAAAAAGTACCTCGTACGAAAAACGACAAAAGATTCCTTTCATATCCTTTACTAAAAATTTACCGAAGGGTAAAATTGAATATAAACTATTGTATAAGGATATAAATATTACATATTGAGGAAAAATGGATGTGGATGATAAAATACACCCCAGTAAATGCCAAAGTATAAACAATCTCGGATAAAAATGAGATTGTGATATTTCCCTTACCTTAGGTCTGACTTGCTTTGTAAGTGTCCGAACCTCCTGTATAATGATTTAAATCATGTTATTGACTTATTCCAGAATCATATTAATTGTTATTATATCATATATGGTCCACTTATGACTTTATATTACCCGTTCTTTTGTAAATTCATGTTAAAGTAGCGTTTTGGGTAAAATCGTCTCATTTATCGTAGGTGTTTTGACTTGTTGTTCTTGACATTATTATTACTTATATAATGATTTACTTACTTCCAGAATATAAAATATGATTTATATATCATATATATTCAGTATATATATATATATAATAGATAGATAAATGAAATGAAAAACACCGTTCATGGAGACGGTAGTCCGTACGTACGCATGAACGTTGTTTTCCTTTCCTTATTGTCTTGAATGGAAATAAGTAGATGACATACATATATATATATATACATAAATTCAGTAGCTTTATAATGTCATATATTTCATTATTATTTCTTATATATACTTTATAATCATTCTTAAATGGTTAGCATGGAGAATGAATCTCATCGCGTCGTGGAGACGGTAGTCCGTACGTACGCACGAGCGATGATATCATTTCCATAAATATTGAATTGAATTGGAGTGGATTATAAAAGATATCAGAATAAATATGATTTTGTAATAACTATGTATAGTTATTCTTTACACCATTATACCCATCCATGTAAGGTGGTGGTGGAAAATAGATTACACCACGGCGTGGAGACGGTATTCCGTACGTACGCACGCGCGGTGATTTCTTTTTCCGTAGGATGGATAGATGGTGAAATAGGGTTGTTTCATACTTATAATAACATATCAGTATATGAGTGATACTGATGTTATTACTTCATAATGAAACAACCTAATAAGAAGAAGTGGAAGAAGAAATAAAGATGAATGAATTGGTAACGGTAATTACCTCTTCTTTGAAGCGCCTTTTGGAGACCTCCTCTTAGGGAACTAAAATTGGTCTTTGAGGAAGACCAGAACCTCTAGGATGTTTCTAGGGAAGTGTAGAAGAGATTTTGGCAGGGTTTGGCCGAGCTTGAGTGCTCAAATTGGTGTGAGGAGGAGGGGGAGGAGGTGTCCTTTTATAAGGGAGGAGAGGGGCACCTTAGGAATATCTCAAAATATTATTTTATATTAAAGTCAAAATCGGTTTATAATGGTTCCAAAGGGTCTTATTTCGAAGATAAAGTGGGGATGGGTCTAAATCCCATCAACCAATAAGATTTAGACAAGTTTAGGGTATTATTTTAACCTTATCAATTAGATTTAACTCTTAAGTTAAATAATTTAACTTTTACCGTGTCTTTTTGTTTTCTTTCACTATATGGTTAATACACTTACTATAACATGCCAAACGAACCCCAAATTGTTTATTATTAATATATATATCCTTATATAAGTCATTTGGCCGAACCTTAGATTTTTAGGAATAAAATAACAATTAATAATATAATATTTGATTTAAAAACTATTTTGTGTCAATTTTGACACTATTTGATATATGTGATTTTTGTGAAAGTCATAACAGAATTATATGTTCGAACCAAGTTGAGTAAATCAACACTAATATATCATAGTAACCTATAAAATTAGTGGAATTCATAAAAAGTCTCAAATTATATTTAGTTTGGTGTTTATAACATCAATTATGTCAATATTTCATTAATAAGATAATTACTGCATCATCTTTGTGTCATAAATAAATTAACTTATTTGATGTCTAAAAATTACAAATAAAATACCATTATGTGGGAATTCCTTTTAGCTTTCTAATGAATATTTACAATCGAATTTATCTTATGTATAAACCTATATTAAAAATGTTTTAGTAAATAAACTTTGATTTTAACTCTTTTAACTCTTCTTTGAATTAAATAATAATAAATGTCCTAATCTAATCCAAGTGGGCCTAAATGATAATATTTTACACTTAAGGTTGTTTTTGGTCGAGATACACTTTTCCAATAGAATTAGGACATGTGTTAGGGTAATATTAATATCATTCTTACCCTTAATTACCCTATTTACTTTTAACCGTGGTAAATAAAAGTAAAAAGTTACTATTCACCAAAAATTATTTTCATCTCATTGAACCACATTTTACTTACTGACATCAACCGTGTCTCTCGGATTTTTGAAATTCCATTCACAGAAGCGGTAAAATTAAGTTTTATGAAAAATTCAGTTTTTTAACTACCACTTAGTAGTTTCACTATTCATCAAAAATTGATGTTTTTCAGAACAATGCTAAAATTTCATCCTAAGCTATATTTCATATTCCGAATTCAAAAATGAAGTCTATTTTACCAAATTCATAACATAGAAGTTGCATTAATTAATTTTATAATTAAATCCCGCTGTTAAAACAAATAGCGTGTTTTTAAGAAACAATATCTATCAAAAGATTGACACTTGTTTATGTCTGATTTAAATGTGAAATTACATACAATGACCAAAATTGTATTGAATTGTAAAAATATATTCTAAATATACTTTAAAACCACTCAAATTAATAATTTATCACTATTAATTATTTCGATTAAAAAATTTGTTTTTAATTAAAATTTAGTAATTTTCACTATTCATCAGAATATGAAAGTTATCCGAAAAGTCCCAAAATTTCACCTTAGGCTAAATTCGATACTCCGAATCCAAAAATGAAGTCCATTTTGAGAGATAAAATTTCTAAAATTTTAAAAGGTGGTTATTACTATTCATAACGGCTAGTTATAATAATATTTTAATAGCATATCGTTGTTTAGTGAAACTCGGTATTGCGTACTACACACGCTATCGAGGAAGGTTGCGATTGCGTGTAATGCAAGGCAAGTCAAGGATGCGTGTTGTGCAAGCTCTTTTTGGTGTAGCGTACAACACAAGAAATTAATTAAAAAGAATATTTTTCATAAAATCTCGGGCTGTTACATTCTACCCCCCTTAAAATGAATTTCGCCCTCGAAATTCGTCGGGGTTATAAATGGTTTACTATTTGAAAGTTTCTTTGATAGAAACCCACCTCGTAAAAAGGAATACCAAAACCAATCTTTAAAAACAATGGTATGAAACGTAACGGTTACACAAATAAACTAATCACTGGGTTTTCACATAGGTGAAAATATGGATATGGAAGAGAAATCTAACCATCATGTTCTGATGGAGAGTGGTAGAGAACATGGCTATGGAAAATCCAGCAATCACAAAGCCATAAATTTGTGACGATCTAAGGTACCATCTGATTCATCAGATATAGGATCACTAGGACAACATTTTTGGTTTTCAAGATCGTTTCCCTAAAGTTGAAGAATTTGAATTAGAATAAATACTTACTTTATTTTGGAACAATCTCACTGTTGTTCGTGCCTTGAACAATTTCCACTTCATCTCTTAAATAAATGAAGTTGAATTTGTTATTCGTGAAGTTTTAGCAGATTATGTGATAGAATGACGGGTCATTCCATCTGTCTCAAACAAAAGGTTAGAAAAAGTTATTAAATATACATAAGTCGTTCTATAGTGAGATTAATCATATATGGTTCCTAAAATGGACTTATACTTCATATATCATACTGCTTAATATAATAAAACTAGTTTCTACTAAACAGGGACTTCCTGTAGGCCAGTGGTAGGCGATAAAGGCCAGTCGCACTTCGGTTGTGGGTTTGATTCCTACAGCCTTGTCCGACGTGATGGGCTGTCGCCCGTCCTGCAGGTTGTCCTTTTTCTAAAACTATATTACTATAACATCCCATCAATAATATCGAAAAAACTTCTATCCTTAAACAATACTAACTTATGTCCAACATAATCCATTCCAATCTTTAGGCTTATCCATAATACTGCAGTCCACTCTCATAACATAGTGAAAACGATTACCAGAGATTTAATACCATCGTTGATCCCCATATATCATAAGATATATCTTGTTGGTCACATTCCAAACATTCAAAGGCCTTAATCTTGTACTCTCTTGAATACCCATTGAACCTTATTGAAAACATGAATTCTATTAAAAGTTAACTCTTTCCACATACCAAAATCCTCAAAATTCTATATACTCAAACCATGATATCACTTAGTCCTTATATCAATCATGAGCTCATGAATACAATCAAACATCTCATTATCTTCTTATCCTTTCATTATGCACTTATCATCTACTTTCCAAAAGTATCTGAATAACCTTTCATGGTTACTGGTACCATTCATCATACACTTTCAAAACTTAAGGAAAGACAACAGTGTAACAATCCTTAGATGTCTACTTATTCCATGAGATTACTTATACAACATTACACATGATAAACATGTAATCATTCCACTACATTCTTAGACCATTGACCGAGCTTCAACATTTCTTTCATCTCACATATCATTTGTAGTTTCTTCATCATCATCAACATAAATACTTCCCATACGACCATACTGATTCTCTTCATGAGACTTTCCCTTAGGGCATTGGTTTGAATAATGCTCGTACATTCCACATTTAAAACATTTAACCATTATTGATGTTGTAGAAATACCATTATCCTCATCCATGTTGTTAAATGAACCTTTTCCTTTGCATTTACTTGCTTTGTGTCCTTCTTTTCCACACCCAAAGCATCTTCCAGTTCCTTTGAAACATTCACCTTGATGCCTCTTCCCACATGATTTACATAGGGGAAATTGAACTTTCTTTCCTCTATGATCATCATGAAACTTCATCTTTCTCTTATTAGCCGAGTCAGGAAACTTACCAAATTTTACTTTATTGATCATATTATGAGATTGCTGATTCGGCATAATAATGATGTTTGGACATCCAAATCCCATTTCATTAGGAAGAATATCATTCCATTGTCCATCATATCCTCCATTATCGTGAATCATCTTGTTTCCAGCCATTTTCTAAAACCCAAAAAGAATAGTGTGAGAGACAAAAATCATGCTAGGGAAAACAACATAATAAAGGGGGAGTACCTTCAATATCTAACATCTTAGGTTTAATTCTATGATCGTTAGCGTAGTTCTAGTACTATAACCTATACGTATACTTAACCTTAGGGACATCCCTAGACATACCTTAGAAATATCTCTAGGGATCTCACTAAAGTTCTCGCATCCTAGTTTCCAAAGGTTGACTAAACCTTTCCTCTGATACCAACTGTAAAGACCCAAAGCCTGACGTACATGGACATTACATTACTTTTTCGGAATACTTGGTACATAACAAAAACACACACACAAGGATCGTAATAGTTTAGTGTCTTTGGAAACTCAGAACGTAAACTTCTAATCGTGGTGAAAGATCTTCAAAATCTCCCATAAAGATCTTCCTTTTTTTTACCTAAAACCTTTCTTTATATCCTGGGGAAAAGAAAACATAAAAGGGTGAGCTCAAATGCTCAGTAAGGTTAAACAAAAGAAATATCAAACACATCATATACATAAGCACATAACTTTTGGAAATCATAACCTGCAAAAGAGATCATAATTTCATAACATGGGGTAAATCATGGAAGTGAAATGTAATCACAATAATCATAACTTAAAACATGAAACTTTGTGGCATTCACACATAATCATAGAGAATCATTTCTTGTTAGTCAAGACTCATTGCCAAGACCATCTTAGTGGACAAAGTCCCTTTCTGAATCGAGTAACCCTCGTTTCAGTCCTGTTTCACTGAACCGGTATAACCTACCGTTCCAGCCATGTTTATCTCATGAGATATAAAATCTTTACCCAATGCATTGGAGGGAGATATAGGTCCCACCCATCTTATAATGAATCCTTTCTTATGTGTGCCACATAATCATAAATCATACATCATCACATAACCCATGTAATAAAAATGGAATTCTTAAACAACATGACATCATAAAACAATTCATATAAGATAAAGGAATTCATAAAAATGTTTCCATCACAACATAATCAAATCCATGTAATAATAGGGATAAAAACAGAACCCTTTTATTATCTTAGATGGAAAATAATTTTGATAAAATACTTGAACTCCATTCTTGAGGAAAATATCCTTTCTACTTCAAAAACATTTTTCCTTTCATAACATGTCATACGACTTTAAAATAAAAGAAGACGATTAAAAATAAACTTGAAAACTTGTAAAGGAAACTTCTTGGAAATAATGTTTTAAAAATCCATTCATGTCGTATAAGTTAAAAAAAACATTCTTCTCGTACTTTTGTCGAAAAAGTCAAAAAAGTACCTCGTACGAAAAACGACAAAAGATTCCTTTCATATCCTTTACTAAAAATTTACCGAAGGGTAAAATTGAATATAAACTATTGTATAAGGATATAAATATTACATATTGAGGAAAAATGGATGTGGATGATAAAATACACCCCAGTAAATGCCAAAGTATAAACAATCTCGGATAAAAATGAGATTGTGATATTTCCCTTACCTTAGGTCTGACTTGCTTTGTAAGTGTCTGAACCTCCTGTATAATGATTTAAATCATGTTATTGACTTATTACAGAATCATATTCATTGTTATTATATCATATATGGTCCACTTATGACTTTATATCACCCGTTCTTTTGTAAATTCATGTTAAAGTAGCGTTTTGGGTAAAATCGTCTCATTTATCGTAGGTGTTTTGACTTGTTGTTCTTGACATTATTATTACTTATATCATGATTTACTTACTTCCAGAATATAAAATATGATTTATATATCATATATATTCAGTATATATATATATATATAATAGATAGATAAATGAAATGAAAAACACCGTTCATGGAGACGGTAGTCCGTACGTACGCATGAACGTTGTTTTCCTTTCCTTATTGTCTTGAATGGAAGTAAGTAGATTACATACATATATATATATATACATAAATCCAGTAGCTTTATAATGTCATATATTTCATTATTATTTCTTATATATACTTTATAATCATTCTTAAATGGTTAGCATGGAGAATGAATCTCATCGCGTCGTGGAGACGGTAGTCCGTACGTACGCACGAGCGATGATATCATTTCCATAAATATTGAATTGAATTGGAGTGGATTATAAAAGATATCAGAATCAATATGATGTTGTAATAACTATGTATAGTTATTCTTTACACCATTATACCCATCCATGTAAGGTGGTGGTGGAAAATAGATTACACCACGGCGTGGAGACGGTATTCCGTACGTACGCACGCGCGGTGATTTCTTTTTCCGTAGGATGGATAGATGGTGAAATAGGGTTGTTTCATACTTATAATAACATATCAGTATATGAGTGATACTGATGTTATTACTTCATAATGAAACAACCTAATAAGAATAAGTGGAAGAAGAAATAAAGATGAAAGAATTGGTAACGGTAATTACCTCTTCTTTGAAGTGCCTTTTGGAGACCTCCTCTTAGGGAACTAAAATTGGTCTTTGAGGAAGACCAGAACCTCTAGGATGTTTCTAGGGAAGTGGAGAAGAGATTTTGGCAGGGTTTGGCCGAGATTGAGTGCTCAAATTGGTGTGAGGAGGAGGGGGAGGAGGTGTCCTTTTTATAAGGGAGGAGAGGGGCACCTTAGGAATATCTCAAAATATTATTTTATATTAAAGTCAAAATCGGTTTATAATGGTTCCAAAGGGTCTTATTTCGAAGCTAAAGTGGGGATGGGTCGAAATCCTATCAACCAATAAGATTTAGACAAGTTTAGGGTATTATTTTAACCTTATCAATTAGATTTAACTCTAAGTTAAATAATTTAACTTTTACCGTGTCTTTTTGTTTTCTTTCACTATATGGTTAATACACTTACTATAACATGCCAAAAGAACCCCAAATTGTTTATTATTAATATATATATCCTTATCTAAGTCATTTGGCTGAACCTTAGATTTTTAGGAATAAAATAACAATTAATAATATAATATTTGATTTAAAAACTATTTTGTGTCAATTTTGACACTATTTGCTATATGTGATTTTTGTGAAAGTCATAACAGAATTATATGTTCGAACCAAGTTGATTAAATCAACACTAATATATCATAGTAACCTAGAAAATTAGTGGAATTCATAAAAAGTCTCAAATTATATTTAGTTTGGTGATTATAACATCAATTATGTCAATATTTCATTAATAAGATAATTACTGCATCATCTTTGTGTCATAAATAAATTAACTTATTTGATGTCTAAAAATTACAAATAAAATACCATTACGTGGGAAATCTTTTTAGCTTTCTAATGAATATTTACAATCGAATTTATATTATGTATAACCCTATATTAAAAATGTTGTAGTAAATAAACTTTGATTTTAACTCTTTTAACTCTTCTTTGAATTAAATAATAATAAATGTCCTAATCTAATCCAAGTGGGCCTAAATGATAATATTTTACACTTAAGGTTGTTTTTGGTCGAGATACACTTGTCCAATAGAATTAGGACATGTGTTAGGGTAATATTAATATCATTCTTACCCTTAATTACCCTATTTACTTTTAACCGTGGTAAATAAAAGTAAAAAGTTACTATTCACCAAAAATTATTTTCATCTCATTGAACCACATTTTACTTACTGATATCAACCGTGTCTCTAGGATTTTTGAAATTCCATTCACAGAAGCGGTAAAATTAAGTTTTATGAAAAATTCAGTTTTTTAACTACCACTTAGTAGTTTCACTATTCATCAAAAATTGATGTTTTTCAGAACAATGCCAAAATTTCATCCTAAGCTATATTTCATATTCCGAATTCAAAAATGAAGTCTATTTTACCAAATTCATAACATAGAAGTTGCATTAATTAATTTTATAATTAAATCCCGCTGTTAAAACAAATAGCGTGTTTTTAAGAAACAATATCTATCAAAAGATTGACACTTGTTTATGTCTGATTTAAATGTGAAATTACATACAATGACCAACATTGTATTGAATTGTAAAAATATATTCTAAATATACTTTAAAACCACTCAAATTAATAATTTATCACTATTAATTATTTCGATTAAAAAAGTTGTTTTTAATTAAAATTTAGTAATTTTCACTATTCATCAGAATATGAAAGTTATCCGAAAAGTACCAAAATTTCACCTTAGGCTAAATTCAATACTCCGAATCCAAAAATGAAGTCCATTTTGAGAGATAAAATTTATAAAATTTTAAAAGGTGGTTATTACTATTCATAACGGCTAGTTATAATAATATTTTAATAGCATATCGTTGTTTAGTGAAACTCGGTATTGCGTACTACACACGCTATCGAGGAATGTTGCGATTGCGTGTAATGAAAGGCAAGTCAAGGATGCGTGTTGTGCAAGCTCTTTTTGGTGTAGTGTACAACACAAGAAATTAATTAAAAAGAATATTTTTCATAAAATCTCGGGCTGTTACATGGGTGGAGCCCGCTATAGCTCCTCGATGCATCGGTAGGTCTCATGAGACAAACTAGTATCTTGGCACAAGACCTTGACAAAATATTATTTGTAGTCTTGGAACAAGGCCTTGACTATGTGGTTACGATAGTCTAGAATTATGCATTCCATCATTATGAAAGTGGTTATTGATATTTCATGTGATCATTCGACTAGTAGAATATCCATGTGAATAAGTAAATGGAATTATTTGATTTTATCTTTGCCATATTATGCTGAAGTTAATGTTTAAAATGATTTTGTTTTAGTCTTATAAACTACCTTGAATTTTTATGCTTATTTATGAATGTTTCTTCTATAATGTTATCCTTACTGAGCATCTGAACTCACCCCTTTCTATGTTTTATTTTCCCTGGATGCAAAGAAGTATATTATGACTGACCTCCAGGGATAGTCTATGGGATCTTAGTGTTGTATATGGAGACAATGTTTTTGTAGTTTCCATTTTATGATGTAATGTAAACCTTATGAATGTATCTAGAACTTCCAAGGCTACTAAACTAATCGGTCTTTCGAGACTTGATCTTTTATGATCATGCCAATGATACGTAATAATGCACCGACTCTAGGCTTCTGGGGTTGGGCCATTACAAATTACATTGAACTTATATAGGTATTACGTATCTATTTTGACCTAAAATAAATTCAAATAAAATAAATAATTATTTAAATAAAAAGTCAGTTTTAACCAATAACTCAGGGTTTTCACTATTCATCAAAAATTGAATGTTTTCCGAAAAATACCGAAAATTAACCCTAGGCTAATTTCGATATTCTGAATCCAAAAATAAAGTCCATTTTTAAAGATAAAATTTATAAAATTTCAAAAAGTGGGTATTGCTATTCATAATGGCTAGTTTATATAATTACATATCGTTGTTTAGTGAAACCTAGTATTGCGTACTACACACACTATCGAGGAAGGTCGTGATTTCTTGTAATGCAAGACAAGTCAGGGATGCGTGTAGTAAAATCTACCTTTAGTGTTTCATATAACATAATCAAAACTTATTTCATTTATACATTAAAAAAATCTATACTTAATGTTGCGTAGAATAATTTCCAAAAAACAAACTTGAAATTGTGTGTAACACGAGCCAAGAATAGTTTTGCGTATACTACAAGCTAATACGGTGTTTCATATAGTACAAGCTAATCTTGGTGTAGTGTACAATAGAATACATCAAAGAAATTAAAAAATATATCTCATAAAATCTCGGGGTTTTACATTCTACACCCCTTAAAATGAATTTCGCCCTCAAAATTCGTCAGGGTTATAAATCATTTACTACTTGAAAGTTTTATTCATAGGAACCCACATCGTAAAAAGGAATAATAAAACTTAATTTTAAAAATTGAAGTATGAAACTTAATGGTTACCCAAATTAACTCATCACTGGGTTTCCACATATAAGAACATAGGTAAAAATATGGATATGGAAGAGAAATCTAACCATCATGTTCTGATGAAGAGTGGTAGAGAACATGGATATGAAAAATACAACAATCACAAAGCCATAAATTTGTGATGATTTAAGGTACCATCTAGGACAATGTTTTTGGTTTTCAAGATCATTTCCCTAAATTTGAAAAAATTGGAATTAAAAGAAATAATTAATTGATTTTGGTTTTCAACATCTCACTGTTGGTTGTTCCTTGAACAATTTACACTTCATCTCTTAAAGAAATGAAATTGAATTTTTCATTTGTTAAGTGTTAGCAGATCATGCAATAGAATGATAGGTCATTCCATCTGTTTCAAACAAAAGGTTAGCAAAATCTATTAAATATACATAAGTCCATCTATGGTGAGATTAATCATATATGTTTCCTAAAATGGACTTATACTTCAACTATCATACCTATTAATAAAATAAATCTAATTTCTACTAACCAGGGACTTCCTGTAGGTCAGTGGTAGGCAATAAAGACCTTTCTAACTTCGGTTGTGGGTTCCATTCCTGCAACCTTGTCTGACGCGATGGGTTGTCACACGTTCTGCAGGTTGTCCCTTTTCTTAAACTATACTATTATAACATTCCAGAAATAAAATCGAAAAAAAAGTTCCAGCCTTAAACAATACTATTTGATGTTCAACTTAATCCATTCCAACCTTAAGTCTTATCCAAAATACATCTGTCCAATATCATAGTATAAAGAAAACGATTACTGTAAAGGTCACATAACAAGAACGTGAAAACCATAATTTATCCCCCATATATCATAAGATATATCTTGTTGATCTCATTCCAAACATGTGAATACCTTAATCATGTATTCTATTGAAACATAAATTACCATAGAACCTTAGTGAAAACATGAATTCTGTCAAAAGTTAACTCTATCCACATACCAAATCCCAAAATTTCTATATAATCAACCCATGATATCACATTGTCCTTATATCATTCATGAGATCATGAATACTATCAAATATTTCATTTTCTCATTATCCCTTCATTATGTGCATATCATTTTATTTCCAAAAATATTTTAATCACTTTTCATGGTTAATGGTACCATATTCTTATGGAAAATCACAATGGACCAATACATTGATAATCCAATATACCATAAAAGTAACTCAACAACATTATTCTTAAATACCAATACATAAACACTTCAATCCATCCTCTTCAATGATTGTCATGGAATAAGTCCTTACTTGATTTAGAAGTAACCTCTTAGGTCTGGGAATTGAGTTGGGTAATTCTCATGTTCTCTACAGATAAGACATTGAACTCTATAACAGTTTGTCACTCTATGACCTTTCTCCCCGCACAGATAACATCTTCCCCTCCATTTGATGTATTCATCAAGGTTCTTCTAACCTTCTTTTGAAATCTCAATCTTCCTTTCTCTATGCTCCTCACCATGAGAACATTCATAAAAGTCCATCTTCCTCTTATTTTATGAATTAGGAATACCACTAAATTTCACCTTGTTAATCATATATCACGATGACTTATTCAGCATAATCACAATATATTTCTTTCTAGGAATTATGCAATTTTATTTCTCATAGTCACAAATTTTTCCATTGGATTCAATGTTGACCCAATTCCTTCTGGTTCCCTCCATTGACTAAAACTAAAAACCATGGTGTAAGAAACAGTTAAAATAACGAGGAACCACATAATCATAAAAAGTCACTTATGGGATGTCTAACTTATCACACATTATTTAATCCATGACACCTTAGGTTCACCCAAGGTTATTCATGATCGTAAATATAATTCTAGGATTATAACCCATAGTTATACTAAACCTTAGGGACATCCCTAGACAAACCTTAGAAATATCTCTAGGGATCTCACTAAAGTTTCTGCATCCTAGTTTCCAAAGGTTGACTAATCCTTTGCTCTGATACCAACTATTGCGGTCTAGAATTATTTCCAGTGGACTAAGATTGATACCTATCCGATCACTCCATGGGTGGCTACACCCCCTGGGTGGGACATACCACCATCTCCAGTGGAAGCCATTTCCTCATGAAGCCCTTGGGCGGAGAGCCATGCTTCATCCAACGCTCACATGTGGGAGTTCCCAAGGATTGGATCCATTCCTACCTCCTTTGCTCTGATACCAAATGTAGAGACCCAAACTTGACAGACATATACATTACATTATTTTTTCAGAACACTTAATATATTAAAAAAAAGACGCCCAAAGACTGTATTAGTTTAGTGTCTTTGGAAACTCAGAACATAATCTTCTAATCCTGTTGAAAGATCTTGAACATCTCCCATAACGATCTTCCCCTTTTGTTTTCCTACATAAAACCTTTCTTTAAATCATGGGGTAAGAAAACATATAAAGGGTGAGTTCAAATACTCAGTAAGGGAAAACATGGAGAACATAAAACAACCCATAAACATTTGAACGTAAAACTATGAACATAAAACATCAGAATCATGAGTAATGACATAAATCTTGGAAGTACATAAGGAATAGTTCATAAAGGAACATTAATCATGATAAAATAGCTTGGGAATGAAACCTGTAATTAGGGAAAACCATTAAGAACATGTTATGATTTCCATAGTATCCAAGGTATTGTTGCCAAGACCATCATAGTGAACAAAGTCCATTACTAAACCGGGTTTACTAGCCGTTCTAGCCCTGTATTACTGAACCGGATTCACTTTCTGTTCCATTCATGTCTATATCATGAGATATAAATTTTTACCCAATGTATTAGAGGGAGATATAGGTCCCACCCATCTCATAATGAAATCATTCTTTCTTGTGCCACAAAATAAACATAAATCTTTCATCATAACCCAAAGAATAAAATGGGTTTCATAAACATCATCCCATCATAACATAATCCATTTAAAAAAAATGGATATAATTTCATCATAAGAAGAATCAAAACGTGTAAATAATAGAGGCATTATACTTGAAACATAATCATACTAAATAATGTCATCTTATATGGAAAATAGTTTTGATAAAACACTTGAAATTAATTATTGAGGAAAATATCATTTCTTCTTCAAAATAATTTTTTTTCACAAAATGCCATTAAATTCTAAAAGAAAAGGATTTTTTTGAAAATAATAATGAAATATTGTAGAGTAATATTCATTAAGAAATGAAGTTATGAAACCGTAAAAATCCATTTATGCCATATAAGTAAAAAAACATTCTTCTCGTACTTTTAACGGAAAAGTCAAAAAGTACCACGTATGGTATAAAAAGATTCCTTCCATAACACAAAGTAAAAGTCAAAGAGGGATAATCATGAAATTAAACATACATGGAATAATATTAAACACTTTATAAAAAACATTTTATGGACATGGATGAAAAATATAACCCCAGTAAATACTTAAGTATAAGCAATCTCGGATAAAAATGAGATTTGAAAAATTATCCATTACCTTATGTCCAATTTCTTCCGTATGTGTCTGAGACTCCTGTATATTGGGTTTAAATATATTATTAACTTTTAATAGAACCATAAATATATTTATGATAACATATATGATTCACTTACAACTTTATATTACCCGTTCATTTGTCAATTTCATGTTAAAGCAGTGTTTTGGGTAAAATCGTTTCATTTATCGTACGTGTTTCGACTTGTTGTTCTTGATATTATTACTTATATACTGATTTACTTAATTATAAAATGTAAAACATGATTTATATATAATATATATTCATCATATAAATATATATGACAGATCTATATATGGAATGAAATACATTGTTCATGGAGATGGTAGACCGTAAGTACGCATGAACGTTGTTTTCATTTTCTTATTGAATTGAATGGAATTAAGTAGATGAAATATATATATACATAGATACAGTAGCATTATTTTGTCATGTATATCATTATTATTCATTATATATACTTTATAATCATTCTTGAATGGTTAATATGGAGAATGAATCTCATCGCGTCATGGAGACAGTAATCCGTACGTACGCACGAGCGATGATATCATTCCCATAATTATTGAATGGAATTAGAGTTGATGATATAATATTTCAGAATTATTATCATGTTATAATAATCATATATAGTTATTTTTAACACCATTATACCCATAAAAGTAATGTGGTGGTAGAAAAACATATTACATCATGGCGTGGAGACGGTATTTCGTACGTACGCACGCGCGGTGATTTCAGTTTCCGTAGGATGGATAAAAGGTGAAATAGGGTTGGTTCATATTTATAATAACATATCAGTATATTATTTATACTTATGTTATTATTATTTTATGAAACAACAAAATAAGAGTAAGTTGAATAAGAAATGAACTTGAAAGAATCGGTAAAGGATATTATATCTTCTTCGACGCGCCTCTTATAAACCTCCTCTTAGGGCACTAAATTTGATTTTTGAAGAATACAAGGACATATAGAATGTTTCTAGGAAAGTGGATAAGATAAATGGGCAGATGTTTAAGAGCTTGAAGGCTTAAAGTGGTGTGAGGATGAGAGAGAGGAGGTTCCCTTTTATAAGGGAGGAGAGGGGCACCTTTGGAAAAACTTAAAATATTATTTTATAATATATTCATATTCAGTTTATAATGGCTCCAAAGTGACTTATTTCAAGGATAGGGTGGGTATGGGTCGCAATCCTCTCAAAAAATAGGTTTTAGACAAGTTTATGTTACCATTTTAACCTTATCATTTAGATTTAACTCTAAGTTAAATTATTTAACGTTTATCATGTCTTCTTGTATGCTTACACTATATGGTTAATAAACTTACTATAAACTACCAATCGAACCCCAATTGGTTCATTAATGTCATATATATTATTATATAAGTCTTGTGGACGAACCTTATATTTTTATTAATATAATATCAATTTATAATATAATATATTTTTTTAAAACTCTTTTATGTCAATTTTGACACTATTTGGTATTTTGTTTTTTATAAATCCATAAAATCATTATTACTTAAAAAAATTAATCTAACCAACCCTAATATGTTATATTAACCTATAAAATTATTTTAATTCATAAAAAGTCTCAAATTAAATTTATTTGGGTACTTATAATATCAGTTATTTTAATATTTCATTAATTAGGTAATTACTACATCACCATTGTGTCATAAATATATTAAATTATTTAATGTCTAAAAATTATAAATAAAATACCATTATGTAGGAAATATTTTTATCTTTCTAATTAATATTTATAGTTGAATTAATTATATGTATAACCCTATATTAAAAATGTTTTACTTATTAAACTTTGATTTTAACTCTTTTAACTCTTCTTTGAATTAAATAATAATAAATGTCCTAATCTTGTCCAGGTGGACCTAAAGGGTAATATTTTATTCCAAATGTTGTTTTTGGTCTAATTACACTTATACAATAGAATTAGGACATGTGTTAGTGTAATAATAATATCATTTTTACCCTTAATTACCGTATTTACTTTTAACCGTGGTAAATAAAAGTAAAAAGTTACTATTCACCAAAAAATATTTTTATCTTATTGAACCACATTTTACGTACTGATATCAACCATTTCTATAGGATTTATGAAATTCCACTCACAAAAGTGGTAAAATTAAGTTTTATGTAAATTTACAAATTCTCCTAGGAGGTGGGTAAAAGACGGTCAAAAGTTCAATAAAATTTTTATATATCTAAAATTATTATAAAATGACTCCAATGAATTACATTGAACTTATATAGGTATTATGTATCTATTTTTACCTAAAATAAATTCAAATAAAATAAATAATTATTTATATAAAAAGTTGGTTTTAACCAATAACTCAGTGTTTTCACTATTCATCAAAAATTGAAAGTTTTCAGAAAAATACCAAAAATTCACCCTAGGATAATTTCAATATTATGAATCCAAAAATGAAGTCTATTTTGAAAGATAAAATTAATAAAATTTCAAAAAGTGGGTATTACTATTCATAACGGCTAGTTTATGTAATAACATATCGTTGTTTAGTGAAACCCGGTATTACGTACTACACATGCTATCGAGGAAGGTCGCGATTGCGTGTAATGAAAGACAAGTTAGGGTTGTGTGTAGTGAAAGCTCCCTTTGGTGTTTCATTTAACATAATCAAAACTTATTTCATTTATACATTAAACAAAATCTATACTTAATGTTTCGTAGAATAATTTCCACAAAATGAACTTGAAATTGTGTGTAACACGAGGCAAGAATAGTGTTGCGTAAACTGCAAGCTAATACGGTGTTTCTTATAGTACAAGATAATCTTTGGGTAGTGTACAATAGAAGACATCAAAGAAATTAAAAATATATATCTCATAAAATCTCGGGGTGTTACATGTTGGTCGACCAATGACAGACAACACCAGGGAGTGAGTGATATCTCAAAACTATAGAACTAGTCCTAAGCATGACCTGATTCTTAAAATGGAAGGATAGGGGATTTGAGAAATAGAAAGATAGGAATGATGCCAAAGGTACTAGTGCAGTGCGAAGTACGATTATCATCCATACAACGATGGCATTGTGGATCTCATTCATATTCTAGATAGAGTGAGATGTGTCCTTCCATTCCAAAGGGAGTGAGAGGGAACATGGGAAAAGGGTGGGTGACTTTTTTTCCCTGCAGTCGGATGGAAAAGAAGCACATATAAGAAATTAATCGGGCATCTATGGATCTATGTTGTCTAGTCAGATGCCATTTTCATATCTTAAAGAAGAAGATCGACAACTTTCCCCTCTTACTAAACTTTTTAAAAGGGAGGTTCAGATAGGTTCTACATAATATTAATATAATATATAAGGTTTTAGAACCTGGATTTTCTAAAGAAAGGGTAAGACCTTTTAGAACCCGGCCACTTCACACAATTCGGTTTTCTGTGATACTTAATATATAAGGGTTTAGAATCTAACATTTTCGAAAGAAAGGGTAAGATCTTATATAACATGGATACTTCAACCTATTAAGTATTCTATGATACTTAATATATAAGGTTTTAGAACCTAAACCTTTCTAAATAAAGGGTAAGATCTTTCATAACCTTACCCTTTAAATAAAGGGTATGGTCTTTTAGAACATGGCTACTTCACCCTCTTCGGTATTTGGTGCTGCTTAATATATAAGGGTTTATAACCTGGGATACATGAATTATCCTCATAATCTATCTAGATTATATATATAGAGAACATCACCCTTTTTGTTGGGTTAGATCTTTTTGAACATGGATTTCCTTCATCGGTCAGGACATTGGGGGTGATGACGTATCTTCTACGTCTATGATAGTTGGTGTGGTGGTGGACATTATATGTGGACATTATATGAAAAATTCCAAAAAATTCATCTTGACACATTATATTATAGATCCTTCAAATGGGTTATTAACTGGTATATGAGTTGATGATTCAACATATAACTCAAACCAAATGAGTTACATGAGTTCATCAAGAAGACATAATGGGGAATGGGTCAGGCACTGCAGGCATGGGTGAGAAAGATTAGAGTGTAGCATCCAATCACCACATCATCCACCTATAATCCATGGGGGAGGAATCTAATAACAGCTAGTGGTGTCTAGGTAGGATGGATTGGGGTTGTGGTGATGGGTTGATCCAGTTACCATGAAATAGGGCGTCCAAGGGTCAATCAAATGGGTGTTGGAGTCATTGGCGTTGGAAATGGGGGAATATGTCAGAGCGAATAGAAACATCTGACTAGTACCATCCACTCAATCAATAGAGAACACATCATTAGTGGTGAACAAGAACCATGGGGTGAGTAGGATCATGGAGCAAGTAGGCATCCACCAGCATGTGGAAACCTATTAGCCTATGGCTCCGGCATTTGGTAGCTCAAATAGAAAAAATATAAGGGTAAAGTACATGGCTACTGGAATTGCAATCACTATTCTTAGAAGGAATACAATAGTCCCCCCTATTATATTAGATTACTAAAGACTATTAGAGTAGAGTGCTAAGGGGTGACGATTTGAGTGCGGTTTGATTAGTTTGTAATGATTTGTCCATGAAGGTGAAAGCCATGACATTATTCCTAGTCATTGAGATTGGACCCTCAATAAGTAGTGCATGACATGTTTGAATTTTTTATTGTCCACAAAAACCTGTTGTAACATGGGGAACAATCCTCTTCAAGGGTTGACATACCATATTCATCCATGATATTGATATCCCAATGAGTACCATGAGGATAATTTGAAAGATCACCCACCACATTCTGAAGGGAGTGAAATAGAACCCCAATTCTAATGTTGTTCGGAAAGTATAAGAAGTGAGTAACATTGCAGTGTATGGTACTTGAACCTTATGGTCTGGCTCAATTAGAGTGTTTTTTCACTTAATCGATTCCAAATAGAGTACCTTTTTTATGATGGTTTGGTGAGTCAATGGGAAATGAGGATAGAGCTACTAGGTAATGGCGCTACTCACTATTGGGACATGATGCATTTGGATCTGAAACTGATCGAGCTATCCATAGGCAGGTGGTCACTTTCTAGTTGTTAGTGGCTGAACGAGCCCCTGTATGTGGAAAAATACTGTGACAACTGGTGTCTAGGGTTGATAGGACAACTGAGATTAGGGATAACTAGTTTTCCACAAAATCTATTTCAGATGTGCATACCTACAATTGAAATGGCTTGAGGTAGAGGATAATGGTGCATTGGAATTGGAAATGGATATGTGATGCTAGGAGGTGTTCGACCTCATGGGTATTGTATTCAAATAATGTCCTAGTATCAGTGGTACAAGATAGGCAGTGCAGTGCCAAGATCCATTGTTTAGAGGGAGAGATCCCATATTGTCTACTAAGGTCCCCAAGAAACTATCTTAGTTCGCAAGAAAGTTGGGGTATCAGAGCTGGTTCAGCCAGTCTGCATAGAAGCATCCATATGGATGATTGAAAGAGTCATATATCACTATTAAATAGTGAGTTATAATTGACAATGAAATGTGTCTATAAGTGGTGCACCAAAGTGGTGAAATGATTCCATCATAGTCCTCCCTCCGTATAATCTTGATATTAAGATACTTTATGTATTTTAGGATATGACAATGATGCTGCTGTTAGTAGCAGGACATTCTATTGATATATGGTAGGACCTTGGCTACTATGCTTGGGATTTTCTAGAACATTGAATTCTGACATGAGTACACCATTTTAATCCTATTTCCATAGGGAGTTCTAGAAGTATATTAGGGTTTCAACGGGTGGTTGGAAGTTTTGAGATAATCAGTCATTTAGCTCTCCTTATTTTGATGGGGTACTCGAGAGTGAGAGGTCTATATGACTCATAGTGAGACGACAATGAACAAGACCATAAGGTTTAAGTAATAGCTGGTGGTGGACTTTATATGGGGTATTATATATATAATGTCTTGAACCTTCCATGGTAGTTCACTATTAAAAGAGTACTGACCATGTGCCGTAATGGCAGAGGGTGGAGGTCATCAATATGCTTCTAACAGTGTTGATAGACTGTTAGAATAGTACTGAGTATTCCCCATGAAGTGGATGGGTACCTAGATGGATCAAGTACTCTTCAGTAGTTCACTTTTAGAAGAGTACATGTGTTGTTCAGCATTGCTGGAATTGGGCATATCACACATTCGAATCGCATATACATAAACATATACATATATATATACATATACATATACATATACATATACACATATATATATATAGTAGTTGGGTTTGAGTTGTTCATGGGAACCGAAAGGCTAGAATCACCACCATAAGGTTTAAGTACCGGACGACTAGTCATTGGTTTTATGGATCATTAACTAAAACACCTCATGACAATATGGGGACTGAACACTATATAGACAAAGTACCTGAATCTTCTAATAGTGCTTACACCTTCAATATGGTAGTGTCGAAGGTGGGGGTAGTTTCAGTTACCCTATCTAATAGTCCAGTGATACTTGTTGGGGGAAATCTGTATAATATGGGTGGTAGAGGTAGTGGGACTAGGACAAATCCACTCCAACAGTTCCATTAGTGTTGCTGGTTGAAGTGTCTAGGATATGGAAGAATAAACTGAAAACAACTTCGAGTGGATTAGTCAAATCAAGATGGAAAATAGATGACGTTACAAATAACTGACATAGGTGTGCCAGTAGATTATACTATTTGGTGCGTGATAAATGCATTTGGAAGGAACTCGACAAGATCTTGATCCACTAATTGTGTCATTATTATAATAGATTTCATAGGATAGACCTATATCATTTGAACACCTCTAGCCTATGCATCCAATAGGTGGGGAGCAAGGTAGCGACTATTTAGTAAAAATACAGGACTCTCTTAAGAGGTCGACCTACATATAAAGTCTGAAACCTACCCGATGCTTCAAGGCCGATTCATTTGGGTACTGAGTAGAGGGGACCCAACTGTATCGACCTGGTGGTAAATAGTGGTAGTAACCCTAACTGTACAAAGGTAGCAAAATGCTTTATCTCATAAGTAGCGACCTGCACGAATGGTGTCACGACTGCCCTGCTATCTCCAAAATAGAATCCAGTGAAAATGAACTCTCTGTTTAGATGTTGAGCTCTCTATGGCTAGAAAGTTAGACACCACGCACCTTTACTATTTGCTTTGTTATGTAAGATAAAGTCAAATACCTCATAGGATGGTAGTAGTGATATGGTCACCTACATCCACTGCTCAACCAGGTCACTCATTCATTCAATGCCCAATGCTCTTACCTCAAGAGTGACTAATATATTCTAATAGTTTAGAATCACAAGTTACACTATATTCACAATATGTTACTTATATATATTATGTATTAATTCCATATCCACATAAGTCTCCATAAGATTAATAGATAGGTACGAAAAGTGGTTTGTCTATTCATCCCCCTTGTTTCATGGTTTCCCACTACTCTAATACGGATATGGGGAAACCCAATTAGTTGAAATAGAGAGTATCATATCTATATGGTGGGTGTATTGGTGGACTTTATATGTGGGTATTATCTATATATGGTCATGACAGTTGTCATTGTGACTGATATTGGATGATACCCTAGTTCATCAGCTTATTCATTCAATTCATATTCAAGTCTTGGGAACAGAGTGAGTTTGGTAGTTTATCTAGGGCAGATTCCTCATAAAGAGTAACAGGTGTTGCAAAATGGACAAAGACACCCAATTCTACCGGGAGCGTATTGATGTTCAACGCCTGACTATAAGATGGAACTACTCTAGAAGGAACTAAAAATTCAAAGGGTAATATGAACTGTTAGCCACAGTGAATCGGCCAGTTCTTTGTGGTTGTGTGCTCGCAAAATTTATCACTACTATACAAGGGATAATAGTCTAATGAAACCCAAGAGCTCAGATCGATAATTTTGTTTGGCACATTGATGTCTACTCATCTCCTCTGGGGGCAGAATTTGTTCCCAAGGGTTCAGTTGTTCACTGATTGAAAACAGAGGTACATGAGTTGGGTTTAGAACGTCATGAGATAGTTCAGTTCCTATCAACCATGGTGTCATGAGAATAGAAAGGTAAATTCCCTAGTATGATAGTACTATAATCAGGCATGAGGCTAACCCATTGTGAGTTGGAACCCAGGTGGTAGTATATAGTGCATCTATGTTGTTGGTATTATATCTATTGGTGTTGGTCACCGGTTGATCGAACTTTTAATGCCAGTTGGACTCATTCTTGATCTTGGTATAAGAACATTACTCTAGTGGATAGGCAATATGTGAACCATCCCTTTTGGAAATTGATCTTTCTCACTAGCAGTGGATATCTGGGAGCTATCATGGAGAAAGTGTATTTGTACTAATCGAACAACTAGCTAATAGGTAGCTCAGAGCTCATGGGCCACCAACCCACTCAGGTAATCGAGTAAATCCACCACGTAAACCACCATATTACACCATATCTAATATAATAGATATGACAAACACATATGAGTTGGTTTTCCAATGACACTAGATCAATGAGAACCAATTGTGAATGCATCAGAGTCATGGTATGATTGACCTTGGTGCCAATGCATCTGCCAAACTGAAGGCAGCAGTTTGATTCGGGTTCATCGGTATCATCTAGCCAGGTATTCTTCTATATATTTTATAGGAGGAGCACTATTTTAACCACTCTAGGAACCTTTTTTGGTGCCTATAGTGGTGTCGATAGTGGTCCGACTATATTATATTGATGCCTCATATGATAGTCTATGGTTCGGGGGTTCTATGGTGGATATAGTGGTGCAGGAATTTGAGTTGGAGGTTTTATACTATACTATTAGTAGTATTAGTATGACTATGATTGGATGGTGTCATGTAATTATCATGGATGGGTTGAGGGTGGTTGGTTTAGAAGATCATGGTGGTCAGAACAACCAGTTGGTGTAGTCGAATGTCAAGAAAGGTCAAATATCAGGGTAGTTGAGATGTCAGAAATGATATAATAGATAGTCTGGGATTGGATCCAGGTACTCTTCTATAACTATAATATAAGAGTCTTGTAGAATAAGAATAGTTCAGGTGGAGGTGGTGGTCAGGGAGTGGTCTGGTCTATGGAATTGGACCAAGTAGAAAGGGAAATCAACACTTCGATGGAAAAAACAGTCATGCTACCCCCCCACCTTCTCAAAATGTCCCACCTTCTCCACCAATGTTGTTTGAGTGAGTAAAATCGGGGACAATCACCGCATCTATGGCATACTACAACTAGTCTAGTATATTGGTATCTGTGTACTTTTTGAAAGGTTTCTATTGGATGCTTCCCTACTCACTGGTACTATATATATAAGAATACCTAATCGTTTTTCAGGTGCTTTAGTAGAATGGTGTTTCATATTTTGATTGAGTGGATCTGGCACTCTTGAGATCCCACTCTCTCGAACACCACCACCAAATCACAAGGGTCGTGTTCATATTGCATGAGTCGGAGTTAAACTAACCAAGAATGAAAATACCAAGGGTTACATACCAAAAGTTTTAAGTATCAAGAAAAGGGGGTACGATGAGGTTCTCAAGGCCAATCACAAATGTACAAATGGCTTTCCAACTAGTGAAACCCAATCCCTTGATTTCAAAAACCACCTAGTACTTATATATATTAAGGCATTTGGCTAAAATATCACAAATCACAAGTCACAAAGTGGTATGATTGATGCCATATCATTACAATATATATAAGTATCAAGGTATTTAGTGATGTGAATATCCAAACAACTCAACTTTGGTATTTGAATGATGACATGAACCCTACTATATAGAGTAAGGAGTGGTTTTATAAACATGTAGAACATGCTTGAAATCAAAGGTGAGTCACATACTAGGTAGTGAGAAAAGGGGGTTTGGATGTAGGAATAATATAGGTAGTCAACTTGAATTCCTGGACACTGGTTGTGGTATTGGGAACGAATGGAATTGGAAGGGTGCTACCTTAGATGGGCGGACTCCCAGCATATCCATTCCAAGAATGTGTGATGCCACAATGTATCCATTGTTGCCTTTTAGAAGGTGGTCCTGTATAAAATCTATAGGTAGTGGTGTTTTGATTGAGATGGTAGTTGGGGTTTGTGGTATGGAGTGGATGAATCCTTTGCATTGAAGGATTTCAACTCCCAGGGTCATGACATCCACCACATTATAGTGTTCTCATACCTGGGATTGGATATAAATTATATAGAGAGGATTGTGCATAACCAAATGAATTGTGTCTAATAGAAAAAGAGATGGGGATCATAAACTAATTAGGTTCCTTCTTACCTATCCTTTCGAGACCATATATTGAGTTTGTTCCTGGAAATGGCTAAGGACTTGCTATTTTAAATATCATATTCCTAGAGAAATATTAGATCAATTAGAGGGGCTTTCCAAGTCAAGTAATGGGACCTATTAATAGAAGTAAGAGAGAGCGCTATTTGTCTATGGCCTCTTTAGTATTGAAATTCTTGAGTAATAATGTAGGTTATTCTTGTATTAGTAAAATCATGGATTCTCTCCCCGAGTGATTTAACAAGAGAAGGAGCAGTTTCACATCTTAGTCCATAGCTAATTGTGTAAGAAACGTTTTTATTCCTCCCTCAATAGGGATTAAAACCTCTACTAGTGTAGTTAGTAGAAGAAAATAGAAAAATGGGTATTTATCTTTCCATTTAAAAAAGCCAATAATTCTCCTTCCACTTTGAGCCAACAGTCTTAGAGATTATATTCTCACTTATATATTCAATAAAATCTATCCACAATTCAATTACTTAATAATAATAAGACCGGTTCACATTATATTCTTTACTTGGTTATAGCACATTGATCTCATAATGAAAGGACTATTCTTATTAGTTATGAAATATAGGACTTGTCTAATTTTGTTCATAAAAGGGGGCTCTCTTACTAGGATCTCTAACCCTTTTACTACTCTCATATCACTTCCTAGAGTCCCCTATTATGTAATGTCCTTCCCTAAAACTATTTAGAAAGGGACTTGGTGAACGATCTCTTCCCACACTTTAAAAATACCTTATTGGGACCAAACCAACCAACCGAAGAAGTTAGAATAAACCGCTCATATCCCTTTATTTAAGAAATATATTTTGCCTATCTGCTCTCATCTTTCCCTATTACACATTCTATCTCAAACCAGCAACATAAAAAAATTTCTATTTCTTATTTGGTTCATTTTTTTTGAGCCATTCGATAGCTTCGCTTCACTCTGATCTTTCTTTCTTTGTTATGGTTGCTTGACTGGCATTCTATATTCATTCCTTTAATTAGTAATAAATGTTTCCAATCACTCAAAGATGACCTTTCCATCCCTCGAGAAATGGTACTCTTCCTCACATATCCTTTCTTTTCGACTTTCTGTGCTTTCAAGCTGGGGGGTAAGCATCTGCTCAACTATGATCTCTATTCCCTAAGCATTTAGATGGACTTACTAAAATGAATTTCATTTCAATTTCATATATTTATCTCCTTAATTTGGAGGCGGGATTAGGCCCCCTTATATAGTAATACTATTCACTCCGCTTCTCTATCCTGACATTCACTTTCTTGAAGAAGTGGTTGAGATAAGAATTCATGAAAAATGGAATATTTGACTGGTAAGTATTTGAACACGATAAGGAAATTATAACGTGAGTGGAGTTATACACACTAGTTCTAATATGAAGTCGGTAATCTTATAATAGTGAGAGATCTTATCCTATCACTATCTTTAGTCACTCAGTTGAGTAATATGTCAGGTTCTATAAGATCTAACCCTAGACGATCAGATATTTTAGAAACATCGAGGATACTAGAAATTAATGTATTAAAAAATCCCTCTATATGAACTCCCCCTAGACCTTTGTTCAGCCTAAGGACCATCTCTAGGATCTTGAGCTCTTGTCTCCTCACTTAGAGAGTGTACCAATCCACTTCGTTCTACCCAATTTTTTCCCTATCACTAGTGGTTATTCCTAATCCAAAGAACCCATTTTCCATTCATAGTTCATAGAGAGATTCCCCTCTCCCCTATGCATGAATAATATATCAAAGTCTTTCAGATATAATTCACTCCTTTTATTCTGTAATTGGTCAACCAGTATAATGAGATGCTCCTGAGTTACTATATCCCCTAGGATTTTCCTTTGAGAAAGGTTTTTTAATACATCCCACCTTCTCATGATGAACACCATGATGATAATTTTAAAAAAACTCTATAATAGATAAAGCCTTAAGGTGTAAAGTATCTGATGAGTCTATCAGATGAGACTAGGGCAGGTCGACCATTAAAAAATAGTTTGGCTGCATAGGTTTTTGGTTTTGTTAGTAATCTACTCACTTTAAAAAAGAGTTTAGCTTTTTCATTGTCTATCTCGTAATAATTTGATTGTATCCTACTCTTACTCCTTTTTAATCGTCATTGGTCCTTTTTACATAAAATTTATGGCTTATTATTCTATCATTTCCTTAGGATACTTCCAAATCCACTATTTGAATCCAACAGAGGAAGTCTCGTAGCCAGTAAGGGATTTCCTTATACCATGCTAGCAGGCCTAAACGCCCTTCTTTCATTGAATTTCATGTGCAAATAATATATCATGAATTATCCTCATCTATATGGGGCTACAATAAATCAAATAAGAAAGTTTTTATCAAGGATAGTGCATCATCAAAATAGGGAAGAAATGATTGGATTTTATTCGATGAGATTAGTCAATGTATGTTGTCCTTTCAATAGAAGGTTTAAATACCATAAGGTTTATGTAGCGATTTATGTTGTGAGGTCTCATTGGTTCATAAAAACATAAAATACATCTTTATATATTCATTATCAAGCACTATATAGTGTAGATTAAAGGAAAATACATGACTCCTCTATATTTTTAATTTCACTTGAATCCAAAAGGACTCTTTCAGAGAATGGGAAAACACATTCCTACATCGACAAACTCACCCCTTTAGAGATCCTACTACCTTTATTATATTGACCCAATTTATTTGAGAATTAGAGAAATTGTTAAGAAAATTAGTATTCATACATCTAATTTTGAGTAATCTTATGTGTGATCTTCCTTCTTTCAAATGAATCTTACAGTAGTAGGGTGAATCCATCTTATGAATGAGATCTTATTTTGGGCGCCCTTGTTATAATTGAATCCATCTTGTGGATCAGTCAACAGTAGACTACTCTAATAGTTCAGACTTTCCCTGAAGTTATTCGGTGATCAAACCTTCTGTTTTGGATTTAGGTGAGGAGTTTCCATCCAATGCATTTTCATTATTTTATTTATAGATTTACTTTTACTAAGGTAAAAATAAGACCAAATCCATTGAGAATGAAAAGCGGATTGGATTCTCACCTTACTAAACTAATAGTTCTTAACTCAATATTTTTTCAGTATTCCTAATCCTTTATAACTCTTAGATATAAGTAGAATATACTTATATATAAGGGTTTAAAACCTCACCCTAAAGGGTCAGATCTCTTAGAACCTATGAGACTACCCCGCTTTAAGCCCTGGCCCTCATATAAGATAATTATGAAAACCAAGAACCAGTAATATACTCTAATAGTACATACCTTTTCCTTATTTGTGATTTATTTCTATCCCGACTATTAGTCTCATTACCATCCTTTGAAAACATGTTTTAAAGGATTGATATCACTTTAGTACTCTACTCTAATAGTGACATTTCTTTATGGATTTACAACATATTTAGGTCAATAATAGGGTACTTATTTAGTAATCAAGGTTTCTAGTGGGTCTTTCGACTCTTCCTTTCCCTAAAACATGGAGGCCTATGACCTATATTATACCAATTCCTACTCTTCTACATCTGTAGCAAAAGGATGCAATAGATTCATTGGGGTGATTCTTTCCTTAGTTTAAAGTGTCTTCCATGCCAATATCAGCCCACTCTCAATATAGAATCAGTGTGATTCAAGCCTTTCAGTCAAGTTTCATTACGGAATTCTAGCTTCTTATTTCAATTTTATTTTTATATAGTAGGATGCTTATCCTTTGGAAGACTCGTGGGATAGGCCTAAATATGACCATTCTCATTGCTAAGAATTCCATGAATCAGATCGGCCTCCTCGGCAATGAGATTATACCTAGATTTGGATTTGTGATCTTGTATTTGGAACTCGGCTAAAATCCCTCACAATATGGTGGATATTCCAACCTCTCAAAGGTAACCACCTTGGTATTTGTGAATGACTCCATGCTTACTAACTTCTTCATGCCTGAAATATCTAGCTGATGTAGAATTCTAGCGCCAGACATTTGACTAGACAGATTGAAGAAAAGTGTTTCGTGAGTTATGTAATCTTCTAATAGTGAAATATTATACTTTTGGAATTCCTATATGAAAGAAGTTGGGGTATCACCTCTCTAATGATAGCATTCAAAAGACAGGTTCTAGAAGGGGGTATCATACCTGGATTCGTTGATGCAATATGCTAATCTTGATTGTAGTAGACATATTATAATTGTAGTAGTCACTTCAATAAGAGAAGCTTTTCCACTTGATTTTCTTCAGGATACTTTTTATTTTACTTCATTTTAACTTCCTTCCTGGAACAAAGGACTAGTAGTCACTCACCTTCTTGGTGTAGTGAAATGCATGAGTACTTTTCACCGTATTTAAATCCAAATGGGAAAGATGTTTATGAAAACTAGATACCACATTCTTCTAATTACCGATAACAGCTCAAGTGAGAAGACCCCTAAGATGAATAGGTATTTGAGTTTCCACCATGAATAAATTCAATACCCCAACTAAGAAATGGAAGGGGAAGAGTCTTATCATGAATTCATTTGACTACTTATATTATACTAACCCACCTTGAATTATCTATCCTCTCATGCATTAGTTGACATGGTAAATCAAGACATTCTAATCTAGTACCTATATTATACTAATTGTGATGATAACTAGAAATATCATAAAAGAAGAAATATGTTAATGTAGGTTGGTTGGTACTTATATATATTGAATGTTATGTTACTTGAATGATCGAGTTGATTGGGATGGTTAGCTTTCAACTAAATTCTATGGATACAGAGATAACAAAAAATGAATGGACTATATAGAGTTAGTACGATATCCCTTCTAGGAACCCACATTTTAAGAGAAATTACTAGTCATTTTTTGTCAAATTCCATCATTGGTAGAGCTTTTAGACGAATAAGGACTTCTGTAAATGCATGACCCCTCTTTATCATTGCCACCCTCTAGGTTTGTGACAGTATCCCCAAGATATGTTGTCTTACCAGTTGCTGGATTGGCCATAAGTGGACCAATAGCCTCACATTATTCTTATTAATAGAAAAATATGTTCTAAACCCTTATATATAAGTATCTACTACTTATATCTAAGGTTTTTGAAGGTTTAGGAATGAAAAATTTCTTCTTTTGGTTGTTTCCAAGTCTTGTGACTGTCAGTTACTTAGAATGTAAAGTAGGCCCACTTATAAAGGAATTTATCTTCTTAGGTATTTTATGATCCCTAATTGTATTCAGATATCTTGGAATCTTAGTAGGAGTGATATGTCTTCGTACAATCTACATTATTTTGGTTCCCTTTATTTACTTCTTGACTCATTTAGTATTTCTATTTGTAATTCTTATCGATTCTGGAAGATAGATGCCTTGACAAGGAAGGGCAGCTAACCACAAGATAGGGCGGCACATAGATCAGGATGGAACACTATATGAAAAGGGAATCTAAACAATCCTATTTAGTTTGGTATAATCTAGCTAGGAGCTCTTCTATATAGTCTATTGGCATGTAGTATCATAATATACTATGATCCTATACACAAAAGATTCTGGACTCTAATATGGTGCTACTCTTTGTCTTAGTCTTAATAGCATACTAGTCTGAGGGGGCATGCCTTATCTCTCTCTCACTCTCCATTAAACTACTAGACATTCAAGGACACTCAGAGATAGATCTTCAACAAGCTAGAAAGTTTTGACTTTGGGAAAGAGCTCCAGAAGAGGTTAGTCGTAGGAAATCTTATCATATCTAGTGCTTCTCTCTTACCCTAGCTCTAGAGAAAGATGTAGGTTTCATTTTACATAGACTAAAAAGGTCATGAAGGAGGCCTCAGTATTCTACTCTAATAGTCACACTTTAGAAGCTATCTGTATTCTACTCTAATAGTCTGAAGATATCATGCTTATTCAAATCCAAAATCTAACTCCCATGGGGCGAACTGCCTCACATACAAGATTACGAAAGCATGGGGATAAGAAAGAATAAAATGGAACACATCTCTATAGATTGAGATTTTTCTTCTTTTAGAAAATCAATACTAACCCTCCCTTTTAGGGAGGGTCAGATAGGTGGTACTTAATATTAATATAATATATCAGGGTTTAGAACATGACCCTTTCTAAATAAAGGGTAATATCTTTTAGAACTCGACTACTTCATCTTATTTGGTATTCGGTGCTACTTAATATAAAAGGGTTTAGAACCCGACCCTTTATAAATAAAGGTTATGATCTTTTAGAACCTCACCCTATAAATAAAGGGTATGATCTTTTAGAACTCAACTTCTTACCCTTATTCGTTATTCGGTGCTACTTAATATATAAGGGTTTGGAACCTGGGATACATGAATTATCTTAATAATATGTCTAGATTATAAGGATTGAGGACCTCACCCATTCATTTGGGTCGGATATTTTAGAACCTTAACCCCTGAAACACAACGAACCTATGTCATTGGGTTTTCAACATCCATTCTCTATTTCAAATAGCTACGACAGGTATGATGTCCATATCCACTGAAGGAATTGAATAGAAACTGACCAGGGATTATCTCTTCTGGACTGGTCATTGGGGAAGATGAACTGAGTGGGTAGGTTCCCAATGGGGGTGAACATTATCCTCCTATATCGGTGTCGATATTATTAAAGTAGTCAGGTACTCTTCTATATAGTCCTTGCACCAGGTTCTTGGGCTCTATGATGTTGTGTGGACATGATGGACATCTTCTATGCATCAATGGTCGGCTTCATCAAGAGAGATATGTAGTTTGGTTCCAAAAGGTCTTCATTTTCATTGTAAAAGAGGTATAAATACCTTTTATTGTCATAAAGATGGAGGTGGTCGAAGGAAGAGAGAAATAAAGAAGAATCTCGGTATAACATATCATCCCACTATAGGTACCACTATAGGTATTGAACCACCTATAGTGGTGCCTATAGTGGTTCCTATAGACAATATAGAAGATTTCCTAGCTAGATTGCCTGAGGGATACATGAAGTATCCCTAATAATGACCAATCCCCACTTTTTTAGATGTAAATAGGGTGAAAAAATCAAGATCAGAGAAGTAGTACTCTACTCTAAAAGTCTCAGAACTACACTTCTATTCATTCATGCATGGTGTGCTCAGGTCAGTACTCTAATCTAATAGTGAGGTTGGGAAATCACTTTTTTGGAATTAGAACTTCCACCCACTCAAGTCGGTAAAAAATTGGTAGTAGATCAGCTTCCATGGGAATGGATGGAAGGTTGCAAGGACAAATGATGCTCAGAATCAGGACTATATAGTCAGAGTACCTGTCGGGGGCGATAGGGGTTTCTAGCAGTAGGGACAATTATTATTATAACATAGGTCTATACCTGACTAGTAGTAAATGGATAGAAGTGTGGTTGACTCGGGTGGAATAAGTGTCTCTTTTGAGGGGGAGGTAGTAGGGTCAAGTAGAGTAAAGCTATTTGGGAACATGTTTTCTAGATCGAATTCCAATACCACAACTGGTTTCATTCACCTATTGGAAAAAAATTCATCTATTTATGCCTAGTAATCTCAATACACTATATATATATTAGCATGGTTAGAGTATTAGGGTTGTGATGCATTCAGAAAGTATGGTTTCATCTATGAACATTGAGAAAGAATTTACTGTTAAAAAAGATAGACATGGTGTTCTACTTTCAAGAGGAATTCAGCCATGGGTTTTGCAATGGTGTAGACTATCTATCTAAATATTGATTCCAAGTATAAAATTGGTGTACGGGCATGGGGTGGTAGGAGGGTCACCGGATCAAATGACTTAGGCTCTTGGGCATTAGAGAAATCACTAGGTAGCTAGGCCTAGAAGGCCATATCAGTTGGTTATAATGGTCAGATCTCACTGAGAAGAAGTCACCATATCGTACTTAGGATTCATTAGTCCATATTCTACTCATCCAAAATAGTCTATTTTACTACCATGAAGACACTCAGTGAAATGAGGACATTAAATTATGGTATTCTAGCATATAAAGTGTGTATTAATACTCTACTCTAATAGGTGGAACTTGGGTTCTGGGGTTGGGCTTCCCCTGATACTCGCATCATGATACAGAGTGGTGGGAACAGACCAGATCAGAAATAGGTTGATGTTGTTGTTGGGGGTTTTTCCATCTCAAGGTTGGTCATGAAACTATTCATATGGTAAAACTAGAATCTGGTTTTGGGCTTCTAAACTCAAATCTTGAGATGGGACACATTGTGATGTGTGGATCACAGAAGGTAGAATGGGGACTACCTCAAAATGGATGCTCTACTACCTATATAATTCTGAGTACTCTTATATTTATATATATAGTTTCATCATCATTACTCTACACTAAACGTAATCTATAATTATTGGTGGGTTACTACTTTATAGGAAAAGTACTTATTTTATGCATCACTCTTGGACAAATACACTCGGAAATGGGTAGTTGATTTGTGTTCCATTTATAGCTCTGAGTGGGTGAAGTCAGTTCCTGACCCTTAGAAAGGTTCAAATCTACAGTACATGACACTATATTGTTTATCCCTATCATTTACTTACACTTCTATATTCCTATTGGCTTCAATTCCCTATCCCTATCAGTATTGGACTATTTCCTTATCCCTATCAATGGTGGTTGAGGTGGTGTTGGGGTGGGGGTATGCACCAGAAGGCACTTGAGGCACTGGAATGGCATCATACATTAGGTTTTCATGGTATATTGACATTGGAACAACATGGGGTTGGGTGGAAAGTGAGGATTGGCTGAGTGAAGAAGGTGATTTGACCTCGGTGGGTCTTTATCATCGTATGAGTTTTTTCAGGGTGATTGTAGTGCAAGATACTGATCTGATGCAACTCAAATTTTCTATTGGAGTACCATTTTCATTAGTATATCAAGTCGTATGATTACTACAGACTATATGAGATGAGTTATATGAGGTATTCATGGGGGATTGGATGAAGCGACCAAAAAGGGGTGTTAGGAATGGCCGTGAGTACATTCATGGGTACGCTTCCTATATAGCTTAGAGTATAGTACATAGGAAAGGTGTGGAAGGAAAAATGATACATGATGACAGGGAATGATCCGGTCAAACACTAGGTATACCACTACTGACCTACTATCTTGGAGTGTATGGGGTGACATGGATGGTTCAAGAAACCTCTCAGGCTAGTATGGTATTCTTGATTAACTGAGGCATTCCTATCATTTGGTGGATCCAATTCCATGTATAATGTCAGGAGATATCGGTGTTGGGGACAATATAGTTGGTAGTGTTTTTTACATTAATCCTAGTTGTAGGTGTTCCATAGTTGTTATTATAGGTCTTGTGGTGATCTTATACACCTTGTTCCTTTGGTGGCGTGATGTGCTACGTGAAGCGAAGGCAGGGATCATACCCCAGTAGTGAAAAATGAATTGAGATATGGCTCTTTTCTATTCAAAATATTGGGACTTATATTCATTATTTCTCTCTTCTGGGCATCATATCATTCTACTTTGGCACCAGAGATAGAGGTCAGATTGATCTGGCCACCCCAAGGCATCTTGCATTTCGATCCTCAGGAGCTTCCAATGCTGAATACCCAAATTCCCTCAACATCTAAAGCATCAAACACTTAGGGTCTTCATGATCCATAGAATAGTAGGTATGATCAATATATTTTATCTTTACTCATTACCATTTCACTGGATCTAGTTTCAACTGGGTTTCAAGGGTTGAAATCTAAACACAACTACGTCTCATTTTTAGATAGTATATATGGTTCAACATTTTCCTTAAAAACATGGTGTAATGGGTTTCATAAAATCATTGGTACACTATAAATGAGCATATATTGTTATTTCCAATCAATAGGTTAGTTCGATAGGTCACATCTCGTTGGATTTCAAATGGCAGCATGGTACTGGAATTTTGTAGATGTTGTTTGGGTCATCCCCTTTGTCTCAGTATATAGGTGGGGAGGACAGGGGTAATTGGAACTACTAAAATACACTGCTTTGACACTATAGTAGTAGAGTACTACCCATAGTTGGTTTTTATAATTGGATCATTTAGGTGATCTTCTCAAATACATTGGGTCAATAGAGATAATGGAAGTGGTGGTTATTGAAAACAAGGCCTATAAAATGGTTCTAGGACTCAAACTCTCAATTTTTCACTATTGGTTGGGATGAAAGAGATGTTAAAAGATCATTTCCCAACCTTGTTCCACCACATTTTTTTCTTGGGCTATTTAAAATTGTTCATGGTGATCTACCTCAAAGATTTTTTTTGGCTGATTCTACTTAGTGCATTTCCGTTGAATTGATTTGAGATGTGAATCAAATGTAATGTGGAAATGACAAATGGATAGGTGATTGAAGTGGATGGTTGCTATGACTCGTGACTTGGGATGGGGCCATATCCACTCACTCAATATATATAAGTATTAGCTAATTTAAAGAATCGTAACCACACACTCAAGTACAAAGGAACCTCATCTAATGCCTTTTGGTATAAATAAAATAGATAGTTGATTATCCTTCAGGTTCATTCCCCCACCTTCGGTTCAAGGATGTGACATGGGGGTTTCGAATAGTGACCAAATAGGGTTAAGTATCAGGTATAGAGGGCAGACATGTGATCAAGTACTCTAATATAATAGTCAGGTGACATGAGAAATTCTAGATACAGCAGACATGTTATCCAGTACTCTAATCTAACATTCATACGTTCGAGGTGGTACAATTAGACTTCCAACTATATTGCCTGCAAATCATTTTTTTCCCATTTTCAGAAGCCGGTTTAAGGGTACCGGTAACCCAAACCGGTTTAAGGAAAACTGGAAACCTCACAACACTTCCCGATATTACATCGCCATTCAAAATTCAAATTTCAAACCAAACAAATTCAGCACACACCACGTGTCCATCATCACGCGGGCCCATCATCACGCGTACAGTCTCGAGCTGCGCAGCCACCGATCAACGTCGCCATCATGCCACCGACAATCCATGTGCTCCACCTCGAGCCGCGAACCCGTAAGTGCGTCACACGCCTCGAGCCGCGCGACCACCTCGAAACGCGAAAACCACCTCGCCCCCAAACAAGCCACTGGTGAGGTTTTCCGGACCGGCCAAGTACCCAGCGCATCAGCCATATCCACATCACCGGATTGCCGGTGAGCATATCCGGCGCCCGTCGTCACATTTTCACCCCAGCACACCGCCAAGGAATCAACAAAACATCATACATAGAGATGCCTATGTGTTCCCATCATTCATTCCCATCACCGGATCGCCGGTGACCTACACCAGCATCCACCATCATCATCATCTCCACAGATGATTCAATACAACATCGAACAGAAAACTCAAAACAACATAAAAAAACCCAAGGAGATACGTCCAGAGTCGACGCTCCATCTCAACAGCACGTTCACCGAAAGGTTCACCATGACACAGCGGAAGAAAAACCAAAATAATGACCAGAAAATCCCGCCGCCACCAGACAAAACAATCGCATCAGACACACCGAAACCCTAACATGATCACCTGAGAAGATGTAGAACCCCACAACCACCAGCTCATGATCGCAACCCCCAAATGCGAAGAAACTCACCACAGGACAAAAACGAGCTGCAAGATCAGAATCACGAGCGCTCCGTAGAGTGTGCCGTCAACAACTGGTCTTACACCCACAGATCTGAGCCCACAACCGCAGAAGCCCAGAGAGTGTCTCCCCAGCCTGAGAGAAGATCACTAAGCCCTACAGCAGAGAACCACCACCAACCCATCGAGCATGAGAAGGAGTCGTCGCGCCATCCGCAGCGCTGGAGCTGGCGACGGCGAGAGGAAACCCTAGGATGGAAGGAGCCCTTTACAGGCTCATCAGCCTTCTTCCAAATATATTGAGAACCATGATTTTGAGTATATTTGAACCACTTATCTGACTTCCATTGCATCCCCAAATACACCAATTAGGGAATAGGATCGAGGGTACACTGAAGCCTCCTTCTCTCAACTCCAAAGGAGTGCCTCCAGCCTCATAACGATGGATGTTTACCATATCTCTTTCGACCATATCCACTCACACCTGGGGGTGATTCTGTACCACCCTTGGGAGTATATTGATCTTGATTACTGAGACTTTCCAATCTTGACATAGGTATCGTACTTATATATATTGTTAGTTACTCTCACTTGAGGGTTTTATATGGATACTTTTTCTCTTCAGGGTTGAAAGATTATTGGAATTTAATTAGTAGGTAGCTCAACCCTTCGTCATATCATCCACTAGGACCACTTTTACGACTTGAATATGGTGGTATGTATGTATAATATAAATAGTGGATATTTGTTTTCATTTCATCTAGTGCTAGGGTAACTCAACATAATATAGGTAGTCGAGTTAGGGGGTTCCGATCATGAGCTACTTCAAACAACTCAACCCAAAAACTAAGTTCCCCCAGTACCATTAGATGACCAATCATTATAATATATGTAGTGTAACCTATGATGACATGATCGATCACTATCATCTATCACACAAGAGTTCCTTGGAAGAAGAAATCATACACCTTCATTTCTCCTTTTGACAAATGGGGTTTCATTATAATATTGGTAGTAGGATCTATCCAGCCATTCAATAACTTCTAAATGGATCGACATGACACACATAAGGTGTTTAGGGGAGGGAATTTCAAATAGAACTATAATCTCCACCCACTTCCTCAAAATAACATGAGGTAGGGAAAATAGCACTTCATTATTCCAAGATTTCATTAGTTTTTTATCCCTATTAGTGAATGACTCTAGAACCTTTCTCACTCTAGAACCAGAGGGAGACTCACTGGTTGACTCCGACTCCAACTCATACTCAGTCTAATTTAGGTTGTAGATTTATAGGATAGCTTTCTCTAACTGAATTTTAATAACTTGGGTGACCTTCTATCTTGGGCAGCTTTCATGGATGAGCCATTATATTCTAATAGTTGAGGATATGAGTCTTTTTATTCCTTTCTAGTAGGATAAGTAGACTTGGTATAATATAGGTAGCAGTATAGATGAAGGGTTTGATGGACATTGACGATGTAAGATGAGTGTTAGGAAGTGGACCGGTTGTCCTACTACAATGAGGTTAGAGGGGTAGACTCATACACCATCACTAGGCATGATACTATAGCTTAAATCTTGGCTTTTGATTGATGCTGAAACTAAGAAAAGTAGCATGTGGGATGACTTAACATACAATGTGGTTCACTATCTTTCTTGACTAATTAATATCTAAGGGTTATAAAGAGTCATATCTATTGTACTTGAAACTATATATTGCACTTATTTCATTCCATTTAAGTGGGTATACAACACTACCTATATTACATAGAGATAGGTTTTGTTTTTATTTAAGAGAGTGAAAAGGCACAATATGGGAATTTCCTCTTTGATGGTATATGATGAATCAAGTTCGGCCCAGAATCCCCGAGTGTAGAGCATTGGGAAATAGGTCAGGTACACTATCTATGTTGTACTATTAGAGTAGAGTAATAGAGGTTGAAGGAACGAATCAGGAGAAATAGAGAGAGGGTGGTACTTATATATATTTTTTCATTGTCTTATAAACAAGTAAATAAGGTATTTTTTTCCAAAATACAAACATTTTGTGTTCCATTAAGAGAAAACTTTGATGAATTTACTCGAGAGTAGGAAATGACAGATATATGTCTTGTTAGTGATGGTCATGCTTCTAGAGAGTTATGGCGAAGTGCATTGACTTTGGTATGATGTCCATTGAGTTCCCTTCCTAGTGTGATTCTTTACTTATATTGGTTTATTAGAGTGAGTACTGACTTTGGGGGAGTATCCAAATTGGTATAATATAAGTAGTAGACTATCTTGGTATAATATAGGTAGTAGACTATCATGTTCTTGCTCGAGCAATAACTTTGTGCACTAGGCCTAGTGGAGTCCTATCTGGTAGATAAGACCATACCATCAGGATGGTTAGTGCTAGGTCCCTTCCTATATCTTGCATGTAGTAGGGTACTGAAGATCCTACTCAGATATGTTCATATCATATCCATAAGGAGACTTTGAGATAATAAATAGGTCACTGAGTATGTGATACTCTTCAAGAGTCTCCAGTTACCTTCATCTAGCTCCAAGATAGAATCCTTTAGAGATCTAGACATCAAAAATTGGAGGGAATTGGCGATGAAAAAAGAAAAAAGAGATGCAAGAATCAGTGACTCAATCGCAAAGTGGTGATGATATTTAGGGTAGGAACCTCATGTCACTTATGATGGTGAAATGAATCTATCCTACACATACATATGTTTTAATAGAATTTCCCATCCAAATAAGCTAGTATCCAGATAAGTACTTACTCATAAGATGAGAGCTTATGTTTTATTGTGTCACATTATGAGTACTCTTAAAATAGTGTGGATGAATCTATCAGTGGTTGAGAAGAAAGAAGAAAAATTGACTGATTTGAAAGTAGGATCAAGGGAGGAAATGAAAGGATGTGATATCGAATCTGACTTCCTATTATAGTGGACCTCCCAAAGACAATAAGAACTACAACTATAGGAAAGAAAGATTGACTAGTGTTTAGGATACAATACATGAATCATGTATCCTATCTACTCACTATGAGAGGATACTTCACGTATACCAGGTCCTCTTCTATATAATATATGTAGTACAAATTTCCCTCTTATAATCCATAGTAGTTACACAACTCATAATGATGGATACTACCTATATTATACTAACAAGACACTGATATAGACTAATAAGGATAAGGAATAGGGTGTGGAAATGGCAGTTGATCAGTTTCATACAATTCAATAGTATGTGATTACTGACGATTATTAAAAACAATGGAAACTCAACTCGGAACAAGTTTTCCACTCTATCTAATGTCCTCTATTCTGCTAGTAATGGTATGAGCATGGGGGTTCAAAAGTCACATCATGATCCAATTTAATACCACCATGATAGAAGGTCCAGCAGCTCAGCCCCTTATTTCTTTATCCCTCTCTGAGAGTGGATGGTTTTTTGGTTACACTGACCACCCCTGAGCATCACACCCTTCCAAAACTGGAACTTATATATTGAGGTACTAACTTCAAACCTCATTATAGAGATAATAACTTACCCTAGATAAACCCATACTATAAACAATCCCCCATGCACATATATACTTTCATGTACCTACTCTAACCTACTCTCCCCTAGGTCATAGGGTTTGTGTAGGAGGTCAAAGGAGTGGGGGAAGTTTCTACCTATATTATACTAAGATGATGAAACTCAAGTATACCCTCTATTCCTTATTAACATGTATAGCGACACCGTCCAACCCTCCAACTGCACATTTTGTGATACAGTTTGTAGTTCTGTATCATGTCACTATATAGAGTAATGTTCAGTAATTTCTTCTATATATTCCACTCTAATAGTCTATCATCCCCCCCCCTTATCGCCTAAAAATATCCACTATATAGAGTATTGTACTAATGGATCCATTAAACCTTGTTATCCTTATCCCTATTAGAATAGTATAGAGAGAGTAATAAACCTCTTGTTTTGATCTGGCCACCTTAAATGGTGTCCTCATGTGTGTTTCCTAGTCGTTTGCCTTCCACTTCCACTGATCTTGAATAGTCTTGAATGGAAGGTATACTTGACCTTGATACACTCATTAATATCGCCTCTGGCACCAACCAAAACATCATTTCTATATCATATAATGAGATATTGTTCAATCCATCCCATTTTCTAACTGTTATTGTAGTATCATGACTAGTGTAACCAACCCCAACTCTTAGTTCCTTATCCCTATCAGTTCGTACCTCATACCATACCGAGCAGCCTATCCCCAAGACTTGTAGTTGAGCCTATGACTCACCTTTCCTAGCCTATGGGGAATACAAGTTCACAGTCAAATAGTTATGAGGGAAATAATCAAGATATTTTAGAGTTGATCATAGATACTGGGCATTGTAGTGAGGCTCACACAACACTTGAGAAATACATCCAATGGGATACTTTATGTATCCTCAGTATAATAAAGGTAGTAGGTAATGGGATAAATCATGTATCCCTAGCTAGGAGATGACCAGGTCAGACATGGTAATGACCTGGTGAGTATTCCTATGATGGATTTCCTAGTCATTTACTGGGAAAAAAGAATCAACTATCCCAGGTCAACCCTAGGATATGTGAAGTATCCCAGACCAAGTCCTCTCTGAGATACATTAAGTATCCCAGTTTGTACCTAGTCCTTTACTAGGATACATTAAGTATCTTACAATCTAGATTATACAGATGGAGGACCTCTTATAATCTAGGGTATCCTACCATGTCTGACCAGACCTGGGAGGACCTAGAATACATGAAGTTTCTTACTATCTAGATTATACATAGGGAGGACCTAGAATATATGAAGTATCATTCTATCTAGGTTATACCGAGGGGGAAAATGGAATAAATGAATTATATTACTAACTATATTAAATAGATGGAGGACCCAGTACACCAGGAAACACTAGATTATAAGATATAAGGGAGGTACTGGGAGGACCAGGTGCTCACCGACCAAGGAGTGCCCCAGATATATAATTCAGGTATCCTAGTGAAGACCTAGGGGCCAATGAACTGATAGGTTGCTCGACCTATAAGAGTGTGGTATTAGTACTTATATATATTTATCTAAAATATTTGGCATCTTATGATGTTGATAGTTGATACTATTAGAGTAGAGTATTGAGGACACCTTTGGCTTGATGAATTTCATACCCGCTATATGGAAGATGGGTGAACGGTCACCTCTCACTTCGAGCACCAATAGAATTCATGTGACCCTAGCACCCGCTCCTGATTTGTTCCCCATCCAGTAGCTAAACATACCACCTAATAGTGCACACTTTCATGAAGTTCGTTTAATCTAGTGTATAATGTCTGGTCAAAGGGATGGACTATTAGAGTAGAGTACTTACTCACTTATGGATGACCAACCGAGTTCATGGGGTTTTCAAGGTGATGTGTCCCCATTGATGCATTTACAACCATTATAATACCACATGAATGGTACATGTTTCCTAATATAGTGCCACCTACAAGTTGAAATATAGATTGGATTTTTTTCAATGACTTTTGATGCTATTTTGATCCACTACGCCAACTCAACTGCAGCTACAGTCATGTTGATTCCTGCCTCACCACAGCATTTCACCACACCTATCCTGATCATGTTGTGATTGAGTGGATGTATGGTCTTTCAATTGAGTGAGGCCTTTAAGAAAAAGTACCCAGAGCTCACCCAATGGTGGAAAACCTAATTCCCCATGCTGACTAATGGTGAGACCTTTAAGACAATGGTTTAAGAACAACATATATATGTAATTCTGAATTGGATTAACCATAGTCAATACAAATAGAGTATAGTATGAAGTGGCATCTAGATTAGTACTCTAATCTAATAGTATCATAAAAAGGCCCAAACTACTACACAATTGATATTGGAGGATAAGGTGGTGGCTATGGAAATCGCATTGATCAACCCCCATTTCCACTTCAAGAGTTGGGGATCATGGTGGTCAGCTCATTAAGTGGACCCACCACCTATAGGTTCCACTAGTACTTATATATATTGAAGGTCTAATCGAACCATATGCTCCCATGTTCTAATAGATTATATCTACTAAGTAATCTTCCTCTCAGTACTCTACTCAAATAGTGGCGCACACTAGGCACCTTGTGAAGTTGGAAATTATATGGGTGTTTGACGAATTTTGGTCATGATGTAATGGTTAGAGACTAGTCAATATAAATATGTACCAATATTCTACGACAATCAATAGCCAATGGGATCAATCATGAATGGATTAGTCACTAGTAATATAATCTAATAGTCCTATCAACCACACCACACCTTGAAGGATCCACCTCCAAAAGGAGTATTTGTGGTACCCATTGTGTGATATTACTATTATTGGGATGATGAACCATATGATCCAAACAATATATATATGTATTGTGTATAAAGGTATATTCTGAAATAGATTGGATGGTCCTAGTAATTCAATGAACCCCCTTCTCTTCCAAAAAACCACACCATGATGCATCACAAGAATTCCAGAAATCACATTGCCTTCTTGCAGCAGTTGAGAATGGCCCTTGAACCCCTGCCACACCACTATAAAATACTATTAGTAGAAAATTTGGAACACAATTCAACAACCTTTCACATCATTCCGTATTTTCTACAACTAGTTTGGATTTGAAGAAGATTGTGAGCTCTGGTTAGTGAGTACCTGGACAAATCAATTCCAATGCCAAATGAACCATGTTTTTATATAGTATAAAATGTTAAATCTACAGTAAATGATACATGGAGATATTGGGGGATTCCAAATTCAGCACTATATCATCGTATCATCATATACCATAAATCTATAAATGAACCTCAATAATAATACTAGTGGGAGGCCCAGAGTTTGAAGGCCTCTATTTTTCATGTAAGGTATCTTTTTGGAGGTGATTTGGTTGACCATAGGGCTACTGGTACCCAACTACTAGAAGGTAAAAATACTCTAGCTATTCAAGAATAAAGGATCACTAATTCGGTTTTTTGACAGCAAAAAACTTTGAATGTGATTCCTCATTCGAATTGAATCAACACCTCAAGAACCATCAATGGGTTCAACCTCAATATAATATAGGCAGTAGTCATGAGAGTAGAGGACAGAACATCCAAGAGAGATGAGGTCTTCTTGTGGGGAGGAATATATAATCAAAGGTCTTGTTGGTTTGATGGGGGTTCATCGGTTTATCCCTTTCGATATGCATTAGTCGAGTCTCAGTACTCTACTCTAAAATTTTTCCCAAGGTTATCGCTACTCTTGTTGATGAACACCTCCACCTTGATACAGGTATTCTTCCATTTTAGATCTAATTCATGGGATTGTGGGTTTCTCGAGTGACCCAGTTTGCCCTCCAATTTATTATATTGATGTAGACAATCACCATAAGTCCACCTTTGAATGGGACAACATATTGAATTTCTTGAATGCTGGACATCTTTCATTGGGTATCATCCATTGGTGGATCTGGGGGATCCAACTCGAAGGGTATAACATGTGATCGACATCTATGATTTGTGCTAGTCCTGAGGGATTCCATCAAGGCCAAGGTGGTGTCTTTTCGCGCCATGCTGATTCCATCAGTACTCTAATCTAATAGTATCACTCCAGAAGCCAAACCGTACTATCCCGTGGGTGATCGATTTCTGTTTCATCTATAGCCAAAGAGCAATCAATCTCACCAATGAGTCCATTAAGGGACAGAGTGATTTCAATACACAAGAAATACAATGGGGTAATTTTTCTTGTAGTAACATACGGGTACTCAGCAAGTTAACATCTGATCCATCTGTGTAGTATGAGATCTGAAAACAACAACCAAAAATGTCCTTGGGCTATAGGGTGAAATATGGAACTACGTGTAGCCATGAGACAAAAAGTGAGCAAAAAATAGAGATAAACTCAAGTGAAATTGCATCCACACCACCATATGTGTAAGGGATACTATGTAGAAGGGAATAAAGTGGTAGGAAGTACCATTCAAGAACAATATGGGTTGGGTTCAGCATCAGATTAGTAGTGATAGAATTGTTGGGATGAAAAAAAGAAATGGGGTTCAAAACAAAGAACTAGCACGAGCCCAAGGGAACATGAAACCAATCCTATTAGATCCTTCACATAGAAATAGGGAAAATAAGCTACTTTATCCACCTCTTAATACAAATCCAATGTATTATTGGATAAAAATTGATGTAATGAGGCCAAATGAATCAAAGTAGATACTAATATTAAAATGGAAGAACACGAGGAAAATTATAAAAAATGTTAAGGTTGTATTATTAATGGATAACCCACCCAATATACAAGATAAGATGGTGTTTCCCACAACTAGTATGGTGCTCATGATGTTGTTTATGATAGTTTCTCCCTAAAAGCTCATCTTCCCCCAAGGATGAATATATCTCCGAAATGTTGTCCCAATCAATAAGTGTACTACCAGCACACCAAATCCCAGAACCCATTCCCATGGAATGATAAAACTAGCATGATATAGTCCATAAAAGAGTTGTAGGTGAATGACCAAGAGAAACATACTTGCCCCATTCGAATGCATATATCAGAGAAACCAGTCCCCAACAACATCTCTTATTAAGGTTTCCACATAGGAGAATGCAAGATCAACATTTGGTGTGTGATGCATCGATAATAAAACACCAGATACCAATTATAGTAATAAAAAAACCAGCTAAAGGACCAAGTCCCCAAGAATAGGATAGATTAATCAGGGTTGGATAAGCAATCAAGTGCTTATGGAGTGTTGAGATGACATGCTATTTCAGCATCGATAATTGTTGGTGCATCATTCAATAATTGACGTTTCTGCTCCACCAAAGATCTCAATTGTGATCTACTACTCCCACCCCCTTCCATATTCCTGAACACCCATGAAAACATCCAGGATGTGTAATAGTGTACCAAGGTTTTATATGTGTGAATAAGGTCCATTAATCATGGAGTTCAAAGTGTATATGTTGGAAATTCCCAAGACCATGCTAGTCTATTCCCTACATCCTACCCCTACTCTGAGCTTTCTTTCCACACTTACCTTGAATCATAGTACTTTTTCTTTAAAGTTCTCACTTAGATGACACATTCGACAATTCCACATGGCCGAAGCAGAACGGTTCATTTGAACCCCAAGATCCGCACTCGACCCATTTCCATCTCTATATCATAGATATCATGCCCATCACATCCCACTACTTGCTACTACAGTAAATGATTCCAAGAAAAACATTTCCAATGGTTGAAAACTAGAAGGATGATAATAGTTGAGACTATTGGAGTAGAGTACTAACACAGTGACTAGCTAGACACTGTTAGTGGAGTACTGAAGGAATTGAAGGTGGAAAACCATCCCCCATTGTTAAATAAGAGTAAAGACTATATACATGGCAATGCATATCCATGATCATAATACACCTTGAAAAACCTCCCATTCAATCATAATTATTTTCTAATTCCCCCACTCAATGACTCCACTATCTATATTATAATGAGCCACCACTAATAACATTGATTTGTGAATCACCATAGGGCGGCTTGGGAAGTCGACCAGAATTATTATAGTAGAGTAATGACTATAATAGTATATTACTGATCAGAATCATTGGATATTTAGAGCATTATTCAATGATTAAGATAGTAAAAACATGATCTAGTAAGATCTCTACCCTGAGTTCCATCCCAGTTAATGCTAGCACCAACAACAAAGTTCCTGGATCGCCAATAAAATAGAATCAATCTTGTAATATGAGCATTATCCATGAGAAACCACTTAAGATATTGACAGAAATAGACCCGACCATCAGATTGAAAAATAAATATATTCCTGGGCTCAATTATCTAAAAGGATGAGGGGTGAGCTCGATTAGTGTGAGTAATGGTGATAACATCATGGGCATGCCTTCGAGTAACTAGACACTTAAAAATTACAGCCCATATCTCTAAACACCCAATAGAAAGATTCCAATAAATATCGAAAATGATGGAAACCACATACAGAGTAGGTGACTAGTGACAGTGAAGAAAAATAGAGCTGGACCTAAGGCATTACAAAATAACAAGAATATAAAAGTGATAGAGATGCGAGGGGGAAACATTTTTTCACATTGATGCCCCTACCTACTATATTTTATTCAAATTTTGTGGGTATGAAATCATCAACTACCAATGAAAATTATTTCACTAGATTAGTTGCTAAGGTTCCCCCATTGGAGTGACTAAGAAAAGAACAAATATGGCTTCCAAAAGCGATAGAAAAAAACAGGGTTGGATTTGTGAATGAGAGATACATGTTTTCGAATCTCAAGGGGCTTGATGGGCGAATGGAAAATATCTTCAATAGGATGATATTGATCCATACTTGAACAATATCATCTTGGAAGGCTTCACTACTGACAATGCCACTTTTGATGTTCAAATCATCAATCAGGTGCTCAAGTAAAGGGATATTGTGGCTTTCATCATGGGCTGCTTCCAGAACATCTTGGGAACTCTTATTATCCATCAAGTCTCCCAGTTTTTCATGTATATCAGATGGAAGATCCATAGTCCATTCACTAGATGGGTGAATACTGGCAGAATGAACCTCAAAAATTCCAGCAAAAATTGATGATGATCATCATGAATCACTACATTAGATGCCTCTGTCTCATGACTCATCATACTACTAGTTTTGTTCCGAATGGTTTCATCATAGTAGAATAAGTTTCACTTGTTTAGAATTTATTCATCAAAAATTGGAAGTTGTGAACCATTTAAATTCTTTATGAATTGATCCAAAACCATGACAACTATTGGAAGATGAACATCCATGGGTGTCAATATGGTGAGTGAATGGGGAATCATGTTGTTCGAGCTATAGAGCACAAGGGGTGGAAGAGACCTGATGTTCATGCACCGATAGTCTACACATGAACTAATGTCGGATGGTTGTGTAGGTACGGTATGTCCATCATTGCACATGTGGCTCTCTCGCTCCTAACAACACAAGGTATCATCTCTATTACTATATATAAGAGTACCGTAGAGGAGTACTGACCTTTGGAATCATTCCTAGCAGATCCTGATTCGATCCCAGTACTAATATGGTGTACTCTTATATATAGTTATAGAGATGATACCAAGGCATAGGTCTACCTGGGTGCAAGAGTATCCTTGATAATCATGAAACCATATAGATATGATACCAAGATGATTTCGGAGTAGTGCGGTAGGTAGTTCACAATCATACACAATGATCCAGTGGTATCTCCAGATTTGTATGTACTTGCCTCTATGTTCCACACTACACTCACAAGTACCCATATCATGCTAAGTGTAGTAGCTATCCCCATGATAGTCCATCCTTTCATTCTATCCATCCGCCCATGACGTAGGTTGTATACAATAGTTGAAAAAATAAACCCTTCTGGTTGATATCATCATTCTGCCTCCCGAACCCCATTATTCTGAGTCGATTTGTTCAATTATGATCCCATGATTTCCTACGAATACCACCCATTAACACTGCTCTTCTCATCCAAAATGTTATGCCCACTTTGATAATCTCGGATATAGCCATGTGGTGATATAGACAACTCCCAACCCTTCCAAAGGTCGTGTAGATCTGGTTTTGAGGTTCTTTCATAGTGTCCAACTAGGATGATGACCTCTTAGTTCCTTCTCCTCAATACTCTAATCTAATAGTCACCATAGTTGACATGCCCTCCCAACCACCTCTGTTCCTCACCCCATTCCTAACATGCTAAACTATGTCTAAGTACTCTTCTAATAGTGTCAAGTACTCTAATATAATGTACTCTTATATATAGTTATAAAAGATTAACTAACCTTCTAGTAGTCATCGAGATGCCTGAAAGCGTGTAACCCCATTTCCATTCATTCCAAGCTCCAAGACCACACCTTCCCATGATGCATATGCTACCACCTATGGTTGGAGCACTTGCTCGCACCCCACTATCAGTATAACATAGGTAGTAGCTTAGCACCCCTTCTATGTTTCCCATCAGTCAATTCCTCTACTACCAGTTCAAGTTGGGGAAGGAACCAATCCTCTACTACCAATATTATAATGATTCTATTAGATTAGATTATTGAGGATCTGCTGATTGGGTGCACTCGTCGCTTGACTCGCACTCATAGGCGTACACTTGGCTTGATTCGAGTTATAAAAATATATATAAGTACCAATGACTATAACATTATATATAAGTATCATAGTTGGGGGTTGACTACATTCTCGGGTCTCCATCTCCATCGTAGACCCCTCTACCAGTTCTAACAGACATAAGTTAGTACCTCTTTTTTTATCCATGTGGTCATTTCATTGGTTTCAATTAGACATTGTGGTGTAGTGGTGTCACGGGATCCAAACACCATCCATTCAGTATAATATAACCAATAACTCTTCTATATGGTCTATAGGCCCCACTATAGGTACCAATATAGGCACCATTATAGGCACCATTTTTGGTGTCTATAGTGGTGGCTATAGTGGTACCTATAGTGGGCCGATTGAAAATATATATAAGTACCTGGTTCGTGAAATGCAAAAAAAAGTGAATTGGAAAATTTTTAGAGAAGAGTATGATGCCATTCCAGTACTACTAGTCCTAAGCTTTGATGAACCCCATTCAGAACTCTACTCTAATATTCTTCCATTTCAACTCAACTCCCACCACCTACCTTTCTCAAGCCTCGGGCCTACCCACCTCTACTACACCAAGGCCCAAAGACACCATCATCATAGCACAGTGGCTGACCTGCCATTCCATTGACACCACATACCGACTCATGCATTCCCCCATGGTTTCTCATTTCCTTGACTCCATCTCAGTGCAGTACCCATTTGGCCCCCCTTGTTTCCCCCTTCCCATAGGTCGGTGGTGATCATTCCTATTTCATAGTATACATGGATTTCCCAAGCCAATCAAATAGTTTCCCCCACCCTGGACTCACCAAAAAACCCTATATCAATTCAAATATGAACCCACACACTGTAGTAATTAAACCTATGACCTTCAGGTTTTGGAGACCCATGTTCTATCGATACTGAACTAAGAGAACCGGCGAGCAACCTCGTTGACACTGGCAGCTGGGTTTTTTCTCTGTGCACCAGTATCCACAATTCCCAAAAGGATTCAATAAATGGTATACCTATATTATAACTTCTACTACCTATATTATATTTTGGTTCTTCAACTGACCCAATCTTGATGGTCCTTGACCAAAATCGTCTGACAACCCCCTGACTTTATTGATATTTTGCATATAAATTCCACATATAAATTCCACCTTTCACCCCCACACACACCATTCAACCCCAATATGGATACTCTATTTTAATATTGGCTCAAAAATGGTATAATATATGTAGTATAGGTAGTTTTGGAATCACAAGTCCATTGGGGCGATACCATGTTCAAGGACTTGGAATTGACGTTTCTGACACTATTAAAAGTGTACTGATCAACCACCAAGACAAATGAACCCCCCCCCCCAACACCACATATATGAGTTGATGTGATATTCTAGCACTGTGGAAAAACATTCCCAACCTAGGTGAGCCCAACTTCCCATGGGTGGATTGGCATGGTTGTGGATGAGATGGAATTGGTTTCAAGGAGGTAGTCATTTGGGACCGGTGTCATTCCCAATTCGCTATTGGAATGGAATCATGGAAACCCAAATCCACTACAGCTGGATGACTGTTCAAACATTTATAAAAATAAAACAAATTACAAGAAAACCTCGTATCCCCTTGTGATGGTGTTGATTCCAGTTCTAAACTAGTGTTTTGTACCAGTGCTGACATTGTAGTAGTTGTATGGTCATTCTTCAAAATCGTATAATCGATATTGAATGTTCCCCATGCACTCCCTCTTATAATCTAGAGCATCCTTGAGAAAAAATTCCTCCCATGTCTGGGAGGACTTGGGATACATGAATTATCCCAAACCATGGAGGACCTGGACATTCACAGTGAACGCATGATCCCCCTAGGTGTTTCCGACTCCATACATTCAGTGTTAATATTCTTACAACTTATCATCCTAACCCTTTCTAAATAAATGGTCAGATATTTTTGAACCTAACTCTTAGAACCCTTATATATAAGTAGAATATAATTATATATAAGGATTTATAACCTTACCCAAAGGGTATGATCTTTTAGAACATTGAAACCCTCACAGGTTGTCTCTTTGTGTTGACTCCTTATGTGAGGATTTTTAGGTCCAATAACCATCAAGTGTTTTGTACCCATCACCATCAACCACATTCATCACAGCCTATCAATACTCTACCCTAATGGTATTTTACCTCCAAACTATTAGTATAGAGTACTAAATCACCACCTTCGTATTCCCTCCACATTGAGCATGGTGTTTCAGAGAACATGAAAAAACCATCTCATACTTTTTCAATCGTTTCACTTCCTTGTGAATTAACTAGGTCATCATGTTTTTATAATATAGATTGTGGACATCGATTAGTGTTGGCCGTGTTATTAGGGTAGGGTACTCACTATTAGGAGAGTTCAGAGAGCAGCAACCTTGAACTGGTCCTTGATTGGTATAATATAGGTAGTAGAGGTCATATCATTATAGTCAGTATAATATAGATATTAGAGGTGTTAGTGATCCTTTAACTGAGAAAGAAGAACCCATACTTTATTATAAGATCATTAACTACATCATTGTACTAATAGATAGAGCTATATAGTTGCTAAGTACTATACTCTATATAGTTTGATAGCTTCTGCCAGTGGGTCGCAAAACTGACTAGTTGAAAGAAGAAGACCTTGCCTACTATATTATATCTAGCTACTCAATCAATGAATCGATTTCATATAATAAATGATATGTTTCCTTATTTACCTCAAGTGTGAACCTCGTGAGACCATCTGAATTGAAAGGCCAACTATCTCTGAGGTAGTGTGTGATTGCTATCTCATATTGTGTTATTCAATCAACAAATATTCAATCAAAGAAACCATTGACTGGTGAATATAGTACCATTAGTTTTTTTTCAAGAGCCTATGGATGATTTAGTGGTTTTTTCATAACTTCTATAAGTCGTACACCCTGATTGGGAATAGCTGGAGTCTCTTCATTGAGGTCTGATCCAAATTGAGCAAGGGATGCCAATTATTGACATTGTGAGAATTCTAGTTTTAAATCTCCACATACTAGTTTCATAACATTCACTTGAGCAACTAAGCCAACTTGACTGACCGATAAGCCAACATTGATTGTTGCGTACATACCTCGATAAAAGTGCTCTGTGTCCGGACAGATTTTTCCATCACTAATTGGGATCACATTGGTGGTAATATAGGCTGATACGTCTCCTGCTTGTGTTTCTATAATGGGAAGGGTGGTCAAGATAACTACACTAAAAGTTTCCAATAATTTAGATACTTGTTCTAATAGATGATATTGTAATTTGAAAACATCACCTGGGAATACCTCATGGACTAGTGGTTGGTGTAACAATAATTCCATTTGATGATACGCCACTACCTATTTTGAGAGATCATATTATACAATCACAACATGCATTCCATGATCGTGTAAATATTCCCCCATTTCATAACCAAAATATGGTCCAAGAAATTAAAGTGGATCAATTTCTAAAGTATTAGAAGACACCAGAATGGAATACCACATACTGGAAGCATTCTAGTGTAATTGAATGAATTGTTCCACCATTGATCATTTTTTTCCTATAGCTACATTGACATAATAGATATTTTCCTGTTCCTGAGTGGTGGTGTTCAACTGATTTTTTTAAAATCATTGTATCAAACCCAAGGATGGGTTTTCCCATTTGTCAGTCCCCAATGATGATTTCTCATTGCCCGCGTCTAATAGGCATCAGGCTATCCACCACTCTGAGACCAGTCTTCATTAGCTTATGAATCAGTTGACATTCGATAATTCCCAAACCTATAATTTAAATATTTCTGGTCTCGAATTCTCAGTCCGTGGTTGGGCTATTGTCAATTGGAACACCCAAAGCATTGACAACATAACCCATCTGGCACATCCATGATCAAACCAGTGCATATGATCCGATATGCTTTTTTAATGGTTGTATCCAACCCCAACACCACTATACAAACAAGATCGAGGTCCAAATTCAACATTATGCCTTTCAAGCCACTAGAAAACTGGATCATTTCAGCCCATTTCAACTGATGTGACCCAAATACATGTGCACTGTCATTCCCATATCCCATGACTAGCCCATTTGTTTCCACCATTTGGGTGCTCATTGTGTCTAATAGGTGCATTCGACTCTCTAATGAGCTTTTCAGTTCAGCATAATGGGTTGGTTTGAGGCTCCACATGTTCCATCTGAGGGGTCAAGGCCAGATGTGTGATTCGAGTCAACGGATAATGAATATCACGCATGGTCGGGAATGACTCAAATCAAGAATGAAGTGTCCAAAATTTGGAAACTGATAGGGATAAACTATTTAGGGTCAAGTAGCGTAGATCTGGCCCTTTATAAAGGGATATAAACAAAGTGTGACTAGTGTATCCAAACATGTTCCGCACAATATAGAGTAGTGTACTTGTCAGGTATACATAATAAATTGAGTAGCATGACCATGTAAACCATTCCCACCGTTCTTCCAGTGGTTAATATCTTATCGCAACCTTGTCAATGTGAGTATCCTTTGAAACTAGAGGCCTAGATTCTTGTTAAGATAGACAGTGTGGTGGCATGGTTAGCTGGAATAGTGATGGTGGTTGACCATAAAGGTACTGGTACAAATAAGGGAGGAAACGTCTGTCTCATGGCCATTCTTGTGTCTTACCACACTACAACCATTCAGGTCTATGGCCATCGTGAGCAAATACTTACTCTATATAGTCACATTGAATTAATTTGTCCTTCTTACCATCTTGAACAAGTACTCTACTCTATATAGTTAAGAAAAGGCCTGGGCTCTAACGATGCATATATTTAAGTAAGAAAACCAACATGAGATATTACCTATACAATAAGTAAGGATATTTACTTAAATGATTCAAGTAGGAAGGTGGTTTGTAAAAAGGATATATATATTAGTATATTCAAAATCATAAAGATGAAATCTAATGAATACACTAAAGCTTTGTTATCAGGTATTTACATTTGAGTCTATCATGTAGTTTTTCTAAATAAAGAAGTACATATTAGCTATGATGTTTGGGATTTAATTAAAGCCAACATTTGTGTTGTGGCATAGGTGAACCAATATAAGGTCAGACTATGGGTGCTAGGAATAATTTTTATCTCGATCATATAATAGTACTCAAACTAATGAGTAAGGAATGTCAGTCTTCCACAGTAGCCAATATGGAAACAGTTTTAATAGTTTATGTTCATGTGCCTTATGCAGTGGGTTTCATTGTGGTTATCCATAATGAAACCAATATTGATAATTGAATTGAAAAATATTTTAGTGAAGATATCATAGATTTCATAACTGAATTTGATAAAATGTGTAATTGAATGTTGTACAACATTATAGATCACTTAGAATTGGTTACTGCTGAAAATATGATTTGAATGGTTTACTTCCATAACTTATCAAAATTTGAGAGTCAATATATATAAGTAACATTAATTAAATATTATGATTCTCATGGGGACCATCAAACATCTTATGAGGAACTATAGCATTTACAAGTTTTAAGAATATCAAGAAAAGGAATAGGTGTTTCATCAAAGAGATTCATACAATCTCTGTATAGGTTTGTTCCTAAAGAGTGAGGCAAGTCAGTGTTTTAGGAAGGATGAGGAGTATGACATTAATGGTTCTCCCTATCATGAAATTTCAAGTCAATATTCTCAATTAAGTAAAAAATACGGATTGTAGAACTTGAGTTTCAACATGATGAGCTAGTCAAGAAAGAACGATTGGGTTCCTGGAGCTCGATTTTCTGGCTTCAGTTGATAGTAAGATCATTGTTCTACGAGCTGGTTTTTCTGTTGAGGATGAATCAATGCTCGACTGCAGCATGAAATTTTCTGGGAAGACCTTGTGGCTCAGACTGTTTTGAAGGGGGGTGGGTAAGATGGAAATATCCTTTCAGCGGGCTCATGTTAAATGTGGATGGGTCCTGAATGCATTGCACGATGAGAGGAAGTTGGGTTTTATGTGACTTAGGAGGCTCAGTTTACCTAGCCTTTAGTGTCACCTTTAGTATGGGTAATTCGATGGGGGTGGAGGCTCGGGCCCTCCTTACAGGTTTGTGGGTATGCAGGAGCAGTGGATTTCAGGTGTCGAAGGTTGAGTTGAACTCGGAAGTCTTGGTTAAATATTTTTGTGGGTGGTTGGACAGGCCTTAAGAGCTAGCTTATATCATGATTAGGTGTACCTTGGAGACCAACCAAGGACATCTCATTCACCATAGTTGGAGGGAGGGAAATTTTGTGGCAGATGCACTAGCAAAGATTGGAAATCCAAGGGACGAGGTCGTTATTTATAGAAGCTTGGGCACTCTTCCACCTAAGTGTCGATCTTTTTTGATGAGGGATGCCTTAGGGTTGCATTAATTTCAGCCTCCTTGAGTGTCTCGGTTGTACATGTTTTTGGCCTTGGCCATTTATCATTTATATAAAAAGCAATTTACAGTCAGCTAGTCAAGAAGGAGGAATTAAATACAGGGATTTTCTACTATGCCTATCATGGCTACTAAATCGACAGCTGCATTTTCTAGTAAGGGATATGGGTTTCTAACTGAAATGGGATATTTATATAGAATGTCTATAGAGACTGGAAGGGATGTCGTGTACTATAGAACATGATCTGCACCTGTCCAAGTCAAGATCCAAAGCTATAACCTATAAGGGTCCCATTACTTTTCTGTATCCAGTTCAAGTTCGATAAACAGGTGGAAAGAAATAGTCTAAAGAGGAAAAGGTTTCTTTGGTTTATTGCATGAAAAAAAGAGGAATCATAGACAATAGAAACAATTTAATCAGTTGTAACAATATAGGTCTAGATATAGCTAGTGGTAGACCTTGTGGAAAATCTATAAGTAAAAAAATTCAATGGAAGATCTTGTTCCTGAATACAGGAGCTGGTTACCCCACAACATAAAAGTAAGAATCACTAATTGATGTTGATCCAGAACCACCAATAGAGAAAGTTGTAGGAAGGATGGTAGTAGTAGTTCTAGATGTAGCTGACTAAGTTCCAGCAACAGATTCAGTGGCAAGGTCTCTAGGCGCAGATCTATATTTAGTCCATGTTTGAGGGCTTTCATTAAAGACAGAAGGAAAGGTGGAGGTAGTGGATTCACCCATTGATTCAGAACCAATGATATTTGGTTTCATACCACGTTTACTAAAATTTATTTGGAGCTCAAAATCTTATTCTTGGCTTCCGATTCAATTTGATTATCATAGATCACAGTAGAACCTACTATGAAGAAAGAGTTTTGGGTTCCATTTCTAGTTGCAGTTTGAGAATCGATGCTAGTGGATCTCACAGAGGTAAAGGTTTGATCAATGATGGTAGTAGATGGAGCATATTTTTTAGCTAGAGCATAGGCAGCGACAATCTCTAGTGAACAACTTTCCTACTTTATTCTTTTTTTTCATTCCATTCATTCCCCTTTGAGTATTCCTATACAGGAGGAAAATCCCAAGAAACCAATCAGTTCATAGACCCTCAAAATAATACCAAATCTTTTCAGATTTATATCCTTCTAGTTTATCTTTCAATTTAGTACCAGGACCTTGGTGTCAAAGAAGCTATAAACCCAACAAAAACAGGTACCATAGAACCAACGATTATATGCGAGCCAATCCTAAACCCACGACCTCAAGAAGGTACTGTTCCATATAGTCTCTAGGGTGTTTTCTTATGTTTGTCTCGGTTCCTTATCCCTATCTATTTGTGTATCGACTTTAACTCCTCTGAGCGCTTCTCTTCACATAGGAGATAGATGATATGAGTCTGGAGAGAGCCATATCTCAATCCATTTTGTACTACTAGGGTATGCTATCCTACCTTCGCTTCATATAGCACATCGCACCCCCAAACAAACAAGGTGTATAGGATCACCACTAGTCCCATGATACCCACTATGGAATACCCATGACATGGATTCATGTACAAAACACCACCAACTGTACTGGGACACTATGTCGATAGCTCCCAACATTGGCCATGGACTTGGATTCACCAAATGATAGGAATTTCGAAGTGAATCATGCTTTCCATACCTATCCGAGAGGTTCAATGAACCATCGATGATGTCCTAAACACCAAGATAATATGTTAGTAGTGGTATACGTAGTGTTTGATCATATCATTCTCCATCACCATCTTTTGGGTTTCCTTCCACACCTACCCTTAGTACTCCTCTCAAAACAATATGGGAAGAGTACCTATGAATGTACTTGTGATCATTCCTTAACACCCCCGGTTGGTCGCTTCATCCAATACCCCATGAATACCTCATCTATCTCATCATATATAGTCTATATTCAAAATATGGCTTGATATTATATTGGAAATGGTACTCCAATAGCCTAGTTGAGTTGCGGCACCTCAGTATCTTGCTCTATCATCGCCCCGAAAAACCTCACACGATGATAGAGAACCACCGAGGTCAAACCACCTTCTCCACTCGGCCAATACTCGTGTTCCAGCCTTACCCATTTTGTTCCATTGTCAGTATACCTCGACAACCTGATGTACGATGCTAGTTCGGTGCCACAAGTGCCTTCTACTGCATACCCCCACCACAACACCACCTCAACCACCACTGATAGGGATAAGAAACTGGTCTAATAATGATAGGGATAAGGAACCGAAGCTGGTAGGAATAGAGAAGTATAATTAATTGATAGAAATATAATATACAGGGTCATTTACCATATATCTGACCCATTCTAAAAGGTCTAGAACTGTCTTCTCCCACTCAGATCTACAAATGGAATGCAAAGGGAGTACCCAATTCTGAGTGTATTTGTCCAAGAGTGTCGCATCAAATGGGTACTTTTACTATATAATAGTGACATTCAAATGTTTCAAGATTACTTTTATAGTAGAGTACTGATAATGAGTATATATATAAATAAAATAGTATTCATTATATTATAGTTAGTAGAGATTTCATTTTGAGGTAGTCCTCGTTCAACCTTGTGTGTGTCGCAGATCGCAATGTGTCAGGTCTCAATATTGGAGTCTAGAAGACCCATACCAGATTCTAGTAGCCCGTATGAATAGCTTCACAACCACCCTAGATATGTATAAACCCCCAACACCAACATCAACCTCTGGCTAATCAGATCTCTTCCCACCACTCTGTATCGTGATGCCAGTATTAGTGGATGCCCATCCATGGAATCCAAGGTCCACCTATTAGAGTAGAGTATTGAGACACACGTTATATGCTAGAATACCTCCATATAATGTTCTCCTTTCACCAAGTTTCCACGTGGTAGAAAAACATACTGTTCGGGCTAAGTAGAACATGGACGAACGAAACCTTTGTAAAACATGGCGGCCCCCTCTTAGTGAGATCTGACCTCAATAGCTAACTGATATGGCCTTCCACGTTTAGCTTCCAAGTGATTTCTACGATTAACTAGAGCCCAAGTCATTTGATCTAGTGACCCCAGTACATCCCATGACTGTACACTAATTAAATACATGGCATCGATATTTAGATAGATTTTCTACACTAAAATCTTGAAAGCAGAACACCATGTCTATCTCTTTTAATAGTGAGGTCTTTACCAGTGTTCATAGGAGAAACTGTACATCCTGAATTCATCTCAACCCCCAACACAATGGACCTATGTTATTTGTTTTTCAATGACCATGCTCTATTCCATATAGCTATGATGGGTACGATGGCCATATCCACTGGCAGAATCGAATGACACCAGACATGGGTTGTTCACTTCCAGACTAGTCACTGTGGAAGATGCACTGAGTGGGTGGGTTCCCAATGGTGGTGGAAGGTATCCTCCTATATCAGTTTTTATACTATTAGAGTAGATTTGGGTACATTTCCTATATAGTTTCCAGTATAATGTTTGATTAGATAAATAAAGTTCAGAGGTAAATTGACTTCTTTCCATCCATCAATGAACTTGGTCCCACTGATTGGGATGAAAATATAATCAATCCTATCATTAAAATCTACTTCAAACCTAAATTGAATGTCTAACAATAAGTTGGTGTAGTATTAGAGGTTTATTAAGGATGGTTATGAGACTTCGATTTATAATCTCTTAGTTCTTTAAGTATTTCCTGCTATGAGTGAATACTTGAAATGAAACAGATTCTCTTGAGATTTTTTCTTGAAACAAGGACTATAACTACTTAATAAAGGAAAAAAATTTAGTCACCCTTCAAGAAAGTATTACCTATTGATTAAATTTCAAGACTTAAAATTTGAGGTTGAGCACAGGGGGTAGGGTGTCAATATTATTTTGGTTGAAAATCAAGATCTTGAAACATGGTGATACCCTTATTAGTTCCTCAATTTTCAGTTATTACATTTATAGAATGTAACAAGGAGGTGGTTCTCTAAACAATGTGACATAATTCTGGAAAAAAAGGTATATTCACCAATTGATAACAGTCTATAACATATTAGATAATTCACCTTTGTAACGTTGAACATAGTTTCAATTAAAATATGAAATACAGTCTAAAACATATTGTATAATGCACCTCTGTAATGTTTCTTTAGTGTTGTAAATATGAAATACAGTCTATCACATATTGGATAATGAACCTCTATAACTCTTCTGTAACATTTAACATAGGTTTAATTCAAATCTAAAATAATGGTAAGTATAAAAAAACATGCATATTCTATTTGGTACACCACAAAAATACATCATGATATCCTAAATCATATATTCATAAAATTTTATATTGATGTGGCAATAATAAAATGATAAAACTAGTTCACATAATAGTAATTCACCTTATGATAACACTATATAACATAATATTACTCCATTATGTTATAAATTAATGTATTTAATGATAAAACTGTTGAACATAATGAAAATGAACCAAATGATAACCCCATATAAAATATATTTTCAATGAAAAAATATATTACATACTCTTATAAATAAAAACCATGCTTAGCACATTTCCTACATTAAAAACCATAATAATTGAAAAAATAATTAAAAATTTACACCAATTAAACATTTTTTATAGAAATTAAAACTGTTTTTCATTCCCCTAAATTTTTAAAATAGGTTCATTAAATTATTATGGAATTAAAATATGCATAATGACACATATGTTTAATGAATAATCTGTTTTATTCCCCTCAACATTTAATTAAAAATAATTTTCATTTAACATATGTTAAAAGTACCATATGTGGGTCTTTAAAAAATTACACAAATTACACATCTTTGTTTTTCCCCAAAATGGGTAAAAATGAGCATCAAATGGGTTAATGAAAAGTGGTTTAATAACACATATGTTTAATTAAAAATATGTTTTATTCACCTAATGGTTTAATTAAACAAAATTTTAATTTAACCTATGTTCAACATTATGGAGGGGCATTATCCAATATGTTATATACTATAATCAATTGGTGAATATATGATGGAGGATGTCATGATACAATTCATGGGTGCTCCAAAAATAATATGTATATAATAGAGACTTATTATTTTTTGGTACACCCTTATATCATAATATCCTCCATCGTATATTCACCAATTGATAATAGTATATAACATGTTGGGTAACACACCTCCATAACATTGAAAATAGGTTCAATATGAAATACAGTCTATAACCTATTCGATAATGAAACTCCATAATGATGAACATAGGATTAATTACAATATGAAATACAATCTATATCATATTTGATAATCCACCTCTGTAATATTTTTGTAATGCTGAAAATATGAAATATAGTCTATAACATATTGGATAATTCAACTCTATAACTTTTAACATAGTTTCAATTCCAATATGAAATAATGATAAGTATAAAAAAAAACATATTCTTTTTGGAACACCACAAAAATACATCATGATATCCTTAATCGTATATTCATCAAAAATTATATTGATGTGTCAATCATAAAATTATAACACTAGTTCATATAATAGTAATTCACCTTACGATAACACTATATAAACTGATATTACTCCATTATGTTATATATTAAAGGATTTAATGATAAAAATATTGCACATAATGAAAATGAACCCAATTATAATGCCATATAACCTTCATTTTCATTGAAAAAATATGTTACATAGTGTTATAAATAAAAATCATGATTGACACATGTAATTCATTGAAAACCATAATAATTGACAAAATAATTAAAAAAATTCACAAATTACACATTTTTTAGACAAATTGCACATATTTTTTATTCCCCTTGATTTTTAAATTAGGTGAATTAAATTATTTTGAAATTAAAATATGTTTAATGAAACAGATGTTTAATGAACGATCTGTTTTATTCCCCTCAATGTTTTATTAAACGTGATTTTCATTTAACCTATGTTGAAAGTTCCATATGTGGGTCTTTGAAAATTTTGGGAAATTAAACATGTTTTTTCCAAAAAAAATGGGTAAAATGAGCATAAAATGGTTAAAAAAGTTTTAATGAAACATATGTTTAATGAAAGATCGATGGTACCTTCTGTTCAGTAGATCATGATGATCCTAAGTGATTGATGCTTCATATGTTTGGGTAATCAAGGTATTCATCATTGGAATCTCTTAAGGATCGAAATGAAAGATTCCTTGGAGTGCCCAGATGAATCCAACCTCTATTGTTGGTGCCAAATAATAATTATAAGATTCCCAAAAGAGAGAAAGAAGGAAAAAAACCTCCGAGATTATGAATTGAAAAGAGCCATATCTCTGCCCATTTTGTAATACTGGGGTATGCTACCCTACCTTATCTTTACATAGCATATTGCACCACCAATGGAACATTGTGTATAGGATCACCACTAGCCCCATCATACAAATTGTGGAACACCCACAACATGGGATCATGTACAAAACACCACCAACTATACTGGCCCCAACACCAATAACTCCCGAAATTGGCCATGGACTTGGCTCCACCAAATGATAAGAATTTCCTCGGTAAATGAACCATGCCTTACTAGACCAATAGGTTTCATGAACCATCCATGCCACTCCATCCACTCCAAGATAGTATGCCAGTAGTGGTATACGTAGTATTCGACCTGATCATGCCCCATCACCAGCTTTTGGTGTGCCTTCCATACCTTCCCTAAGTAATATACTCTAAAATATATAGGAAGAGTACCCATGAGTGTACTCACGTCCATTCATTAACACTCCCTATTGGATTATTCATCCCATCCCCCATTAATACCTCATCTCTCTCATTAAACATATTCTATATTCATCATAAAACTTGATATACTACTGGAAATGGTACTCCAATATAAGAGATGAGTTGCAGAACCTTGGAATCTTGCTCTGCCATCGCCCTGAAAAACCTCATATGATGATAGGGAACTGCCGAGGTTGAACCACCATCTCTACTCATATAATCCTTTCTCTCAACCCACCCCATGTTGTTTCAATGTCAATATACCATGAAAACATGATTTATGATGCTTGTACAATGCCTCAAGTACCTTCCACTACATACCCCCACCACAACACCACCATAACCACCATTGATAGGGATAAGGAACTGGTCCAATGCGGATAGGGATAAGGAACTAAAACTGGTAGGACAATAGAAGTGGTAGTAACTGATAGGTATAAACTATATATGTTCAAGTACCATAGATCTAACCCTTTATAAAGGTCAGTAATTGACTTCGCACGCTCAGAGCTGTAAATGGAACGCAAAGAGGGTACCCATTTCCGAGTGTATTTTACCAAGAGTGCTACATATAATAAGTAATTTTACTATATAGTAGTGACCCGCCAATGTTTCAAGAGTACTTTTAGAGTAGAGTAATGATTATGAAACTATATATATAAATATAAGAGTTATTGATATAATATAGGTAGTAGAGCATCCTTTTTGAGGTAGTCCTCATTCAACCTTGTGTCAGCCACGCATTGTAATGTGTCATGTCTCATGATTGGAGCTCAGTAACCACATTCTAGATTCATGTATTCACATATAAATATCTTCATGACCACCCCTGAGATGGCCAAACCCCCAACACCAACATCAACCTCCGGTTGATCTGATCTCTTCCCACCGCTCTGTATCGTGATGCCAGTATCAATCGATTCCCAACACCAGAACCCAAGGTCCACCTATTAGATTAGAGTACTGAGACACACTTCTTTAGATAGAATACCTACATTTAAAGTTTTCCTTTCCCCAAGTGTCTGCATGGTAGTATAATAGACTATTCTGGCTGAGAAGAAGATGGACTAACAAAACCTACATACGACATGGCGACCCCTTCTCAGTGTGATCGGACCTCGATAACCAACTGATATGGCCTTCCACACCTTGATCCCAGTGATTTATCTGATTCCCAAGAGCAAGTGTAGTTTGATCCAGTGACCCTAGTACCATCCCATACCTATACACCAATTGGATACTTGGAATCAATATTTTCATAGATAGTCTACACTAATGAAAAACCCATGGCTGAATTCTTCTTGAATGCGGAACACCATGTCTATATTTTTTAACATTACAGTCATTCCTGGTGTTCGTAGGTGAAACTGTAATTTCTGAATGTAGCTCAACCTCCAAACTATAAATAGGCTTATATATATAATGTGTGTCAAGAGTTCTAGACATAACCAGATGAAATTTTTCCAATAGGTGAATGCATCCAGTTTCATCATTGGAGTTCGATATAGAAAACATGTGCCCAACTCACTTCCCTACAGTTGTTCCAACCAAACCACCCTCAAATGAGACACCTATTCCACCTGAGTACACTTCAATTCCATCTGTTTACTACTAATATGATATATACCTATATTATAATAATACTCATCCCAACTTCCAGAAACACCAATCTCCCTCGATAGGTACCCGGTCTACATAGTCCTGATTCTAAGCATCGTTTATACCTACAACCTTCCATCCATTCCCATGGAAGGTGCTCTACTACCTATATTATACCGAATCGAGTGGGTGGGAGTTCCAATTCCAAATAAGTTATTTCCCAACCTCACTATTAGAGAAGAGTACTAACTAGAGCACACCACCCCCAAATGAATTGATGAGTAGTTCTGAGACTATTAAAGTAGAGTACTACTTCTCTAATCTTGATTTTTTCACCCTCTTGACCCCTACCGGAGTGGGACCTAGTTATCCTTAGGGATAATTCATGTATCCCTTGGGTAATCTAGCTGGGAACTCTTCCATATGGTCTATAGGAACCGCTATAGGTACCACTATAGGCGGTTCAATACCTATAGTGGTACCTATAATGGTATGACTATATTATACTAAGATTATTCTTTATCTCTATATTTCGTCGACCAACAACATCTCTATGAAAATAAAAAGTATTTCTCCCTCTTTTATAATGAAAATAATGATCTTTTTAAACCCAACCATAGCTCTCTCTTAATGAAGCCATCCATTGATGCATATCAGATGTCCATCATCTCCACACCACAATAAGGATCCCAAGAACCCGACACAAGGAATATATAGAAGATTACATGACTACCCTGATAGTATCGACACTGATATAGAAGGATACCATCCACCCCATTGGGAACCAACCCAATTAGTGAATCTTCCCTAGTAACCAGTTCGGAAGAGAACAACCCATGTCAAGTGCCATTCAATTTCTCCAGTGGATATGGCCATCATACCCACTATAGCTATTTAGAATAGAGCATGGATTTTTCGAACCCAATCACATAGGTTCATTGTGTTTGGGGGATTAAGGTTCAAAAATATCTAACCCGAAAGAAAGGATGAGGTACTATATCCATATAATCTAGATAGATTATTAATATACTTCATGTATCCTAGGTTATAAAACCTTATATATTAAGTAGCACTGAATACCAAATAAGGTTAAGTAACTAAGCTATAAAAGATATTACCCTTTCTTTATAGGGTAACGCTCTAAAATATCTTACCCTTTCTTTAGAAAGGGTCAATTTCTAAACCCTTATATATTATTTAGCACCGAATACAAAATAGAATGGTGTAGCTGATCTCTAAAAGATATTACCCTTTCTTCAGAAAGGCTTAGGTTCTAAACCCTTATATATTATATTAATATTAAGTAGCACCTATCTGACACTCCCTAAATGGGAGGGTCATGATTGATTTTATCCCAAAATAAATAGGGTTAATCTATTGAGATGTGTGTCATTTTATTCTTTCTTATCCCCATGCTTTTTTAGTCCTATATGGGAGGCAATTCACCCCGTAGAAGTTAGTTTTTGGATTTGAATAAGCATTATCTCTTAAGACTATTAGAGTAGAGTACTGATACTTCTTGAAGTGAGACTATTAGAGTATAATACTGTGGTCTCTTTAATTACCTCATTAGTTTATGTATAATTAATCCTGCTTCTTTCTCTTGAATTAGGGTAAAATAGATACACCAGATATAATAAGATGTCTTATGACTAACCTCTTCTAGAGCTCTTTACCGATGGGGGAACATTCTATCTTGTTTAATTTCTTTCTCTGAGTGTCCTGGAATCTATGGTAGTTTAATAGAGAGTGAGAGAAAGATAAGGCATACCCCCTCAGACTAGTATGCTATTGAGCCTAAAAGAAATAGTAGCACCATATCTGAGTCCAGAATCTTTTCTGTATAAGATCAGAATATATTATTAGAATACATGCCTATAGACTATGTATAAGAGTACCTAGCTAGATTATACCAAAATAAATGGGGGTTGTTTATCTTTCTATTCCATATAGTGTTCTGTCCTGATCTATGTGCTTCCCTATCTTGTGGGTATCTTCCATTTGAAATCAAGGCCTCTATCCTTTAAAACAGAAGGCATTAGTACCAGGAATACTGAATGAGTCAAGATGTAAATAAAGGGTGTTAGAATAACGCAGACCATACAAGGCCATATCTCTCCTGATAAGAGTCAAAGAGATCCAAATAGAAATAGGGATCATAAAATATGTAAGGAGAGTAATTCCATTATAAGTGGGCCTACTTTCCATTTCGAGTAACTGGCAGTCACAAGACTTGGAAACAACCAAAATAAGAAAGGGTTCATTCCTAACCCTTTATAAACCTTATATATAAGTAGTAGATTAGAATGTATTGAATTACCTGGTCATCTAATGCATGAGAGGATAGATGATTAGAGGAGTGAAGGTATAATATAGGTAGTAGAATGCATTCATGATTAGATTCTTACCTTTATTTTTCTTAGTTGGGTTATCAAAATAATTTAGGGTGGAAACTCAAATACCTATTATTTTTAGGGGTATTATCACTTGATCAATTAGAATTAATTAGAAGAATGTGCTATCAATTTTTCTTAAACACTCTTTCCAATTGTTTTGAAATATAGTGAAAATTACTCACTCATTTCACTACTCTGGGATGGAGAGTGGTTGCAAGTCCATTATTTAGGAAAGGAAGATAGAAGGAATTCAAATAACTAGTATCTTGAAGTAAATAAAGTAGAAAATATTGTCTTATTGAAGTGACTTCTACAATTATAAGATTTCTACTACCACCGAGATTGGCATATTTAATCAACAAATCCGGTTTTGATACCCCTCTTATTGAACGAGTCCTTTGAATTTTGTCGTCATTGAGGTGATTCCACACCTACTTTTTCATAGAAATTCTCCAAGTATATGATTTCACTATTATAATAGTACCTGCCTCTCGAAATTCTTTTCTTCAATCCGAATAGTCATATGTCTCACACTAAAATTCCACATCAGCTAAATATTTCATGAATAAAGATCTTAGTAAGTACATAGTAATTTACAAAGCCCAAGGTGGATACCATCAAGACATAGGAATATTCACCCTATTTTAAATTACTTTATTTGAGTTCCTAATACAAGATCAAAAATCCAAATTTGGGTATAATATCATTATCGAGGAAGCCAATCTGATTCAAAAAATTCATGGCAATAAAAAAGGTCATCCTTAGGCCTATCCCACCAGTCTTCCCACGTTTAGGTATCTTACTATCTAAAACTAAAAATAAAATAAGGGGATAGGATTACATAATTCAATGGTATAGAAAGGCTTCAATCACATTGATTTATGGATAAGAGAGAGTTGGGTTTGATATGGAAGACGCTTTAAAAGAAGGTAAGAATCACCTTAGTGAATATATTTCATCTTCGTTCTATAGATGTAGAAGATTGGGAATCAGTATAATATAGGTAGTAGGCCCCTATGTGTTAGGTAAATGAAGAGCTAAAAGAAACACTACAAACCTTGATTACTAAGCTACACTACGATTGACCTAAGCAGGGAGTCAATGCATAAAGAAATGTCACTATTATAGTAGAGTATTGAAGTGATCTCAATCCTTGTAAAAATGTTTCCAATGCATGGTAATGAGAATGATAGTCAGGATAGAAAGAAAGCACAATGATGAAAAATGTGTGTGTAATTAGAGTAGAGTACTAGTTATTGGGTTTCATAATTATCTTTTATGAGGGTCCGGGCTTGAAGTGGCGTAGTTTCATAGGTTCTAAAAGATATGACCCTTTAGGGTGAGGTTCTAAACCCTTATATATAAGTATATTCTACATATATCTAAGGGTTCTAAAGGGTTAGGAATCTGGTAAAGAAGCTTGAGTTTAGAACTTTTAGTTTAGCAAGGTGAGAATCCAATCCTTTTTGTGTTCTCAAAGGAGTTGGTCTTCTTTTCACCTTAGTATAAGTAAATATCTGACTACAAGAATGAAAATACATTGGATGAAAACTCATCACATTAATCCCCACCATAATGTTTAAGTACTAGCTCACTTTATAGAATGTCTAAAATATTTGAGTAGAGTATTATTGACTAATCCTTAAGAAGGATTCTCTTAGAACAAGGGCGGACGAAAGAAGAGATCGTTCTTCAGCTTGCTCACCCTACTACTGCTAAAATTCATTCTGAAGAAGTAATATCTCACATAAGCTAACTCTAAAGTAGATGTACGATTACTCATTCCCTTATCAATGTCACTACATCTCAAATCAATTGGATTGATATAATATTGCTAGTAGGATATCTAAAGAGTGTGAGTTTTTCAATGCAATAATGAGTTTTCCCCTATTCTGAAAGAGTCCTAGATTCAAGTTAAATTAAAATTAAATAGGAGTTTCTTCTTTTCCAGTACTCTACTCTACATAGTGTGCAACTATGAAGACATAAAGACATATTTTAGGTTTTTCTAGACCAATGAGATGTCACAACATAAGTTGGTACTTAAACCTTATGGAATTTAAACCTTCTCTTGAAAGGCCTATAAAAGTTGACTAAAGTCATCGACTAAAATCCAATCATTTCTTCCCTCTTTCAAAACTGCACTCTCCTTGAAGAAAACTTCCTTATTTGCTTTATTGGAGCCCCCTATAGATATGAAAAACACAGGATATGTTCTTCAAAAATGTAATTAAAATAAATATCATAATTTAGGCCTACTATCAATGTAGAAGAAAATCCCTTACCATCTACGAGACTTCCTCTCTTGGATTCAAATAGTGAATTTGGAAATCTCATAGGGAAATGATCGAACAAGCTGCTAAGAATGCAGTGTCAAAAGGATCAATGACGATGAATGAGGAGTAGGAATAGGTAGGGATCAAATTATTATGAGATATACAATAAAAAATATAAAATCTTTTTCTCAAGTGAGTAGATTATTGAAAATACCAAATACCTTTGTAGTTAGACTATTTGTTAAAGGTTGACCTACCCTAGTCTCAACCGATGGAATTGAAAGATACTTTATTCCATAAGGATTTATATATTATGGATTATTTTTTCAATCAACATCATGGTGTTCCTCATCATAAAGTGGGACGTAGCACAAAACCTTACTCAAAGTAGTTTCCTAAGAGATATAGTAACTCGAGTGGATCTTAGTATACTAGTAGACAAGTTACAGAATCCGGGGATTGAATTATATCTAAAATCGTTTGAGATCTTATTCATGCACATGATATAGGGGTATCTCTCTATGAACTATGAATGGAAAATGGGTTCTTTGGATTGTAAATAACCACTAGTGATAGAAAAAAAATTAGGGGGGAACAAAGTGGATTGGTATGATCTCTGGGTGAGGAGATGGGAGTTTGAGAGCATAGAGATGATTCTTAAGTCGGACAGAGGTCTAGGGAGAGTCCAGAGAGAGGTATTTATTAATAAATAAATTTATAGTATCTTCAAGGGTTCTAAAATATCTGACCCTTTAGGGTCAAGTATTTTAGAACCGGACTTCATACTAAATTGAGTGAATAAAGATAGAGATAGGAAAAGGTATCTCACTATTTGAAGAGTAATGAAATCAATGTATAAATACTACATATAACTCCACTCATGTTAGACATTCCTTATTTAGTCCAAATCCTTCCAAGTCAAAGCCATCACTTTTCCTTGAATTCTTATCTCAACTTCTTCTTTAGAATGTGAATGTTGGGATAGAGCAGCGAAGCCAATAGGATTACTATATAAGGGGGCCTAAGCCTGGCTTCATGTTCAAGAGAGAGAGAGGAAATTGAAATGAAATTCATTTTAGTAAGTCCATATAAACACATAGGGGAGAGAGATCATAGTCATGAAATACCATACACCTAGCTTGAAAGCAAGGAAATTCATAAATAAAGGATATGGGAGGAAGAGTACCATTTCTTGAGGGCTGGAAAAGGTCAACTTTAATCGATTGGAAAAATTAATTACTAATTAATGGAAGGCATATAAAAGGATGGGAAAGCAACCAGAACAAAGAAATAAATAGTAGTGTGAGGCGAAGCTATCGAATGGATCGAACGGGTAGGAACTAGATAAGTAAGTGACATTTTTTTCTATTTATAGTTTCATAGAGCATGTGTAGTGGGGAAATATGAGAGAATATATGAAAAATCTCTTTCATAAATGAAGGTATCAAAGCCTTATAGTCTATCTCCTTCGGTTTGTGGGTTTGGTCCCAATAAGGTCTTCTAAAAGTGAAATAAAGGGCTCATTCACCATGTACCATTCTAAATAGGTTTAGGGAAGGTAATTACATAGTAGGGTACTATGGGAAGTTAGACAAGAGGAGTAAAAGGGATAGGGATCAGAGGAAGGTAGTGCCCTTTTATTCCCATAATCAGACAAGGTCTGTGTTTTCTAGCTAATTTGATTAGGTCTTTCTTTCTGGGATCGATGTGTCATAGATGAGGAAAGTTGCTAATGTGAACTAAACTTATTATTCTTAAGTAACTAAATCATGGCTATCATTCATTGGAGTTATAGGTGCGAATATAATCCTTGATACTACTTGGTGAAAGTGTAAGGAGAATTATAGGCATTCTAAAATAGAAAGATAAATACCCATTATTCCATTTTCAATTCCCAACTGCACAAGCAGAGTTTTTTATCCTTATTGAGGGAGGAATAAAAATATTTCTTACAAAAATAGGTGTGGACTCAGATGTGTAGCTACTTCTTCTCTTTTTAATTCATTCAGGGAGAGAAGCCATTATTGTACTAATACAAGAACCACCTATTTTCTTAAACATAAATTTTAGTACTAAAGTGGTCGTGGAAAAATATAACATGATCATTCTTCAATTGATAGGTCCCATTATTCGACTACGGTAGCCCCTTTCCTAGATCTGATCTTTCTTGAGGAATAGGATATTTAAACTAGCATGACCTTATCCCTTTCATGTATCAATCTCAATACTCAGCCTCAAAAGAATAGTTAGTAAGGAATCCAATTGATTTAAGCTTCTCAAATATTTTCCAATTGAACAAAATTCATCTGGTTATACCTAGTACTCTTGGTATACTATATATCTATTCCTGGGTTTGACCACACTCCAATGGGGTGGATGTCACGACCCTGGTAATTAAATACCATCAATGCAATGGATCCACCCACTCCAAACCCCTACCCCTAACTACCATGTCAATCACAACACCACTACCTACTACTTTTCTACTTGACCACCTTCCAAAAGGAAAAAATGGATACATGGTGGCATCACACTTTCATGGAACAAATAAGCAGGGAGTCTACCCGGCTAAGGTAGCGCCAGCTCCGTTCCATTCGTTCCCAATACAATAACAAGTGTCCAGGCATTATAGTCTACTACCTATATTATACCGACATCCAAACCCCCACATGTCACTAGAGATATGTTATCTATTATGTGGTTCAACTTTTCTTTTAGGCATGGACCATGTGGTTTTTGAACTACTCTTTACTATATATAGTGGGGTGCAAGTCATCGTTCATGTAGTGAAGTCGAGTTGTTCGGATATTCCCATCACTAAATTCCTTGATACTTATTTATATTTTCATGAGATGGCATCAATTGTATCACTTTGTGATTTATGAATTGTGATATTGTAGGAAAAGGACTTAATATATATAAGTACCATGTGGGGTCTAAAATCAAGTGTTTGGGTTTCACCAGTTGGATGTCCATTTCTCCATTGGTGGTTGGCCTTGATCACCTCATTGTATCACCTATCTCAACACCTAAACCATATGGTAAGGTACCCTAGGTATTTTCATTCTTTGTTAGTTGAACTTCGTCTTGTGATATAGTACCATGATCTTTGTGATTTTGTGGTGGCATTTAAGAGGGTGGGATCTCAAGAGTGCCAGATCCACTCAATCACAATTAAAAACAACATTCCATAGAACAACCTGTGAAATGCTTAGGTAATCTTATATATATAGTACTGGAGATTGGAGAAGTGTCCAACCGAAACCTTTTGGAAAGAATGCATGCAACACTATACTAGAATAGTAGTAGTATACCGAAGATATAGTGATTTTACTTGAGTATACTCACTCAAACCTAATTGGTGGTGAAGGTGGAACATGTTGGGAAGGGGGTAGCATGACTGTTTTGGCTGTCAAAGTGCTACTTTCCTTTTCTGCTCAGTCTAATACCAGAGACCAGTCCACTTTCTAGGCACCAACTCCACTTGAACTATTATTATTATATGGTACACTTATATTATAGTTATATAAGAGTATTTGGATCCACTACTAGACTGTCTATTATATCATTTCTGAAATCTCAATGACCCTTTGACCTTTCTAGACATTCGACCGCACCAACTGACCATTCTGATCACCATGCTCTTCCAAACCGACCACCCTCAACCCAACCATGACAATTCCATGCCACCACCCAATCATAGTTTTACTAACACTACTAGTATTCTAGTATAGTACCTCCAACTACCATTCTAGCACCACCATATCCACCATAAAACCCCTCGAACCATCGACTATCATATGAGGCGTTATATAATATAGTCAGACCACTATAGTCACCTCTATAGGCACTAAAAAAGTTATCTATTATGGTTCCTATCATGGTCCACCTATAGACTATATAGAATATTACCCGGCTATATTATACTAATGAATATAAAACAACCTATTCCCTTTGGTTTGGTAGATGCATTGGCCTCATGGTCGACCAGACCATGACTCTGATGCATTCTCGACCGGTTCTTGTAGTTCTAGTGTCATTGGCCATAAAAATCATATGTGTTTGTCATATAAATTGTATTGGATATGGTAGAATATGGTAGTGTACATGGTGGTTTTACTCAGGTACCTGAGTGGGATGGGAGCCCATGATCTCCAAGCTACCTATTAGCTAGTGGTCTGATTAGTATGAATATGACTGCTACATGATAGCTCCTCGATCTCCACCACAGGAGAGAAAGATTGGGTGAAAAAAGGGATAATTCACATCTTTCCTATCCTCTTGGGTATTTTTCTTCTGCTGAGTCTGATAATGAGTCCAAGTGGTGTTCCCAGATCCATCCACCAGAGACCACCACCAATAGAGATGATACCAACAATGTAGTTGCACCGTATACAACCACCCGAGTTCCGGCTATCAATGTGTTGGAACAGAGCTCGATTACAGTCCTCTCATACTAGGGGGTGTACCGTTCTGTTCTCATGAATAAAAGGTAGATAGGAACCATATTGTCTCACAATGTAACCCAAATCATATACCACTATTTTCATTCAGTGAACAAATAAACCATTGGGACCAACTTCTGCCCCAAGAGGTGATGAGTCGAAATCAAAGTGCCAATCAAAACTATCAATCTAATATATTTACATTCCTCATCTTGTTTTCCCCAGCATACCTTTGATCTATTTTGCGAGTTCCCAGCCACACAGAACTTCTCGGTTCACTATGGTCAATAGTTCAGATTACCTTTTCAATTGCCTATCCCTACTCGAGTTGTTCCATATTATAGTTAGGTATTGAACACCAATACATGCCCAATAGAGTTTGGTGTCTTTGTCCATTGTGAATCACCCATTACAATTTAAGAGTCATCCACCATAGATAAACTACTAAACTCGCTTTGTTCCCAATACTTGAACTTGAATTGAATGAATAAGTTGATGATCCAAGGTATCATCCTATATCAGTCACAATGAAAATGGTTATGACAATATAGAGATAATACCCATATATAAATTTCACCAAGACCACCACCATATAGAGATGATACTATCTATTTCACTTAATTGGGATGCCCCAGGACTGTATTGGAGTAGTGTCCAACCTTGAAATAAGGTGGGTGAATGGCCAAACTTCTTTCTACACTTATACAAGAATCGTGTCTGGAGCCTTCTGTGGATATGACCATAATACATAATATATATAAGTACCAAATTGTGACAATATTGTAAATTGTGAGTCTCAAATATTATAATTAATTAGCCACTCTTGAGGTTAGAGCATTGGTCATTAACCGAATGAGTGGCTCAGTGGAGTGGTGGCATTATGAGACCAGATCACTACTACCATCCTATAAGGAATTTGACTGTCTTGCACATAGTGAAGTAGATATTCAAGGTACATGGTGTCTTAACATCTATATGTAGGGAGATCGACATCTGAATCAAGAGTTCATTTTTAGCGAATTCTATTTCGGAGACAGCAGGGTAGTCGTGATACCATTTGTGCGGGTCTCTACTTATGCAACAAGGCATTTCACTACCTTTAGACAGTTAGGGTTACTACCTCCATTTACCACTAGGTCGATACGGTTGTGCACCCTCCCCTCGGTACCCAACTGCATCAGCCTTGTAGCACTAGATAGGTGTCAGACTCTATATGTAGGTCGACCTCTTAGCAGATTCATGTGTTTTTAATAAACAGTCGCTACCATTCTCTCCACCTATTGGATGCATTGACCAGAGGTGACCTAATGAGATAGGTCTATCTTCAGTATTATATCATAATAGTGACACAACTGGTGGTTCAATTTCTTATTGAGTTCCTTACAAATGGTTTTCTCATACACTAAATAGTATATTCTATTGGTGAACATGTTGTCAGTTGTTGGTACGATCATCCGTTTTCAGGCTTGATCCGACTCATCCACTCATGGTTGTTTCCAGTTTATGCTTCTCATAGCCCAACCACTTCCACCATCAACACTAATGGAATAGTTTGAGTGGATTAGGCCAAGTCCCTCTACCTCTACTACCTATATTATACTAATTTCCCCCAAAATGTATCACATGACTATTAAATATAGTAGCTCAAACTACCCCCACCTTCGACACTTCCATATGGAAGGTGGAAGCACTATTATAAGAGTCAGTTACTTTATCTATATAGTTTACACTCTCCCTTATAGTCATGAGGTGGTGTTAGTGAATGGGCCATGAAACCGCTGACCCGTCACTAGGTACATAAAACTTATGGTGCTGATTTTAACCATTTTGTGCCCTTTTCGCAACTCAACCTCCAGCTACTATATGTATATGTAGATTTATATGTATAGGTATACATATATGTATATGTATAGGTATACATATATGTATATGTATAGGTATATGTATATTTATATGTATATGTATATGTATATGTATATGTATATGTATATGTATATGTATATGTATATGTATATGTATATGTATATGTATATGTATATGTATATGTATATGTATATGTATATGTATATGTATATGTATATGTATATGTATATGTATATGTATATGTATATGTATATGTATATGTATATGTATATGTATATGTATATGTATATGTATATGTATATGTATATGTATATGTATATGTATATGTATATGTATATGTATATGTATATGTATAGGTATATGTATATGTATATGTATATGTATATGTATATGTATATGTATATGTATATGTATATGTATATGTATATGTATATGTATATGTATATGTATATGTATATGTATATGTATATGTACATGTATATGTATATGTACATGTATATGTACATGTATATGTATATGTATATGTAGATGTAGATGTATATGTATATGTATATGTATATGTATATGTATATGTATATGTATATGTATATGTATATGTGTATGTATATGCGATTTAGATTTGCGATTTTCCCAATTTGAGTAATGCGGAATAGCTCGTATACTCTTCTGATAGTGAACTACCGAAGAGTACCTGATCCAGCCAGGAACCCAACCATTTCATGGGGAATCCTTAGAACTATTCTAATATTCTATAAACACTATTAGAAGTGTACTGATGACCTCCACCCTATTCCATTATAGCACATGGTCAGTACTCTTCTAATAGTGAAATACCATAGAAGGGTATGGACATTATATCTAGAATACCACATATAATTTCCACCACCAACTGGTACATAAACCTTATGGTCATATTCATTGGTGTTTCATTATCAGTCAAATAGATCTCCCACTCTTGAGTACCCCCACTAGCAAAAGGAAAGCTAAGGGACCGATTCACTCAACACTTCTGACCACCCATTGTAACTCTGATCTACTACTGGTGCTCCTTGTGGAAATAGGATTGAAATAGTATACTCATGTAAGAATTCTCTCTTTCGAGAGAACACTAGGAATAGTATCCAAGGCCCTACCATATATCAACAGAACATCCCACTGCTGATAGCAACATTGTTGTCATATCCTAAAATACATGAAGTATCTTACTATGTAGATTATACGGAGGGAAGATCATGATGGAATCATCTTGTTGCTTCGGTACACCACTTATAGACTCATGACATTGTCGATTCAAACTCTCCCTTTACCAGTGATCAATGATGCTTTCAATCATCTATAAGGCTTATTCCAAGTCGATCGCCAGAACCAGCTCTAATACCCCCACTTCCTTGTGTAGTAAAATAGTTTTTTGGGGGCCTTAGCTAACGATATGGACTCTTTCCCTCTCAACAATGGATCTTGGAACCACACCGTCTGTCTTCTACAACTGATACCAGTGTAGTATTTGAATAGATTACCAATGGAGTCGAACTCCTCCTAGCATCACATATCAATTGCCAATGCAAATGCACTAGCATCCTCTAAATCGGGACATTTCGATTGTAGGTATGAATTAATGAAATAGATTTCATGGAAAAATAGTTATCCATGATCTCAGTTGGCCTATCACCCCTAGCCACCAGTCATCCCAATATTTGGCCACATACTTGGGCTTGGTCCTCCACTATCAACTAGCAAGTGACCACATGCCTATGGCTAGCTCGATCAATTCCTGGTCCAATGAAAGCACATCTCAATGGAGAGTAGTGCCATTACCTAGTAGCTCTAGCAACATTTCCCATTGACTCGATGACCTAATATGCAAAAGGTATGCCATTTCAAATTAAGTTAGTGTACAACCACTCTAATTGAGCCAAACAATAATGTTTAAGTACCAGGAACTAATGTGCTACTCACTTCTCCGACTTTCCAAACAACATCAAAATTGAGTTCTATTTCACTCCCTTCGGAATGTGCTTGGTTCTCTTTAAAATGCTGCTCAAGGTACTCGTTGGGATATCTATGTCATGGAAGAATCCAGTATGTCAACAATTTAAAAGGTTGGTTCCTAGGGTTGCTACAGGTTACTGCGGACAATACAAAATTCAAACATGATGTGTACTACTTATTGAGGCTCCAATATCCATGGTCAAAACAAATGTTAGGTCTTTCACCTTTGTGGGATGATCATTCCAAATTGTTCAAACCGCACTCGAATCATACCCCTTAGTACTCTACTCTAACATTTTTCAGTAATATACTCTAATAGGATAGACATTCATATTCCTTCCAAGTACAATTGTTGTAATTTCAATAGCCCACTATTTCACCCTTATGGTGTTTCTATTTGAGCTACCAAATGCAGAACCCATAGGCTAGTAGGTGCCCATGGAATGGTGGATGCCTACCATCCAAATGATCCCACTCACCAAATGGTTCTTTCTCACCACTACTGTCATGTTCTAGGTTTATTGGGTGGATGGAGCTATTCAAATGTTTCCATTCACTCTAATATGTTCCCCCATTTCCATCGCCAATGACTCTCGCAGCCATTTGATTCACCCTTGGACATCTTGTTTCATGGTAGTTGGATCAACCCATCACCTCCATCTCAATACATTGTACCTAGTCACTACTAGATGTTCTTGGCTTCCTCCCCCCATGCCTTATAGGTGGATGATGTGGTGGTAAGACTATTTGCTCTGAGCTTTCTCACCCATGCCAGTTGTAAATGCCCCATTCCCCATTACCTCTTCATGATGACCTCATGGAACTCATTTCGTTTGAGCCCTATGTTGAACCATCCACTTCTATGCCAGCCAATGACCCATTTTCAAGATCTAGAGTATAAAATTTAAATAGGACTTTACTATTATTTAGAAAATATCCACATATAAAGTCCACCACCCACCAACGTCCATAGGCATAGAAGGTCCCCCAACTCCCTTGATGTTAGGACCGATGAAGGAAATCCAGGTTCTAAAAGATCTAACCAAAATGAAAAGGTGAGGTCCTCTATATGTATAATCTAGATAGAATATTAAGATACTTCATTTATCCCAGGTTATAAACCATCATATATTAAGTACCACTGAATACTAAATTAGGTGAAGTAGTTGAGTTCTAAAAAATATTACCATTTCTTTATAGGGTAAGGTTCTAAAAGATCATACCCTTTATTTAGAAAGGGTTCGGTTCTAAACCCTTATATTTTGAGTAGCACTGAATACCAAATAGTGTGAAGTAGCCGATTTCTAAAATATCTTACCCATTCTTTAGAAAGTGCCGGTTCTAAACCCTTATATATTAATTAACACTAAATAACGAATAGGGTGAAGTAGCTGAATTCTAAAAGATCTCACCCTTTATTTTGAAAGGGTCATGTTCGAATCCCATATGTATTATATTAATATTAGGTAGCCCCTGTCTAGGCCTCCCATTTAGGTAGGTTCAGGAACCCTCCATGCCCAAGCAGCCAGTGAAGCCAATGCTTGGGGAGTGCTTGAAACTAGAGAACCCTGAAGTCGTAGCTTGGGCCAAGGAAAAGTGTTGGGTGTTTGTGGGTGAGGACAATGTAAATGAGGTATACATGGTCCTGCAGTTAATCCTAGTGTTTGATGAATATGAAAAGGCACCATTATCCACCATACATCCCGAGCGAGTGAGCTAACAAAGTGAGTATAATAGAAGGTCCAATCTATGCACCATGAACTATTCATAACACTTTATATGAAAACTTCCAAATAACTCTATAGAGTGGAGTAAACAGGTGCTGATTATCCTTTTTGGCCATTCTCCTTGCACCTTCAGGCAAGCGATTCATGGCATTAGATGACCTACCACTAGAGAGAACGCCCATGAAACCTCTTTATTTTCTCATCCTAGAGGATGATCAGGCCATTCTAGAGAGACATCGTCCATTCCCCAATCATATCTACATCATTAGAAGAATACCTCACTCCTGATACCCCTAGACTTTATATGCTAGAATACCTGTATCGGGTCATCAACCCCTCTGGAAAACCCATAATCTAAGTCAAGTAATCTCCTCTATATAGTTATGAATTTCATCTTCTAGTAATAAACCATGTGATCTCTCCACCCATTGGAATGCATCCAAGCTTTCTGGCACTCAAATCAATGAGGTTTTAATGCATTTAAGCAGTTTCATTGATATTAGTTTCTTATCCCTATCAGACTGTCCCATCGGCTCGTTGGCAGTTGATGAGCACAATGCTGCCCCAATGCTCGATAACCATGGTCCTGATCTAGTATTCGAGTAGATCACCCATAGATATGAATGTCCTCATTTATAACCCTCCCTAAAGGGGTACTACTTATATATAAGGGTTTAGATCCTTCGTACCTAGCTTCCTCCCAAACCCCTGGGTGCCCCACCTTCATTACTCTACTCAATATAGTGCAGGGGCACCTAGACATTCATTCAGTGGTACAGGATGGTAGGTTCCCTCTAATACTCACTCTATATAGTCCATCAATCGAACCATGAACCATCAGGTTCATCCATCCATGAGTAGTACCACTTCTAAAGATATCTCATGGAAACTTGCCCCTTTCCGGCCTTCATGGAACCTCCGACCAGTGACTGCTAAATGGCCTGATGTCGAAAAACCATGGCCTGCTCTCTCTCTCTCTATATATATATATATATATTCAATAAGAGAGGTTTATTTATATGTGTAAATTATATTATAAATACCAATAAAGTCCTCTTTTATGAAAGAATACGGTATGGTTCACTTTTCTAGCCTTCCTGACCATTTAGAACCCTTAGATATAAGTAGTAGATGCTTATATATAAGGGTTTTGAACCTTATCGCCAAGCAGTTGTTTTGGCTGGTGGAATCGGAGCACAAACCCATGTGGCCAAAATGGGGTGAGAAAGGGAACCATATTTCACTCCTCTAGGCCCACTATCACATGTAACTATCCCCACTTCACCGAATAAAAATGTATGTGTGGTCTGGGATGGCTAGTTGTGGATTACGAGTCGAATGGCCTCCTTCGATGACACCTCACTGGAAGTGTGTACTAGGGTGTCCAACCAAAATGCCTTGAGCCAATGGTCGACTAGTGCATGGTTTTGCACCACCATAGTTAGATGAATAGATGTGGGGGAAGTGACTGAGCTGGTGAACTATCGTGCAACATGCATGGATGTTACATGGAGAACACTCAAGGAATTCAACCACTTAGTAGGATGAGTTGGATTCAATACTGTTTTAATAGTGTGTAAAACCATTGGAATGTAGGGTACTTATATATATTGATCATTGACCCCCATTTATATATAGTCTATAAGGGTCCAACCACATATTATATATTGAGCACGAAAGTTCCAACCGTTTCTCTTTTCCACCCGCATATTGTAACACCTCAAGCTTCCACGGTGTGTTTCCCTTTGAATAAAGCAATAGCTTGCATTGTACACAACTTTGAGATTCAAAAACACCGCGACTAATCAAACTAGCAGTTACAAATAGTAATACCCAATTTTTGAAATTTTATAAATATTATTTTTCAAAATGGACTTCATTTTTGAATTCGTAATATCAAAATTAGCTTTGGGGGAATTTTTTATATTTTTCAAAAAACATTCAATTTTTGATGAATAGTGAAAAGCATTGCGTTATTGGTTAAAAACGACGTTTTATTTTAATAATTATTTATTTTATTTAAATTTATTTTAGGTCAAAATTGATACATAATACCTATATAACTTCAATTTAATTCATTTTAATCATTTTATAATAAGTTTGGATATATAAAAATTTTATTTAACTTTTTACCGTCTTTTACCCACCTCCTAGGAGCATTTGAAATTTCTATAAAACATAATTTTACCATTTCTGTGATTTGAATCTCAAAAATCCAAGAGACACGGTTAATATCAGAAAGTAAAATTTGGTTCAACAAGATGAAAATAAATTTTTGTGGATATTAACTTTTGACATTTATTTACCATTGTTAAAAGTAAATAGGGTAATTAAGGGTAAAAATGATATCCTGATTACCCTAACACATGTCCTAATTCTATTGGATAAGTATAATTCGACCAAAAACAAACTTAGGAAGAAAATATGTTCCTTTTAGGACCACTTGGATTATATTAGGACATTTATTATTATTTTTATTTAAAGAAGATTTAAAAGAGTTATATTCAATGTTTAATAAGTAAACTATTTTTAATATTTGGTTACAGACAATATAAATTCCACTATAAATATTCATTACAAAGATAAAAATATTTTCTACATAATGGTATTTTATTTATAATTTTTAGGCATTAAATAATTTAATTTATTTATGACACCATGATGATTCAATAATTACCTTATTAATGAAATATTAAAATAATTGATAATATAAATATCCAAATAAAGGTAAATTTAGACTTCTGATGAATTCCACTAATTTTCTAGGTTAATATGACATGTTAAGGTTTGTTAAAAAAAATTATTTTAAGTGATAAATTTTTAATGGCTTTCAAAATAAAAACAAATACTAAATAGTGTTAAAATTGACATAATTGAGTTTTTAAAACAAATACTATATTATTAATTGATATAATATTCATAAAAATATAAGGTTCAGCAAAAAAAATTAGATAAAGTTATATATTAATAATGAACCACTTGGGGTTCACTGGGAAGTTTATAGTATGATTATTAACCATATAGTATAAAAATACAAAAGGACATGGTAAATGTCAAACTATTTATCTAAGAGTTAAATAAAAACGATAATGCTAATATGGTGACCTAAACCTATCTAAAACCTATTTATTTAGATGTTTTAGACCCATCACCACATTATCCTTTAAATAAATCATTTTTGAGCCATTTGAAAACGAAAATGATTTTTTTATAAAATAATATTTCAAGCTTTTCCTAAAGGGACCCTCGCCTCTCTTATATAAGTGAACTTCCCCTTCTCTCAAAATCACACCTCCAAAGCCATTTGGATTGGCCAACCTCTATCAAAATATCCTCCAAAATTTCATCCTTTTATCATAGAGGCCTTCCTTTGGTCATAAATCCAACCTATGAAGATCTTTTTATCAAATCAAAAAGGAAGAACCCGAAGAAGAGGTAAATATTTCATCACCTCTTTCAAGTTCTTTTCTTCTTACACATCCTCTTTCTTTGTTATTTATGTACCAAAATAACAAATACAGTACATTATACATACTGTGATTTTATTATAAATATATTACAACCATATTCATTATTCTATCCATCCTATAAATGTCAAAGTCATCATATGTGCATACGTAGGGATTACCGTCTCCACATCATGGTGTAGTTTGTTATTCAAACACTTAATTATTTGGATGGGTATAATAATGAGTATATCTATTTTAAATAATAAATATAAAATGTTAATGATTCTATATATATGATATAATATCCAATTACATATGATTTCTCCATCAATATAATTATATTGTCGCTCGTTCGTACGTACAGATTACCGTCTCCATGAACGTGATGAGATTCATTTCCCCATTGTAACCATTCCAGAATAATTTTCATTTTATGAGTAAAAATAATGTTTATGAACATAATATCATTCTGTATATGAATCAAATACATCATATCCATAACAAACATGGCTTACGTAACCAATCATATAAATGAAAATGAATCAATTAACACCTGAAACGATGATACTACTGAAATATTATTAACAAAGCAATATTAAAGGATCATATATGATATAATATTTATGTATATAGTTCTTTTATAATTTAATAACAATTATTTAACTATTATTCATGAGGTTAATGTACCATTAACCAAATAAAAGTACAAGGTAGGGGTTAATTTCACAATTTCTTTATTATATGAGGTTGTTTTTATGTCATTATCTACTGAGACCTCTTTATCACCCACATCCGTGTTTTCTTAAAAATGTATTACAAAACATTTTTACTATTTACTAGAATATGGTTTAAAGTCATTTATACCCTTTATTTGACCTTATATGTTTTGAAAGTAATTTCCCCATCGTTTTCCAAACAAGGTACTTTATAACCTTTTCGACAAAATTAAAGTAAGAATTTTTTTTTAACTTATACGGCGGGTGTGGCTATTTTCTTCTGTTATAACATCATCAAAGCTTCCCTTGAAATATTATAAGAATATTTTCAAAATAAATATTTTCTTTTATAATTATGCAACTCTTTAATGGTTTCAAAATAGAAAGAGGTAGTTCTTTCAAATAGTTTTCATTTCATCTATGTCAACATCCTTTGATGGATTTTAAACTTGTTTGAAGTTGATTTATTATGATAAAAATATTTCATATTATATTGAAGGTTTTGTGATATATTTTATTGTGGATGTTTTATGTTTATACCATTCATGGTTTATGGTTAAAGTATTGACATTTCGTATGCTAGTTTTAATACAAAAGTTTATGTTTTGTTTCATCCTTTTCATATGAGGAATGTATTGGACTTAGTATGTGATGGGTGGAGCCCACTATAGCTACTCAATGCAATGGTAGGTCTCATGAGACAATTAGACGTGGAATTGGATGAGGCCTTTCCCAATTTGATATATGGTTTTGGCTGAGGTGTAAATCATTTTTAAACATCTTGGATGAGGTCTTGACAAGATGTTTTAGAATGTACTACATTATACATTCCCTCATTATGAATATAATAATGATGGTTCATGTGGTTATTCGACTAGTATAATACCCATGACTATGTTTTTTTATGGAATTATTATACTCTGCTCATATTTCTTCCATAAAGTGTTAATGATTATTATTTTTAAAGGCATGTGTTTTTAATTATTCACCATGCCTAATGTTTATGTTATCTTCCATTGTGTTGCTTACCCTTACTGAGCATTTGAGCTCACCCCTTTTTATGTTTCATTTTCTCAGGATATGAAGAAGTAAGTTATCAGTGACTTTTAGGCATAAACTAGAAGGCTTGTATTTTTATAATGGAATAAATTATTGTTGTATTTATTTTCATGTTGTAATGTTGTACTTATGTATGTATCTTGTTTCCAATAATACTAAATTGATCGGTCTTTTGGGACATGATTCCTTGTATCATTCCAATGTTATGTAATAAATAACAGACTCTAGGTAACTAGGGTCGGGGAATTACAGTTTGAATCAGAGTAAGTTTAGTATAAACCTTGGAAACTAGATTTAGAAAAACTGCTATTAGAGAACATTACCCTAAGATAGACTTTGAGGATTAGTATTGAAGAATTTCCTAGAATTTTGGTTTGTAGATATTTTGTGAGTATTCCAAGAAATATATCCCTTTATAGATACGAGAAGGTAGAGGTGGCTCGGTCAGAGATGTACCTAGGGGTAAACCCCGAAAACACCGCTTTGAGCTATACTTGAACGGGAACTAGTGCACGACAATGGGCCTTGCTGCACTCTTGGTTACGACACTCCTGGGGGATATTCTTAGGATAATTCTCATTTTCATTACAAACCATTATGATGGATTTAGGAGTATATAACTCATCAAATAAAACATTTTTATGATTATGTATTATATCCATAAACTTTTCAATTTATGTTAAGTGCTTTACAAGTTCCAAATTATGTATTGATGTTCATAAACTAATATATTGTATGCCATTGTTTAGAAATGGCGCCTAGTGGAAGGAATGGAAACTATATCAATGCATGTAATCTATGTAGGTATTTCCCTCCTACTCATGATAATTATAGCGGAGCTGGTGCGACAACTGGTGATGATCAGCTTATCAGCATACTGGGACTACTCACACAAGTTATGAATAATAACCTTACCCGTATGGATCACCCTAATACACAACACAGAGGATCAATGTTAGATCGCTTCATGAGGAAAAAATCAAAAACATTCAATGGGTCTAAAAATATATTTGTAGCTGAACAATGGATAAGTTCCTTAGAAAAAATATTTCATGCTTTAGAGAGTAGCGAAAGGGAAAAAGTTGTCATTGAAGTTTATCACCTCACTGGAGATGCAGATCAATGGTGGTCATTAATTTAAAACACAAAAGAGGATGAAAAAAGTATCAAGTATGGAATGGAGGGAATTTAAAGAGCTTTTCTTTGAAAAATATTTTCCTCGTGACCATCGAGCGGATATGGAAAGGCAATTTATGAGTCTGGGCAAAAGGATGATGATAAAGTCACAAAATATGAAGATAAATTTACAAGGTTATCAAGGAATGATATATATTATGTATGTAACCCAAGAAGTAAGATTGATCATTTCCTTTATGGGTTAAAACTATTTCTCCAACGAGCATTAGTCTCGTAATCCTTATCATTGTATGAATATATTGTCTCATGTGCTATCAAGAAAGAAAAGGAATTCTCTAAGGCTTACGACTTTAAATAAAATCAAGAGAAAAAGAGATCTGCTGAACACTCTGGGAATGGAAATAAGGAAATAGGGAAGAAGGGAAGAGTTGAATTTCCACCCTATGATAATTGTGGAAGGAATAACCCTAGTGATTATCTAAAAGGAAAAAGAGTATGCTACAAATATGGACAGAAATGCCATATTTATAGAGATTTTAAGGGGAATAAAGAAGCTACCAATGTTCAATGATAAAATTGTAGGGAGATGGGACATTATGAAAATGAATTTCCTAAGCATCAAGGAAACTTACCTCAGATAAGTCCAGGGGATCAATGACAAGCGTATTCGATCACTACTGCTGGGGTTGAAGCTTCGAAAGATGTGGTGGTAGGTAATTTAATGGTTTCCTCAAGTTTAGCCAATGCATTATCTAATTCTGGATCATCACATTATTTTATATATTCTGTGTTTTCAAAGAAAATTAGATATTTCCAATTTTATTTAACTAGGTAGTTTTCGGTCAAAACTCCTAAGGGAAGTATCATTGCAACAATGTTTTGTGAATTAGTCCCCATTAAGGAATATAAACGATATTTATCTGTTGATCTAAAAATCATACTCGTGATTGAATTTGATATAATAATCGGTTTGGATTGGCTTTCAGACCATGATGTGAAAATTTATTGGAAGAAGAAGGAGGTTACAATTCTCAATGATGATAAGAAGTACCTTATCTTTAGAGCAGAAACATCACAATCAGATTCTTATCTAGATCCACCCACAGTATATCTACTAAATTTAATTATCTGTGAGGATGATAATGATATAATTATGGGTGAGGAAAAGAATGTTTGAAAAGAGTACATACCTATTGTGCAAGAATATATTGATGTGTTTCTAGAGGAGTTACCTAGACATCCTCTAGAATGAGAAATTGTGTTTTCCATTGATTTAATTCCTGGTTCAAGGCCAATATCGAAGACCCCATATAGAATAGACATTGTGGAATTAGTGGATCTAAATACACAACTAGATGAATTAAGTAATAAAGTATTTATTCTCCCTAGTGTCTCTCCATGGGGATCCCATGTCCTTTTTGTTAAGAAGAAAGAAAGATTTATGAGTTTGTGCATTGACTATAGGGAGATCATTGCTATAACAATAAAAAACATGTATCACGTACCTCACATTCATGATTTATTCGACCAACTTCATGGAGCTCAATATTTTTCAAAGATTGACCTTAGATCTGGATATCATCAGTTGTGTGTGAATAAGGAAGACATTCTAAAATAGCATTTTGAACCAAGTACAGGCATTAAAATTTATAGTAATGCCTTTTGGATTGACTAATGGAACCTTTGTCTTCATGGATCTAATGAATAGAGTTTTCAAGGAATATCTTGATGAATTTTTAGTGGTATTTATTGATGATATCTTGGTATACTCCAAAATCTATAAAGATCATGAAAATCACTTGCGCATTATTCTAAAGACTCTTATAAGAAATGAATTATATGGGAAGTTTAGAAAGTGTGAATTCTGACTTTGGGAGATTTCTTTTCTTGGCCATATTGTCTCTAAGGATAGACTCTTTGTTGATCCTTCAAAGACCAAGGCAATCCAAGAATGGCCAGTACCGACGAGTATAACTGATGTAAGCAGTTTTATTGGTTTAGCAGGTTATTATTGACATTTCATCCAGAATTTTTCACATTTGGCTAACCCATTAACCAAGCTCACACATAATGGGGATGAATTTTTTTAGACAAAAGAGTGTGAATAATGTTTTGAATAACTAAAGAGAAGATTAGTTGTAATGGCCCGAACCTCTCCGGCCCATTCCTTTGTCAATAAGAAGGTCATGAAGTGTTTTGGAGGGTAAAATGGACTTTTTCCACACTTTCCAGAATTTTGAAACTACACGCCGTGTAGTGTGAGTACACATCGTGTACCCCCTCTCCGGGTATACCCCGTATTGAAGGCTGTGTCCTTACCGTGTGCAATAAATGGGTACACACCGTGTGTCCAGTACTACACGTCGTGTAGTCCTTCCCCACGTACGCGTTACCAGTCAACGGATGTGTGCCATGTTGGAGTTGTGTCCTTACCGTGTGAAATAAATGGGTACACACCGTGTGTCCAAACTACAGGCCGTGTAGTCCTTCCCCGTGTATACGTTACCCTCAAACCATGTGTTGACCAGTCAACGGCCGCCGAGCCGCGTGGAGACCGTGTAAAATAACTGAGTACACGCCGTGTACTTTTGCTTTTCATTCCTATAAAAGGAGGGGTCCCCTCCTCCTTTTAAACACACCCATCTCCTCTCCTTTCCTCTGATCAGAGTTCTCCCAAGAGACTCGAAGGATCTTTCTTCCATAAATTCTTCGTCCGAGATCTGATTTACGATCTGTCAGTGGCCACGGGATTGTAACGACGAGGCGGAACTTCGGAGCTTGGACCCGTTGTCTTTCCTTCGGCTTTTCCTTTCTGACTTCCACCCTAGGAGGTTATTTCGGGACCCGACAGAAGATACGGATGATGACGTATGTCTTCTAAGGTTGATCTGGGGGAGCGTTGCGATCGAAACCTGTTGAGGTAGGGATCTTACCTTCGTCTCTCTAATTTGTGAATCATGCGTGGTGGGTTTCCTCTTGTTTTATGAAACACAGTCGAACCGGTTTAATGAAGATAATAACTAGCTTATATAATGGTTATGGGAAGTTTGTGATTACTGTTACTCTAATTTTTATATCCTATGATATTATGTTGTTAATTGAATAGGCATATGACTATTGAAAATCACGGTTGTTGGGGGCCTTTGCTTGCGCAATTAAATGTTTCCCTATCTTCTAGACCGTTTTTTGTAAATGGAACCCTGTTGAATGTGGAATTTTGGTTAATCACGTAAAGTTGTCTATTTTAAAATCTGGAACCCTTGTTTGATCACCCCGATTGAACAAAATGGCATAATAAACATGTGGGTGTTGGCTTGGTTACGTGGCTTGTGATGGGGGGTGTTTTGTGGGTTGTTGTGGATCGGGTGAGCAGCGGGGCTACAGTTGACTTGGTTATGGGTTAGTGTGAATGTTATGTCAGTGATGGGCAGCGGGGCTGCAATAAATGGTATTAAAGGGATAATGATGTATGGGTTTCGGTGTGTTTGTGGTTATGGTGGTTGGCAGCGGGGCTGAAGGGATGGGCTTGAGGTGAACGAACAGTGGGTTATGAATAGTAAATAAAAGTGGAAGAGTTAATGAATGGTGGGGCATGGTAATGGAACGGGTTTAATAATCAATGGGTTGGTTGGTTAATAAGAAGGACTTGGTTGTGTTGCTTGTGTTTTCCTAACTTGATTTGTGGATGGAAGGGATATGCTTTACGAAAAATCGATGTGGTTGGTTGTGAATAGTTGCCCAGTAGTTAATAAACTGATTCTTCTGAAACGTGAAAACCTAAATGGGGTTGGGGTTGTTTGTTGTGTGCATACTTCGTGGTAGCAGTGCCGATGAACGTGCCCAGTTTCTCTGTTTAGAAGCCATAGGTTGTGCTGAGTGGTTGCTATATATATATATATATATATATCTGTATCTTTTGTGTTTTATCACACCCCACCCATGTTGAGCACTTAGTGTCGAACACTCCCATTTCATGGGAGAGGGTGTTTTCCCCTTAGTTACTAGCTCCTTCCTGCTCCTTCTCCCCTAGGCTGTGATAGCTTGAGGTGACCTTACACCTAAGACTCTTCGGGTAGGTTTCGATTGGGGTGGATTGGCCCAAGACTCTTCGGGCAGGTTTTATTTTTTCCCAAGAACCTTCGGGATGAGGCCCAGGTGTGTGCGGGCGGGATACGTGGTGGTGAGGCCCAGGTGTGTGCGGGAGGGATACGTGGTGGTGAGGCCCATGTGTGTGCGGGCGGGATACGTGGTGGTGAGGCCCAGGTGTGTGCGGGCGAGATACGTGGTTGTGAGGCCCAGGTGTGTGCGCGCAGGGAGAGTGTGGCAGCTTCATGATGTTCACAGTTAGGAAGAGCAGCTAATTAAAGGGGAATGGTGCGGGGTACCCAATACTTATGTTCTTATATACTACTACCTGTTGTGATTGTGTTTTTGGTGAGTGTAGCTGGTGAGGTCGGGTGGATAGAATTCCTTGCTAGGTTTCTTTTGTTGTTCTCACGGTACATTAGGATGTCTCCCCACTTGTTCACGAGAGCTTTAGGTTTCCCTACTGAGTATACTTGTATTCTCACCCTACGTTTACTTTCAGGTTTCCAGGAGGACTACCAGGGCTGTGCGGGACCCTACTAGTCGGACATTTGGAGTTGTTGTTGTTGTTGTACACTTGTTTCTTTTACTTTGAGATTTCTTGTACTTGCACCTTATTATAAAATTGTTTAAACATGCATGTGGGATTGGTTTGGGTTTATTTCTAGACAATTTTGTTTTCCTTTTTCGTGGTTGACTTGTCCTATTTCCCGATATTAAAATAATAAAAGGGTAATGCCTCCCATATTTGTGAAAACTCATACCCTTGGTGCTAGTCACCAACCTGGGGCCTACTGGAGGCGGGACTCGGGGGTCATTATCTCCCTTTCACCATTGCCAACTCAGGAGGGGCATCTTTGGTGGGAGGGGGTCGTGACAGAATGGTATCAGAGGAGGTTGAGAGATAGGATGGAGTCTGGAGTTAGGCACAGTGAGGATTGCATGGGATGGTAGGGAAACAGTGTTAGTTAATCTTGGTGTGTGACATAGGCCAGGGAAGACCGGCTAGGACACAGGATTTTAGGGCCCCCCATGATCCGATGCAAGGACTCTGAGCCTACCGAACGACCAAGTGAGACTACATTGATTTCAGGGTTAAGACCCTAGGGAAGGTACATGCATCATCATGATTGTGTTTTACTTTATTTTGGTGTTCTGGGAAAGAAATTTTAATAAAATGATAAAATAAAACCATGGGTTTTTTCTTACTACTTGTGCTTAGGCGATCTTTGTTTACCATACAGCTATGGCACCTAGACGTTGTCCCTGGGTGGTTCAGACAGCCGAGGCCCAGCAGATTCAAGCGGTCTATCAGTTGAGGATTGACCGAGAGGAGGAAGATAGCCAGTGGCAGAAGACTCTCTGTTCTTTCCTGCGGCAGACCCTCGAGAAGTACGAGATTAGTACTTCAAATATGGAGACGGAGGGGTGGATTGAGGAGCTAGGGATCTCTTTTACCTTGATCCATGCTCTGAGGGATTACTGGGTTCTCCTAGAAGTCAGTCAACTGAGAGGCGCGACGCGACAGAGGTGGATGACATCAGAGAGGCAGAGGAGCTGGGCGTGGACAGTTGCATGCAGCAGAGTTGGCTGCTCCAGCAGGACCAGAGGTGGTGCGAGGTATGATTTGTTTGTTCAGCACTCTCATTTCTACTTTGTTTGATTCAGGAGCTTCGCACTCCTTTGTTGCACCAGTTCTAGCCCATGATTTAGGACTAGACGTAGAGAGACTTTCCGTACCACTGGTGATGAGTACACTAGTTGGAGGCCAGACCAGCATATCTTGTGTTTACCAGGGATGTGGGCTAACGTTGGGACCACATCGATCTAGTGGGGATCTTCTTCTGTTACAGATGTAGCCATACAATGTCATCCTAGGCATCGACTGGTTGTTTTCTGTTAGTGCTGTTATCGACTGCTTCTGGAGAAGAGTCGTGTTCTCTGACGTGGATGGGCAGCGCATATCTTTTGTTGGCGAGAGGATCTATCAGGTAGGAATCCGGCATGTAGAGCCTCTCCTTTCCTTGTTAGGCGGGTTATCAGTGGTTCCAGCTGATACAGAGATGATGGATATCCCGGAGGTTTTTGGGGAGTTCCTCGATGTTTTTCTCGAGGAGGCTGTGACTCTACCCCCCCCCCCCCGACATGATGTTGACTTCGGGATAGACTTACAGCCTGGTGCCTGTCCAATTTCGATGGCCCCTTATCGGATGGAACCTTCGGAGTTGCGGGGGTTGTGGATTCAGATTGAAAATCTTATGGAGAAGGGTTTTGTTTGACCCAGCGTATCGCCATGGGGTGATCCAGTTTTGTTTGTGATGAATGCAGATGGTGGTTTCAGGTTATGGATAGAATAATTAAGGTTGAACCAGGTAACGGTCAAGAACCGTTACCCCCTTCCAAGGATAGATGATCTCTTCAACCATCTGAGGGGAGCAGGTTGGTTTTCTAAGATTGATCTGCGATCGGGATATCATCAGCTGAGGGTGAAGGACAGTGACATCTCGAAGACAGCTTTCAGGTGTAGGTATGGGCACTTTGAGTTTGTAGTGATGTCATTTGGAGTTACAAATGCACCAGCTATGTTCATGGGACTTATGAACCTTGTCTTCCGAGAGTTTCTGGACTGGTTCATCGTTGTGTTTATCGATGAAATCCTGATCTACTCAAGATCAGAGGAGGAGCACGTTGAGCATCTCGGGGAAGTCTTGGAAGTCCTTTGACACCACCAGCTTTATGGGAAATTATTGAAGTGTAAGTTCTTGACACAAGAAGTACACTTACTTGGGAATGTGGTGTCTCAGCATGGAGTGTCAGTGGACCCGCCGAAGGTGGAGGAAGTTGTTTCCTGGGCAGTACCCAAGAGTGTGGCATAAGTTTGTAGTTTCCTGGGGTTAGAAGGTTACTATCGAAGGTTCGTTTCAGACTTATCTCAAGTTACTTCTCCATTGACAGCTTTGACTAGGAAGAACCAGGTCTTCCTATGGAGCGAGCAGTGCCAGAAGGCTTTCGACTACCTGAAGGAGAAGTTGGTCAGTGCTCCCGTACTCAGGTTGCCAGAGGAAGGGTTGTTATATGAGGTGTTTTGTGATGCTTCTGGCCTTATTCTAGGATGTGTGCTGATGCAGAAGAAGGGAGTGATCTGTTATAGGTCTAGGTATTTATGCCCTCATGAGCGTAACTATGCCACCCATGACCTAGAGCTTGCAGCAGTAGTGTTCACATTGAAGTTTTGGTGAAATTACCTCTTTGGGGAGCGCTTTGTGGTCTTCTCAGATCCCAAGAGCCTGCGTTATATCTTCTCCCAGCGTGACCTGAACTTACGGCAGTGGAGATGGGTCGAGTTTCTCCAAGACTATGACTTTGAGATCTCTTACACTGAAGGTAAGGGCAATGTTATGGCTAATTCCCTGAGCATGAAGTCGCATAAGGAAGTGGTTCGGTCATCCGCTGATGCTTGGAAAGCGATGGGAGAGTTGGTTGCCTTGCACTTAGATGCAAGGGTAGAAGGTGTTAGAGGCTGTTTGTTTCAAATGACAGTGCATCCCTCCTTGTTGCAGCAGGTGGAAGAGTCTCAGTGGGGGGACTTTAAGGCGGAAGTCATGCGGGATCGTGTCGATCAAGGGAACGCTCCAGAAGGATGGTCAGAGGACAGCCTACATCGGATGCTTTTCCATGGAAGGTTGTTTGTTCCGGAGGCGATACGTTAGGGACTTCTCCATGAGTTCCATATCTTATCCTTGGTGGTACATACATGAGTTTTAAAAATGTACCGAGGCCTGAGGGAATAGTTTTGGTGGCTCGGGGTGAAATGGGCAGTAGCGGAGTTTGTGGCTAAATGCCTAGTGTGTCAGCAAGTGAAGGATAAACACTATGTTCCCAGTGGTTTGTTGCATCCTTTAGATGTCACCGAGTGTAAGTGGGATGACATCTCAATGGACTTCATCACAGGACTACCCAGAGCTCAGGGTGGTTATGACACTATCTGGGTAGTGGTGGATCGACTGATGAAATCAGCTCACTTCTTAGCAATTAAGGAGTCAGGCCCGATGAGTACCTTAGCACAGAGGTATGTAGACGAGGTTTTGTGGTTGCATGGAGTCCCAAAGACTATCGTCTCAGATCGGGATACTCGGTTTACCTCACGAGTTTGGAGGGGGTTATAGCATTCTTTTGGCACCTAGCTACGCTTTAGCACTGCTTTCCACCCCCAGACCGATGGGCAGATAGAGCGGACTATCCAGACGTTGGAGGACATGCTGCAAGCATGCATTCTGGATTTAGAGGATCATGGGTATGACACTTGCCTTTAGTAGAGTTTTCCTACAATAACAGCTTCCACTCTACTATTGGCATGGCACCATTTGAGGCTTTGTATGGAAGACCATGTCGTTCACCCATTTGCTGGGAAGAGGTTGGTGAGACAGGTGCTCTTGGGTCAGAGGTAGTACAAAGCACCATAGGGAATGTCCAGATAGTATGTGAGAGGATGAAAGTGGCTCAGGACCGATAGAAGTCTTATGCTGATTGTCGGAGGAGGCCCTTGGAGTTCGAGGTGGGAGATCATGTGTTCTTGAAGGTTTCCCCTCGACGTGGGCAGCAGAGGTTTGGGAAAGGGAGCAAGCTCTCACCTAGGTTCATCAGACCTTTTGAGGTGCTTAGGCGAGTCGGCGAGGTGGCATATCAGCTGGCCCTGTCACCTCAGTTGGAGAAGGTTCATGACGTCTTCCACATCTCCCAGCTTCATCAGTACTTACATGACGACTCCCACGTTATCGACTGGGGAGAGCTAGATATGGGAGACGACGCGACCTTCAAGGAATGACCAGTCATAATCGAGGATCGTAAAGAGAAGGTGCTTCGTGGATGAACCATTCTGTTGGTTCGTGTGTTGTGGAGGCATGGAGGCCTCAAGGAGAGCCCTTGGGAGCGGGAGACCCAGATGCACGCTCAGTACCCGGAGTTGTTTTGACTTGTCTTTTCCCTTTTTCTTCTGAGCTTTGTGTTGATGGTGTACTATGTACCTTTGATATATGGAATTCTCATCTTGTCGGTTGTGATACCTTTTGTTTCCATGTTCTCTGGAAGTGTGTAGCATGTCTGGATGTGTGGGGAAAGGGAAAAACCTGACTCTTAATCGAGACATATTAATGAGGATGCGATTGAACCCATGCGGGTGTGTCAGTGCCGCCTAAAGCGAATAATATCTCGACATAGAAGAAGGAATTTTCCCCAAACCACATGTTCGGGCAGTGTGTGGGTTGTGCGGTTTTGGGGGCAGTGTGAGTTGAAAAAAAAATCCTAATGAATGGAAGTAGGAGGGCCCAATCCTTAATCAAGACGCATTAATGCGGATGCGATTAAACCCGTGCAGATGAGTCAGTGCCGCCTAAAGTGGATAATATCTTGACATAGGAGAGGGAATTCCTAACAACTATGATTAGAATTGTTGGTTGAGTTCCTAGTATAACGAGAACCCTAAGAGGTATCTTGTTGGGTTCCTCTAGGTTGGTTTTTGAATTCTCAGGGATGAGAATGTTTTAAGAGGTATCTGATGTAATGGCCCGGACCTCTCCAGCCCATTCCTTTGTCAATACGAAGGTCACGAAGTGTTCTAGAGGGTAAAATGGACTTTTTCCACACTTTCTAGAATTTTGAAACTACACTACGTGTAGTGTGAGTACACGTCGTGTACCCCCTCGCCGGGTATACCCTGTGTTGAAGGCCGTGTCCTTGCTGTGTGCAATAAATGGGTACACGCCGTGTGTCAAGTACTACACGTCGTGTAGTCCTTCCCCGCGTACGCGTTACCAGTAAACGGTCATGTGCTGTGTTGGAGTCATGTCCTTGCTGTGTGAAATAAATGGGTACACTCTGTGTGTCCAAACTACACATCGTGTAATCCTTCCCCGCGTATGTGTTACCCTCAAACCGTGTGTTGACCAGTCAACGACCGCGGAGCCATGTTGGAAGCCGCGTGGAGACCGTGTGAAATAACTGAGTACATGTCGTGTACCATAAAGTACACACCGTGTGCTTTTTCTTTTCACACCTATAAAAGGAGGGGTCCCCTCATCCTTTTCAACACACCCATCTCCTCTCCTTTCCTCTGAGTAGAGTTCTCCCAAGAGACTTGAAGGCTCTTTCTTCTATAACTTCTTCGTCCGAGCTCCGATTTATGATCCGCCAGCGGCCACGGGATCGTAACGACGAGGCGAAACTTCCGAGCTTGGATATGTTGTCTTTAATTTGGCCATTCCTTTCCGACTTCCACCCGATGAGGTTTTTTCGGGACCCGACAGAAGAGATGGGCGTCTTCTAAGGTTGATCCGGGGGAGCATTACGATCGGAACCTGTTGAGGTAGGGATATTACCTTCGTCTCTCTAATTTTTGCATCATGTGGGGTGGGTTTCCTCTTGTTTTATGAAACACAGTTGAACCGGTTTAATGAAGATAATAACTAGCTTATATAATGGGGATGGGAAGTTTGTGATTACTGTTAATCTACTTTTTATATCATGTGATATTATGTTGTGAATTAAATAGGCTTATGCCTACTAAAAATCATGGTCGTTGGGAGCCTTTTCTTGTGAAATTAAATGTTGCCCTATCTTCTAGACCATTTTTTGTAAATGGAACCTTGTTGAATGTGGAATTTTGGTTAATCACGTAAAGTTGGCTGTTTTAAAATCTGGAACCCTTGTGTGATCACCCTGGTTGAAAAAAATGGCATAATAAACATGTGGTTGTTGGCTTGGTTACGTGGCTTGTGATGGGGGTGTTTTGTGGGTTTTTGTGGATCGGTTGAGTAGTGGGGCTGCAGTTGACTTGGTTATGGGTTGGTGTGAATGTTATGTCAGTGATGGGCATCGGGGCTGCAATAAATGGTATTAAAGGGATAATGATGTATGGGTTTCGGTGTGGTTGTGGTTATGGTGGTTGGCAGTGGGGCTGCAGGGATGGGCTTGAGGTGAACGAACAATGGGTTGTGAATAGTAAATAAAAGTGGAAGAGTTAATGAATGGTGGGGCATGGTAATGGAATGGGTTTAATAATAAATGGGTTGGTTGGTTAATAAGAAGGACTTGGTTGTGTTGCTTGTGTTTTCTTAACTTGATTTGTGGATGTAAGGGATATGCTTTACGAACGATCGATGTGGTTGGTTGTGGATAGTTGCCCAATAATTAATAAACTGATTCTGCTTAAATGTGAAAACCAAAATGGGGTTGGGGTTGTTTGTTGTATTCATACTTCGTGGTAGCATTGTCGAGGCATGTGCTCAGTTTCTTTGTTTAGAAGCCATAGGTTGGGCTGAGTGGTTGCTATATATATTTATATATCTGTATCTTTTGTCTTTTATCACACACCACCCATGTTGAGAACTTAGTGGAGAACACTCCCATTTCATGGGAGAGGGTGTTTTCCCCTTAGTTACTAGCTCCTTCCTGTTCCTTCTCCCCTAGGATGTGATGGCTTGAGGCGACCTTACACCTAAGAATCTTCGGGTAGGTTTCGATTGGGGTGGATTGGCCCAAGACTCTTTGGGCAGGTTTTACTTTTTCCCAAGAACCTTCAGGATGAGGCCCTGGTGTGTGAGGGTGGGATACGTGGTGGTGAGGCCCAAGTGTGTGCGGGCGGGATACGTGGTGGTGAGGCCCAGGTGTGTGCGGGCGGGATACGTGGTTGTGAGGCCTAGGTGTGTGTGGGTGGGGAGAGTGTGGCAGCGTCAGGACGTTCGCCATTAGGAAGAGCAGCTAATTAAAGGGGAATGGTGAGGGGTACCCAATACTCTTGTTCTTATATAATACTACCTATTGTGATTATGTTTTTGGTGAGTGTGTCTGGTGAGGTCGGGTGGATAGAATTCCTTGCTAGGTTTCTTCTGTTGTTCTCACGGGACATTATGATGTCTCCCCACTTGTGCATGAGATATTTAGGTTTCCCTACTGAGTATACCTGTATGCTCACCCCACGTTTACTCTCAGGTTTCCAGGAGGACTACCACGGCCGTGTGGGTCCCTACTAGTCGGACAGTTAGAGTTGTTGTTGTTGTTGTACACTTGTTTCTTTTACTTTGATTTTTCTTGTACTTGCACCTTGTTATAAAATTGTTTAAACATGCATGTGGGATTGGTTTGGTTTTATTTCTATACACTTGTTCCTTTCCTTTTGGTGGTTGACTTGTCCTATTTCCCGAACTTAAAATAATAAAACGGTAATGCCTCCCATATTTGTGAAAACTCATACCCTTGGTGCTAGTCGCCAACCCAGGGCCTAATGGAGGCGGGACTCGGGGGTCATTATCTCCCTTTCACCATTTCCAGCTCAGGAGGGGAATCTTTAGTGGGAGGGGGTCGTGACATTAGTTAATGCTCATATCTTGACACTACCATTGGGGAATGATGGTTTTGTTATTTATAGTGATGCTTCAAAGAAAGGACTTGGTTTTTTCCTTATGAAAAATGATAGAGTTATTTCCTATGCCTCAAGACAGCTAAAAATTCATGAGCAAAACTATACCACTCATCATCTTGAGTTAGCAGCTATAATCTTTGCTTGGAAGATTTGAAGATACTATCTCTGTGGTGAAAAATGTGAGATTTATATTGATCACAAGAGTTTGAAGTATATTTTCTCACAGAATGAACTAAACATGAGGCAAAAGAGATTGATTAAACTACTAAAGGATTATGATTTCACAATACACTACCACCAGGGGTAAGAAAATAAGGTGGAAGATTCTTTTAGTAGAAAGAATCATGGAGTTTTGAACAATATGAGGGTTGAAAGGGATCCTATTTTCATAAAACTAGTAATGATAGATATGGGAATAACCATGGAAGGCGAAACATCAATACTTTTTCAAATGGTTTCCAAACCATATTTACTAGAAAGGATAAAAATTCTCAGACTGATGATCAGGAGTTTCAAAAGAAGATTAAAGCTGTAAATGATGGGAGAGTGAGTGACTTCGTGTATGTAGATGGAATTTTGAAATTTGGGAAGAGACATTTTGTTCTCGATATACCTGATCTAAAAAGGGAATTGTTGGATGATTCTCATAGCTCCAATTTCTCTATACACCTTTGGAGCACAAAGATGTATAGAGATTGGAATGAATATTTTTTGTGGGACAACATGAAAAGGGAGATTGTTGATTTTTTGTGAATATGTATGGTTTACCAACAAGTGAAAGCTAGAAGACAACATCCTAGAAAAGTGATGAAACCACCTTCCATACCTAAGTGGGAATGGGATTATATTATGATGGACTTTTTTATGGGGCTACCAAAGACTATTAAAAGTAATGATGCAATATGGGTCATTGTTGATCGCCTTACCAAGTCACCATATTTTCTTTCTATGAGAATATTTACCACTTGAACGTTTAACAAGACTTTATATTAATGAAGTTGTAAGACTTTATGGAGTACCCCTATCGATTTTTTCTGATCATAATCCCCTTTTACATCAGGATTATAGAAAATTCTTTAGAAAGACCTGGATATTGAACTTCATTTGAGCACTTCCTACCACCCTCTAACTGATGGACAATCAGAACAGACCATTAAAACCTTAGAATACTTGTTGAGATATTTCTCACTTGACTTTAAAGGAATGTGGGATCAATCACTACTAGAAAAATACCCTATACTAATGATTTGGAACCGTTGGTATAGGCCTCCAAACCATTGGTATATCCTATACCAACGGTTTGGAGAACCGTTTCCAAGTAAGTTGTGGGGATAGGTCTATACCAACGGTTTTGGGAAAACTATTGGTATAGACCTATACCAACGGTTTGAAAAATAATTGGTATATGAAATTTAAAAATCTATATCAATGGTTACATAAAACAGTTGGTATATATAATTCAAAAATCAATCATTTGGTTGGTTTTGATCCCAGCACCTCCCATTTGTGATTGAACAACTAAACCACTAACCTAAATTACTTTTTTGAACATAATTTCATAAATATATATATTTATTATTATAAGTATTTTAAATTTTGATTTATTTAATGTCCTCTATAAGATGATTCCATTAAAAATACATGTACCTATACCAACGGTTCTCAAAACTGTTGGTATAGACCTATACCAATGGTTTTGAGAACAGTTGGTATAGGTTCTTTGATTTGGGGACCTATACCAATGGTTTTGGACAAACCGTTGGTATAGGGGGGACCTATACCAATGGTTTGGCCAAAACTATTAGTATAGGGTCTCTATAATGGACCTATGCCAATGGTTTTGGCCAAACCATTGGTATAGGTCCAAATTAGTAAACTATACAAACGGTTTGCCAAAAAGCATTGGTATAGATCCAAATTAGTGACCTCTACCAATAGTTTTGGGAAAACGTTGGTATAGGTCCATATATGTGACCTATACCAATGGTTTTGGCCAAACCATTGGTATAGGTCCAAATTAGTGAACTATACCAATGGTTTGGCCAAAACCGTTTTTATAGATCATATTTCCAATAGTGAATATTTACCTCTAGTAGAATTTTCCTATAACAATATCTTCCATTCAAGTATTCAAATAGCACCATATGAAGCATTATATGGAAAGATATGTCGCACACCAACTGGTTAGGATGATATTGGTGAAAGAAAACTCGTAGGCCCATAACTTGTTGATGAAATGATGGAAAAGGTGAAGGTTATCCAAACCCAGATCAAAGCAGCTCAAAGTAGGCAGAAGAGCTATGCCGATAACCGAAGGAAGGATTTGAAATTTCAGGTAGAAGATCAGGTTTTCTAGAACATATCTCCATGGAAAGGAGTTATACGATTCAGTAATAAGGATAAATTATGTCTCAGGTATATCAGAACTTTCATAATTCTAGAACGAATTGTGGTTGTAGCTTACCGTTTGGAAATTCCACCAAGTATCTCTAAAGATCATGATTTGTTCCACGTATCACTGTTGAGAAAATACATGCTTGACCCAACGCATGTACTCACATATGAGGAAATTGAATTGGAACCTGATATGTCTTATTGTGAAGAGCATGTCAATATTCTTGATACTAGATAACAAGTGTTGAGAAACCAGATGACTCATTTGGTAAAAGTTTTGTGGAGAAACCATAAGATGGAAGAGTAAACGTGGGAACCAGAAGAACTTATGATGAAGAATCACCCGAATCTTTTTGTGTAGCAGTATTCTAGAAATTTTGAGGATGAAATTATTTGAAGGAGAGAATAATGTAACACCCCAACCTTCCACGGTACGTTTCCCTTTGAATAATGAAATAGCTTGCATTGTACGCAACTTCGAGATTCTAACACATCGTGACTAATAAAACTAGTCGTTACAAATAGTAATACCTACTTTTTGATATTTTATAAATTTTATTTTTTAAAATGGAATTCAATTTTGAATTCGGTATATCAAAATTGGCTTAGGGTGAATTTTTGGTATATTTCTAAAAACATTCAATTTTTGAAGAATAGTGAAAAACACTGCGTTATTGGTTAAAAACGAATTTTAATTTAAATAATAATTTATTTTATTTAAATTTATTTTAGGTAAAAATAGATACAAAATACCTATATAAGTTCAATGTAATTCATTAGAGTCATTTTATAATAAGTTTTGATATATTAAAATATTATTTAACTTTTTACCGTCTTTTACCCACTTCCTAGGAGCATTTGCAAATTTGCATAAAACTTAATTTTACCACTTCTGTGAGTTGAATTACAAAAATATGAGAGACACGATTAATATTAGTAAGTAGAATGTGGTTCAATAAGAATAAATTTTTTTGGTGAATTGTAACTTTTGACTTATTTACCACAGTTAAATGTAAATATGGTAATTAAGGGTAAAAATGATATCACAATTACCCTAACACATGTCCTAATTCTATTGGATAAGTATAATTCGACCAAAAAAAACATTAGGAACAAAATATGATCCTATTTGGACTATTTTTATTAGATTCAGACATTTATTATTATTTTATTTTAGAAGAGTTAAAAGAGTTAAATTCAAAGATTAATAACTACACCATTATTAATATAGGGCTACACACAATATAAATTAAATAATAAATATTCATTAGAAAGATAAGAACATTTTCTATATAATTACGTTTTATTTATAATTTTTATACATCAAAATTATTTAATTTATTTATGACACAATGATGATGTAGTAATTACCTTATTAATGAAATATTAAAATAGATGATATTATAAATATCCAAATAAATGTAAATTGAGATTTATGATGAATTATACAAATTTTATAGGTTAATATGACATTTTAGGGTTGGTTAAATAAATTTTATTTGAAGTGATAAAGTTTTAATGGCTTTAATAAAAATCAAATACTAAATAGTGTCAAAATTGACATAATAGAGTTTTTAAAACAAATACTATATTATTAATTGATATAATATTTATAAAAATCTAAGGTTTTGCCAAAAGACTTAGATAAGGTTATATATATTAATAATGAACCACTTTGGGTACTTTTGGAAGTTTAAAGTATGTTTATTAACCATATAATATAAAAATAAAAAAGACATGGTAAATGTCAAACTATTTAACTAAGAGTTAAATCTAAAAGATAATGTTAATATGGAGACCTAAACCTATCTAAAACCTATTATTTGAGAATTTTTAGACCCATCCTCACCTTATACTCTAAATAAATCATTTTGGATCCATTATAAACTGAAAATGATTGTATTATAAAATAATATTTCAAAATTTTCCTAAAGTGACTCACACCTCTTATTAAAGGGCACTTCCCCTTCTCTCAAATCACAACTCCAAAGCCATTTGTCTCAGCCAAAATCTGCCCAAATATCCTACCAACTTTCCTCCCTTCATCCTAGAGTCCTTCCTTTGGTCATAATTCCATCTTAAGGAGCCCTTTTGATCAAATCTAAAAGGAAGAACCCGAAGTAGAGGTAAATATTTCATCACCTCTTTCAAGTTCTTTTCTTCTTACACTTCCTCTTTCTTTGTTTTTTCCATACCAAAATAATAAATCCAGTACCCTCTACATATTGTGATATTATTATAAATATATTAAAACCATATTCGTTATTCTATTAATCCTATAAATGACAAAGTCACCATATGTGCGTACTTACAGCTTACCATCTATACGTCGTGGTGTAGTTTGTTATTCAAACACTTAATTATTTGGATGGGTATAATAATGAGTATAACTAATGTAAATAATAAATATAACATGTTAAATATTTTTTATATATGATATACCATCCAATTACTTATGATTTTTCCATCAATATAATGAAATTGTCGCTTGTGCGTACGTACGGATTACCATCTCCACAAACACGATGAAATTAATTTCCCCATCGTAACCATTAAATAAATTTTCATTTAATGACTAAAATTAGTGTTTATGAACATAATATCACTCTCTATATGAATAAAATACATCCTATCTATAACAAACATGTCTTATGTAACCAAGTATATAAAGGAGAACAAATCAGTTGACACCCAAAATGATGATACTACAGAAATAGTATTAACAAAGTGATATTAGATGATCATATATGATATCATATTTATGTATATAGTTCTTGTATAATTTAATAACAATTATTTAACTATTATAGAGGATGTTAACCTACCCTCAACCAAGGAAAAGTACAAGGTAAGGGTTAATTTCACAATCTCTTTATTATCTGAGGTTGTTTTTACGTAAGTATCTACTGTGACCTCTTTATGATCCACATCTGTGTTTTCTTAAAAATGCATTTTAAAAAATTTCTAATATTTACTAGACTATGGGTTAAATTAATTTATACCCTTATTAGACCTTATATGTTTTTAATGGAATCTTTCCGTCATTTTCCAAACGAGGTACTTTATGACCGTTTTGACAAAATTAAGGTAATAATGTTTTTTTAACTTATACTACGGGTGTAGCTATTTTCCGCCATTATAACATCATAGAAGCTTCCATTAAAATCTCATAAGACTATTTTCAAAATAAAATTTTCTTTTATAATTATTTTACTCTTAAATGGTTTCAAAATAGAAAGAGGTATTTCTTTCAAATAGTTTTCATTACATCTATGTTAACATCCTTTGATGGATTTTAAAAATGTTTGAAGTTGATTTATTATGATACAAATCTTCCATACTGTGTTGAAGGTTTTGTGATATTTTTTACTGTGGATGTGTTATTTCTATACCATTCATTGTTTACGGTTTAAAGTATTGACATTTCGTATGCTAGTTTTAATACGAATGTTTATGTTATATTTCAACCTTTTCATATGAGAAATGTATTGGACTTAGTATGTGATGGGTGGAGCCCGCTATATCTCCTCGATGCAATAGTAGGTCTCATTAGAAAATTAGACGTGGAATTGGTCGAGGGCTATCCCAATTTGATATATGGTTTTGGATGAGGCCTAAATCATTTTTATAAGTCTTGGTCGAGGCCATGAAAAGATGTTTTAGAATGTCTGGCATTACACATTCCCTCATTATTAAAATAATAATGATGGTTCATGTGGTTATTCAGCTAGTAGAATACCCATGACTATGTTTTATTATGGAATTATTTTACTCAACTCATATTTCTGCCATAAATTGTTCATGTTTATTATTTGTAAAGGCCTATGTTTATAATTATTCACCATGCTTAATGTTTATGTTCTCTTCCCCAGTATTGTTTACCCTTACTGAGCATTTGAGCTCACCCCTTTCTTATGTTTCATTTTCCTAGGATATGAAGAAGTTTGTTATGAGTGACTTGCAGGCATAATCTTGGAGGCTGGGATGTTTCTAATGGAATAAATTAGTGTTGTATTTTTTTTAAAGTTGTAATGTTGAACATATGTGTGTCTCCTGTTTCCAATAATACTAAACTGATCGGTATTTCAGTACATGATTCCTTGTATCATACCAATGTTTTGTAATAACACTTCTACTTTAGGTAACAGGGGTCGGGGCGATACACATATCCCCTTCTTAGATATCTTGGTTGCACACTCCATCAGTGCACCTCGAACTCCACCAGCTGATGAGCCCCCACCAAACATCCTTCATTTCCATTACCACCCAGAAATTGATGGATGACGGAAAGGGGTGAATATTTTTCTTCTAGTGTGATCACTGGTGTTTGACCTATGTGATAGGTTCCGAGCGCATTAGTCATACACCCTCAAATAAGGAATTCCACCCCCTCTCACCTTGCTCGCAGTGGAGGTCCCATAGATATGAATCACAACCCCTTTCAATGCCTTTCAGATCATGGTTTGAAGAATTACACATAATATAGGTTGTGTGTCAACTCAGGTATTCTTATAATATATGGATCAACCCCCCCCCCCCCAATTACCCATCTCTCAATGACTCGGTACTCTAACCTATATACTGATAGGCCCACAGTTATCCATGTTTTCGATTCCAATTTATCCACCACTACCAATTCTCAACCTCAAAACCAAACAACAATCACCCAAGTACATCTTCCTTTTCACTCCATATCTCTATGAAAACTATATCCAGGAAGGGTGACTCCCTAAAATTACTGCATGAATTGGATCTACTATAATGGTAATGCCAATGACTATGTAGTACTTAAACCTTCTCTGTCACCACCATATCTCCTTTTTTCCGAGAAGGTAGTTTCACAAGGCATATTAGTGGGGATATTTAGGCATTTCAACTTGCAGCCATCAGTTAGTGTTGAGTTAGGGTATTGGTGCTCAGGAATTCTGGGAAGTGCATCACCCAACCATCCATCACCAATGGTGTTCTTCGGGAAAAACATCATTTCTATACCATCCATATTAGTTGTTGAGAAATAGATTCCATATAGATAGAAAACTCCAATATCTAATACAAGGTGATACTTGATATGAATTGGAAGACCAGCTCAGGAGGTGTCACTGTGGTGGCTGGGATAAGTGGAAATACTACGCTAAAATGACAAAGGCGACCCACAACTATCAGTTCTCATAGGAATGTAGGTGAACCAATAGACTAAGTGTGGGAATCTATAGAGAATATTATGGGCCATGAAACATAGATGGAAATTCCTGGGACTACCTGGGATCTTATAGAACAAAAAAATGAAAATATAATGACCAAGTGAAAATGGTATAATTGGCTAGGTAGCATCATGCTTTATAGATAGTGAGTGATGAAGTTGTTGGCCCGCACTGAAGGAACATATCAACAAGATGACATGAGTAGGGTTGGAGTTAAGAACCATAACACTATCAAGAAACCAAAATTTAAATGGTATAACTGACGAGATCTCTCCATACACCCAGAGAATCAAAGTGGAACCATGATGCACCACATTTGATGCACCAATAGAAGAAATAAAATGTAGACCTTAAATTAGGGAGTTGTTTCAACAGAATCTGGGAGACCACCAATTGATTTTGAAAGGACAAAAGAGGAGAATTTCGTACGTCTATATACTGGTTGGGCTATTTGAGATATGAACTCTTCCTTGTTCTAGTAACGCTTCAACCAAGTCAAAAAAATATGTCCCCAGCATCGAATTGAAAATATTCACACTTCAGCCATCCAATAATTTGAACAGTACAGACCTAGTCTGTGGGATCTAAGGTTATCATCCAGATTATATAGACGTTGGACATTGGGACCATTCAATAGTTATTGGTCGAAATGAGTGTACTCATGTGTTTGGATGGAAAATACGACTAGGACCTCAGTTCAGCCATTGGGATATGGCAGTGGGGTTGGAAGGATGGGTGTTTTTTGTTGTTCTAGTGTCACCATTTCCAAATAGTAGTAGACAGTTATATTTGTACTGAGCTCTCATATCATAGTAGGGTGTCAAGCTGTAGGTGTCCTAGTTGACTACTGGGAATGTTCAAAACACCGAAACTAGTTATTTAAAACTATTGAGCAACTTAAACCACACCAACTACTCAACCTTCGATCATGCGACTGCTAGTGTCAATGCCAAGATACGAGCTATAGTGGGTTGTAAATGGCCAACCCCGCTAGTCAATTGATTATGTAGGTGCAATGTATATATTTAAATATAATATTATTGATGATCCTAGGTACTCTCCATATATAGTCGCAGGTAGATTCACCAATGGGATCAGACCTACCTTCAATACACTGATATCTCACAGAAAACACACTACAAACAAGACATAAGGGTTCATTCACTCTTTCAAAACCCCAACTAAGAATAAGAATATAAGTGGGTGGTGAACTTAAAATGAATATATATAAGATTACCTATGCCTTGTGAGACATTCATTGTTAAAATCCACACTCTTCGCTTGTATTGAGATTTGTTCTTCAAACCTTGATTTCTTTGAATCATGATTCAGTTACATATATGACTTCATGAAGCTTGAAGAGTGATCATCACTTCTCTCTCCACCTTCTATTCATGAGAATATCCCATTCTTGGTTCTTAAAGATATGTATGTTTCGTGTCCCTTTGATGTGATCCTCCCTCATTTGGTTGAAGCTCTTTTATCATGGGATATGGTTCATCCTTAGGCGTTTGATTGCGTGATCTAAGTATTTTTAATAATAGGTCATCTCTATCTACTATCCCTACTAATGGAGCTGCTGACCTTAGGCATATGAGTTTTAGGTGAATCAATCGGCACTATATAGAGTAGAGTACTTGGATGGCAGTAGATGCTTGAAAGAACACAATTTGAAGTGTACTGATGGAGGTTTCAAAGCAGTAGATCATCGAAACTAGACTCTTTCCAAACCTCTTAACAATATATATAAGTATTATCCCCATACAGTTCTTTGACCCTTTGTTCATATTCTTTCCCCTTATTCTCGGACATATATAAACAATATAGTCTATCTATATCTTATATGTACTACTGACTTATTCATCTTTCATGAAATATCCTTGGGCTAGTGAGTTTCTCTATTACTTATATTATACTGACTATATCTCTTCTTTTTATGGCTTCCTTTAGTGGTCAGAATTTATTATTTTGTTCTTTCTAGATTGGTATAATATAGGTTGTAGAGACTTTTGGTATCTAATGGGATATGAATCATTACTCTTATACAGTACTATTATATGTATTTATAGAGATGATACCAATTCCTTCTCCCAGCTAGACTCTCATGAGTGTTCTATGGGTTTGATATCAAACCTATTTTCTATGCACATGTCCAATCAGTAAGGCCTCGACTACAAATCAATCCTTTCTTTATCTCATGAAATCATCACCCTTGACTCTTCTCTTTCTTAGTACTCTACTTTAATAGTATATCTTTTGAATTCAATTCAAGGATCCATGTATCTCCAATCAGGATAGAATAGATCCAAGTATATTGAAAAAACCTAGGATCAGAATAGATCGAATAGATAGAGACGTGGTGTCTTCTCTTACTACCTATATTGTACGGACAAATGAAAGGCCTCTGCTTCCTTGAAAAAATACAATCACATTACTTGACCGATTAGAAGAATGCTTCCTCTGATAAAGATGAGAAACATGAGAACAAAGATAGTGTATTTCTTGCTAGAAAAGGGAAAGATCTCCCATAGTTTCATAAACAGGATATATAGTCTATCGAAGTTCCAACACTGAACTAGCAGACTACCAATGGGGATGTGACCTTGTCCATCTTCTTGGACTCAAAAAGTGATGACAACACTATATTCCAAATAGATAGAATAGAAGATCTAATAGATTGTATGATTATAAAAGAATCCAACCATAAAACATTTTGATCTCAGTTGAGTTTCATCAAAAGACATAGAAGATTTAAGGCTATAGTCGCTTGATAGAAAAGCAGGGATTAAGTGACATGTTAGTCTTATTAAAGTGTAGAAAAATACTCCACATCAGTTTATGAATAAAGGGTTGTCTTGGTCCTGACCCTATTCAATGGGATTATACTTATATATAAGGGTTTAGAACCTGACCCTTTAGAAAGGGTCACGTTCTAAAAGATATGTCCATTTATAAAGGGTTAGGAAATGAGACTGATTAATATCTAATGTTGTAGAGTAGTCGTTACTACATCATTTGAAGTGGGTAAGTGTTCAGTGAAAACAGGATTGAAAGCCTATCCATTGGAATGATGTTATTGATAAGTCCATAGCAAGAATCATACTTGAGATCTTGACATGATTCTCCTCTGATTACATTTCTATTATTATAATTATGTGAAAAGCTTTTTATTTCAACACTGATTGGGTTGAGATTTCAAGTGGGAATCATGGGTTATTCTGATTGGATAATACAAGAGTACTATTTATCTCACGAATACATAAGATTTCATTATGCTTTGGAAACCATTATTCTCTATTCTCGATACCCAAACCTTAATAATACAATTTTTGTGTCAAGGGGTGGTTCTTTGAGCATCATTTAAGAGGAAAGAGGGATATTGAGATCTTGACAACCCTCAACCAAAGGATTCCATTAAACCATGTGTATTTTTCAGAATGCTTTACTCACCAAGATGTGTAGTGAACTTTAAATGATCTCATTATCTCATAATTCGAAAACAACACTTTTATTTATCAACTATTAAACTCTTTAAATCAATTCAATTTCATTAAACTGTTTTGAAACCACACCTCTTTTAGTAATTCTTATTAAAAATACACACTCTAAACCCACAAACTCTCCTTGAGAGATGACCTAGGGTCTTCCCTAGACTAAAAATCAACCTTAAAATCATAATCAATTTGATGTTTCATGACAGTGCGGTCAAATTTTGGCGTCGTTTCTAGGGAGTTCTTTGGCTTTTAGTGATTGTTTTTGATAAGTTTTTTTTTGTAAATTTTGTGAATATTTTTTTTATCTTCTACCTCTTCAAACTCTTTTTGTACTGATCTATTTGTTTTATATGTTTTGTGCATGATATGTTCTACTCAAAGATATTTAGCACCTTTTTATCCTGAACCAGAGAGGACCCTATGTCAAAGACACCGAGACACACAAGACAACACTTTGAAAGAGGACACACCACACATTGACACTCTTCTTCACCCTTCTTCTTCTTGAACTGACATCAAAAATAAAATAAACTTGTATAACATGGATGAATATAGTATAACAGTAAAATAACTAACCTCACCTGTTATGGATATGCAGCATGCATACACTCAATTACAAGGCGAGACACCCGATTTTGTTTTAAATTATGGTTTAATTCATCTATTACCAAGATTCCATGGACTTCCTAGAGAGGATCCACACAAGCACATAAAATAATTTCATAATATTTTTTCAACATTAAAACCTAATAATGTGGATGAATAACATGTAAAGTTAAGGGAATTCCCTTTTTCATTAGAAGACACTTTAAAATACTATATTAATTATGTTAATTCCCCAATAAGAGGTTGGGTAGACATGAAACGCCTTTTTTTTTGAAAAAAAATTCCCAACTTCTCACACAACAACTATTAGAAAATAAATTTGTCGTATGCGAAAACCATAAGGGGAAATATTACATGAATATTGGGAGCACTTTAAAATGTTTTGTCTAGGCTGTCTACACCAATAAATAAGTGATCAACTTTTAATTCAGTATTTTTATAAAGGCTTAATTCCAATTGATCGAAATATGATTGATGCTGCTGCAGGTGGTGCGCTAGTTGATAAGACCCCAATTTCTACAAGAACCCTGATTGGGGACATGGCATAGAACACTCAAAAATTTAGTAAAAGGTCAAGTGTATCCATTCGAGGTGTCCATGAGGGGAAATGTACCAAATTCGAGAGGAAGGTGGACATGATGTTCGAAGAGGTAAGTACCCTTATTCATAAACTTGTTCATTCCCAAGGTAAATATCAATATCGTCTATCCATCCATTGTGATATATGCTCTTCTAACACCCACTACTCTGACCAATGCCCCCAATTGAGAGAAACTTCTAAGAGTTGTGAGGAAATATTTCCAGGCTGACCCTATAACCATCCCTTTAGGAAATAACCATACTATCCATCCAAATCTGGGAGTAAATAAACCCAAGATTATAGTAAAGGGGGTATTCAAACCAACCTCATCAACCATGGAACCAACAAGGGTAGAGTAGCTAGAGTAGCCATCCACCACCACCACCCATAAATCTTCAACCACCCCAAAGGCCTTTCCAACCACCCACTCAAAAACCGGAGCCTGGCCTAAAAGATATGATGAAACAAATGGATTCTTACCATCATTAATTCCAACAAACCTCCCATGCTTCCATAGAAGACCTCAAAACCTTATTTGGCCAACTAGCTAACTCGGTGGGTGAAATTCAAAGTCATGGGTCCGGTAAACTACCCTCTCAACCAGTAGTTAACCCTAGAAATAAAGGAAATGTTAGTCCAATAACCCTTAGGAGTGGAACTCATCTTCAAATCCAAATTATCCATATAATATATTCATCCACTCCTGAGGAAACAATCATCCCAACCACTACTAAAAATGATCCAGGAGAAGAACATCCTTGTCCTGAGAGAAGTCCTTCCAATGGAATGACTGTGTATGTATATGAGTCTCCTAGCCCAAACATTCCTCTTCCATTTCCCTAAAGGGACACCCAACATAGAAAAAAAAATGGTAACTGAACATGATAGGGAAATATTTTTAACATTCAAAAAAGTGCAGGTTAACATCCCCATGATTGATTTCATGAAGAAAATTCCAAGATACACCAAGTTTCTAAAGGAGATGTGTACACACCGAAGGTGACTTCGAGGTGATGAGAAGGTAAGCTTGGGGGGAATGTATCACCATTGATATAACCATCACTTCCTACCAAATGTGATGATCATATAACCTTTTCGATTCCATTCCTCATAGGGGAGTATTCATTTTCCAAAGATATGCTCGATTTAGGTGCTTCTATAAATGTAATTCCTCACTCTATTTACTCTAAATTGTAGGTTGGGGAACTAAATCCCACTAAAATTTTTGTTCATTTGGATAATCATAGTACAGCACACCCTTTTGGTGTGTTAGAGGATGTTCTTGTGACGGTGAAAATTTTAATTTTTTCTTCTGATTTTTATGTGCTAAAAATAGAGGATGATAGTATGAATGGACATGCCCCAGTTATATTGGGGAGACATTTCTTGAAGACCACAAAAACCATAATTAATTTCCATAATGGTGAATTATCTATGGAATTTGGTGGTGACATAGTCCATTTCAACATCCTTGATTTCATGAAGCACCCCTCAGACGATCATTCCTCCCTCTCTATTAATTCTATTGATGTATTCCCTTCCCTTAAAAAATATTTTCTTTCCCCTGATCCCCTTTATGAGTTTTCATAATTGATTGAAATGTTAGGTAATCAACCAAGAATTGATTGTTGTAGTGGTCTAGAGAAATGTAAGGTATGTTTGTTGATTGATTTTCTTGAACACTGAGGATCCACTGACCATCAATGATACTGCTAAGCTTGTAGAAGCTCATTCCTCATCAGAGGATGATACTATTGAGTAGTTATATGAGATTAGTGACCTCTCACATTCACACACACTTTCATAAATCCAAAATCCCCATGAATTGGAACTAAAAAAACTGCCTTAATATTTAAAATATTCATATCTTGAAAATAGAAACAAGTTGTCCATTATCATTTCTAGTTCACTCCCTCTGGAGCATGAATTGTGACTTCTTGAAATTTTAAGGGAGTATAAACAAGCTTTAGGATGGAAACTTACTGACATTACTGGTATTATCACATCGATTTATACACATCATACTTTATTAAATGATGAGGCTAAACAAGTGAGGAATGTACAATGTCTACTGAACCCAAACCTCCAAGAATATTTGAAAAAGGTGGTAACAAAATTAGTGGTTTTTGGAATCATTTACCCCATATCTAACAGCCAATGGGTCTGTCCCGTTCAAGTAGTTCTTGAAAAAACTGGCCATATAATAATCAAAAATTAAATCAATTAATTGGTTCCAACTTATATGTATAATAGTTTGCATGTATTCATTTACTATCACTGACTATATCAACACACTAGGAGGGAAAATTTCCCATTTCCATTCATTGAACAAATTCTTGAGATGCTAGTAGGGAAGTCCCTTTACTATTTTTTTGATTGGTACTCTAGATATTTTCAATTCCATATTGCCCCTGAGAATTAGAAAAAGACAACCTTCACTTGCCCCTTTGGCACATTTTCATAAAAGAGGATTCCATTTGGTCTGGGCAACACTCTGGGTACTTTCAAATGATGCATGGCTAGTATTTTTTTGGATTACCTATGAAATTGCATGTAAGTATTCATGGATTATTTTAATATTTATGGATCCTCATTTGATGAATGTTTAAGTAGTCTTGGTTTAGTCCTACATCACTGTATTGAAAATAATCTTGTATTAAATTATGAGAAATTCCATTTCATGGTGCGACAAGGTATAGTTTTGGGACATGTAATTTCTTGGTATGGTATCCAAGTAGATAAATCAAAAGTGAATTTCTTTTATTCCTTAACATTCCCTAAAAAATTTATGGTATGTGTGGTATTTCCTATGTCATGCTAGATTTTACCGTCATTTCACTCATGACATTAGTAAGATTTTACTCCCCCTCTCCCGATAACTCAAAAAATAAAAGGAATTTGTTTTTGATAAATATTGTGAGGTAGCTTTTAATAAGTTAAAATGGAGTCTCACGGCCCCCCCGGTAATCCAACTACCTAAGTGGGATTTACCATTTGAGCTCATGTGTGATGCCTCTAACTTTGTAGTTGGGGAAGTCTTATCACAAGGGGTCAATTGAGCTCCAAATGTCATTGTCTATGCCTCATGTACTTTGAACCCTTCCTAAACAAACTACACCACAATTGAAAAATAATTCTTTTCCATTGTGTTTTCCTTTGAAAAATTCAGGTCATACCTTTTGGGGTCCAAAGTCCTTGTGTTATCAGACCATGCAGCCCTCCGGTATCTCCTTAAGAAACTGGAATCCAAACCACACCTCATTCATTGGATGCTCCTCCTTCAAGAATTCAATCTAGAAATTATAGATAAAAAAGAGTAGAGAATGGGTTGGATGACTATATCAGTAGAATTCCCCATCCCCATACATTTACTCATCCCCCATGTATTCCTATTATTGATACGTTTCCTTGTGATCATTAGTACCAAGTGCATGATGATATCCCCTGGTATGCTGAAATTGTAAATTATTTGGTAGCATCTTGCATTCCTACTGATTTCTACAAAAACCAGGCTGATCGTCTAAAACATGAGTCATATCGGTACATTTTGGATAACCCCTACCTTTAGCACACCTGTAGTGATCAATTTCTTAGGCGTTATGTTCCTGATAGTGAGTTTTATTCTGTCCTTAGATTCTGCCACACTCTTTCTTGTGGGGTCCACTTTGGTCCCCAATGGACTTCTTGAAAGGTCTTTGATTCTGGTCTCTTTTGGCCAACACTTTTTCAGGATACCCATGATTTTTTAAAATCTTGTCGTCGTTGTCTAAGAATGGGGAATGTCTCTAAAAGAAATGAAATGCCACAAAGAAAGTTTCTCTTTCATAACATTTGCGATGTTTGGGGAATTGAAATTATGGGTCCATTTTCCAATTCCTTTGGAAACTTGTACATTTTTATGATGGTTGATTATGTGTCAAAATGGGTAGAGGCCCGAGCCACAATGAAAGATGATTCCAAAACAGTTATGGAATTTTTGATAACTCAGATATTTTGTTGGTTTGGATTACCTAGGTTTATCATTTGTGACTAGGGTTCTCATTTCTGTAACTAAACAATGAAATCACTTTTGTGTTAGTATGGGTTCGTTCATATAGTGTCTACTGCATATCACCCATAGATAAATGGTCAAGATGAGGTGTAAAATAGAGAGGTAAAATAGATTCTTGAAAAATGGTTCAAACCAATAGAAAATATTGGAGTCTTCGACTTGATGATTCATTATGGGCTTACCGTACATCATTAAAAACCCCCATTGGTTGTCACCTTATCGCTAGTGTCTGGATAGATTTGTCACCTCCATGTTGAGATTGAGCACCGGGCCTACTAGACCATTAAAAATACAATTCAAACCTTTTTGGTGTAGGTTCTCATAGGAAGTTACAGATTCTGGAGCTGGAGGAAATGCACATAGATGCATATGATAACTCTAGAATTTATAAGGATCAAACCAAAGCATCCCATGACTGTCTCATCCTTCATCGTCAGTTCCACATTGGGTAGTAGGTCATACTCTATAATTCTAGGTTGAATTTTTATCCAGGTAAGCTTCGTTTCCACTGGTTTGGACCATAAAATGTTACTAACATATCTCTATTTGGTGTTGTCTGGGTTCAAAATAAAGAAACCAAGAAAATCTTCACTTTCAATGGGAAGCGGCTAAAGCACTTCCACGAAGCCCTTTCAGAGTAACCAATGGAGAAACTCTAAGATCAAGAAGCAGTCTATGAATAACACCAACCAGGTTTTATCCTTCCTTACCACATTTTATTTTATTACAGTGAGGAAATTTCACACTCTAGGTGTGGGGTATGGGTATATTACTAGGTTAGTTAGGAATTTCATCATATATCTTCTTTTTCTCTTTTTTGTTTGTTGAATAGTAGTGTTACTCTCCCCTATTTTCCCTACCACTCACCATTGTGCTATAATATTACTTTTTTATGCCCATATTATCATGGAAAATGATGCCTATTTAATCATAGAAGTTATTGAAAATCCATGTGGAATTTTTTCATTTCATGTTGTTTTAGCATTCCAAAAAAATATTATACAATGTGAATTTCAGAAAAAATTCAATATTGTGGTGTGACTTTCATTTGAAATTTAGTTCTTTTTCAATGATATAAATGGTTGTATCATTTTGAATCCTTTGAGAATAATGGTTCCCTTTTTGGGAATAGTTTAAGGGAAAATTGTGTCACTTAATTTATCCACACAACTTTGTACCCAAATATAAAGTGTGAAAATTTCTACATAATAAAAGGTAAATATAAGTTAGGTTGATATTTCTCTACTTTAAAAAATCATTTTTCCATAAATTCATTCTTTATTAGATCTATTTCATTACTGTACTAGATTGACATGTGTGTGTGTACCTGTTATCTGACTATTGTATGCCCTAAAAAAGGGTTGTATATTGAGAAGGTCAAAAACCACCCTTTCTTGACCTTTGATCTTGTTATAACTATTCCAATTAGTCTCATTAGGAGGTCAAACATGGGTTGGGAGAAGAGTGTGAGATTTGTTCCAAGTGCAGCTTTTGAAAAATAATAATAAATGAGGGGAGTGAAAAAATGTAAAACATATGGGGATATCTAGGTCAGGATCTTATGGTTTGAATTTTGGGAATTCTTAAGTGAGTGGGTCTTGAAATTTTATTGCAAAATATGTGGCACAAGTTCATCAGAAAGGATCTTGTAAGTAGAAAATTATTGAAATAACTTATATTTACTCAATTAATAGTGGAAATAATAGCATGAAATGGTTTTTACAGACACACATGGAGAATTAGTGACATGATTAACTATTCAATTATTTTCTTTGATTGGTATCATGAATCTCTTGTAATTTTATTTGGATACAATTTTTGAGAGATCTTTTTCAATGATCGCTGAGAATAACTCCTTGGTGTGATTTTTTTCTTTGATCACATTTATATTTGGAATTAATTTTCATTGAATGTTAAATATTTATGAAGTTGGAAATATTTACATTCATAATTTTTTAAAATATGACTTTTCCCATGGGTGAAAAGGATTTGGTGTGGGGGTGTGATTGTACCATGATTCACTATGTCATTTTCACCCTTACACCATTTTATTAAACTGAATTTTTATTGTAAATTCCAAATATAATAAAAAATCACTTCATGTTTGATTAAATTATTTTGTGTTTATCACTGTTAAAAAATGGTATTGTAACTTGTTTTGATAATTTCATTGAAGGTGGAGGTGATTTTAAGGACACATGTTGAAGTCCAAGAAAAATGGGCCAAACTGCTTAGGATCCAAGCACATCAGTGGATTAATCCACACACTTCTATAAGACTGTGCATCCAAATGGGATGAACATTTGTGGGATGGTCCAATATTTAAAAGGATACATTTCATCTGAAGGAACCCAATCTCGGTTTGTCTCTATGGGTCCCATATGAATTGATTTATCCAAGCCACCGAATATGCACAAAGTCAAAAGTGGTGTTTTGTAATATGTCAATATCTTGAGTTGTAATTGTCCAAATGAATCTAAACATTCAGTGGAGATATTCAGAATGTGGGGAAACAACTTTCTAGTTTTTTAAAAGTTGAGATAATACTTTATGGCCATCTAACACCATGAACCAATTGGTTTCTCAAAATCAGGATGCTCAAAACCACCTTCCAATTTTCCTATAAAATGGAAGCTTGGGATCTCCATTTGTATGTTCAGCCAAGAGACAAAGCTTTAGTATTTTGGAGACCCAAAGGATTCATCTCATAATCCAAGGAGTTATGGAGGCCCCTATCTTCACAGAGGGATCAAGGATGAAGGAAAGGTTCCACCCGAGCTTCCTCCTCCTTCCGATGATGAGCTAAACATTGGATGGTAATTTTGACGGAGCTACACACACTTGGGAGGGAGTTCCACCATTTGTTCTTCTATTAGTTTTGTGTAATTTTTGTGATAAATCATTCACTTATTTATTATCTTCAAATTATTCTCCTCTGATTTCATTTCTATTGTTATAATTAAGTGAAACGCTTTTTGTTTCAACCCCAATTGGATTGAGATTTCTAGTGGGAATCTTGGGTTATTCCGATTGGACAAGACAAGAGTCCTATTTATATCACATGTACATAAGACTTCATTATGATTTGGTAGCCTTTATTCACTATTATTGATACCCAAACCTTGAGAACGCGATTGTTCTATCAAGGGTTGGTTCTTTGATCATTGTTTAAGAGAAAAGAGGGAAGTTGAGATCTTGACAACCCTTAACCAAATGATTCAATTAAACCATGTGTATTTTTCATAATGATGAACTCAGCAAGATTTGTAGTGAAGTTGAAATGATCTCCTTATATTATAATTCAAAAACACCACTATTTTTTATCAACTATTAAACTCTTAAAATCAAGTCATTTTTTTAAATTGTTTTGATAACACCCCTCTTTTAGTAATTCTTATTAAAAACACACACTCTAAATCCACCAATGATTCTTGAGAAATGACCTAGGGTCTACCCTAGACAGCAAATCAACCTTAAAATCATAATCAATATGATGTTTCATGACAGCGTGGTCAGAGAGGTGTCAGTATCATCTCTATATAGTTCGTTTTTCTTGTTCACTGCTTTTTATTGGCCCTAACCTACCTACCAATAAGAAAATGGAAACGCTAATGCACAATGGTGGTCCTAGATTAGGTAGGGAACTCATCCATTTGCTACTTTTTTCTTCCCCTTTAACTACTTATCTAATTATAATTGAGGTTAGAAGGTATATAATGGGGGGCTAGTGAGGCACGGTCTGGGGACAGAACTAGAATTTGTAATCCTTTAGCTTAATGTTCAAGAAGTATAGTAGTTGATTATATCTATTACAATTCCAATTAAACATCATTATATTCCTATAGAGGAGACCACATTCTGTTACGTGTATAGGAACAAGGTAATAAAACCATGGTTCTAGAACAGAACTATCAAAAAGAGACATGGGTTCCTAAGATTCCAGAAAAGAGAAGCTTGGAAGGTCAGTCTACTACTTATATTATACCGATATTGATTTGAAAAAAGAACTACAGATGTTGGGCTATTCCCCTTCATCAACCACTCAAACCAGATTAGTAGATAAGGAAGTACGCTACATGTAAGATCAAGCCAATCTAGATTCAACATGGTATTTATCATATAAATTCATAGGATGATGACGTAGTGGGTGATGAAGAAGACTCTTCTTAGGGATAGTGGAGTCATGATATTTCCTTCATGACTATTAAAGTAGAGTACTGATATCCCCTTTCTTTTGAGAGGATTACTTCCATCCTTTTTCATGCACAGGAGTGGAAATCCCATATTAAGTGGAACCGGGGTCAGAGGCGGATGATGTATCGTACTAATGTTGTGTTTACTAGATGGATCAGTAAGACTAGTGAGGCATGTTTGAGAGCTTAAGGAAAATAGTGGATCCATATAGGATTACTTTTGACTAGTGGCCCTAGTCAGGTGACTTTTTAGGCCCGAATATGGATGATTGATTCAGAAACTATTATATTAGAGTACTCATTATTAGAAGAGTACTTGACACCCATGTAGTTTGATCCGTAGTTAAATATCAAAAAATGTGGTCTTATAATACCTCTCCCTTATGGTCTAATCCTTTTTAAAATATAATATTTCACACTTGGACTCGAGGATGCACATATCTATTTATAGATTACTTTTGGGATTGGATAGTTTGGATGGAAGGGAAGGATAATAGTAATGGATAATAGGTGATGCATGCTAGGGTGAGGGAACTCTATCTTTCACTGTCTGCTAAGAGACACCAATCAAGTAGGTATTTCTTCAAAAATAGTCATTTGATTACTATAGGATCATATGAATTGAATTAAATAGTACTAGGCCTTGCAAAGATAGGAAGAAACTCCTCTGAAGGTCACTTGACATAATGAAAGGAAGGAGATGGTTCACCTGGATCTATACAGGATGGGCCTAAGATGCTGGAATTGATATGGGGATATCAACTCTGATTTCAGCTTGAGCTTGGGAAACATACTAAGAAAATCATTCAGAATGAGATTAAAGGGTCCTAGATTACAAGTTCCTCTCTCACTTCTCATTATGGTGGTCAATTGGTGGACCTAGGAACTGAGTCCAAGAAAATAAGATACTACCTATATTATACCGAAACTACAAAGAAACTGTAGTAAGTGAGACAGAAAGCTCAGTGTTCATATGAACTTTCCACATCGATATTGGGATTGGTAAACCAGGACCAATGTGTTACTTCCTAAATGAATGAGTGAGAGGCCCAAAGAATAGGTATCCTTCATAAAAGCAGACTAAAAAGAGAGATCGAGCTAACAGATGGTTCTAAACACTTGATATGTAATTATCAGATTCAGGGTCAGGTTCTAAATGCTTATATATTAAGTAGAACCTTTAGAAAGGGTCAGTAATCTAGAACTAGAAATAAATTAGACTATATTGTATGATTTATGGTGGAACATGATATCCCCTATCCATGTCAGTCTATCCACACTTCTACAGGGTGGGGATATACACAATCAATTAAGTAGCTCGAAACAGGGTAGATGGAGTTGGGATTTTCCCACCTTGGAAAGGAAGATATGTGAGATGAGGTTCTTCAAGTTTTCATTCTGTTATATCAGGTATTTTATTTGTTGTTGTTGGTGCTACCATAGGATTTGGGTCTCTCTAACGAACATAATATTCGATCCCAAACATAAAAATATAGACAACCAGCATCCATGAAGATCATGATTTCTATTACGAGCATCTGTAACTGTATAGCATCAGAATCTCACTATTGATCTATAGTTGGAACCACGTTCTCTATGATTTTTCCATCCCCATAATGCTCATATGTGAAGAAGGTACCTACTACCCTTTTTTCCTAATAATGGGTAGTTTGGGTTCGGTGTGATAGGAGGAATAAAACTGAAATACTTGATGTCTCCTCTTTCCTTTATTTCTCATACTCCCTCCCTAACACTTTATAAAGGGATGATAATTATATATAAGGTATTGGAACCTAACCCTAGTGACATTCATATCATACCTAGGAAGAGTCAACATCACAAATCTAACAGCTAGCGATTCTCACTAGTATCATAATAGATTCAAGTATTACATAACGATCGACTTAGCGGTGTCATTCAATCCCTTCTTCTTTTGATATTTCAAAAAATAGGACTTTAGTTGTTGAAATAGAAAGAGAAGAAGAAATTCACATAGATAGAGATAGAGGCAAGGTAGAATAAGCGATGTTGGAGGTAGGGATCCTAGAATCTCATACCCATCGGAAGGAAAATGATCCTTAGGTCACTCACCTCTCTTCACTAAGCTAAGACAAAGAGAGAGAGAGAGAGAGATTTATATCCACTTGAATCGATCTCATCACCAACCTAATATTGATGAATGTCTGGATAAAAATAAACTTTTCAAGATCCCCACTATTAGATTAAAGTTCTTCTCAGTGAGCTTCTTTTGTCCTACTAGGGGATGAATCTAAATGAATGAATTATTTGATTAAGAGGTATTGAAGGTACTCTACTCTAATAGTTTTGATTGTCAATTTGTTGGTAGAGGAATATATAGATAGTGTAATTGACTCTTCTAATAGTGTCAGTACTCTACTCTAATAGTGTCGATCCTCCGCAATATTTTTTAACGAAGTCTATTCTCTCTTCGAGCACTAGAGGAAGGACCTGTTCATTTTCTTCCCTCATATTCACTTGATGAGAGGATTAAACTAAGGTCTATTTTCTTAGTTTCACATAGAAATTTCAAGGAAAGGAATGCATATGAATAGTAGAAGAAATGGAAGTCAGTTCCTTATCCCTTCTATTAACTGAAGTAAGGAAAGATGAATACTATTGAATGTGAATGGACAACTTGGTATTCATATCCATACAGTTGAGACACCCTCAAAGAGAGGTCAAATAATTCCAGTATGGATAGGGATAAGGAACATAATATATATCTATGGTTGTATAGAATTAATATAGTAGAGTACTTAATCCTTTGAGAGAAAAAAGTAGAAAGGTGCAGTGGCAGTGTTTGTCCATCTGCAAGTCCTAATCGTATCACATAGACTGTTGAGGTCAGCGGAAATCATTTACCATTCGTTTCATATAGTAAGGTTGTTATACCCCTCGTTCCTACAACTTGATTGAGTTGGCTAGTCCCATCTCAGAAATCATATCCCAAAGGTGAGAATTCAAAAATGTCTTCTTAGCACTATTCTAATAGTGTGATGCATGGGACTCTCAATAATGAGGAATCAAGACTCAAAGTGATTCTCTGTCTGGGCCCATTTTCCCATATTTTATTAAAGAATAAGTTTCAAGACTAATCCTTTTTTAGGATAAAGACTGTTTGGAGAGTCCAATGTGGTCTGACGACCTCTACTACCTATATTATACTAATTTTAGATTTGATATTTTATACTTTTGGGGTTCCTGACATACATATAGTGGAATCATGGAGATTCATATACTCCTAGAAGCTCGCAAAACCAACCCTTCCTATATTAATGAGTGGATAGTTCATTTGATATATAGAGGATGCCTGACGACTTCACCTCACCAAGAAAACCCCACGTAAATTCATTTTCTATCTGCTACTGACCCTTCTCAATCCCTACATGCTTACTATTTATGGTCAGTAGTCATTTAATGCTTGATCGAAGTGGGAAAAAGGACACAAAAATCTAAATGTGGTAGGATTGATGAGGCGGTAGAACTTGGCATGAGTGTGATAATAAACCAACCTATGTGTATGATTTAGGTTAAGTGAAGGTAACCCACAAAATCCTTTATTATAAAAGAGTATATAAATGAGGTTGAGATCGAGGAAATTTTGGTGAAACTGGGAATACATGGCCAGATCAACTCTGGTTCCAATGGGGGATATGGAATAGCAGGACTATAAGGTTTAAGCACCAACTTATGAAATAGATTTAGAGTATTAGAGTATTTTACTGACATGTTATCGTAGTGAGTAGAGTCAATATAATATAGTTAGTAGGAAAACTCTATCTCTTGATCTGGACTCGGAGGTACCTTTACACCTTGGTATCATCACTATCGATATTCTCATGAATCAATGTTTTTTGATATGCGGGGAAAGTGAATTATAGGTATCCAAAAAGTAGGAACCTTTATTCCTCTTTTTTGGTAAGAGATATAAAGTATTCTATCCTATAAAGTATACAGAATTTTCTATTAAATATGTCTCTTGTTATAGTTATAACAAGTTATTGACTTTTATACTATCCTTTCCCTTTTCCCCACAAATAAACTTTAGTATTTTAGTCTATATAGTCTTCTCTTCTTGTCATTTCCTTTTATCATGTGGACTGGTGATGATTCATAGTCCTTCTCACATTGAATATCAACTAGGATACTACCTATATTACATATATAGTACCTTTGACTCTACCTTTTTGTTTGTTTTTTGAGATGAGGTCGGACCATCTTTGAGTCATAGTGGGATGGTAGAGTCTTTCAATTCCCATAGGAGAAAAACAGATACAAATATAAGTCAGAAAGAGTACAAGATCAAAGGGAGAAATACAATCTACTTGAGCTATCCTTTCTATGACCTAAGTGAGAAGAAATAAATTTAATCAATCTTAAGGCAATTTTCCTTGTTCAGTTGACCATCCAAATGAAACATCACCTCCCTACCACAGAGCTACTATGGTTTTGGAAATTGGATCTCATAGAGTTAATTATTTTTCTGAACCCAACCCATATGACATCCTTCTTAACTCCCAAAAGTTTTTTTCGTGACCATGATCATGATTTCAAGAGGTCACTCAAATCTAAAAGTGTAAATTTTTTCAACCCTAATATATTCTAATAGTAAATAAATCCACCTATTCCAATCAGCCCAACATGCTCTATTCATCGCCATACGCTCGACTCGATCACCCCACCACTAATGAATCATAAACTCATCAACTCCACTCACCCCAAGACCATTGCTTCTAGAACCATATGGCGAATCAAGAATGTCCACTATAATTTCTAATTCAATAATGCCTTCTAGGTTTTGAACAAGTTGACTGTCTCCAAAAATCAGCCCCAAGTTGACCTCCTCAAATCACCAAGATAAACGGTAGCTTCATGATCCACCATGTGCATGAACCTATCAGTGCGTATCAATCACTAAATGGATTGGTTTGTATCACCACATTAGTCATAGTCAACATCCAGCTACTATATCAGATCTCTGTGAACGATGGTAAAAAATACTAATATCCCATTCGAGGATTCACACATCGTTCTCACAAGACACAACTGCTACTCCCAACACTTTCATATGTTAATGAGTTGGTTGATTGCATTGGAAAACCAAAGGTAGAATATTAGATCAATTTCTACCCTATTTAAGGATACTAGGTACCATTTCAAGAATAATTCCCTCTCACAAAACAATGATGGTTCTCCCATGTGAGTTTGTAACCCAACTACAGAACCATAAGGAACTTGAGCTGCTGGTTATTCAGTTTAACCCCCAACCCATCCCATCAGATGTCTTCCATTGGTTTGGATCAACACCCCAGAACTGTATGTGATCCCTTAGGAAGATAATATATCTCCATTGTCTTGTTATGTCTGCAAGAAAGTCATACAAATTCTATCTGTAATTGCACTTAACCATTCTAAGATGTCATCACCCAAACAGCTCAGTGTTGACCGTATTGACCATCTCATTCCAATTGCCCTGAGAACCCAACTAAAACATCTCATAGACTACTACTTATATATATTTTATACTTGATTGAATGAACACACTGGCTACCGATCACACCACACTATCCCAAGTTGGAAAGCCTAACTAATGAACAAATCATGTTGGATGGAGCTCAACCCATGGTGAATGGTTTGGGAAGGTGATCGGTGCCACTGTTTCATAGAATCTGTAATTAGACCTCTCAGTTTTATATCTAATAATACCTATATATACATGAGATTCATGGTAGATGTTGCTGCCTAGTCTGAATGAAATGTACCACTTCTTGAGGATTGTATTAAATTCCATATCATTCCAAGATCACTTGAACCAACAGACTTAAATCATCCACTCTTTCTACTCACACATAGGAATCCGGGGCATTGGAAAACTGGGTTGGTTGATAATGACCATCCACTCCCAAGGGAAAATGAATCCACTCATAAGGGCATCTAAACTCCAAACATGAACTCTTCTTATAGGTGATATAGCCAATACAAATTGATATCCCATCTCAAAACACCGAATGATTGGCTTGGGTCATAGGTGGGCACCAAAAAAGCTAGATCGAAATGATAGCAGAACACCCAATATTAAAATCACGACTTTCAAATGATTGATGGGAGCTCGGAAAAATTCCTTTGGAATCAGTCTGACCAACTCAACCTAAAACCACACCATTCGATCTAAGTCCCATGGATCAACATCTATGATTCCAATTAATATGATGGTTGGATGGCCATCCCATGCTTCAATATTTACATTTTTTCCCATCTCAAGGAATGGAGAAACACCCTCTTACTTCTCACTAGGAACCTGAATAGGAAGGCATGGAGGTTGGGAACTCAATCATACTATTACAGTGAGATCCATGGAACATTGGAACCTCATAAAACCACATAATGAAGAGAGAACATAGTAGTAAAACCATATCATGGACTGTTGGAAATGAGAAAGAATGAGAACTATGATCTTCCCAATGGCTAAAGAAAGATTATTCAGGGGTTGGAATGTCATGGGGGTTCTTTCTCAGAGTGGAAAGCGGTACCCAATGGCACTAGCTATTATGATCCTGGACATGGACTTAATATATATAAGAACCATCTTATATATATATATAAGTACTGCCTTTTCTGAAAAGGAAATGAGTGTTCCGTATTGGAAATGATGCTTGAATGAGGAGATCTACTGAGAGATTGGTGCTCCAAGATAGGTTGGTAAATAATAAGTGAAATTATGGTATTGGAATTGGAATAATGGAACCATTGGAGAGGGTTGAACCACTCGAAACATATCTATGGACAATCCATTGCACTAGTACAGGTGCTAGCGTGCCACTAGAAATCAAAATGGATGAAATGAGAATAAAACACAATTGTATTTGGGCCATATGACCTTGGATATATGTGTATCACGACTAGAAACTAAACAAAAATGGACACCACTGGCTTGATCCATTCCACTCACTACCATCCACTCCCATATGCCTTTGTTATGCTCTAGCATTCCACATTGGAACACTGGGAAATCCCCATAGAATTCATCAAATTACATCTCATCTTATTTGATCCATATGATGTGTTCTCCAAGACTCTAAATAGATCATTTAAAACTAGGGATAGGATTGTTATGCCATCAAGCCACTAATACCATAAGCAAAGAGTGGATTGAACCCCCTTCTTTACTCTAATAGTGAGGTGATCATTCCGTGGTTCGAGATCAGATGACTTATTCTTCTAATTTTAGTGAATTTATACTTGAAAGAGTAGATCATGGGTCCCATACTTCATGAAGATTTAACCACCACCAATTCCATGCATTCCAGCCTTAGGAGAATAAGGAAGCTGATGATTGCGTCCCTCCCCGGTATGCCCAATATGAGTCATCCATGATCCTTGATACTCTACTCTATGTTTTACTTGGTAACTTTGGGTATTTGAAGTTACTTACTTTATATTAGAATCCCCACAATATATATATGTTTCATTCTAAGAGGCCCAATCGTATGTGGACAACCTAGTCAAATAAAGTCGCTCAACTCAGACGACTCATGCAACATCAATTTCTATTCTGCTAGGATTGTTGGAAACTACTCTTATTATACTATAATCTTATATTATAGTTATATAAGAGTACCTGATATGTTGTTTTTTCCCCCACCAATCGGCGTAACATGATAGAGTGATCAACGGTTCCTCGGCCCGTGTGAGACCACCTAATATACAATATCACTAGTATAGATTTCTATAAAAAAGTGTTGCCTTCTGTGATCGAACTGCCATGTCCAACTACAGGAGGCCTAGTGGCCCTATATTCTACTTCCCTTGTGGCCCCCTTCCAATATGGACCAATATCACTACCATCCTTATAATAATAAGAAAACAAGTAAATAAAGAAACAATACATGTCTCATATCTGAACAACCCTTCACCTTGCTACGCTGGCCCCACCATATGGACCCCCCTACCAATTCCAAATGGTGCTACCTATACTACCTTTATTATTATGAATAAGAACATCCATAGTTGATTGGGTACTAAAAACTCAATCCCTTGTGCATACAATGGTTGGAGTAGAAGGCGTTCTGAACCAATTCCAATGCGCCCCATCTCAACGCCACCAAGACCACCAAAAAAACCTCACATGTGATTCATCCATGTGATATTGAATACCAAATAACATGGATAAATCACATGTTCGATCCAACCATCCTTAACCATGACCCCTACTGAACATGGGACACTCGATAAACCAATTGAACTACCAATCGTAGAACACAACCGACATCGCCGACAAAAGGAAATGCCAGAGTATAATGGACTTCCGACCCCATTGGTTGAAGCTTGAGTTGTACATACCATGGACTACCCAATCCACCCATTTCTTATACCTTTTCTGTTTCACCTACGCATGACCCATTCACAGTTATGGCCATCATTCCCATAGATCATTCCAGGATGTGGTAGGGAGTTGAGCTAGGCATTATAGTAGATGCATAAACCATTTCCCAATTCCAAACCCATCCATATTCACACTATTCATTATCTCCATACCATACCCCTCATTTAACCCATGGTCATTTCCAGGTCCTCACTATGATACTTCATGTATCACTGGGATACATGATTCATGTATCCCAATAAATGGCTAGGACATACCAGGGTATCAATGCATCTTCCTTTATGGGTACTTCCAACCACACCATCTAATGATGTGATCAAGAGGGTGGTGGGTCCATGATAAAAGATATCAACCTCCCTCTTGATCTCTGATCAAGGAGGGATTGAAGATATTAATGCATAAACCAGAGGTAACAACGTCATGAGTGACAGAAATAGGTGCTATGTTTATACAGTTTATCGAATTGCTACCTCAATGGAAGACATCAAGTCAACAGAATCAAATGTCCCAATCAGCTACCCTTTCAACCCCACCCATTAGGATATGTGAAAAAACATACATGATCCAATCATGGTTAGGTTTTATTCTGCTACCTATAATATACACTGATAAGGATAAAGAACATATAGTTTCCTATAACTAATACTCTTTCTTTCCCTTCTCCAGTGGTATCAACCCATACATCCCAATTGATACGGTTATCATCACCTTTCATACATATCCAATGGTTCCCCTCATATTTGAAAACCATTAAGAACCAAAGTTTTTCATGGCACATTCATCATATTTTCAGCCAGATAGTGAGATAGAGACATGAAAAACAATACTTAATACTCTAGTAATTGAGACCTAGTTGATTTTAGTTTAGAAGAGTCCCGCTGATTTATTCAACACTTTTGTTCTGAACTGTGTCCACGATGAGGTTGGAACACTAGTAATAATATATCTTGTTGGACAAACAATAGGCCTCTTCGATCCAAGGAATATCACAATCAAATATGTTCAAATTCCATTGACACATCCCATCCAATTTGATTGGATCAAGCTTAGTTGTTGTAGTGATTGTAGCATGAAGTTCATTTATAGATGAACTTTGATAATTTCAACATTAACATCATCAGTTGACTAACTAAAACAAATGAAATATCCCCCAAAACCACCCTATCAAACACGGTTTCACACTGCAGGATCACTGATCTATGATAAGATAGTATCATCCTCGGTGGTAGTAGAATTAAGGAAACAAATGTTGACATAGTGAGAGTCTATAACGGATCCTATGAAAATCAAACAAGGGAGACTATAACTACACTACCAACACTAGTTTATTGTCCATCACACTAACATGAGAAAGGGGGAACAATACTGAGACCGTGAGTACACCAATGAGTGAAACACAAGTCAGTGCTTCAGTGGTGGCATTCCCCAGTGCCCAAGCCATTTGAGTTCATACAACACTTTTGATTCATTATAGAACCTCTCCCTCTGGCATCCCCATTTATGTTATTGTACTGGAGAACTATCTTTCTTGGTTGGTCGACTCACTCTATTATGGTTTTCTAAAGGGTCCACTCTATCTAGCCAATGCCTTTCAAGAGATTCTGGAATAGTGCAGGTATAGGGGAATACTAGGGGGTCTAGACTATGTTCATTAGACATATAGTCAAGAATTCATGAAATGCCATCATTAACATACTGCATATCCAGTATGCTTAGCCAAGGATCTTCCCAGGTCTTCACTAGGATACCTGATTTGGGTATCCCATTGAATACATGGGAAGACTAGGAGAGGATACTATCTAGATTATATGTTGGTAAAATCAATCCAGGTACTCTTCTATATAGTCTATAGGCATGTATTCTCATAAAATAGTCGGGTAGCCAACTATTTAGATTTTACCCAAAGGATGCATGATTCAAGTATCCCAGTGAGTGCCTAGAATACATGAAGTATCCCAAAGAATGACCAGGGGAAATAGAGTGAACCAGTATGGAACATAGATGAGACCAAAAATGCCACTATTTAGGAAAAAAGGCTACAGCTTCAATCAGAGAAAACCCCCAAAATTTCATACGCAAATGATTGTTTTTTCATTGAAGTATTGTGAATAACAAATTGAATCAACTCACTGAACACGTTTCCAATTCCAACTATTTCTCTAGATAAATAAATAGTAACATCACTAGCACCCATTTATTTTTCACTATCCACCATCTCGTTCCTTAAAACATGCAACTCGATGATACCGTCTTTTCATTTAATTGAACCTTGACATTGGATTCGGCTTATTTCACCGTGCCTCTACTACCTATATTATACCAATCATAGTAATAGTTGAGTTAGAGTTTATTTCCTTCAACCTGCTATATGGTTTTTCATTAGGAGTGGTGGTTGAGATGCTTCCATTTGTGCCATGGGAGAACCTCTGAGTTACTATTTATAGTAGAGTACTTGATTTTGATTCATATACTGTATTCAACCACCAAGTCGATGACTATAATATCCATACTATATGAAGTATATTACTTGATCTAGGCATATTCTATTACTCATAGAAACACCACCTGGTATAAGCACTCTATTTAATAGTGTGTTCACTCACCAGGTCTAGAGGTGGTTGTTGACTTGGTCCAAGTACTCCATTTCACAGTGTTCTCACTCACATGGTCCTTACTGGGATACAAGAAGTATCCCAAGACTTCATTGGGATACCTGATTCAGGTATCCTTGTGAAGACCTTGGAGGACCAGGACAGGCTAATATCTAGATTATATGTTGGAATAATCAAGCCAAGTACTCTTCTATATAGTGTATAGGCATGTATTCTCATAATATAGTCTCATATCGTACTATCTAGATTATACCCAGAGGATACATGATTCATGTATAACTCAAGTAATCTAGGGAGACTATATAGAAGATTACCAAACTATATTATATTGAGGGTTTCATTAGAGTGGGAATGGGGAGCTCAGGTAGGCACCTCAAGGAAAGGAGCTGATGTTGATCTATTGGGCCAATGGTGCCTTTTTCCACTATTTATATTATAACAAGAAATGTTTTGGTTTTGGTCATGTCAATGGGGTTTCTCATTTGTCCCCTAACCCCATCCCTATATAGCCAATGGTTCATATTGTACTAGACGGGAAACATCTTGTACCTAAGTTCAACTATGCTTCCTAGTACTCATGTAGAACCATTAACTATAATCGATGACTATCCCATGGCCCCAGGTTTTAATCTCATCTTGATATGCTATACTCAAAGACAATTCCTCCAAATGGAAAAACCATATCTTTCCACACTATTAGAGTAAACTATATAGAATAATGCACTGAACATTAATCTATATAGTTCAATTCAGCTATGCTCGAGTGAACCCAAATAATCTAATCTATATAGTATGGTTGTCCAGACCTCTTTTAGAACCACCTCATCATGTACGATCATCATGGTAGGCCAAATATGAGCCCCCAAACCTCATAGTTATACTATTTATTTCCTTTTTATGCCTTACATACCATTTATACCAATTGATTGAAGTGTTTTTGAGCCTACCACTAGTATTAGAGTAGTGTAGTGACTCAGGTGGATGAAAAAAAAGATATGGACACATGTTTCCTATCTCATCAAGAGTATTGGTATTGATATGGTGTAGTGCATTGGATCAATCGTTGCCCCATTGGCCAACAGTGCTCACTGGCTCACTTCCATTCAATCTTGGAATCATCACTATCAGTCATTCTACTTTTGGTATACAGTAGATATTTTACTACCTATATTATACTGAATAATCATTTCATATTGATAATTTGAGCCTAGATCCCATGGAAAATATATCATATATGACACAGTCCACCCTAGTTCCTCTGACCAAAACTGTTTTCCTACCTCTACCACAACCCCCAAGACCCACTTACAACCATTGGCATGACTACTGGAACACCACTGATGCATGAATACTAGAATGACCACCTCTTGTGTGATAAGAAACATGTTTCCATCTCTTAAACCACCATTTACTAGTTTTTATGTATATTTTGGAAGAATAAAAGTACCCTCGAGTTCATTTTTTTCCTCTTCCCATGTTGTAGTGTGAGATAAGTTGTTCCCTCTCTCATGAAAATCTTTGGCCAGCTACCTTGTGCGAGTTGAAATAGTCTTGGTGGTATTTTTGTATTCCCCTGAGTTGGTGTGGGGTCATTTTTCTCTCTCCCTTAGTATTATCTACAAAAATATTTGTCTTGGTGGATCCTGGTCAAGTTGATGACCTGGAAGCACTATTAGAGTAGAGTACTGGCACAAAGAACTACTTGCTTTTAGAATAATTATAGAATAGATTACCAAGTAGCCACACACAACTTTCCCTTGGTGTAAGGTGTAAATGAGAATTAAAGGTCTTTTTCGAGTGTGAACAGGATAACCTATAGGCCAATGACAATGCCTTGAGCTACATGGTTCATTAGATCAGCTCATCTCCAAATCCAATGAAAATGCTACGTTGTGGGAATTAAATACCACCAATCACATGTGATTCATGCTTTCATAGTAGTAGAAGTAGGTGAAGATCAGATACCCATGTTGTGACCTGCTACCTTGCTCCAGTACTATATAGACAAAGTACCTGAATCTACTCTAATAGTGCCCCACCTTTGATATCAGACCTCATAACCTTTGGTACGTTCATGGGACAATAGTCCACTATCTATATTATACTGATAGTTCTAGGCATTGGGTTCAGTCATGTAGTTGTTACCTTGCTCTAGTTGATCAGTACTCTACTCTAATAGTACTATAGAGACATAGTACCTAACACTACTCTAATAGTCATTTCTTCCATGTATGTTGCGGTTGATGGCATCTGTGCTCTACCAAGAAATCATATTGGTCATCTCCCTAGGATCCTGATTCATTTCATCGAAATACAGTTGCAATGAATTGTTCCATACTAGATAGTTGTGGGCATCCCCTATATTGTGAATGTGGTGGTGCGGGTTCACACAACTTGTTTTTCCATGTACTACTAGCACCTCACGGTCTTGATCCACCATGGTCTGTTCAGTACTATTACGTTAATCTTATATATAGTTATAGATATGATACAAAGCTTCTGTGGTGGTGTTTAATGGTCGATCCCCTTCATCGTACCGGTTGTTTTGCTACAACTATATAGTGACTAGGTGAGTGCTAAGAATTCAATGATCAAAATTGAAGAGGTACCTATGGTGAAACGTGTAACCAATCAATTTTAAAGCATGCCCATTCACACCCCCATTCACTTGCCTTTGGTTCAGGGAATGCGCTGGGAGCCTAACTGCTAGCCCAAAACCCACTCATAGAAAATAAGTAATCTACTATATATAGTGTGTTCTCTATCTCAAATACTCTAATGCCATCATCCACCAAGCGGATCCATGTTGTGTTGTGGGATATAAGCTCTCATTCCATCCACGATCCACATATGGGGACTACCGAGCTGTTAGGTACTCTTCTATAAAGTCTATTTATATTATACTGAACCACTAAAGAGTACTAGTGCACTGAAAGGAGATAATTGACCCTATCTTCTAAAGACACTCGGCGAATGGGGGTTGGGTATAACAGTAGTTTAACCTACGGAAATCGGGTTAAAAGCCTAATGCTCTATCGGTTGATCTATACACCCACCTCACCTCGGGGGACAGAGTTCCTAGGTTGGATGGTGATAGAACACTATTTTTTGGAATATTTTATTGATAATAAATGATATAATTTCCTCACATTGTGCTAAATATATTCATTTATAAAATATTTTGGATTAGATCATTCATTTGAAAATTTGATTAAAATTCCAGTTTTACCCATTTAAAATGCACTGTAGTATTTCACACATATATATTTTAATATGGATTCTTTGAAATTAAATTTTATAATAGGGTTCCTAACATAATTTGATACAACTTCTATTCAGGACATTAGAGCTAAACAGTGCATTTGGATGGAGTAAATGGGCCATTAAGTCAATGGTGGGATGGACTCGCCTGAATGGACATGAGTTCTATATTTGGGAAATAACTATTTCATATGTGCTTTTATGAGGCCCAAATTTTGATAGGGGGTCGCAGATTCCATTTATCATAGATTATCCTTCTGAAAGGAGAGCTGATTCATGCGTTTTGGTGGTCAAATGGGCGGAGAAACTTGGATTAAAATATTCGTCCGAATTTCCCTATTCACACATGAACCCACTTGTAACCTATCCTCCCCTCCACTCTATAAATTAGTATTTTTTTCATTTTTAGGGGTTGGAAAGTGCATTAGGAGATTGTAGGAAGAGGAGAATTTGTTTTACCTAAATTATACAACCATTGTAAGAGGGTTATCTCTTGAAGAAAGGATCCCCTCATCGAAGTATTCTTCTCTTCATCATGTTGTAATGTTTTAATTTGTGTAATAAACTTTTTTGTTCTTCTTTTATTTCTTCCCTTTTATTATATTTTGTTAAAAATTTATTCTTCTCATAATCTTCCTAATTGTTTTGGAATCAAGAGTGGAGATGATATTGGGTTCTACCCATTCAATCCTTTTCTCATGCAAAACGTCTCCATGATGACCACACCGCCCATGGAGGAGTAGTGTTCTAGTGATCGATCTATCTTCTACCCTATTCATTTAATTATTTTGAATCGTTGAGTGACTGTAATTCACATAATACGATCCAGGAATTGTGTTCTTAAATTATATTAAACTAATAAAGTAATTGAACAATTAACACAAAAACACATGAGGTCGAGGTTTTGTTTAAGTTGTGAGAGCGCGAATTTAATCGGTAATACAAGACCGTACGAGATAAGTTTGTAGATTTCAAATATATTACCTAAACAAAATTCATCCTCATTATCCAGAATGGAAATATCCCTTAATTTACCAATAACTATAAGCTAACCTTAGAACATCAATCAAAGCAAGGTGCAGCTATTGAATGTTCCGAAGTTAGCCTAGGTTTAAATTCACTTCATCTTTGTGGTGAAGTTAATTCTTGTAGGGTTTGCGATTTAACAAATTAAGGGATCATTATTATGTGAATGTTAATTTAAATGATAATGATAAATAATTGAGTGAAGAGGTAGAGTTATATTTATTACACCATTTAAATATTGTCTAAAAACATTTTCTTGTTGTGTTTTTTTAATTAAACTTCATTTCAAAAATAAAAACAAAAAAAATGCAATCTTCTTCCTGCAAAAATCTTCTAGTTTTATAAATGATAAAAAAACCCCTCATCCTTACTAGTAGTGTTTTTATTATCTTTTATTTTATTTTTAGAATATCTTTAAGAAGTTGTTATAATTTTCTTCCTCTTTCGAGAGACGACCTTGGTCAGCCACTCAGCTGTACCTAAGTAACCTGAAACCGAACATCATTTGAAAGTTCCCATGACAACGCCTTTAAAATTGTCACCATTTTCGGTGAGTCAATTAATTTATTCAACTAATTAGAGGTATTTATTTTATTTTACATTTAATTATTTTCTTCTCATCTTTCTATCTTCTTTCCCCTTTCTCAAGTCTTTTTTCTCTTACTCTCTTATTTTATTTTTATCAGACCAAAGAGAACTTCTATTCTTTTTATTATGGTCCACTTTTATTTATTTACTTTTTACCTTTAATTGATTTATGACACAAACTAATCCCAAAAATCTCTTATACCATGACACTAAGATTGAACGTAGCCTTAGGGATCAAATCAGACATTCTCAGTCTATTAGAAGTTTCAACATTCAACCAGTATGAGAATTTCTCCACTCTAAGAACATTGAAATTTGAAGTAATTAAAATTCAAACATAAAATAAGAACCAATGGATAAAAATAATGGAAATGAACTTAATAGAACCATTTGATAATTGTCTACACCTGATATTAATTATAATCCAAATTGTATTGCATACCCAAATCTCGAATCAGACATTGAACTGAAATTTGGGTTAATTTATCTTCTTCCAATGTTTCATGGGTAATATGTTGAGGATCCAAACAATAATTTGAAATAATTTAATGTGGTTTTCTAAACCCTTAAACCCAGAAATGTTTTTGAAGATCAAATCAAACTAATAACATTCCCATTCTCACTTGATGGAGCTGCAAAAGATTGGATGTATTATTTACAACCTAAAGATGTAACTTGTTGGAATGGTTTGAAATGTGTTTTCTTGCAGAGATTTTTTCCATATTCAAGGACCTCTTCCATTCTTAAGGAGATCTTGAGGATCAATAAAGCACAAGGGGATTCAATGTATGAGTTCTGGGAGCAATTCAAGAAGTTTGTGCAAGATTCCCACACCACCAAATCAGTGAGAAAGTCTTCATACAATACTTTTATAAAGGACTCACACCTATAGAGAGGAGCATAGTTGATGCTATAGCTGGAGGAGCATTGGTGGACAACACACCAGTAGCTTCATGTGTATTTATTCACAAGATGGCCCAAAACTCCTAACAATTTGGTGATCGGGGTACACCACGTGTTCAAGGAGTACATTGAGTAAGTCCTTCTCTTGAAAGTCATTTTATTAATACTAAGTTAGAAGAATTGAAAAATATGGTGAGATATATTTCTTTGGATCAACAGACATCCTAACCATCTCCTTCATGGCCTTGTGGAATTTTCACTGAGACAAGCCACCCAACTGACTGTTGCCCCCAACTACAAGAAACAAAATATTTTTCAGCAGTGTTTCTTAGGAGACCATATCAGTAACTAAAAAAACCATATCCTCATAATAATATTGATTCTTTTGCACCATCATACAACCAAGGGTGGAAAGATCAATCAAAAATTAAGTATAGCTCTGGACAACAACAAAGGCCCCCTTTTCAACAAAACTTCTAGTAGCCTCCGCCTTATCAACAGGGTTTCCAACAACCCCAAAGGAGATTTGAAACCCAAACATAAATAAGACAACAAAGAGGGAATCCCACATCTAATGTAGATTCTAACACTGATGACCTATTGAATAAAATTGTTCATAATCAACAGAATGAGCTGAAGAGTCAAGGTTCGAAGCTGCGGGAGTTGAAGACTCAAATGAGCCAGATTACCACTACCCTCCATGATTTGGTAAGTATGAATTAGGGAAATCTACCTTCCCAAACTACTCCAAATACCAAGGGTAATGTAAGTGCCATCACATTGAGAAGTGGGAAGAAAATGATTGATACATTTGTACCTACCATTCCACCAAGATTCACCTCAACTCCAGAAAATCCCAATTCCACATGAACTGATGATAAATCCATAGAGAAAGATAAAGGTAAGAATAAGATTGATGATGTTCCTCCTAAACCCCATCCATTTCCAAATAGATTTGTACAAACCAACAAGATGGCTGAAGAGGCGATGCAAAAAAGAAGTTTTGGATACATTCAAGTGTGTGGAGATCAACATCCCTTTACTTGAGGCCATCTTGAAAATCCCAAGGTATGAAAAATTATTAAAAGAAAATTGTACCAATCGAAGAGGGGTAAAGGGAAATGAGAGGATCAATCTTGGAAGGAATTTTTTAACACTCATTACACCAACTCTAGCAATGAAGACAAAGTTAAAGGATCCAGATACATTCACCATCCCATGCACTATAGGGGATTTTCACTTTTATAATGCACTTTGTGATTTGGGAGCTTCCATAAATGTGATGCCTCACTCTGTATTCTCTTCTTTTCAGGTTGAAGAGCTGAAGCTGACGAGAGTAGTGGTGCAGTTGGCAAATAGAGCTATGACATATTCAGCGGGTGTTCTTGAGGATGTACTTGTTCGGGTAAGAGACATGATCTTTTCAGTAGATTTCTACGTGTTTAACATGGAGGATGATCTGGTAAGTTCTCATTCCCCAATTATCTTAGGTAGACCCTTCCTCAAAACTAAAAAAATAATCATAAATGTTAATAATGATACACTTTCCATGGAATTTCGGGATGAAGTTGCGATATTTATTACTATGGATTCCATGAAGTACCCCTCAGAGGATCATTCTGCATTGGTTATCTCCCATTTTGAACCACCAAATTAAAACCCCATAGAATTTTATTGTTCTGTTCTTAGGTAGATTATGATTATTTGTTCAAGTTTGATGTCTAAGAGTACTTCCACACCTATTTCTAATTCACAAGACTATCTTAGATTTGATTTTGAAATGGAAGCATATTCTGATCATTTAAACTCTGATTATGGCATGGCTATTGAGTATGATGATGGATTTAATGATTTATTCTCTGAATGTGATGATTTCTATTCTGATTCTGATGCTCTTTGTGCACATATTTCAGTTCATTCAATGTCTCCATCCATACACCACCCCCTTCATTGGAGCTCAATACATTGCCACAAAATCTCAAATACTCATACTTGTTGAGTGGTGAGAGATTACTTGTTATAATTTCTAATAATATTCCTTTTGAACATGAAGAAAAACTTTTGAATCTTTTTTAGGAGAACATTAAGGCAATCAGGTGGACCTTTGCTGACATATCAGGTATTAGCCCCTCTGTTTTCATACATAGTATTATTTTGGGGGGTGGGGATAAACCAGTGAGGCAATCACAAAGGAGACTCAATCCAACACTTTTGGAGGTTGTTAAAAAAGAGGTTGAAAATTTTCTTGAGGAAGGTATAATATATCCCATTTCATATTCCCAATGGGAGATTCCTATTCTGATTGTGCCTAAGAAAAGTGGTGTTATAGTTGTAATAAATGATAGAGAAGTTAGTTCCGATGAGGGTGAAAAACAGTTGGCATGTGTGTATTAATTATAGGAAACTAAATCAGTCCACTTGCAAAGACCATTTCCCCCTCCCATTTATTGATCATATGCTTGAGAGACTAGCTAGGAAAACACACTACAGTTTCTTGGATGGATTTTCTTGATATTTTCAGGTTTCTATTGCTCCAGAGGATCAAGAGAAAACAACATTCACTTGTCTATTCAGTATTTTTTCCTACCGAAGGATACCATTTGGACTTTGCAACACCCCAGGTACCTTCCAGAGATACATAGTGAGTATTTTTTATGATTTTATTGAAACCTGCATAGAGGTATTCATGGATGATTTTACAGTGTATGGGTCTTCATTTGATGATTGTGTCTCTAGTTTGGGAAAGGTGTTGAATTGTTATATTGAGAAGAATCTGGTCTTGCACTTTGAAAAGTGTAATTTCATGGTAGAGCATGGCATTGTCTTAGGGAATGTAGTGTAAAAATATGGGATAGAGGTTGATTGATCTAAGGTAGATATTATTTCATCCTTACCATATCCTTCATGTGTGTGTGATGTTAGATATTTCATAGGGCATGCAGGATTTTATCAGTGCTTCATCAAATATTTTATTAAGATTTCTCTTCCTATGTCATGATTACTTCAAAAGGAGTCTGATTTTGTGTTTAATGATTCTTGTAGGACTTCCTTTGATGAGCTAACGAAGTTTCTGACCACTCCATTGATCATACATCCCCAACGGTGGGATATTCATTTTGAGTTTATGTGTGACGCCTCCAACTTCACAGTTGGAGTTGTCTTATCTTAGAGGGTGGAGGGACATTCACATGTGATTGCCTATGCATCAAGGACACTAGATTCAGCCTAATCAAACAACACAACCATGTAAAAGGAGTTTCTTGCTATCATACTTTCTTTAGATAAATTCCATTCATATTTATTGGTCTCTAAAGTAGTTTTTTTTCTGACCATGCATCTCTGAGGTACCTATTGAAGAATCCAGATGCAAATCTCAAGCTAATCCGATAGATGCTCCTTATTTAGTAATTCGACATTGAGATAAAGGAAAAAAGGGGTCAGAAAACTTGGTGGTGGACCACATGAGTAGGCTTACTCACACACTAGAGGATGGCACCATGGGCCAAGTACCACTTCGGGACACTTCCCCGATGAGCATATTTATTCTATCTCAGGTATGCATCCTTAGTATGCAGATTTAGTGAACTACCTTGTTGCATCTGAAATCCCTTCAAACTTAAAGAAACATAAAGTCTAAAATTTAAAAAGTGAGTCTAGATTTTATGTGTGGGATGATCCCTACTTATGGCGCATTTGTAGTGACCAAGTTATTAGGAGGTGTGTTCCTGATCATGAGTTTGAGTCTATTCTGTAAATCTGTCATACACTTTCTTGTGGTGGACACTTTGGACCCCAACGGACAACTAGGAAAGTTGTAGACTCTGGATTATATTGTCCTATCTTATCCCATGATTCTTAGGTGTATTGTAAGTCGTGCTCACATTGCAAACACACCTGAAACATTTCTAGGAGACATGAGATGCCTCAACAACCCATATTATTCTGTGAGAGTTTTTATGTGTGGGGCATCGATTTTATGGGTCCTTTTCATAGTTCATTTGGGTTTTTCATATTTTGGTTGTTGTTGATTATGTGAGTAAATGGGTGGAGGCTAAAGCCACCAGGATTGATGATTCTCATGTTGTTGTGGACTTTGTCAAAGTGCATATTTTTTGTAGGTTTGGATTACCGAAGTCCATCATCAGTGACCAAGGGAAACACTTCTACAATTGGAATTTGTCTTACCTCCTTTGGAAGTATGGGGTGACATAGAAAACATCAACACCATACCACACCCAAACAAATGTCTAGGCTGAGGTTTCAAATAATGAGTTAAAACAGATTTTGGAGAAAAATATGCAGCCAAATAGGAAGAATTGGAGAAAGTGCTTGGATGATGCGCTATGGGCATATAGGATAGCATACAAAACTCCCATCGGTATGTCCCCATTTCTGATTTTTTTGGGAAAGCATGCCATCTCCCTATGGAAGTTGAGCATCAAGCTTATTGAGCTATAAAGAAATGCAACATGGATTTGGCCCAAGCTGGAATCCAAAAGAAGTTGCACATTCAAGAGCTTGAGGAGATTCGATTGTCTTAAAATGAGAACTAAAGTCTCTATAATGAAGGAACAAAATCATCTCATGACAAAATGATCCAGAAAATATAATTTCATGTTGGAGAGAAAGTCTCTCTCTATAGTTCACGACAGAAGCTGATACCTGGTAAGTTGTGTTCCCGGTGGTTAGGTCCTTATGTTGTGACTAATGTTTTTCCTTATGGTGTAGTTGATATCACACAAGAGGACACTATAATTAGATTTATAGTAAATGGGAAACGTTTGAAGAAATACATTGAGGTACTTCCTACTAAGGTAGTGGATTTCATCACACTGCATGACCCCATCATCACTTGAGCATATTAGGCTATTCCTAACCCTTTCACTTTTTTATTCTTTGTCCTATTTAAAAGTATACATTTCATGTGCATATATCATCTAATTGGTTCACATTGAGGAAAATACAATATTTTATGTGTGGGGGAAGGAACCTTTTAGTTTAGTAATTTCAATTGTTTTCTTGTTTTTCAATGATTTTAAAAAAAATTGTGTTTTTCAAATTTTGTGTGTTTATTTTTCAGTATTTTGTGTGTTTTTGAAACTTTTGAGCTAAAATGATTCTCATAACCATTTTTAAATCCATATCAATAAGTGAAACAATTTGTCCCATGAAACCGAGCATAAATGAATGCTAAAAATAACTTTGTTTCAAGTTCAAATCTTTAGTAATTTCATGAAAAATACTCTGAATTTTGAATCCCATGCCACATCTCACTGTCTTAATATTTGAAATCACTTTCCTATTAGGATTTTGAACCATTATTTTCATATTCTTCACATTCACCTAACTTCTTGAGAGAACCAAACCATGCCTGATTTAACCAGAATTGGATTTATTCCTGTCAAAACATGAGGGTTTGATGTACTTATGTTTAAATGATTGATGCATTTGTTTGGTATTAAAGCTCTTATTTCAATGAATCCTTTTTTATAATGTCCTACCTTGAACATTTAATCCTTTTAGACCTTAGAATCCATGAACAAACTTTTTGTTTTGCCACATTACAAACCAATTTTCTCTATCCAACCAACTCTTGAAGTGAAATTGCATCATCTAGTAAATCTTAAGTGTGGGGGAATCTGTCTTGTTTTATGATACCACATTTTGTGATTCTTTGGATGGAAAATAAAATTTCAAAGAGACGTGTTTTCTACTAAAAAACATTTTGTTTAAAGTTGTGCCTTTCTGAGGCTTTCATGATAAAAGAAGTTGTGCCTTTCTGGAGCTTCTGATGAAGAAAAAAATTTGTGCCTATCTGAAGCTTTCATGAAAAACTATGTCTAATAGGATTTCCATTTTTGTTTTTTGAAATTCTGAATGTTGTAAAATTTTCATGAGTCTTCATGATGATGGATCTAAATTGATACTAAGAGGTGTGATGAAGAGACCATACATGAGTAACAATTATAATATTGCAATTTTGCTTCAAAAAGATTCAATCCCCCTCATTCAGCCTCAGAATTTTTCACATCATAATCCTGCCAACCGAAAGCCACAGAAAAAAACCTAAAAATTATTCATGATAAAGATATTACATTGACTCACATTGGTTGGTGATGTAAGAATTTATCAAGCCTATGGTGACCCTTGTATGAGTTTGGATGAGAAAGACATTGCTAAAAAAATTGGCATTTGTGTGATAAGAGAAAATTCTAGTGAGGTAAGTGTTTTGTGCATGGGAGGATAATTGAAGTGGAAATATATTGAATAAATTAAATGGAGAACTTGAAATAATGTTTTTTTACAAGGCGTGATATCTTTTGTTTCTTGGTGTGGATTTTTGGATCTCAAGTATATGTCTTTTAAAATTTGTTTTGATTTGATATTGATGTGTACTTAAGATGAGGTTTTTCCCATTAGTGCAAAAGGGTAAGTTTGGGGGAGTTGATAAAACACTATTTTGTTGAATATTTTATGGATAATAAATTACATAATTTCCTCACATTATTCTAGATATATTCATTTATGAAATATTTGGGATTAGATCATTCATTTGAAAATTTGATGAAAATTCCCATTTTACCCTTTTAAAATACACTGTAGTATTTTGTGCATAAATATTTTAATATGAATCATTTGAACATAAAATTTTATAAAAGTTTTCCTAACTTAATTTTATATAACTTTTATTTTTTACACTAGAGCTAAGTAGTGCATTTGGATGGAGTAAATGGGCCATTAAGTCAATGGTGAGATGGACTCGCCAGAATGGACATGGGTCTTGTATTTAGGCCATAACATTTTCATCCATGCTTTTATTAGGCCCATATTTTGAGAGGATCTCTAGGATTCAATTTCTCACAAATCCTCCTTCTAGAATGATAGATGATTCATACGTTTTGGTGGTCAAATGGGGGGTGCAAGTTGGATTAAAATATTTGGCCAAATTTCCCCTTTCACACTTGAAACCACTTGTAACCTAGCCTCCACTCCACTTTATAAATTAGTGTTTTTATAATTTGGATGGGTTGGGACGTGAATTAAGAGATTGTATGTATTAGATAATTGGTTTCACCCAAATTATCCAACCATTGTAAGAAGGGTATCTCTTGAAGCAAGGATCCCCTCATTGAAGCCTTCTTCTCTTCATCATGTTGTAATGTTTTCATTTATGTAATAAACATCTTTGTTATTATTTTATTTATTATATTTTCTTAGGTTTTGTTTAAATTTATTCTTCTATTAATATTCCTAATTTGTTTGGAATCAATAGTGGAGATGAGATTGGGTTCTACCCTTTCAATCATTTTCTCATGCAAAACGTCTCCACGATGACCACACCGCCCATGGAAGAGTAGTTTTCTAGTGATCTATCTATCTTATACCCTCTTCATTTAATTATTTTGAATCATTGAGATACTATAATTCACATAATATGATCCATTAATTGTGTTCTTAAATTATAAGAAACTTATAAAGCAATTTAACAATTAACCCAAAAACACGCCAGGTCGAGGTTTTGTTTAAGTTATGAGAGTGCAAACATAATTGGTAATACAAGACCGCACAAGATAAGATTGTAAAGTTCAAATATATTCCATAAACACAATTTATCTTCCTTATATAGAATGGAAATGTGCCTTAATTTACCACTGGCCATAAGCTAACCTTATAACATCAATCAAAATAGGGTGCTGTGATTTCATGTTTCGAAGTTAGCCTAGGGTTAAATTCACTTCATCTTTGTGGTAAAGTTAATTCTCATAGGGTTCTGGATTTTAAAAATTAAGGGATAATAATTAAGTGAATGTTAATTTAAATGATAATGATAAATAATTGAGTGAAGGGGTAGAGTTAGATCGATCACGCCTTTTAAATATTGTCTAAAAACATCTTCTTGTTGTGTATTTTTAATCGAACTTCATTTCAAAAATAAAAACAAAAAAATGAAATCTTCTTACAACAAACATCTTCTAGTTTTTTAAATGATAAAAAATCCCTCATCCTTACAAGTAGTGTCTTATTACCTTTTATTTTATTTTTAAAATACGTTAATGAAGTTGTTATAATTTTCTTTCTCCTTTGAGAGACGACCTTATTCAGCCACTCTGCTGCACCTAAGTAACCCGAAACCGAACATCATTTGAAAGTGCCCGTGATATCACCTTTTTGATGGCTCAGGTCTACTACCTATATTATATTAAGGAACACCTATTATTATTCTAATAGTTTTCTATTCTAATACATACCCTTGGGTGTGTAGTGATATATATAGGATGACCTCGACTAATTGAGTAGAATACCGATGGCACCATTCAAACCATTTCCAGTTCAAAACAATTATTGTATCGATCACTCATATCAATCATTGTTGATCAATAGTACGAAAACAGGTCAATTCAGCTCATGATTCAGTATTCCCATATGTTATCCATGGTCCCTTCAAACATAGTTTCCTTTTTGGCTATCCCAATAGACCTCTTTCCAAACCACCTTGATCCTCAATACTCTACTCTACATTACTATTATATATATAGTACCATTCATCAATTCTTGCTACATGGTACAATGATCTGGATTCCCTATTCACATAACTATAGCTTTCCAACCCCAAGTCTCAATTCCATCATTTTCGTTACGTGGGCTTGAGCCAATTGATCAGACTCCAGCCCAGCCACTCCACTAATACTTCAATTCCCCCATAAGCCAATAGTAGTTTAAATGGAAGTATCTTGTATGGAAATAACCATCACTTAGAGCCCCATATTATTCTTCATTGATACGAGAGAAAATTTGACCCACATGTTTATTTCGGTCACCCAATCAGTGTAGTCAACAGTTATGAAACAACTTAGTACACTACTGTATTAGTATACACTAGATGGGCCAACTAGTAGAATAATAAATGTCTCGAGTGCACTAACGGAGAAACCACCATTAGTGCCATAGGGAAGAGGTTCCCTCTGATACCATTTATGTTCAATCGCTTTGATCATCAAGATCGGATCGACGATCTCATCCAATGAGTATAACAGGGAAAAGGAAGGGACAACAATGAACATCGGTGTGATACTAGGCAAGATGGTCTGATATATCTTGAGAGTAGTTCCATGAAAAATTCATTTACACAGTAGTACCTTGGGAATGGGGAACAACCATAACGCTCAAACCAGCATTTGTGAAACAAAACCTAAGATCACATATAGGAAGTGACATATATCATTATGTAACTCAATGATCCCCTTCATGATCGGTGCATCTCCCTCTTGAGATCCTAATAGCCATGGATGATATGAATCACATACAGTATCTAGTTTGGTGACATTGATGTTAATTTCTTTTTTTATAGTGTAAATAGAGAAAGGGTACCTATCACTGCTGGCTCATTGCACATAGACACCTCAAATTGTATTATTTCGCCATCGGTATTGGGGGTGATATTGCCTCGGGTATTATTATAATGTAAGTACCTAATTCAAGAACCTATATTATAATAATATATTAATTTGAGGTGTACTTAGTAGGAGTAGTTGATTCTTTGAGATTATCATTTCATTATCTGAAGACATGGTCTGACTATTCCTGGATAGACAAGTTAGGATACTCTAGATTATAAGAGGTGCTCTAGGATACTCGAGATTATAAGAGGGAAGGGTCTACTACCTATATAATACTGAGGAGGACCTTGAATACATGAAGTATCCTATCCCAGTGAGAACCTAGGATACATGATTCCTATATTGTATCCCAGACATTAGTCCATTTTTTTTCTGGAAATTGCAGTTCTTGTTGTCTTTGAGAGGTCCACTGTAAAAGAAAGTCAGATTCGATAGCACATCCTTCCATTTTTTCACTCAATCCTAATTTCTAATCAGTAATTTTTTTCTTCTTTCTTCTTAATCATAGATAGATTCATCAACAATATTAGAGGAGTGCTCATGATGTGACACAATACAACAACAAGCTCTCATATCATGAGTAGGTACTTAACTAGATGTTATCCCATTTCATTGGGAATGTATACTGAATCATATTTATGTTTATGATGGAGTCATTTCACTTCCATAAGTGACTTGAGGTTACTACCCTAAATATAATCACTTCCTTGTGATTGAGCCATCAATTTTAGTACCTCTTAGTACTTTTCTCATCCCTGATTCCCCCCACTTATTGATGTCAGTGTCTCTAAAAGCTTTTCTCTTAGAACTAGATAAAGTTAATTGGAGACAAATGAGGAATTTCACATACTCGGAGCCCTACTGATTGTGTCAATGTATCTACATGTATAAGATAAGAACATATCTGAGTAGGATCTTCAGTAACCTACTGTGTACGTGGTATAGGAAGGGACCTAGCACTAACCTTCCTTATCGTATGGGCTCATCGACTGGGTAGGATTCCAGTAGACAGATTGGCCAAAGCTATTTCTCGAGCAAGCATATGACAGTCCGCTACCAATATTATATTGATATAGTCTACTACCTATATTATATTGATTCACATCCTCCCCCAAAGTTGGTAAACTACTCTAATAGAACACTATAGGTAAATAATCACACTGAAAAGGTCACTCAATGGTCATCATAGCAAAGTCAAAGTGATTTTCCTCTACTCTCTACTAGTATGACCATCTCAAATGGGTCCTCCAATTGTAATTTCCTACTCTCGAGTCAATTTTTCAATGTTTCCTCTTAATGGAATACAAAATGGATAAATTGTGGAGAAAAATATCCTATTCAGTAGTTGATTATCCAATGAAAACATATATAAGTACCACCCTCTTTAAATTTCTCTTGAAATGTTCCTTCACCCTCAATAACTCTACTCTAATAGTACTATTTAGATAGAGTACCTGACCCATTTCCCAATGCTCTGCACTTAGGGATGCCTGGATGGAATGTGATGCATCATATACCATCAAAGAGGAAGTGCCCATATTGTGCCTTATTTTTCTCTTCAATCTAACCAAAACCTATCTCGAAATAATATATGTAGTTTAGTAAACCCACTAAAATGGAATTCCATGGGCGAACTATATAGGTTCATGTACTATAGATTTGAACCTTTCTAACCCTTAGATATGAACTAGTCATAGAAGATAGTGAACCTCCTTGTAGTTTAAGTCATCCCATGTGCTAGTTTGCTCAGTTGTGTAATCACACAAAAGTTGAGATTCGGGCTTCATTCTCACCCCTAGTTCTAGTGTATGAGTCTATCCCTCTATCCTTGTTGTAGAAGGAGAACTAGTCCACTCTCTAAACCTCATATAAGGCTGTATTTATCCCTATAACCCTCAACTATACCACTACCTATATTATACCGAGTATGTCTATACTACAAGCATGGAATCAACAAACTCATATCCTCAATTATTAGAATATAATAGTTTATCCATATAATCCATCCAAGATAGTAGGTCACCCAGGTGATTCAATGTCAGGTAGATAAAGATATCCTATAAGTCTATTGCATATATTATAACGAGTATGAGTAGGAGTTGGAGTCAGCCAGTGCATCTCCCCATGGTTCAAGAGGTAACAAGGTTATAGAGTCATTCAAAAATTGGGATAAGGAACTGAAGCAATTTATGAAGAATGGAGAGCTATTTTCACTACCTCATGTGATTTTAAGGAATCATGTGGTGGTTATACTTATATTTGGCAATCCTTACCATGAACACCATAGGTGTGTCAAGTTAAGCCCTTTATGATTCGATGAATGGTCTGATAATGCCTACTACCTATATTATAGCGAAACTCCATTTGGCTGAAGAAGAAATGATGGTTTATGATTGCTGCTTCCAAGGCACTCATGTGTGATTGATGACTATGATCGATCTTGTCCTCATTGGTTACACTACCTATATTATACTAATTTACCATTTGGTGGTACTAGGGGAGCTCGGTCCATGGGTTGATTTATCTTGAGTAGCTCTCGAGCGGACCCCCTACCTATACTACCTATATTATACCGAGTTCCCCCAATACTAGATAAATCACCAATGACTATCCACTATCTATATTATATAGAAAGACCACCATATCCAAGTTTTAAGTGTGTTCCCAGTGGATGATAGGCCAAAGGGTTGAGCTGCCTGCTAATTGCATTCCAACAAGCTGTCACCCCTGAATGGAAAAAGAAGGCATATGGAACCTTCAAAGTAGAGTAAATGACAATATATATATTTACTAGACCTATTTAATGATGGGAATGTCTCATACATCAATCTCTATATGTTCCCAATGGCGGTACGGAAGCACCCCCCAGGTGCAAGTGGAGATGGTCGAAAGAGATATGGTAAACATCCACTATCATGAGGTCGAAGGCACTCCTTTGGAGTTGAGTGAAGAAGGATTTAGAGCACCCTCGATCCCAATTTCCCAATAGGTGTATTTGGGGCTAAAATGGATGGTGAATAAGTGGTTCATCGATACTAAAAATCATGGATCTCAATAGAGTATGATGTCCAGTCATACCACCTCTAACTGATGACTATTTTATTGGAGTATTGGATCACAGGTCTGCTCTATCTAGAACTTCTCATGCCACCTGATTATTAGACTAGTGTACTGGATCACATGTCTGCCCTCCATACCTGATACTTAACCCTATTCAGTCACTATTCTAGACCACCACGTTGTAGCCTTCAACCTAAGGTGAGAGAACGAACCCGAAGAATAATCAACTACTTATATTATTTATAAAAAAAGGCTTCAGATGAGGTTTTCATGTAATTGTGTGTGTGGTTGTGACTAGTCAAATTATTTGATACTTATATATATTGAGCGAGTGGATTTCACCTCGGCTTGAGTCACAAGTCTTAGTAACCAACCACTTCAATTGCCTATCTATTCATCAATTCCACCTTCAGTTTGATTTTCATCTGAAACACGCAGCTGATTGTTGCCTATCGACCGGTCAAGTTTCCGGTGCTCTGCTAATGTGTATAGTAGTACTCGGTTCGAATCCTTGGCAATGATACTTTTTAATAGTCATTTGTTTTTAGTTGATTGTATTCTGATTGGGGGGTTTGTTTGCAGAGCTTAATTGAAATGACTAATATATTATTATTGATTTAACAAAATGATAATGATTGGGGTGAGTTCATCATTAGGTAGTTAAGCTTGTGATATCCTTCAGCTTTGCTTTATATTGCATTTAAATTAACATCCATGTCACAAGTTGACGTTTATTTGAATTCCCAAGTGTAAAGGATTTAATACAAGACTTAACTTAAATTAGGGTTCTAATATTTATCATATCTTGTTTATGTTAATGTATTTATGGTTTCAATAATCAATGGAAACCATGCATTAAACAAAACAAGTCATTAATCCATGACATGCTAAGTCCAACATACACAATGTTAATTCAACGAATACTCATCGAGAAAAAGCTCTCAATCGCTTAAGATACCTAAATTAAAACTCAACCCAATGATAGATTTACTTATCCATTTAGATGGTTATTAATCTGGTAATATATTTTTATGGTGATGAATTATAAAGAGAATAAAAAGAAAGGTACAAGATAAGAGTAGTGCGCCGAACACAAACACAAACGATAAAGAAATTGTTAAATATAGAATTTAGATTGAATGAGGAAGCAAAATAAGAGAATGGATTTTAACTTGATTTAGGATATTTTAAGAACATTAATATTAAACTACATAAGGTGGTTGAGAGTAAGAGATATTGAAGAAGAAACATTCATTAAAACAGAATTACAAAACAAACACTTACAAGATTTCAAATGAAGAAGAACACAAAAGTAAATGCAATAAAAGAGAGGAGGAAGGGTATCTCAAGTGAAAAATTGAGTTTGGCATGTCCTCCCAGGACTTTTTAAGAGCCTTGGTCATGACAATTGATCCTACACTATTCTGAAATGCCAACCCTTTTGAAAGGATATGAGGGGATGTTTTTATAGCCCAAGGTGGTAGACTGTTTGCATCCCAGAATCACCCCTCCAATTGGCTCGCCGATTTGGAAATTCATACAGCCGAATCATGAAATATATCCTTCTTAAAATTTGTATATATTAAATTCCTCTATCTACTATGAAACGTTTTCATCCATTGGACTTATGGAGAAAAGGTTATGGAGGCTGTACTAAACAATTCTGATCTGTCCATTTCAATCCATACTTTTTCAAAGGCCATAATGTGAATGGATTTTGGAATAAGAAGATGCCCTCAACTAAAAATAATTTATTCAAAAGAGTTTTCCTAAAATATATCCTCTTTCACTCTACAAAATCTCACCTCGAATGGATTTCCACATCATGGAAAATGTCAATATTTGTGTGCTGCTTTTATTTCTTGGCCAGAATGGGGGGCTGGATTTCAATGCATCATTTGGGCCCATTTTTGTTATTATTAGGCCTTGAAATTTTTATCCTGGACTCCTTAAGTTGTTACCAGAACTATGGTGGAGAAAAATGGAATTTGGACTTCTGTATTTAGCCCAGTAAATCAATCTTCATGAATAGTCCAGTTTCTTCACAGATTCTTTGGTCTTGTTTGTGAGGACCATATGACCCTTCAAATGGCAGAATTTGACCATGGTACCTTCTAATGAAATGTTTTATATTTAAAGAAGAATCCTAAAAAAGAAGAACCAAACAATTTGGATCAGTATAGTGATAGTTATTATTAAAACAGTAAACTGACTCAATTAGACTACTTCTAAAAATGCTCAAAAATTATACTTAGTATTAAAACATTAATATTTCACATAAATTATGCACATTTCATATAAAAATCAGTAAAGGGAGTATTTAATAAGTTATTAAAAAATTAATAACATCAAATCCCCCACACGTAGTCTTATTCATGTCCTCATGTGCAACAAATATAAAAACATAACAAAATCATTTTCACTCACCAACAAATATTAAAATTTTGTTTTCTCCAATGAGGGGAGGTTTAGACTATTTCACTCATCCATATTGAATTCCACCACAAATTGTTACAGAAATATTGTTCCAAAAACAATTCATTTTTCATTCTCAATTTTAGAAATGGAAAATGTGGACACTCAAAACTCACACCTCTCAAGATGATAAAATTCATTTGTAGAGGTTCACTCATTCACCAACCAAAAGTAAAAAATCTTAGAGTTTGAAAGAGCTCTCATATTACAATCCCTATCCAAAGTTCACAATAATCAAGAGGTATTTTTAAATGGTTTTTTTGTGGCTATGGGACGATAGGAATATAATGTCCAAGAGAGAGAAGAAGAGGGTTAAAACACCAACATAGAAAAAGCAATGCACATTTTTTTGAAATAAAACATGCAAGAAAATGAAAACAAATATTTACAAGGGAATGATTGTGTGAAGAAAGACACAATAGAGGAAGAAAATATAAAGATAATGAGAAGATGGAATATTTACAAAACACAAAACCTCTCTCAATAAGAATATAATGCAAATATTCTTTTTTTTCTTTTCCTTTTTTTCTTTGTCTTTTCGAAAGTTGACCTTGAAACAGATCTCACACTAATATCCCAACCCATGTTTGATCTCCTCACAACAGTAATTTTAATAGTTATAACAATATCAAATGTTTAGGAATAGTGATTTTTGACCTACCCAAGACACAACCCATTTTTTCATTTTTTTATTTTTTTCATCATTTTTTATTTTTTTTGAACACTTGTAAATAACATTTACATAATTACATAAATTTAAGTACATTACATTCCACAAAACACACTGAATGACAACCTCTCCCCAACACTGAAATGGATTCTTGCCCTCAAGAAGATGATAACTCGTTGAAAATCAATAATAGGGTACCCAAAAAATGAAATCCATTCCCCCCACACTTAAATTTCAAAAAAAAATATGCAATGAAAATACATGTTGATATTGGATGGGAAAAGGTATTGGGATTGTAATGTGGTTATCAAAGAAAAGGTTGTCATAGGCTCAAAGGGGCTTTCAAAAGGAGGATTAATTTAAGGGAAATGGGAGGGTATTTGGCTATTGTGATTCTCATGTGGTTCAAAAAAAATGCCTCTATCATATTAATGCACACTAAAGTAGGAAATTAAGCCCTAAGGTCCACAAACTCAAGACTCACAAATGGGGGTGAAAACACACATTTGTAAAAGATGGACATAGGTGGTCATGGCATGAAAGCAAATGTTGGCCCTCATAGGTGGGGAAAATCATTTTCCAAATCAAAAATTGAGCATTCAAAATGTGTTGGTTTGGAAACAAAATTCTTTATCCAAAGTCATGATGAAAATAAAAAAAATTTGAGATGAAAACATTCATGTTGACTCCCCAAAAAGGTTAGAAAAAATTTGAAAACTCGATGGTGAGTAAGCATGACTCTTGATTTATTGGTTTTTTTTGTTATGATTTTTTTTTGTATTTTTTTTAGATTTTTTTTAGTTTTTAATAAAGAAACACTCACATAAAAGAGAAAGAGAAAAATAAAGGTTTTGAAAAAGAAAGCTGTAAAAAAATGAAAGACAGAGGAAGAAGAAGAAAGAGGTAGAGGGAGGAAGAGAGAGAGAGAGAGTTAAAGGGAAAGAGGTGCCCCCTGGTTTGGATTTGGCGAGTTTCCATCTTTATCTAGTGGTGGGTCGACTGGAGAAGTTATGTATCCTTTGGAAGTTGATATTGATCCAAGATTGTGTGTCCTCGCATGGTGATTCTTTAACTGATGTCCAATAACCATGAATGTCCTTTTTGAAGAGGGGTCCTGGACTTGCACTGCACCAAATGTGTAAACATGAGAAACAATAAAAGGACCTTCCCAATGAGAATTAAGCTTACCTGGGTGAATCCAAAATCGAGAATTAAAGAGCATTACCTTATCATCTTCATGGAATACCTTTCTTAGGATGTGTTTATCATGGAGTAACTTAGCCTTTTCTTTGTATATATTAGAATTCTCATATGAATCAAATCGAAGCTACTCCAGTTCATCCAATTGCAATAATCTTTCTTCACCAAATTTTTCACAATCAAAATTACAGGTTTTCACAGCCCAAAAAGACTTATGTTGGATTTCAATAGGTAGATGATATGCTTTACCAAAAACTAGCCTAAAAGGAGACATCACAATGGGTGTTTTATAGGCAGTTCGATAAGCCCAAAGTACTTCACCAAGTCTTTCAGGCCAGTCTTTTTTGGTGGGTTTTACAATTCTCTCAAGCACTCTTTTCACTTCTCTATTAGAAATTTCATCCATTCCATTTTTTTGGGGGTTATATGCAGTTGAAGTTTTATGTACAACCCCATTATTTTTCAAAAGAGATTCCATGGTTCTATTCCAAAAATGGGTTCCTAAGTCACTTATCAAGGCACAAGGTGTGCCAAATCGGTGGAAGATGTGTGTCTTTAGGAACTCACTAACAGTATGTGAATCATCCTTTCTAGTGGGTTTAGCCTCGACCCACCTAGAAACATAATCAACCGCAAGAAGAATATATGAGAATCAATTGGAAGGGGGGAATGGTCCCATGAAATTGATACCCCAAACATCAAAGATCTCGTAGAAAATTAATGGCTTTTGGGGAATTTCATTTCTCTTGGAAATTGTATCAAACTTTTGGCAAGTGGGACATGATTGAAAGAACTCATGTGAGTCCTTCAAGAGTGAAGGCCAGAAGAATCCAGAGTCTAGAACCTTTCAGGAGGTCCTTTGTGGTCCAAAGTGGCCACCACCAGGCATTGAGTGACAAAATTCTAAGATAGAGGAATGTTCATCTTCATCCACACATCTTCTAATTACCATGTCAGCCCTAGTTTTCCAAAGTTTATTTTCTTCCCAAAAATAGTATTTTGAATCACTTTTCAACTTCATTTTTTGTTCTTTTGAAACATTTTCAGGAAAAACACCAGAAACCAAGTAATTTACAATCGGGGAATAACATGGTATTTTTGGAGTGAGAGATTAAAGGTGCTAAGTGGGGAATTCGGGATCGATGATTTCAGAATGAGAAGAATTAGAAATTCTACTCAAGTGATCAGCCACAGGGTTTTATTTTCCTGGTCTATCTTTGATTTCAAGGTCAAACTCAGGGAACATTAGGATCCATCATATTAGCCTCGGTTTGGAATCACTTTTCTTGAGTAATAACTTTATAGAAAAATTGTATGTGAAGATGATGATTTTTGAACCTAAGAGATAGGGCCAGAATTTATCTAAGTAAAAAACAACTACTAAAAGTTTTTTTTCAGTGACAGTGTAGTGATATTGAGTTTTATCCAATGTTTTTGAGGCATAATAGATGACATGAGGAATTTTTTCTCTTCTTTGACCAAGAAAATCCCCAACATCTCTATCATAAGAATCACACATCAACTCAAAGGGTAAGGACCAACCTAGGGGTTGGATTATCGGGGCAGATGTAAGAGCAGTTTTGAGTTCAATGAAGTCTCTCTTGCAAACCACATCGAAATGGAAAGTCACATCATTTTGGAGAAACCGAGTGATTGGGAGGGAAATTTTACTGAATTTATGGATAAATCTATGATATAAACTAGCATGACCAAGGAATGAATGGATGTCTCGAACAGAAGTGGGTTCAGAAAGTGATTGGATCCCTTCAATTTTGGAAGGATTAACTTTAATACCATCTTTTGAAACTATGTGCCCTATAAAAATTCCATTTGCAACCATGAAGTGACATTTTTCAAAATTTAACACAAGGTTGCACTTGACACACTTTTTGAGGACTAGAGAGAGTGAATTAAAACAAGATTCAAATGACTCACCATAAATGGTGAAGTCATCCATGAAGACATCCATGCAGGGTTCAATGAATTCAGAAAAGATACTCATCATACACTTCTGGATTGTTGCAGGAGCATTGCAAAGTCCAAAAGTCATTCTTCTATATGCATATTTCCAAAGGGTCATGTGAAAGTAGTCTATTCTTGGTCATGAGGTGTGATTGGGATTTGGAAGTAGCTGGTGTATCCATCAAGAAAGAAATAGTGTGACTTTCCGGCTAGTCGTTCCTGCATTTGATCGAGGAATGGGAGAGGGTAGTGATCTTTTCTTGTTTCAACATTAAATTTCCTATAGTCTATGAAAACATGCCATTTGTTCTTCACTCGAGTTGTGACTACCTCTCCATGTTCATTTGTGACAATAGTTATCCCAACCTTCTTAGGTACAAGTTAAATTAGACTAACCCATTCACTATCAGAAATTGGGTAGATAATACCATCTCGAAGAATCTCGATGATCTCTTCCCTAACTACCTCATTTATGAGTGGATTGAGTCTTCTTTGTAGTAGTCTAATTGGTTTGGATGATTCATCAAGATGGATGTGATGCATGCAAAGGGCAGGGTTGATTCTTGTTATGTCATCTAGGGTCCAACCTAGGGCCTTTTTGTTTTCCTCTAACAGCTGAACAAGTTTGGACTCCTCAATTTCGGTAAGTGATAAAGAGATAATGACAAGATAAGAGTGATTATGGAAAAGGAATGCATATTTCAGGTCTTCAGGTAGAGGTTTCAGATCAGTTTCATCTTTTATTTGTGGCTTAGAAAAATCAGGAATGGAGGAAGGGACTTCAGTTGCTTCAGATTCATTCTTCTTAATATTTTCCAAGGTGGAGCAGTAGAGATCAGAGTTGATGTGGTATTCAAGAGAGTTTTCAAGTTCCTCTAGATTGATGGATTCTATGAATGAGAGGTCCATATAAACTTCACTATTTATGACTTGGTTAATCATGGGAAGATTTCACAAGATCCTTTCTCATTAGAACATGAAGAACATGGTGTATTGGGGTTTGATTTACTCTTAGAACTGTCCTCAGAAGCACAAATTGAGAATGCAGAGTGATCCTCAAATGGGTATCGCATGGCTTGAAAAATCTTGAACTTGACAATTTGGTCACCTAATTCCATGGATAATATGCCTGAATGGACATAAATCTTGGTTCTCGCAGTCATGAGGAATGGTCTTCCTAGAATTAGGGTAAATCGAGAAGAGTTCGTCTCACCTTCCATGTCAAGGACATAGAAATCAGTAGGGAAGATAAGATCATTGACTCGGACAAGGACATCCTCAATTATTCCCTCAGGACTGGTCATGCTTCGATTGTCTAACTGAATGACAATACTCGTTGGGTGCAAGGGACCTAGACCAAGGTTGGAGAAGATGGATTTAGGCATGACATTAAATGAGGATCCTATGTCTATGAGTGCATCATCTAAGTTAGAACTTTTAATTTTGAATGGAACCGTAAAGGTCCCTGGATCTTTTCACTTAATGGGAATGGACTCTTCGGTTGAAACATTTTTCAAGGTCCTAGGTTTCCTCTTGTGGGTACACAACTCCTTGAGAAACTCGGAATACTTAGGAATTTTTTTTATGACATCTAAGAGAAGAATGTTGACTTCAACACGTCTAAACATGTCAAGCATTTCACGATCGGGTTCAAAGGACTTCTTTGGATTAGAAACAGTTTGTGGAAAAGGAATTAGATTCCTAAGTGGAATGGAAGGAGGTGAGGGAATGGATTCAGATTCCTTTTCAAGTTTCTTTTTATTTTCATTTTCAAGGTCAACATTCAAAGGAGGGTTGGAGGACTTATCTTGAGGCATAAAAATTTTCTTTCCTGATATTAGTGAAATTTCACTTACATTACCCTTGGGGTTGGTTAATGGTTGAGCTAGAAGTTTGGAAGAATTGGATGGTTGCTGCTGACTAAGGTGGGATGCAAGTTGACCAATTTGGGTTTCAATGTTCTTGAGACTAGAACGGGTGAATAGGGAAAGATCTTCTACAGCGCTTTCCCATGGTTTCTTGGAAGAATAGGCTTGTCTCGGATTGGTATTACCTTGATTTTGGTTTTTGGGAAAGAGATTGTATTGGTTTGGGAATTTGGAAGGCTCACTGGGATAGTGGAATCCAGGAGGAGGAAGAGGAGGATTGATCCTTTGAGGTTGAGGGAAAAAGGATAAGTTTGTTGGAAGTTACCAACACCTTGACCATATTGGAATTGGTTTGGGTTTTGAGGAGGGAATTTAGGAGGATGAGATATGGGATTACCATACCTAAGGCCTTAGTTATAGGAAGAAGAGAAAGGCTCAGAGTGAGATTGTTTGAAGTTTCTAACAAACCGACCTGATAGTTGAGGGTTGGTGTTACGCTGAGCATATGTTGTATTGAGATCCATTGGTCCACATGAATCAGATTGATTCTCTTGAAGTTGTAGACATGTGTCTGTTGGATGAGATGAAGAGTTGCAAATTCCACAGTTTTTGACAGGTCCAGGAAACAATGATTGTGGAGAAGATGAGGCTGGGGATTTGGTATCCATAGCTAGTTGTCGCACAAGACTTGTAAGTTCAGTCATCCACATGGTCATCTTGTTTGGCTCAATTGATTGATTATCTTGGGCTTGTTTGACTTGATCATGTTCTCGAGTATGGAATTGTTGCATGTTTTCATCCATGTTACTTATGAGATCTCTTATAGATGCGGGAGTTTTATCAACAAGAGCATTGCCACTTGCGGCATCAATGAGAGTTCTATCCCTAGCCAATAACCCCTCATAGAAGTATTGGATCAAGAGTTGATCCCAGATTTGGTGATGTGGGCAGGTTGCAATAAGCTTTTTGAACCTCTCCCAGTACTCATTGATTGACTCACTTGGGAACTGATGGATACTACTTATTTCCTTTCAGATATAAGAAGTACGAGAAGCAGGAAATAATTTTTTTAAGAAAAGACGCTTCATGTCATTCCATGTGGTTATGGAGCCAGGAGGGAGGTAGTAAATACATGACTTAGCAGTGTCGGCTAGGGAGAAAAGGAATTCTCGGAGTTTGATTTGTTCCTCAGAAACCCCTTTGAGGATTCATGGTAGAGCACACTACTTGAAACTCTTTAAGGTGGAGATGTGGATCCTCACCCACTAGCCCGTGGAAATTAGAGAGAAGATGAATCAAACCCAATATGAGTTCAAAGTCAGCTTCTATGTTTGGATATTGAATACCAATAGGTTGGTAATTCATATCAGGGGCAACAAGTTCTTTAAGTGTTTGTTCCCTAGGATTTTCCATATCTAATTCAATTGGTTGGACAAGGACTGGTTCTTGAATTATTTGATTATCTCTTTTGTTCCTCCTAAGTTGGTGAAGTGTTCGCTCAATTTCAGGGTTAAACAAATATGAGGGATTTTTTGGGAGGCTACAGGGCATTCAGAGAGATTTTTGAAGAAAGCGGAAGATGGTTTTTTCTTTGTATTTTCTTCAGTTTATGATTTTTATGAGAAGACGGGGTTTTCATTGTGTTTTTTTCAATTTTTTTTAAATTTTGTTTTTTTTAAATAACCAGAAACTAATGAATACTTAAAGCATCATCCCTGGAAATGGAACCATTTGAAACACATGGTCGATTGTCTCTTATCGATCGGTCAAGGTTCCGGTGCTCTGCTGATGTGTATAGCAGTACTCGGGTCGAATCCTCGACGATGATACTTTTTAATAGTTGTTTGTTTTTAGTTGATTGGATTCTGATTGGGAGGTTTGTTTGCAGAGCTTAATTGAAATTACTAATATATTATTATTGATTTAACAAATTGATACTGATTGGGGTGATTTCATCATTAGGTAGTTAAGCGTGTGATATCCTGGAGCTTTGCTTTATATTGCATTTAAATTAACACCCATGTCACAAGTTGACGTTGATTTGAATTCCCGAGTGTTAAGGCTTTAATCCAATCCTTAACTTAACTTAGGGTTATAATATTGATCATGTATTGTTTATGGTAATGTATTTATGGTTCCAATAATCCATGTAAACCACGCGTTAAACAAAACAGGTCATTAATCCATGACATGCTAAGTCCAACATATACGATGTCAATTCAAAGAATACTCATCGAGCAAAAGCTCTCAATCGCTTAACATACCTAAATTAAAACTCAACCCAATGATATATTTACTCATCCATTAAGATTTTTATTAATCTGGTAATATATGTTTATGGTGATGAATTGTAAAGAGAAGAAAAATAAAGGGACAAGATAAGAGTAGTGCGCCGAACAAACACACAAACGATGAAGAAATTGTTAAATATAGAATTTAGATTGAATTAGGAAGAAAAATAAGAGAATGGAATTTAACTTGATTTAGGATATTTTAAGAACATTAATATTAAACTACAGAATTTGTGTAAGAGTAAGAGATATTTAAGAAGAAACATTCATTAAAACATAATTACAAAACAAACACTTACAAGATTTCAAATGAAGAAGAACACAAAAGTAAATGAAATGAAAAAGAGGATGAAGGGTATCTCAAGTAAAAACTTGAGTTTGGAATTTCCTCCCAGGACTTTGGGAGAGCCTTGTTCATGCCAATTTATCCTCTTATATTCTGAAATTCCAACCCTTTTGAAAGGAGAGGAGGGGATGTTTTTTATAGCCCAAGGTGGTAGACTGTTTGCATTCTAGAATTACCCCTCTAATTGGCTCACTAATTTGGACATTCATACAGCCGAATCATGAAATATATTCTTCTTAAAAGTTGTATATATTGAAGTCATATGTCTACTGTGAAAATTTGGATTCCATTGGACTTATGTAGCAAAGGTTATGGTGGTTGTACTAAAAAATTATGATCTGTCCATTTCAATCCAGACTTTTTCAAAGGCCATAATGTGAATGGGTTTTGGAATAGAAATATTCCCCAAAATAAAAATTATTTCTTCAAAAGAGTTGTCCGGCCATATCTCCTCTTTCACAATACAAAATATCAGGTCGAATGGATTTCCACATCAGGGGAAATGTCAATATTTTTGTGCTACTTTTATTTCTCGTCCAGAATGGTGGGATGGATTTCAATGCATCATTTGGGCCCATTTTTTGTTATTATTAGGCCTTGAAATTTTTATAATGGACTCCTTAAACTATTCCCTGAACTATTTTGGAGAAAAATGGAATTTTGACTTCGAAATTTAGCCCAGTAAATCAATCTTCATGAATAGTCCAGTTTCTTCACAGATTCTTTGGTCTTGTTTGTGAGGACCATATGACCCTTAAAATAGAAGGATTGGATCATGGTACCTTCTAATGAAATGTTTTATATTTAAATAATAATCCTAAAAAATAGGAACCACACAATTTGGATCAGTATAGTGATAGTTATTATTAAAATAGTAAACTGACTCAATTGGACTACTTCTAAAAATGCTCAAAAATTATACTTAGTATTAAAACATTAATATTTCACATAAATTATGCAAATTTCATATTAAAATCAGTAAAGGGGGTATTTAATAAGTCATTAAAATATTAATAACATCAGTATCTCAAATAAATTCCAATTTCAATTAACTAAGAAGAATCATCCAAAAAACATCTTTGAGGTGGAGCACCTTGAACAGTCGCAAATAACCCAACAACATCTTGCGGTGAAATGAGGTTGAGAAATGATATTCCAACATATCTTCTAGTCACAACCAATAGTGAAAAGGTGATAGTTTGAGTCCAAGGACCATTGAATCAACCTTATTTTGGAAAACCTCAAATTCCATTTTCTCTATTGACCTAGTGAATTTGAGCAGATCACCTCAATGCTCAAGTTCCAAAAACAAAATGTGGATATTTCTCTAATAATATAGTGTCCGAGCAGTGTATTTTAGTAGTTTTGATTACCCCAACCTCCTCACCGATATACTAAGACTAAGAGTCTGACCTGAACAACATATAAAAAATGACAGTACAATTCTGCAATTTCAATGCCAAAGTGATGCGCCCTACCGAACTGCCCTATCTATTAGAGATAACAAGAGATTCTCATGTATAGTGTACCAATGATCATATGTAACCCCAATCACCTGATTGACAAGGAAAATGTTTAACCATATATACTATTAGACAATGAAAATAATTTGTGTTCATATTCCATCCCTTGAAACCTAGTGAAAATGAGAGACATCTCAATGGTAGCGAGTAAATAAAAAATAGATCAATGGTACATGTTGTTTAGTAGATCATGATGAGCCCAAGTGATTTATGCTCTATACGTTGGCGGAATTGGCGTATTCAGAATCTGAATCTCCTAGGGATCAAAAAGCAAGATTCCTTAGGGTGTCCAAATCAACCCTACCTCTACCGCTAGTGCCAAAGAAAAATAATAATCCACCGAAAGAGAGAAAGAAGGAACATAACCTCTGAGACAATGAACAGAAAGGAGCCATATCTCAGTTCATTTTTTACTACTGGGGTATGTTGCCCTACCTTCACTTCCATTATCACATCACGACACTAAAGGACAAAAATGTATAGGATCACCCCTAGCCCCATCATACCAACTGCGGAACACCTACGACATGGATGCATGTACAAAACACCACCAATTGTACTGGACCTAACACCCATAGCTCCCAAAATTGGTCATGGACATGGCTCCACCAAATGATACGAATTACTATCTGAATAAATCATTCCTTACAAACCTAAGAGGTTTCATAAACCATCCATGTCGCCCATCCACTCCAAGCTAGTAGGTTAGTAATGGTATACATAGTGTTAAATCCGACCATGTCCTGTCACCAGCTGTCAGTTTTCCTTCCTCACCATCCCTAAGTACTCCACTATAAACTATATAAGAAGAGTACCTATGAATGTACTCATGACCATTCCTTAACACCCCCCATTGGTTGCTTCATCCAATCCCTCAAGAATACCTCATATCTATCATAATATATAGAATATATTCATCACACATCTTAATATACTACTGTAAACGGTACTCCAATAGCCCAGTTGAGTTGAAACTCCTCGGTATCTTTCTCTACCATCACCCTGAAAAACCTCATCTGATGGTAGAGAACTGCTATGGTCAGACCACCTTCTCTACTCGTCCAATTCATGCATTCCACCCCACCATATGTTGTTCCAATGTCAATATACCTCCAAAACCTGATGTAATATTCCAGCTTGGTGCCTCGAGTGCCTTCAAATACATACCCCCTCCACAACACCACCTCATCAACCACTGATAGTGATAAGGAACTGGTCCAACACTGATAGGGATAAGGAACTGAAGCTGGTAGGAATAGTGATGTTGAAATAAATAATAAGGATAAACTATATTAGGTCAACTACCATTGATCTGACCCTTTCTAGAGGGTTAGGAACTGACTTCGCTCGCACATAGTTGTAAATGGAATGCAAAGCGAGTACCCGTTTCCAAGTGTATTTGTCCAATAGTGCTGCATAAAACGGGTACTTTTCCTAAATAGTACTGATCTAAAAATGATTCAAGAGTACCTTTATAGTAGATTACTATTGATAAATCTATATATATTAATATATGAGTATTCCATGTAATATAGGTAATAGATCTTCCATTTTGAGGTAGTCCCAATTCAACCTTGAGTGAGTCACGCATCGCAATGTGTCTCATCTCATTATTGGAGTTTAGAAGCCCCATACTAGATTCTAGTAGTCCCATATGAATAGATTCAAAACCACCTATGAGATGGAAAAACCAAAAACACTAACATCGACCTCTAGCTAACATGATCCCTTCCCACAGTTATGTATCATGATGCCACTATCAGTGGATTCCCAACCCCAGAACCCAAGGTCCACCTATTAGAGTAGAGTACTGAGACATGCCTTATATGCTATAATGCCAACATATAAAGTCCCCCATTCACTGAGAATCCATGTGGTAGTAAAATAGACTGCTCTAGATGACTAGAATAAGGACTAACAAAACCTCTGTACGATATGGAGACCCCATCTCAGTGAGATATGACCTCCATTGCAAACTGATATGGACTTCCATGACTATCTTCCCTGTGATTTCTCCAATGACCAAGATCCCGAGTCATTTGATCTAGTGACCCCAATACCATTCCATTACCATACACCAATTGGATACATGTCATCAATGTTCAGATAGATATTCTACACTAGTGAAAAACCCATGGAATAATTCATCTTGATTGCAGAACACCATGTCTATCTCTTTTAACATTAAGGTATTTCATGATGTTCGTAGGTGAAACCATACTTTATAAATGCATCTCAACCCCCAAACTACAACCAGGATCATATATATAGTATGTCAAGAGTACTAGGAATAACTAGATGAATTGTTTCAAATAGGTGAATGCATCTAGTTGCGGCATTGTAATTTTATCTAGAAAACCTATACCCAAATCGCTTCCCTCTAATTGTTCCTACCACCTCATCCTCAAAAGAGACACCTCTTCTTCCCAATTTGACCTCGCTTCCATCCATCTACAAATAGTCTGGTATATACCTATATTATAAGAATACCCATCCCTTCCACTAGAAACACCAATCACCGCTGATAGGTACATTTTCTATATAGTTTTGTTTTTGTTCACCTTTTGTCCCCAAAACCTCCCATGAATTCCCATGGAAGATACTCTAATACTAATATTATACTGACTTGAGTGGGAAGGGGTTCCAATTCCAAATAGTATACTTCCCAACCACACTATTATATTAGAGTACAGACCTGAGTACACTATCCATGAACAAATAAGAGTGCATTTATGAGACTATTAGAGTAGAGTAATACTTCTCTAATCTTGATTTTTTGACCATCTTGACCCATACTAGAGTGATACCTATTCATTCTGATGGATACTTCATGTATCCCTTGGGTAATATTTCCATACACTCTTCTATGTAGTCTATAGGCACCACTATAGGTGGTTTATTACCTATAGTGGTACCTATAATGGCCCGACTATATTACACCAAGATTCTTCTTTCATTGTATCTTACATCGACCACCAATGTCTCGATGACAATAAATGGTACTACACACATGGTCTATATGAATCACACATGAAAATTGATGAAAGAAGGGTGTTTATGCCCGCTAGCAAGGTAGAAATAAATCCCTTACCAGTTACGAGACTTCCTCTCTTGGATTCAAATAGTCGATTTGGAAATATCTTATGGAAATGATAGAATAAGAAGCCAAGAATGTTATGTAAAAAGGGACAAGGAAAATGTAAGAGGATTAGGAGTTGGATAGAATCAAATGATTACAATATAGACAATTAAAAAGATAAATTATTTTTTTAAGAGAGTAGAGTACTAAAAAACCAAAAACCACTGCAATCAGAGTATTTGTTAAATGTCAACCTACCCTAATCTCATTCGACAAACTTGGTAGATACTTTACACCTCAAGGCTTCAACTATTATGGTATCTTTTTTAAATCATCATCATGGCATTCCCCGTGAGAAAGAGGGACTTAGCACAAAACCTTGTTCAAAAGAGTAGCCTAAGGAATATTGTATCTCAGTAGGATCTCATTATACAAGTAAACTAGTTACAAAATCTAGGGAGTGAATTATATTTGAAATCCTTTGAGATCTTATTCATGTGAAAGATAGGTAGGGATATCTTTATGAACTATGAATGGAAAATTAGTACTTTGGGTCAGAAAAAACCACTAGTGAAAGGGAAAAAATCGGGGGGAACGAAGTGGATTGGTATGCTCTCTATGTGAGGAGACGAGATATCAAGATCTTAGAGAAGGTTCTTAGGCCAGAAATATGTCTAGGGTAATTCCAAAGAGAGGTATTTTTTTAATACATGAATTTATAGTATCCTCGATGCTTCTAAAAGATCTGACTATACAAGGGTAGATCATTTAGAACCTGAATTCTTACTCAATTGAGTAACTAAAGAAGGAAATAGGGAAAGATAGCTCAATATTAGAATAGTTCTGAATTCAAAGTACTACTAGTGCATATAACTCCACACATGTCAGTCTTTCCTTATTCTGTCCAAATCTTTCCATGTCAAATACGCAAATTTTTCCTTGAATTCTTGTCTCAACTACTTCTCAAAAAAGTGAATTTCAAGATAGAGAAGTGAAATGAAGAGGCTTACAATATAAGGGGGACTAATCCCACCTTCAAGTTCATGAGGAAAAGAGAATAAATTGAAATGAAATTCATTTTAGTAAGGCCATCTAAATTCTTAGGGCATAGAGACCATAGTTGAGAATATCCTTACCCCCCAAGCTTGAAAGAAAGAAATGTCAAAAATAAAGGATACGAGAAGAAGAGTAACGTTTCTCAGGGGTAGGAAAATTTCATCTTCAAGCGATTTAAAAAAATTATTACCGATTAATGGAAGTCATATAGAAGGCCGGGAAAGTATCTAGAACAAAGAAAGAAATAGTAGAGTGAAGTAAAGCTATCAAATGGCTTGAACAGGCACAAACCATATATAGAAGAGGCATTTTTTTCAATTTCTGGTTTGATGGAGAAAGTGTATTAGGGGGAGATGATAGTGGATAGGAAAAATATATTTCTTAAATGAACGGATCTTATCCTTATAGTATGTCTCCTTTAGTTGGTTTTTTCGGTCCCAATGTTATCTTCAAAAATCATGAGAAGAGCTCATTCATCAAGTCCCTTTCTTAATAGGATTAGGGACATCCATTATGTAATATTTTAATCTAGGAAGTGAGACAATAGAATTAAAAGAGATAGGGATCTGAGGAAGAAATATCCCTTTTATGCCCAAAAGCAAACAAGGTATGTGTTTCATAGCTAATAATATTAGGTCATTCTTTTTTGGATCGACGTGTCAATGCCTAGAAAAAAGGATGATGTGAACTGGAATTATTATTCTAAAGTAAGTAAATTGTTTCTAGCTTTCATTGAAGTTATAGGCACGAATCTAATCCTTCATAATGATGGGTTAAAGTTGAAGGAGAATTATTGGCTTTCCGAAAGGGAAAGAAAAATACCAATTATTCAATTTTCTACTACCAACTGCACAAGTATAGGTTTTTCCCCTATTAAGGGAGGAATAAAAACCTTTTTTCATAATTATAAGTGGAATAATATGTACAACTACTTCTTATCTTGTTAATGCACTCAGGGAGAGAAGACCTTATTGTACAAATACATGAACCACCTATTTTCATACACAAGAATTTCTGTACTAAAGAGGTCATGGACAAAGAGTGTTTTCTCTTACATCTATTAAAAGGTTCCATTATTCGACAAGGGAATCCCCTCTGCTTTATTTGATATTTCACGTGGAATGTGATATTTATACTAGTGATAACATATCCCTTTCTGGGAAAAAACTCAATACCCAGACATGAAAGGATATTTAAGAAGGAAACTAATTGGTTTAAGCTCCTCAGCTCTTGACCTATTAGACACAATTCATCTTCTTATTACTAGTACTCTCAAAAAACTATATATCCATTCCTATGTCTGACCACACACCATTGGGGTGGATGTCCCGACCCTGGAATTTGAAGGCCTTCAATGCAATGGATCCACCCACTCCAAACCACAATGCCAAACTACCATCTCAGTCACAACACCACTACCAACTACTTTTCAACTGGACCACCTTCTAAAAGGCGACAATGAATATATAGTGGCATCACACATTCTTGGAATGGATAAGTGGGGAGTCTAGCCAGCTAAGGTAGCACCAGAACCATTCCATTTGTTCCCAATACCATAACCAGTGTCTAGGAATTCGAGTCTACTACCAATATTATACTGACATCCAAACCCCCACTCCTCTATAGAGATATTTTATCTTGTATGTGATTCACCTTCAGTTTCAGGCATGGTCCACATGTTTATCGAACAACTCCTTACTCTATATAGTAGGTTTCTAGTCATCATTCAAGTATCGAAGTCATGTTGTTTGGCTATTCCCATCACTGAATTCCCTGATACACACACACACACACACATAGATATATATATATTTTCATGATATGGAATAAATCGTACCTATTTGTGATTTGTGATTTTTGATTTTTGATATAGTAGGCAAAGGCCTTAATATATATTACCAGGTGGGGTCTAAAATCAAGTGTTGTTTTTCACTAGTTGGAAGTCCATTTTTTAGTTGGTGGATGGCCTCGAGCACCTCACCGTACCCCCTGTATCGATACATAAACATTATGGTAAGGTACCCTGGTTATTTTTGTTCTTGCTCTGTTGAACTCCGGATCATTCTATATGACCATAACCCTTGTGATTTGGTGGTGGAATTCGAGAGGGTGGGATCTCAAGAGTTCCAAATCCACTCAATCATAATCATAAACACCATTCCACTAAACCACATAAGAAATGATTAGGTATTCTTATATATATAGTACTAAAAAGTGGGGAAGCCTCTGGAAGAACCCTTTCAAAAAGCCCACACACACCACCATACTAAACTAGTAGTAGTATGCAAGAGATGCAGAGATTGGAATCCAGTATACTCACTTAAAATACATTGTAAAATAAGGTGGAACATGTTGGGAAGAGGGGTAGCATGTCTGTTTTGGCCATCGAAGCACTGCTTTCCCCTTCCGCTCAGTCCAATTCCGGAGACCAGATAATTCCCTGAGAATGACCTTCACCTGATATATTCTTATTCTATGGTAATCTTATATTATTTTTATATATGAGTACCTCGATCAAGTCCCAGAATGTCTACTATATCATTTCTAACAACTCTACAACCCTGATATTTGACCTTTTTGGAAATTCAACCGCACCAACTAACAGTTTCGACCACCATGCTCTTCCAAACCGACCACCCTCAACCAAACCATGGCAATGAAATGACACCATCCAATCATAGTCATACTAATACTAATATTAGTCTATTATAGTATCTCAAACCCCAATTCAAGAACCACCATATCCACCATTGAACCCCTGAACTATCGACTATCATATGAGGTGTCAGTATGATATAGTCTCACAACTATATGAACCAATATTGGCACAAAAAAGGTTCTTATAGTAGTTCTTATAGTTTTCCACCTATGGAGTATATATAATAGTACCTAGATAGATTTTACCAATGAACCTGAAACAACCTATTGTCTTTGGATTGATTGATGCATTGGCCCCAACATTGACTAGACCATGACTCTGATGCATTCTCGACCGGTTCTCATGGTTCCAGTTTCATTGTCCATCTGACTCATCTATGTTTTTCATATTGGTTGGGTGATGCATGATAGAGGTTCAAATATTTTATGGGGACTGTTACATATATATATTGTCTAAGGGGGGTATCTTGGTGGCTACTATGGTGGGAAACTAGGTGATTTGGGTTAACAGTATGGAGGATGATACTTATATATATATTGGTGAAACAAGATGCAACCCATTCATGCACCACTAGATTCACTATTTTTTATATTGAACGTTGGTTCACTTCTAATAGTTGATATGCGATTCATATTCCAGGTAGCTCTTCCTTTTTAGACTGATAATTGGTATTGATGGTAAAAACATCCTTGTGAATATGATATGATGGGGGTGCGAGAGTAGGCATTGGGGTCATTGTAGTTGGTTTTTGAAATGATGGGATGATGGAAAATGGAATGGAAATGGAGGTGTTCAATATAAATGATGTTCTTAAGTGGATTTTAGAATCAAATTTGTTCAGAGATGAGTGGTTGGAAAAAAAATGACTATATATGGATGGGGCAGTTGTGAGTGTGGCAGATGGGAACCTTCACCCATAAGGTAGGAGAATTGAAGGTTGAGTATAGTCTTCCCACTAAACAACAAATTCCTTAAACTAGCCCAAGCCTGGACCCTCGGCACCAGATCTCCCAATACGAGTTCAAATAGACCTCTATGAAAAAAGGGAAACAAGTGGACAGTTAAACAACAATGATTTCTAGGCTTGGAACACAGCAGTTGGAAGTTCTAGGTCCTCTATTTGTTTAATCTAGATATTAAGATGTTGAATGTATCCCAGGTCCTCCATGGTCTGGTCAAATAAGGAAGGCTAATCTAAATTATAAGAGGAAAACAAACAGTATAAAGTGGTTAGTACCATTCATTCTATGCTGATCATCAAGCTACTTATACCAACCTCACCACCCAGAATCCACTCCCATATTCCAACTATTTTACACCAATACCACAAACTCATCATCCTATTTGAATCACCCCCCTTTGGTTGAGCTGGAAGACCTACACTATATAGGAAAAGTACACGTGACAATGATCATGAGTGCATGGTCAATATATATAAGTACTGACAGGCACAACTCGGTATAATATAGGTAGTAATACTATTAGAGTAGAGTACTTAGGGTAATGTAACCAACAAAGATGGAAGTGAACTGGCTATATTGATTTTTTTGTTGAAATTTTAAATGGGTGATAGTCAAATAGGAAACAGGGATACGAAATCAGGTGAAGTAGCTCCTAGTACATATATATATTGTATGAGGTTTAATGCTGAAATTAGTCTGCTAGTTTCATACACTGGGATGAGCAATCCGTTGATCCCCCCAGCTTTCCAGCTTAATGGGGAAATGGTATGGTTCTTAGTATAATATAGGTAGTAGACTATGATTCGACACCACCACGCCTTCATCCAGGTATGGCTCATGAAGCCATGGGGTTGGAATTATCTACTCCCTATATTACACAATTTCCTTGCTATGCCAAAAGGGAGGACTATTAGAGTAGAGTACTGATGTTTCACCCAACTTGTGCACTGGAAGCAAAGTTTCCTAGTAAACCCATGAGCACACCATCACTAGAATGAGAGTATATGGGAAGAAAATTCCAATTCCTACGCTCAACTAGAAAAAGGGATACCAAGGAGTAAAATCGGGAACATTCATTCTATCTATTCAGTGAATGGAAGAAGAAAGTGGGAACCCATTACTTTCCAATACAGAAAGTCGGCTCAACCAGGTCAGGAAAGTAGATCATACCCAAATCCAGTCATGCCAGACCACTACTCTAGCCATGTGCACCCAGGTACCTTAATGGTGAATGGGGTGTAATAAAGTCCAGTGCGAAGGTGATTCCTTACTCTACCCCAATAATCTCATCAATATATTCAATAATACAAGGGGGACTGGGAACACACCTACCCCTAATGTGTTTCAAAAAATTCATCATCTATTTGGGGTCGTTTCATAGGGGGGTCATCATTTTCAGTACTCTACTCTAATAGTGGTCATCATTAAGAGCCTAAAAACTCAATCAGACATTGTGGAATGGGGTTGGTGTGACAATTCTGGCATTCATGTTACTAGGAAGGGGGGTTGATGATCCAGGGCACTACCACTATTGACTATATAGAAAGGGGTTGGGTATCCTGCTGCGTACTTTGGCTTGTGAACTACGTTACTTGATCTAACTAGACTACCCAATGGTTCTTTAGTGGATGGTGGTTGACTGATTCATCTATATACTACTTATATTTAGAATTTATATAGTATGTCAACATATCATATTCACCCTTTCATGTGTGACCCCAGTCTCCTTTCCCATTTGCGATTGAGACCTAGAGAATTTACTATTTATGGTTATTGATTACAATATATATATTCTAATATTGTGTATTTGAATCGATCAACATCAATATTGGAGTCATGAGTGCTGACACATTGGAATGTCATGGGGGGTTTTATAGGCAGGGGCAGCTGAATTGGGCCAGATTGCATTATGAATTGTTTCATTCTCACACAACAAAAAAGCAGTAATATGGTTCAAGGGAAAAGACCAGCTATCGATAGGTACTCTTCCTATATTTATATAGGTAGAATACTTGTACATGATGAGAAGGGGTCAAAATAATGGCCATGGTTTTACAATGCATCTCTTATTATTTTGGGCATGTCGTATTTCAAGATATGAATTGGATATTCTATGTGGGTTTGATACGGACCTGTTTTGGAACTCAACTAGTTAGATCACTACCACTCAATTGTCCCAAAAGAACATTTCTTCATTTTCTTTTTCTATAGAAACCGCTATGACTCTCTCCACCTTTTGTTAATGAAAGGAAATATCAGCATTCCTATAATGGTTAGATCAAACACAATAGCATTTCTATAGCCAACACTACTACCTATATTATACCAAAACTTTGGTTGAAATGGGATTCTGTTTGGGGGCATAGATGGAGTTAAAATGAGACACGATGGGGGATAGCAATGGCATGACTCAAGCCGATAAGAGGATGTCAAAAGTCACTGCTACTGCGATTGGGTTGGTTCAAATGCAGTGGAACGTATCACTTTCCATCATCCAGCTCCATCTCTAAGGTATCTAGCTGAATATACTAGGATTTTATTGAGTATACTACCCTAAGATGAACCTAAAAATTCTTGAGTCAATCAGTTCTTCAGTCCTCAAGTACGTATTGAATAAGATCAACCACTTGTTTCATGTTGCCCAAATTTATATGATGGTACCACACCTCAAACCTGGCCTAGCTACATTGTTGGAAATTTACATTGCACTGGAAAGAATAATGGGAATCTCAAAGTTCATATGATATCAAATCGATATTAGAGTATAACACACGCTATCTTTTTAATGGGAGGTACTACTCTAGGGTCGGAAGAATATCCAAATCAACTCCAATTGAGTGGTAACAAAAATTCCATATGATTTATTTAGAGCTCAATACATCTCTTGATCAACACTCCTTGATGATCCCATCACTGCAGCATGGGTTTTGGTATACATAAAAATGGTAGCAAAACTCATGGAAAAGGTGGTGGTTTAGGAATGGATAGTTCAATGCATTGGCCGAGTAGGTTTGATGGAACAATTGATGATTGGAATTAAGAAGTTATTGAGAATCTTGAATGTAATATTTCTATGTTGGAACTCATTTTGGAACTACTAGAATATTAGGATATTGGTGTCTAGAACCCTATCTATTATTTCACTACAATACTTGGTCAGGATCCAATCGGCATATCAAAGTTCATCATTTGTCGCTCAAGACAAATCCCTTCTCCCAATATAACAAAACCAACCCATTCATTCTATCACTACTAGAATCTCTCATTCTTTCTTGAGTAGGAATTCACTGAATATTATCATGTGGCTCCATCTCTAGTTTTATGGTTGATTTCAGGGGGAATTCATATCTCAAAATGAAGTCCTCGCGGTGGGAAAACAAACAAGAGGGTTTGTCGAGTCCAATGTCAATTATATTGTTGTTGGTGTAGCAACTCGATAGTACATGCTTGGGGTGAACGTCTGGATTTCATTCAACTAGCATCCACCATGGTCATAGTCATGACCAACCAAGTGACCATACCAATAACAACAAGCATATATCAACAATACTATATAGGAAATAACTAGGAAATAACCCACCAAGGAACACAACTTGCTTATAGAAGACCTGGTACTAATACTAATGGTTTTTCTAGGATATCATTTAAATAATTGGCGGTAGCTACTAGTTTTATCATCCACTATTTCCCAAAGGAAATGATATGCTCTTGAGTGTGTGTAGTGGTTCCATAAACCCAGAAACCCCAAGATGTATGCATGGGAAGAGTAAAATGGGTACCAAATGGAGAAATATCCATTGTCTCCCCAGGACAACTCCTATTTGAATTGGACAGTCATTTGTCTATTTCTATTCGAGATGCTAGCATATTGGCACAGGAACTATGTTTGGAAACTTAGGTGGTTCAGTGGCCAAATTCATTCCTTTAATAGATCATGTGGTCCAATGCTTGGAGCCCTTCTCTGTATGTTTCTCCCATTGAAGCCAAGAACCATCCTTCTTTGATCACCCAGATGATGTTCATTCCATAACTCTAATAACATATTCCCACCTCTCTGATACCACATATACTGTTTCACCCTATTGGCCAAAATATTTTTCTCTCATTGACACTCCAAAAAAGTTATTATACTGGCTTGACTATGAAAACCCTTGTTCGGTGGTGGTACTTCGACCTATGTTGCTCCCCCCACTTCCTGGATTCCCCTCTGATCCCCAATAATACTTGATCACCTCTTACCTTGAACTGCTTCTACTTTATCTAGTATGTGATCTTTCTCAAACCATTAGTCCATCATATCCAAAGAGTACCACAAGTGTTGGGATAGTGCATCAGGCAATGAGCACTGGTACGAGATGAGATAGTCAATAGTGGAGTCTAGACCATCAATTATTTAAGTAAGACTAGCTCCCTTTTCTTCAAAATGAAGATTTGTCTTGATTCCTAGGTCAATGTCAACCAACAAATCGTATAAATGAGTACCTATGTTTGAGACCCCTGGTCAACATCTTTGATCTTTGAAAGTTGTAATTCAACTCCCCCATGTATAGATATACCTAGATTCTACTCATAAAGGCCCATATTTGTGTGTGGTGAATGTCGTACTTAAATCAATACCCTACTATAAACTATATAGGAAAAGTACCCATCCCGAGCGGTGATGTAGGGATCTACTAGCCAATGCATCCTTTGTATAATTATATCTTCCATCAGCCTTTAATTTGTCATTCAGGTCTCATTGTGCATAAATTTTTGGTTTGTAGGTTCCTACTAGTCTTACTTTATATTAGTGAAGTTTTTTAAATACTACAAGGGAACTTTGGAACCCTTAGTATAAATCTGTTAAGCTCTTTCTGTATGAGTGAATGGTGAAATGTGAAAACTATTATTTACTTTCCCTTTGGTCAAGCCTTTAAAGCCCTATATTGGAAGTTGAGTGGATCATGCTTCGATCGAACCTCTTAAAGTCTCGTTTTGGACTCAATTATATATCACACTATTAGAAGAGTACTTTTCTTGAACATGTACTGAGGCACCAGGTAGGACAGACTAGTGGTTTGTATTGGCACATATCAGAAAAATCACTTTCTTGTTAGTCCTTGGCTAATACAAACCTATGTAATACCTTTCGGATTAGCTTGTCTTCCTAGACCATTCCCGATGACTATTGTACATAGAAGAATGATTGGAAAAACACTCGACTACTTCCCACTTCATTCATTCGAAAGGTTGATCATAGTTCAGTAAATCTAGAAGAATGTGACTCTTCTGTACTGCTTCAAACTCTTCTTTCCATCCCCCTGGAATCAGTTAATCCAGGGGATTCTTTACTGAAACAAATCTAAGAAAACCTATGATTGTTCTCAATATATATATGCACCATCCACATTTTCAATCTTTATTCAGATCTAAATATCACCCAACAACCCAATTGCTTCTTCTCTAAACAATGAAGAACAACCCAACTTTCTTATATTTCTCTTCAGGTGATCCACTTAGCCTCGGTTCAAGAATAGTTAGAAAAAAATGATAAAGGTTCTACTACATAATATATAAGTTTATATCTAAGTATAACCTTTGGGTAAGGTTCTAAGAGATCTTACCTAAATAGGGTCACGTTCTAAACCCTTACATATTATATAAGTATTTTCTACTTATATTATAGGGTTCTAAAGGGTATAGAAATGAACAAGTTCCTTTTCCTTGAAACCCTACACCATAATGAAAAAATTCTCCAAATAATTATAATAAATAAAAACACTACAAAGAAAGCATCCGAGCTAATAGGCTAATGCATCTAAGGTCCCCAAATCATTCTAATTCATAGGTTACTATTACCTATATTATACCGAAAGGCTACGACACTACTCCACACCTCAGTGAACTATGTGAACTATTGATTCCAAACCTTGTCCCATTCCATCTACTTCGAATATTTAGCTATTGGATTAATCCTGATGAGAGATTGTCTTCTATATTCCCAAGACCAGCCTATTAGAGTAGAGTATTGATATTTCTCAATGACTATATACTGTAACATGTGGTTATGTTCACATATTATAAAAGAAAAGAAAGTCCCACACATTCAGTACTCTACTCTAATAGGAATGAAATTCACAATTCAATAGGTTGGTTAGTAAAAAAAAGGAGTAATGAAGGGTTCAGTTGCATTAAATTTTTTGAATAGGAGGGAGAACTCACTATTCCTAATACTAAGATTGCATCTCTTGTATACACTTACTAAAATTTAGATAATCTTGAATGTCCATCAGTCATTTTCAGGTCACACCATTATTTTCATTAAATATAAATGACTATATAGAAGAGTATCTTTTTTCTACCCATAGGCTCTAACAAATAAGTAAGAAGCAGATCTAATAGTGAAGGGAGAACACTTTCAAGGCACAAATATCATGTGTATATCCTTCTTGATACAAGAAATCAGAAGAAAATCACAAAATAGACAATGGATAATATTCAATCCCCTTAATAATTTAGTGTGTGTGATACCTTCTATTCTATTGATCGGGAATTGGGCCAATACGATTGATAGGTAGTGACCTTTTCAAGTAATGGGCTAGACAAATTCTTCTCTACACGCAAGGACTAGACCATTAGTACTCTTCTAATAGTGGGATTGGAAGGCCGAGTAAGGCAAAAATAATCGTATTACTCTCCTAGAATAATGGAAATGTAGAAGCATCACGATTAGTTTATACTGGTAAATGAAAAGGATTGTTGATGCTCTGCTTGTACACAAGAAGTGGAATCCCGAATGTGTGGCTTCTTATTATTCGTACTAGGTACTAATTTTGGATGATCATAGGCCCTCATATAATGATTGTGTCAGTGCATGATGACCCAATGTCTTAGTGCAGCTCATAAAGGGGATTACAAGCTAGTATTTATCTCCTAGAAGAGTTGAATTAGCTCGTGCGGAAAAGATAAATATTTATTAATGAATAAAGTTATAACCTCATAGTCAACTACTAAGAAGTAGAAGAGAGATTTTTAAATCATGATTTAGCAAGACTTCCAACAAATGATTTCTCTTTAGAGATTTAGACCATATATTATGAAATAATATGCATAAAATAAAGACATTAAAACCTTGAAGTGGGTTCAGTTATCATTAAATGTATAGGATGATAAGTGAATATACTTTCATAAAAATGGAATTCTGTCATATACTATTATTATTATATTGTGGGACTTTCTGATACATCAAAAAAGGAAGCTGCTATAAAGGAAGCATGTGCTACATCACTAACCAGGAGGTGGTGTTCACTAATCCCTCTCTGTAATAACATATAAAAGTATGTGGTAGCCAGGATCTAGATGTATAAAGTAATCAAGGGAGAATATAGAGTGGCTAAAGTTCCTTTTTTGTATTTCATGGAAGAAATTTCGGACCTGTGGTGTTATGAATAAACCTGGAATGGCTTACATTCTATATTGAATGAACTCCTCCCTATATGTGGTCGGGGTGTATCGACGTAGAAATTAGATTCCCTTTTAAGCCTATTTAATAAGACATCATTAGAAGACTAGTCAACACCCATATTTATGAGATCATCCATTATTGACCAATTTTAGTTAGTAATTTTAGTTCTCATTTCCCCTTTCCTCGTGGTTTTTTTGTGAAACTGATGATTTAAAGGTATCCTTGTCTGTATCCTTTCGCGTTTTCAGGGTGCTCTTAAGGAAGCATTGAAACCATTCACTATAAAGTCCCCTATTCTAATTGAGATGATTCTGGGATGGCAGGCATTATGGAAGTAGTAGTTACATTACTCTCCTCTTTCTATTTATGGTATTGAGATCAATATACTCTCTTACGATAAGGTGACTGAGAGTGGGATCGCTAACCTTTGGATTTGATTTACCGTGTAGATTCATGACTTTCTATCTATAGAGCTAGTGAGTTCTCATTCAATGGTTGATCTTTTTATTATGGTAGTCCTAGCCAGCCTAGTTAACTAAACTAATTTCTGGTCTCTTTGGGTAGAACCCTATCCTAGAAACAAAGGGAGGTTCACGAGTAATAAACCCATTCTTTATTCCCCCTCTATCTTCCTAACATCCACATACAATGAGAGAGAAGTCATGCGATCTCAGAAGTAGCATCCTTTGTTCTATTTCTGGATGGCCTATATTGTATTTATTTCTCATCATGGTATACTTGAAATAAATATTTTTTATCCGATGGAAGGAAAAGTATCTTGCACGCTTCTTTATAGTTTTGTTCTCTACTGCATCTTATCTAGGATCTGATGCTTCATCTCTTGTTGCAGTTTTGGTAGATGCACATTATCTAAGAACATCTATATCTTATAATGTATCAACCTATGGCATATCACTATGATTCAGATAGGGAGAGAGCTTGAAACTCCCCAACAAATGAGGTGAAGACATAATTAATAGTTGGTTGGGAAATGATTCTATTGTAAGTGGATCCACCCTATGCCTTATCAGTATCTTGAACATGTTGATATTTTTTATTCCTTTCCCCCTTCATAATAAGTTTCAAAAGAACTAGATATTATATTCTAATAGTGTACCATATGTATCTATCTCTGAAAGTATATTAATGTAGGTATTCTTAGCACTTTTTAGGTCCGGAGAAGAAGATGTAGTATAGTAGTTCCAAATACAACTTCTAAAGGAGGGTCACTTTTCATAGGGTTTGTTTTATAACCCTTTATAAAGGGATTCTACTTATATATTAATATTCTATATAAGTGTTTAGAACCACACCCTATTCATTTAGGTTCTTTTAGAACCTGTCCTTTTCTAAACAAAGGGTAATATCTTTTAGCACCCGCCTACTTCACACCATTCGGTATTTGGTGCTACTCAATATATAAAGGATTAGAACCTGAACCTTTATAAATAAAGGTTAAGATATTTTAGAACCTCACACTAAAGGTGATACTTATATATGGGTTTTTAACCTAAACAAAAATCCATATTATAGTAAACTAACAACCCTAGCTTATATTGAAAGGAAATGGGTTAGCCCTAAAATAACATGCGAGAATGATTACGTGATTACTATTCAAAGAAGACATGATTCACACCTTCCCTAAAATATAAAATCTAGTCTGATGCTCAATCATGTTCATTATTTTCTAAATAAATGGGGGTTTTCTCACTACTTTTTTCAGTTGGTCCCCTTTCTTGTTTTCTAGTTTGGAAATAGATTTCTCAGCAATCTACCTCATTACAGGAGGAGGGAACCGGAGCCACCACTAGAAGGAAGCCTAATAGTATGAAATCATATGTACTTGGGGATTATAGATATAGTTACATTACTTTTGAATTTATCATATCCTTTTTTTCATTGATTAATGAATCACTTTATCTATGGGCATTGTATAAATGGATAGGACCTCATGGGAGAACATAATTGAAAAAAAAAGGAAGGGTCAAGGCGTTTCTCACTTTCTTGAGCCAAGAGTGAATGAATGGTTCTAAACCCTTATATAATATATAAATAGCAGCCTTTCTTAAAGGGTTAGGTGATGGTCTAAACTATTAACAATTAGAGTAGAGTACTGATTATGGCACTCCTACTAATTTTATTGATTGGGTACCTCTTTCCACTCCATTGGTGTTTATCTTAATAGTTATGTGTAGGTGGGTTGAAAGGGTAGCATGATCCAAAACGATCCGTGAGCCGGGGGTGATATGATCCCCATGGCTGGAGTCCACCAACTGCTTGGTGGTGAATGAGGGGAAAGTGATGTGATTATGTAGTGTTTGGTGGATGGAATTCGAACTCCCAAAAATTCTATGATTCCAGTGTCACCAATATGCCGAATGGTTCACATTTATGTTGCTTCCAGGTGGTATGCCATTGACCCATTACATTTTCAAAGGATGTCGCTGGACATCCTATGTATAGTGAAAGTCCCCAAATGGTCCCTGATGAGAGTTGTGTGTTGTTCCTATTACCTATATTGTACCATGTATAAATATACCATCACAAGTACACTTTTAATAATTTCATATGGGACTTTTATTTCATCCACTCAAGAGAAATTCCATAGGTCGACTCACTCAATTCAAGGTGTGGGAGAAGGAATATTATAGTAGAGTACTGAATGCACTCATTGGTGGTTTCACTATGATTTAAACGATGTCTTGAACTGGTAGGGAATGTTAGAAATATAGAAATAACAATCTACCAACGCCATATAATATCATTATAGTGGCACAAGAAGAGAGAAAAATGGACAACAAGATATCAAATGATCAATAAATGAGACGCTAACGATCACAACTACTACACACTACAAACACACCAAGCTAATCAAGTTGCATTGGCGGTCCAGTTGAAATGCCTTCACCATTCCCCCATTTGGAGAAATGGTGCATTGGAAACTATTCAATGGCATCGAACAAAATAAACAAGACTATATAGGTTTCTGGTTTGATTCTATTTTTTTGTTCCATTCCACAGGCAAGGCAGTAGGTCAGAAACCTCTTATTGGTGAATGGGGTTCAAATCATGTAGCCACTTCATCACACTAGGTTAGGATATATCATTTCTAGTTTAGCTCAAGCATAATTGACCTTCTGGAGAGCCATCTATACTAAATTGGAAGTGGAAATAATGGGATTATTACTCATTAATAATGTGGATCATCACCCTCATTTCCACTATTCTAGCACCATCTCTAAATGGTCTAGGATACTCAAAACGTTTTGGGGTGTCCACTGCATGATTGGTTGGATACGATTGGTCCGGTCATCTCTACATATTGCCTTTGGACCATCCAGTAGTCCACCTTTCGGATCCAAAGCACCATAATGATTCATAGTATGTTCATTCTCAGTTCAAAACCACCACCCGGGTACACTCTTCCATTTTGATACTACTAATAATATCGATCACAACCAACCCCATCACTCTTTTGTTCAATAGATCCACCCACCAATGACGATTCTCAATACGGATATAAGAACTCATCTGACTTCTTACCCACATCCCAACCTCCATTACAGACTCTTTATGAATTTCATCTGCCCATCCTCTCTCAACTCAATACAAGATTCCAATCATTCTTTAGAGTTGAATCATAGAACACCTATAGCTATGGTATGTTGAACCCACCTCCCACAATGATAATATAGGATTCAAAGGTTCTAAAATGTCTTACACCTTAGAGTATGGTTCTAAAAGATATGACCCAAAATAAAGGGTGAGGTCCTCCATCCATATAATCTAGATAGATTATTAAGATACATCATGTTTCCCGGGTTCTAAACCATTATATATTATATAGCACTGAATATTGAATATGGTGAAGTAGCCGAGTTCTAAAATATCTTTCCCAAATAAAGGAATGTTCCAAAAGATCTTACCTGAATAGGGTAACGTTCTAAAATATCTTACCCATTCATTAGAAAGGGTAAGGTTCTAAAACCTTATATATTATATGAATATTAAGTAGCACTTATCTGACCCTACCTTTTAGGTAGGGTCAGGAAGACTGGTGATCTAGTGAGACAATCAGATATGCTTTGAGTTGTCTAGTCTTGGGACTCTAATGGAATTTCATGTAATATAAATAGAGTTCATCCAGGAACCTAGTACCAAGGGGTAGTTATGTGGTCATATGACACATTTTGTGGGCACACAATACAAGAACAATCAATTTATCTACTAAAAAATTGAAACACCATGATAGTAGTGGCCATGGCTAGGAACGTCGAGCTGGCTGGATGAAAGGATCCGTACTCTACTTCAATAGTCTAATCTCCGTACTCATATAATAATGAGTACTCTAATATAATTTTTCAGGTTATGACCATACATTTCAAAAACCATGGCAATAGCTGGTGATCTATTGAACGACTATGACACCGGGTGGTGTGGCGGTACAAATACGGCCTATTGCACCATCAACTCACTATAATTTCTAGACTGGAAGATGCATAAAAAAGGCCAGGTACATTCCTATAGACTATATAGAAGTGTACATGGAAAGATTATACTAACATATAATCTAGATAGTAGCCTATCCTGGTCATCCCAGGTCTTCACTGGGATACCTAAATCAAGTATCCTAGTGAAGACCTAGGAAGCTCCTTGGTTAATTTACAATTTTGTTTAATTATACCTTGATGTCAATAAAATATATTTTTCATTAAACATATGTGTCATTAGACCTCTTTCATTAACCCATTTATTCTCATTTTTACCCATATTTTGGGAAAAAACATAAATGTGTAATTTGGGGAATTTTTCAAAGATCCACATATAGAAAAATTAACAAAGGTTAAATGAAAATTGTGTTTAATTAAACATTGATAAAAAACAGATTGTTCATTAAACATATGTTTCATTAAACATCTTTTAATTCCACAATAATTTAATGTAACGATTTCAGAAATTGAGGGCAATAAAAAATATATGTAATTTGTGTAAAAAATGTGCAATTTGTGTAATTTTTTAATTATTTTGTCAATTATTATGGTTTTCAATGGACATCATGTGTTAATCATGATTTTTATTTATAACACTTTGTAACATATATTTTAAATGTAAATATAGGTTATATGGGGTTATCATTAGGTTCATTTTCATTATGTGCGATAGTGTTATCATTAAATCCTTTAATATATAACATAACAGAGTAATATTAGGTTATATAATTTTATAATAAGGTGCATTATGATTATGTGAACTATTGTTATCATTTTATGATTGACACATCAATATAAAATTTTATGAATATACGATTTAGGATATCATGTTGTATTTTTTGGTGTACCAAAAAGAATATGATTTTTTATACTTATTATTATTTTATATTGGAATTGAACCTATGTTAAACATTATAGAAAAGTTAATTATCCAATATGTTTTATACTATATTTCATATTGTAATTAAACCTAGGTTCAACGTTATGAAGGTGCATTATCCAATATGTTATAGACTGAATTTCATATTGAACCTATATTCAATGTTATGGAGGTGCATTACTCAATATGTTACAGACTGTTATCAATTGGTGAATATACGATGGGGGATATCATGATACATTTCACGAGTATACCAAAAATAATAAGTCTCTATTGTATCCTTATTATTTTTAGTAAACCCATGAAATGTATCATGATATCCACCATCATATATTCACCAATTGATAACAGTCTGTAACATATTAGATAATGCACCTCCATATCATTAAACATGGGTTCAATATGAAATACTGTCTATAACATAATGGATAATGCACCATCATAACATTGAATATAGGTTCAATTAAAATATGAAATACAGTTTAAAACATATTGGATAATGCACCTCTGCAAATTTTCTATAATGTTAAAAATATGAAATACAGTCTATAACATATTGGATAATGCACCTTTGTAACATTTCTGTAATGTTTATCATTGGTTCAATTCCAATATGAAATAATGATAAGTATAAAAAACAAACATATCTTGTTTGGCACACCACAAAAAAATACATCATGATATCCTAAATTTTATATTCATGAAATTTTAAATTGATGATTCAATCATAAAATGATAAGACTAGTTCACATAATAGTAATAAACCTTATGATAACACTATATAACATGATATTAATCTATTATGTTATATATTAAAGGATTTAATTATAACACTATTGTACAAAATGAAAATGAACATAATGATATCCCCATATAACCTATATTTACATGGAAAAAATATGTTACATAGTGCTATAAATAAAAATCATGCTTGACAAATTCCATTCGTTGAAACCCAAACTAATCAGAAAAAAATTTAAAAATTATACAAATTACAGAAATTACACATTTTTTACACAAATTACGCATATTTTTAATTCCCCAATTTTTTTTAAATAGGTTCATTAAATTTTTGTTGAATTAAATTTGTTTAATGAAACTTATTTTTAATGAACAGTATGTTTTATTCCCCTCAATGTTTAATTATTCATTATTTTCATTTAACCTTTTTTAAAAGTTCCATATTTTGGTCCTTAAAAAATTACACAAATTACACATCTTTGTATTTTCACAAAAAAGGGTAAAAATGAGCATCAAATGGGTTAATGAAAATAGGATTAATGACACATATGTTTAATAGAAAATATGTTTTATTTTCCTCAAGGTTTAATTATACAAATTTGAATTTTAACCTATTATAAACATTATGAAGTTGATTTTTTGAACCATTCACTAGTAATAGATGGGAGAATAGAACAAGGTGTTTTGAACCATATACTACTGGAATGAAACGCATCCTGGAAACATAATTATGTTTATTTCTCCATAGGTTTAAGTACCAAGATAGTGGAAATGGATGGAAGATAGCGGCCCCTTTTTTGGAAGAGTGGGAAACATCGCTTTCCCTCATGTAGCTATGATTCCATTCAGAAACAACACAATAAGAACAAAAATAAAAAGAATTATTTTGTGTAATCATTCCATCATTGGAAAAAAATTGGGCTGTAGGCATCAAGGTAAGGTTCTAAGATTATATAATACTATTGAAGCAAAATCAAAGGGGTTGGTTGAAAGGTAAGGATAGCGTGATTGTCTGATTTATTAGAAGGTAAGGATACTACCTATATTATACCAAATTGACTGGTTTCAGATCATTTGGATCATGGGACACAAGTAGAGACTTCTGAACATCATTTGTACATGCTAATAGAATCAATTGTGTAGTGACATTTTGATGGCTACCATTTTATAGGATATTTTGAAGGGTGGACTAATTATGTTTATAAAAATTCAAAAAATAATATTGTCATGACAAGTAGTCAACAGAAGTTTTAACCTCCCTGGAATACATGAAGTATCCTAGACCTAGGAGTACCTCGATCTATTACTTCTAATTTTATATGAAAAGTTGTGTATTTATTCAAAAATAATGATAGTGTATCGAGAAACCTCTTACCTTTTACAAAATCTAGTCACTGATAGGATAAGATCCTTTCAGACTATCCTTTGAAGAAATCCAGTAGTTCAGTTTCAGTAATCAAGTTACAGTGCTCGTAGAAAGGTCAATACGGTGTCTAAGGTTGGATTTCCTATTTAAATAAGGAAAGTGTGAAAGTGTCGTAGAGAAAAAAACTCAATATATATAAGTACCATCCTCATTACTCTAATCTAATAGTTCCCTTTATCCCCTTGGATCCTCTTTTTCATTATATTATTGAAAACTCTGAGGAAAAATACGTTTCAAGTAATTATATATTAATAGGGTCATATTCTTTCATAATATAAGTTCACCCTTAAAATATATATAAGTGCCAACATTCCAAATGAATTTGGAAGCTTTTCACCTTACTCTCTATCCCTATTCTCTCTAAAATAAATTTATCATACAAATTTATTAATGTAGAACCCATTCATGTGATCTGTAGAGTACGATTTCCCTTATCATGCCTGGTATTCCTCATCTCTATTAGATATGAGATCTACCCCGTGATACCTTCCTCTTTCTACATAATTTTGGAAAATAAGGCATTCTTATGCATGTTTTATCTATCCTTTTCTCCACCATCAACCATTATAATGGAGATTTTTCCTACCACGATTTTCTCTCTCATGGAAAGATCTCATTCTCCAATTCCAAACACCATGTTTCTCATCTATGTCTATATAATCTAGATAGTACACTTCCTTCACAAGATAAAGAAAATACTACCATGTTTGAACCTTTTTCACTTCATTTAATTTCCTTACTTACATTCTAGTTGATTAGATGAAAGATAGAATTTACCTTTACTTAGCGAGGGGGTTCGAAGATTTTGTTTCTTTGCTAATTCAAAAATGTGTAGTGAGATTTCTAGTGGAAAGGAAAACTTGAAACTGACTTAAATCCAATATATATAAGTACCAAGCTCTGGAGGGAGCTTCTTGAGTCATACCAACTTGGCCACTGAATCATCTAAAATGAATGTTTTTATTTGGAAAGTGGTTATTTTCTCACTAAATGATCTCAACAATTCCTCTCCTTGAATAGAGGCCCAATACCTTTAAGGATCAATCAAATAGGTATTCTATGGACACTATTAGAAGAGTAATGAATTATTATGTTCTTTTTAATTGAAATAAATAGTAGTAAACCCATACTAAAGATAATAAATAGATAATGAAAAATTAAAGAAAATAAAAAAGTTCCATAGAGATATAGAATCGTTAAAGGCATGACTCTCTTCCATGCCAAGAATAGCAGCCATAGAGGTGTTATCTTATCATTAAAATACCCTTAATGTAATAACCTAGTGAGTCTTTTGGATAGGTTTCTATAAATCATTTTAACGAGAGTTTAAAAAATGAAACTAAGAGAACAGCAGACAGTGAAAACAAGAAGACATGTAGACAGTGAAAACAAGAAGACATGTAGTCGTGCGAGACCAGTGCATCTATCAAGTGTGAAGCAAACCAGTTCACTCCACAGGAATAAGTCTGAAAGGGGAAGCGGGTCAGATAAAAATCCAACACTCTCTTTCTCTAGATATAGAATTTCCACTAAATGGAAGGTTCCCAGTCATGGCCAGCAGAAAGTAGCACTAATTTGGTGATTGGAAGGACATATCTAAGTAGTGCTGCCTGAATGAAGCATGGGTGTAAAACATCAATTGGAGGTGTCAAATCCTTGTAAAAAGGGGGGGAAGACTGGTCAAAGCTGAGTCCATACGAGCTGGCCAAAAGGATAGGTCCAATTCTCATAAAAATCACTTATTTTCATAAGGTGGTTGGAATATACTGACATCAATGGAAATTTCAATTTATCTTGATTCCTCTCTTTCTATAACTCTTTCTTTCCAACCCACTGATCATCCCCTCCAAACTATGGAATCAAGTTTGGATACCCCAATAGTTGGACCTAAACCCGATAAGGTAAGGGGATGGTACTTAAATATATTTAATGAATAAATAGGTCTATCATATAAATATGTGCTAGAGCCAACTCCAAGTGCTAGCCCATTAGTGGCATAAGGGTGAAGAATGTTTTCCTATTAAGCATGACTCTTATTTGTAAAAAAGTTATACCTTTTCGATTATATGGTTCTTCACTGATAGGGATAAGGAACATGTTCATTGGTGGGGTTTGGATTTTAGAGTCTTTGTTTGATTAGTACTCTTCTAATAGTGAATTGACTATTAGAGTAGAGTACTAATCATGGGAGCCCTTTCTTCCCTTCTCATCAAGATGAGGTGTTCATGAACTCTAGCCTTGGAAACTATGAAATCCCTCTTAGGAGCCTCCCTTAACTAATTATATGCTACATTTTGAGCACAGAATCTCATTATGAACTACATGAACCTTCGGTTGAGTCATCGTCAGGTGCAAGTTCCAAAGCCTATGTCAATCAACAGCCTCTGATTCCCCTGCTTCAACCCCCTACTCTTTGAAGATAGAAACTCAACGATTAATTAGGAGTCCAGGTTATACATATAATGATGAATTTCAGGACTCCATTATCGAGACCCAAATCCAAATTGAAATTCTTATTGATGTTCCCGATGGATATTCACATTAGTATGTCCTTGAAAAAATAAATTAGATATGAGCGTCTTTATTTTATCTAGGAGGAAAGGGGATTTCATAATCAGCTTATCGAAACCATCTCAAAGATATTTGGGAGAATAGAATGTGGAAAAGTGTTCCATATTTCTGGATTATGTCCACTACTATTAGAGTAGACATATATGAGTTATTTTTAGAAAAAAACTAAATATATATGGATCATATCCTATTCTTTTGCAATATCTCAGGTTTATTTATTTTGTTAGGTCTCGACTTATTCTCTGTGATATTACTAGTAGTTCATATAAGAGATATAACCATTTCATTCCAATTATTTATTATGATATTGTTCCATATCACATTTTGGAATCTTACTAATCGAACTAGAGGATATTGATAGGATGACTTGGTAAGCAATAAACCACTTATGTTGGCACCAAATACCAGTTCTTTCTCTTCATTATTTTTGAAAGATGCAATAAGAATGAAAGATAGTTTAATGGATAGGAATTTTGATCCTAGTACCTTTATAGATGAATACCTAAGAGTACATCTTGTGACAATGCCTTTTTGTTCATATCTCTTGGTATTGCTTCTAATTGTTATATTCGGTTCCCTTTTCCAATTAACTTCTTTCTTCTTACATGGTTAGTACTTTTTCTATTTTAATTTTCAGATTCCCCTCACCAAAAGTTAGGAAGAGATCAAAGGTTGAACATGATTCCCTATGGAGACTACTAGTCCTCATTACTGGAGGTTTTTTCACTAGGTAGGACTACAGGAAAGAGAGAACTAGTCTCGAATTACCAAATAGTTCATCTGTCCAATCATAAAAAAACAAATCCATCCCATAACCATTTATAAAGGGCTGCTACTTATATAATATATAAGGGTTTAAAACATAACCCTATTCAGGTATGATCTTTTAGACCCATACCCTTTATAAAGGAATTCATTTTACTTTAGGACTTAGTTAGAATGATTTGTGATTTAGTAGTATTATTTGACTAAAAGTCCCCTAAAGTAGTTGAGGGGGAAAGGATAGAAGGTGTAGTCTTCATATACTTTTCTAAATAACCAAAACCACACCTCTGGGTTCTTGGTCCATCTAGTATGGAAGAAAGTTGCTTCCATTTTCTAACACCTTTGAAAGGTTAATATCTTTTTGAACCTCACCCTAAAGGGTCAAGTCTTTTAGAACATATAAAAAGAGGGAGAGATGGAGGGAGGAATTGGGATTCATGCCATTTCAGACTTATATATAGGAGGGGGGAATTGAGTAGGCCCCCATTGCATAATCTAGAAAGAGTACAATGTTAGGCAATGAATTAGAAAGGTGAAAGTGGTTAGAAAGTGGTGGGAGAGTCGTCGGTTTGGATCAGGACCATAGGTGGCCAATGAAACGGAGCTCCCAATGCCAAAAGGAAACCAACTAATCAGGAGTGGTAGAAAACTCAACATAATGAAAATTAAAATCATGCCAGGACAAGAGCATTAGAACATGCACCCAGGATGAAAGGAGTATGCTCGTGTGTGCTTACTATTTCACTGAAAAAATAAAATTCATCCAATGGGAAGATTGAATTATTGAGGTTGAGAAATTTAATGGATGTGTTTTCTCACATTTTGGGGGAGGTGAATGGCCAAACTAACATCAACTTATTTAAATCCGAGGTGGGAGACTAAAATATGTTTGAGAAGTTAAATTCTATTGTATTCGAGCCATTCATGATTTATTTGGAATATAGGATAGATGCAGTATTCAATCATAATATGGTACAATAAAAATGGTAATAGAACATTGTATTTGTCCTTTCGTTGGTATAATATATGTAGTATACTAGTGGGTCCCACATAATGACAGTACAACTCCATTTTTTCAATTCAAACAACATTCCTCTCTATTGGAATTGAGTTGGTGGTTGAATAGGTGGTTTTGGAGTATAACTATGTTGGCCACTTTGAACATTACAATGGTGAAATGGGTGGGGGTGTTAGGTCTAAGTACTTATTTTCATAGTGTGTTCACTCACCAGATCTAGAGGTGGTAGTTGACCTGTGCGAGAAGACTCATCAGGTCTGACTGACCATAGAGAAAACATAGTCATTCCTAGGTGCTCCAGGCCACTCTAGATTATAAGAGGGTAGGTTCTACTACCTATATTATACTGAGGAGGACCTTGAATAATTCATGTGTACCAGTGATTCAATACATTAAGTATCCCAGTGTCTGTTATATATATTATACAGAGTGTGAATCAGTCCTTTTTGTGGACATTAGTGAATCAGGATGGCTCTAGTCATCTAACCGGCTAAGCTATCCCTAGCATTGTATCAGTTAGTCACATGGGATCTTTACAGAGTCTATTTTAGATCAATAAGAATAATATGTAACTAGAAAAAATGATACAAACATAGCCATTATAATAAGGAACATGTGGAAATATTTTCTTCTAATTCCTACTACCTATACATAATGATTTTATTCAAATCAAAATTCCCCAAAAAAGGTGATCAGGATTGTGGGATAGGCATAAGTTTGTACGCAATGATTGAGATGAATAAGGAAGAGATCAAGTGAAAAAAATCAATAAGCTCACTAGAGCTAACTGTATAAAACAAAAAATTCATATTCCATGGTAGTGGACCCATAGGGTTAAAAAATCTTGATTTGAAAAAGGGGTGTCTACCAGATGAGATCTGTTAGTCTATCACTCAGAGTGATTCCGTTTTCTTATACCTATGGCCACGATGTTGTACACCCAATGGCGATCACAATGAAGTATCATTATGATAGATAAGAGACTCAAACTTTTTCAAATGGTTATGAAATGAGGCTACACTATTAGAGTAGAGTACTAAGATCATATCGGGGTTTAGAAGATGAGAATAATTATAGAATAAAATAAGAACAAGTACTATTCTATATAGTCTATCCATATAGTCAGTCGAGCCTCTCTACCCCTCAGTCTTTTGAGGTATTGATACATGGGATCAAAAGTTTGGATGGTTTGTGATCCAAATTTTTCTTCATAGTGGAGCCTATAATTGGGTTGATATGGGTACCCAACTGATCTATGACTACCCTATGCACAACCATCACTACAAAGGTAGGAGGTTGTCTTGAGACTGGAGTGGTTTCCAATCATATAACCACAGTGGTTTAGAAAATCCATGAAACTTGTTTACATTGAGTTGGTGGTTGAACTGCCTGTAGAAAACTGTGCATAGTGTAACGACAGAGGATGAAAGTGTTTGCTCAATCCCCCTCTAGACCGTGTACCCAACTCACTTTTTTTGCAACTGGAGAGTCAATGTTGATGAAATACCACACCAAATCCATGGATATCGAAATGGAAAAATGTTCTAAATGATATGAACCTTTCTAAAGGGTCAAGCATATAGTCCCTATTTTCCAATCAAGATAAACCACCATCAACCCAATTGAAAGGAACGCACCCGAAACTCGGTGGCCAATAGGAAATATAGAGGTGATATGTGGCTAATAAACAAATAATGAAAGAGTTTAGGGTGTAAGGTAGTTCATTTGCGCACTTGTAGGAGTGGTTCAAAAAGATAATCAAACTCAATTGGGGGAACCAATTTAGCATATCTCTCTAGAAAACTTTGGTACTCTAAGATGGATCAAAAACTAGCTTGGAGTTGTGGAGAAAACTACACAAGGTCCCTTAATAATAGATGGAATTTTTTATCAAATCAATAATGCTAAAAATATCCTGGAATGACCAATCGTTTTTTTTTCATTTAACATTACATCATAAAATTAACTTGTGAGAAAGACAGGGCTATTAATATGATTTTTGGAAATAAAATCCCAAATAAGGTCGGGCACCATCCATTTGGGAGGTAATTGTCTCACACTTTTCCCCACCCACTCTCTGTATTCATCACATATCTAATCAAATGCCATCTTGAACCCATGTGAAGGGATTTCCACATTCAACCCAGTTGAGGAATGACTAGAGGAGCTACTACATGAAGGGAACAGATCATTATGCATAAATCGTAGATCACTTACCTGAATAGCCTAAGTTTCTAAAAGATCTTACCTGAATAAGGTAATGTTCTAAAATATCTTACCCAAATAGGTTAATTTTCTAAATGATCATACCTAAATAGTGTATGGGTATAAAAGATATTACCCTTTCTTTGTAAAGGGGTGGGTTCTAAACCCTTATATATTATGTTGCCCCGAATACTGAATAGGGTGAAGTAGTCGAGTTCTAAAAGATAATACCCTTTCTGTAGAAAGGGTCAGGTTCTAAACCCTTATATATTATATTAATATTATGTAGCACCTATTTGGACCTCTTTAAAAGGTAGGTTTAGGAAGAATAAAATTTGAGTTGGGTTCACCAACCTCACTAATTGACTTACATATAGAATATCAAAGACCCATCCATGTTCACTTTGTTCGACTTGCATGTGTTAAAAATATAGCTAGGGTTTCAAATCAAATCCTTACTATGGATTGGGACCAGAATTGGTAGATCCTGGCATACTATTTGACTTTTTTTAGCTCTTTATTATCTTAGGATATTTCTAGTTCTAGATAGAAATCACTCCTAAAAGCATCCTTTCTCTCAATACAACCATTCCTTGGGATCAGAAGTGTCAACTATTAGACTACTATTCTTATAATAGGGTGACCTGTGCATGGTACTTCTCTAAGGAAAATATTAATGGATTACTGAATTGAATTTGATGTCATATTTTTGACATGATATTATGAAAGGTTCCTTAGACTAACATATTAACATCTCATCCATTTTAGTGATAAGAAATGTTCCTTCTCTTTGTTAAAGTGATTTGACTATGATAATTGTATGGATTCAAAGCTTTTAGTTTAGGGGATAGGGAGAGTGATAAATTCATATCCTAGATTAAATGACTGAAAAACAGGTACTATTCTATATAGTCCTTATTAAATGATTTTACTAGAACCATCAGATCTTATAAGATATCAATATCACCTACTGAGATGAGAGTTGTTGGCCTAAAAGGATCCTTTCTTGGTCCATGGTGTATTTTTTAACCCGTAATCACAAAAAACAAATTGAAAGAGAAGAGATGTATTGACTCCTCAATATTAGAGTAGAGTCGGTTACTCTTCCAATATAGTTCCAAGATGAGTGGTAGGTGGAGTTGAGGAACCTTTTTTTAGCCTCTGTATCTCTTCACAAAATGAAGTCTTCCATCAGGGATATGTGTTTAGGGGAAGCCGGTTATTCCAGTAAGTGAGTAGTTTGATATGAACCTCCCTTTACCCCCACTTTATTTCTTGTCCCTTTCCAGCTGTGTGCCATTAATCTATCTTATCTAGTCCTTCCTTACTTTCCTTACTGAATCCCCTTTTCAAATATTTTCCCCTCTAGCCTGAGAGTATCCCCATTTGCTTAACCATGAATCCTTATTCTTCTTGAAGGAATCCTATCAAAACAACTTTTAAAGGTAATTGGCACTAACAATCTATAATGAAATTGTCTTTCCATACCTAATACCAAATACGAATTAGGGAACGATCATCACTAGAGGCATACATGTGGTCAGAAGAGCCTTTCACCCATAGGTATTCATTCAGACTATGATCGTCATTGTTCCCTCACCTCAAGGAATGCTCTTGAAGTAAAAGTGTAAAGTCTTAGAAGGAAAATATTAATAGTGTATTGAGAAAAGAGTTGTTTATGGTAGAATAATACATGCACAAGACTTCGGAGGTGATTATCAAAAACTAAAGACTCCAATGGGTGAATCTTTCCAAGTTGATGTTAATGAAACCAAGGATATTTGAAGTATCATATGGTACTGTGTGACTTTTGAATAGCCAACCAGAGTGAACCAGCAGAGAGTGACCCATTAATTTTCTCCATTAGGTTAGAGTGTTCTACTTTCTATATATACCAAGGATTATGAGGCAAGAAGTCAGTGATGCAGCAAGGCTTCATATAGGTGTGATATAGGATTGTTGTTCAAATCCAAGAGCAATGTCACTATTTAAATGAAGTACCATCCCTATCTAAACTATTAGATTATAATGACTACTCTATAAATCCTCCCAATATATTAGGGTCACCCTTTTGTGGATGTGGGGTAGGTTTAGTCAAAGACAGCTACATAAAGCCATCCTGTAAATCTACTACCAATATTATACCGACTATGAGTAGAAGTAGTCAGTACTCTGACTATATAGTCTAGGTAGTGACTGGTTTTGGTTTTGTAGACATTGCATCTAGTGTACCTGATAGGATAAGGTTCTAGAGGCCATGAATTTGAGTGTCTGATACTTATATATTGACCTAGCAGTTCCAATGTCTGTTCAGCGGTTAGATGCATCTGTCATTACACAATAGAATTATTTCTCCGATATGTACCTTCCATATGGGTGTAACTTTTCATCAGTGATCTCTTGGAAACAAACATAGTATAGTGTATCAAATATTATCCGAATCCAATATTTAAACGAGTCATTATCTTGGGAGTAAGAAGAAGAATGAGCACTTTCATCTTCCAGGCATACCAGATGAGATAAAGATGGTACGTTATAGGATATTCAAAAAGCGCCAGTAGGAAAAAATGGCTGACTAAATAGATATAGTAGGGGAATGCAGTAGTAATTCAAACAAAAGATGATGAGGAACCTCCATTTATCCATGTGATTTTCTAAAACTCACACAATGACTATTTTTGGATTTTAAAAAGGAGGGGTGAGAAAATAGGACAGGGGTGCACCCCGCTAACTGAAGGCTTGGATTTTTATTTCAAATTCAAATAATCTTCTCCATTAGGGGTAGTGGTTTTTTAGTTTTCTTCAATTACTTAGTGAGATCTTAATAAATTGATTTAAGTTTAGGATACCATGTAAGAGGCATGATCATACACTTTAACTAACTAGAGAGAGCATGGACATTACTTTGAAATGTTGGTGACTACCCTGTAGGTAGAGAGGATTTCTCCTAGAGTGTATAGCTCATCTAAAGTTAGACCTCATGAAACATATATTATATTAGAGTACTAAAATTCCTCTCCTTCAATTAATTATTACAGTCAAGAGATTGACCTTTCCCTCCAATCGTTAGAGCTACTACCTTTTCCTCCCCTATTTTTATATTTCATAAAATCCTTATTTTATGAAATATAAGTTGTTCCCTTTTCACAATATTAATAGATGTTCCCCTACCTTAAAAATAACATCAAAAAATGAATCCTCTCTTATAAAGTGGTACATCAGCTGCAAGACCTTACTTGTGTGGATAAAGAACATGTGTGATTAGGCCATTCTAAAATTTATGGTCTAATTTATTCATGTCCTTTATGATTGGGATGTGTTGAATCCCTAACCTAATATGGATACCCATATATATAATCTACTCTAATAGTGAGATAGGTATTATTATTATATAAGGATTATTATTCTTATTATATGACCATTGCTGAGTTTAGAGCAAGAACCATCTCAATTTCTGTAATGTTTACTTCTTTTTCGACTACTTAATCAATTACTAGACGATTGAATGTGTATTGAACATGGTAAATATATTTTTTCCAGACCCTTTCTTCCAAGATGTAGAGTTTTTTACAAGATGTGAGAAGCATGGATTCCTCAAGATGGCTAGTGAAAGTCTATTGTGCCACTTCAAAGATGATTGTTGGGGACGACTTCAATGATTGTATTTCCTTTGGGCATGTTCCTGTTATTTATCCTTATCAGTGTATAATATAGGTAGTAGGGTCATTATGGTCATTTTTTTCTGGTACTTATATATATATATTTCAAGTTCCAACCATGATGGTTTGGCGTGAGAGGTCCGGGTACGTATATATATTGAATGCACCAATTTCCTTGCTGGTCACCATCCCTTTCAAAAGTTCATTCATTCGTGTCTTAGAAAAGGTGGGTTTACCCCTTTGTGTGTCAGTTGGTACTTAATTTATTAATTTAAATAAATAAGAATTGGGTGTCGCATTAGCTTTTTACAAGGTTCAAATAAATATGAAAATATAATATCTATATTACATTGATGAATGGAATGCTCCCTATTTGTCCCAATTGGAAGAGCTGAATCAGTCAACCAGTAGGAAATAGACTAGTCATCAATACTCTACTCTAATACCACTATTAATAGAGTAATGACATACCAAATCCCTCAAATTCTATTCCTGTATCTTTTTCATACATTTTCTATCCAGGGTAAGGGGTTTAAGGTGGAAAATTCATATAGAATGGTAACAGCTAAATAGGATCAATGTTTCCCCTGAAACTGATACTTATATATATTGCCAATGGTTCCAATCCACTTCTAAAAGAGGGTGAAGGTGGGGAGCTACCTATATTTTATGGACTCAACTCGAGACGAAAAGGGCACCTAAATCCTATAATTTTTTGACATAACTTACCAAAATTGTTTTCATTCATGGATGTATTTTTAGGATACAATCCACAATACGGGTACTTATATAAATTGAAGAATAGAAGCAATTAATCTAGTTGATGCATCTTCCCATCCATCAACAATATTGGCTCCAACAGGACTAAGTATACCTCCTCCATTAGTTCCAAACCTTAATGGTTCATATCCCAATGAGTACCTAGGTATATATCATGTGGTTAAAGATTTAAGGAGTTGAAGTGGATTCATTACTTAAACCTTATTGAAAAGATTTATGCTACTAAATCACACACATGTCATAACAACACAAAGAGATCGGGCAACACCGGGAATGGATAGAAAAATTTAGGAGTAAGGTTTCTTGGTATGGAAGAGTATCTAATCTTGTGCCAACCCAATATATTCTAATAGTTCATGTATATTCAAAACCAACGATGATACATGAAGAAGAATAGTTTCACTAGATAGGAAGGGATATAAATTCTACAAAATTTGTGTGTAAAGTAAAGAAAGTTGTTTGATTCTACCTTTGAAACCATATTTATGACAGGTAATCTTCAATATATTCTTATTTTCTAGTCTCTCATTGAATTATTTTTGATTAATTAGATTCAGGTGCGCCCGAGGGAGCGACAAGGCAATCAGGTAGGAGCTACGGGACTATAACATGGGTAATGAATTCATGTGGAAATAAAAAGTAAACAGGGTCACCTGAATTATCACAAATGAAGAGATTTTGGAAATTTCAACTATTAGAATATAATAAGACTCTTTTCTACTGATTTGAGACCTGGAATGAGGACTCGAAGAGGGTTGAAAAGGACCTTTTCAACTATATAGGGTCATATACCATAGATCTGACCCTTTATAAAGGTTCAAGACTCGAAGAGGGCTCTTCTTTATTTTTTATAAAATGAGGTCTTGATTTATTGAATTGTATGTAAGCCCCTCTTTTCATGATATAAAATAACAAAGAATATTAGGGGTAGAGGAGCCTCGTATCATATCTAAAACTATATATAAGAGTATCCTAGAAGATTACTAACATCGTTTGTGAATCCTACTGATCCCAATACTAAACCACACAATACATATAAGTACCATCCTCATTTTCCCTTTATCTTAGTTTTCACATAACAGCACCTTTTAGATCTGGATCAGGATGAAAAGTATGAGATAAATTCTTACAAACACGCAACAATATTATAGCATATAAAGTCGAGTGGGGGAGAACAAAAAAAGTTATATGGGACCCATCAATGATATTTGATTTCCCCGGATATAACTTCACCATAGAGAGGATGGAAAAGAGGATAGTTCATGGATTTTATTCTTAACTGAAAAACTATCTGAATTTACAAGCTTGAAACTTTTAATTCTCTTACTCAAATAGTTGGTATAATATATATAGATCTAACTCATCATTTTAGAAGGTTATTTTTGTCCAATATAGGGGAATTAGCTTCCAATATATATATGTATCGATCTAGTATCTCTCTCAGCAGTAAGAAGAGCAACTGTATTTCCAAGCTCCAACTCTACTTTTAGCTTTAGTCTGCTCCTCATGGGGTTTGTAATTGGAAAGAGATGAGAGGGAAATACTTAATTTCAAGTAAGTGGAATCAATCCTATTTTTTACAGGAAATATATATAAGTAACATATTTTTGGTAAACCCATTTTCACTAGAAAATCAATTATCAGTTTGAAATCCCAATACTTACTACTTCAGTAGAGGCATCTTCTTGGTAGAGAAAATATCTGCTCCTCATAATCCTAATTGAGATATTATGTTTCTCATATATTGGTAGATGGGCTAACCATAAGAAGTTCATTTTTAGGAGGACTATACATAAGATTACCTATCTTCTCCTTTCCTTTGTTCTTTATATTACCCTTTAATGAATGGTAAGAAGAAGTGTGAAGACCTCCCTACCCCACCAGTCGATCAGTTTGCAACTCAGATCCCTAGCCCAAAAATAACTTTTACACAGTCTAATAGCATATTTCCTACTCAAACATAGAGAATTTTTTAACCTCTCTCTTCCTATGGGTCGAGTGAGATCTTTATTCTCCACTTTGAGTAGCTGAATCACTATTTCTTACCAGACTTAGGATTCCCTTTCAAAATATTCTATGTGGTGATTTTCTTCTATAACTCTAGTTAGGAATAGTCTTAATTATCTCCTTATTGGTAGAAGATGGTTCATTAGATTAATACAACCGATCTATCCAATCCAGTACTCTTGTAGTAGTTTTTCTATGCCTCCAATAATAGATTCATCTCTAGCTACTCTTTCTTCTTTCTAAATCTCAAACCTTTCTAACAAAAGTTGTTAAATATATATGAAATATTTATATGCTCACCCTTTTGAAGGGGTTATATCTTTTAGAACCTAATACCTTACATGGTATTTTCATCACAAAAGATTCTTTATCTGTTTCTCCAAGATAAAAAATTGAGACATAGTCAGAGATACAGTTGGAGATACTGATCAGGCTTCATGATCACTTCATAAATGAAGATAGTAAGTCCTAAAACTGAGTGATGAATCCAATGTCATGAGAATCAAGTGAATTAGAGTGTTATTACTCTTCTAATATTGTATATCGATTGATCTAATTAAGCTTAATGAAAACTTCCATTCTAGGTTGAAATAAAGAGATGAAAAAAATCCCTTACTATGACCCATAGAATACCATGAATCATTGTAACGCCCCGAACCTAGTTGCCTAGAGTCGGTGCATTATTACATAACATTGGCATGATCACAAGAAAGATCAAATCTCGAAAGACCGATTGGTTTAGTAGCCTTGGAAACACTAGATATATTCATAAGTTTTACATTACATCATAAAATGAAAAACTACTACAACAACATAATGTCTCCATAATCCACACTACTATCCCCTCATAATATCCCTGTAGGTCATTCATAATTTACTTCTTCACATCCTGGGGAAAAATAAAACATAGAAAAGGGGTGAGCTCAAATGCCCAGTAAGGATAACAATATAGCGGAAACTTTCATAAATAAGAATAAACATTTAAGGCAATGCATTACTAAAACAAAAGCCTTTTAAAATTGAACTTCAACATGGAATGGCAAAAGTAAAATGAAATAATGCCATTTACTTATTCACATGGATATTCTACTAATCGAATAATCACATGCAAAAATCAATAACCACTTTCATAATGTTGGAATGCATAATGTCAAACGTTAATTTCATTGTCTAGGCCTCATCCCAAGACCTAGGGGTTACTTCTAACCGGAACCCAACCCGGAGTGCCTCTAATAACCGGACACCAACCCGGAGTGCCTCTAATAACCGGACACCAACCCGGAGTGCCTCTAATAACCGGACACCAACCCGGAGTACCTCTAATAACCGGAGACCAAACCGGAGGGCTTACTTTTACCAGTCCCTAACCTGGAGGGCTTACTTTAACCAGTCCCCAACCTGGAGGGCTTACTTTTACCGGTCCCCAACCCGGAACATACTTGTTTAGCACATTCATCTGAAGAAAAGTTTGAAATATAACATAAACATTCGGATTAAAACTAGCATACGAAATGTCAATACTTTCACCATAAACTATGAATGGTATAAAAATAGCACATCCATAGTCAAACATATTACAAAACCTTCAATACAATATAGAAGTTTTGTATCATAATAAATCAACCATAAATAATCTTAAAATCCATCAAAGGATGTTGACATAGATGAAATCAAAATTCTTTTTAAAGAAATATCTCCTTTTATTTTGAAATCATTTAAGATCCATATAAAATAAAACATTTTCTTTGAAAATATTCTTATAATCTTGTAAGGAAAGCTTCGACGATTTTATAACGGCGGAAAATAACCGCACCCGCCGTATAAGTTAAAAAAAACATTCTTACCTCAATTCTGTCGAAAAGGTTAAAAAGGACATTGTTTTGAAAACGACGGAAAGATTCCTTTATAAACCTCTTATAAAAAGTAAAACAAGGGTATAAATGACTTTAACCCATATTCTTGTAAATAGTAAAAATGTTTTGAAATACATTTTTAAGAAAACATGGATGTGGATGATAAAGAGATCCCAGTAGATTATTACGTATATACAACCTCGGATAATGAAGAGATTGTGAAATAACCCTTACCTTGTACTTTTCCTTGGTTGTGGTAGGTTAACCTCCTGTATAATGGTGAAATAATTGTTATTAAATTATACAAGAATCATATACATTAATATGATATCATATATGATCTTTTAATATTGATTTGATAATAATATCTTAGTATTATCGTTGTTTCGGGTGTTAACTTACTTGTTTTCTTTCATATGTTTTGTTACGTAAGACATGTTTGTAAAGGATAGGTTGTATATTATTCATATCCAGAATGATATCAAGTCCTTAAACATCATTTTTAAATCATAAAATGATAATTACGCTTTAATGGTTACGATGGAGAATGAATCTCATCGCGTTCGTGGAGACGGTAGTCCGTACGTACGCACGAGCGACAATATCATTCTTTTGATATTAAAATAATATATAAATGGATGGTATATCATATATACAGAATCATTAACATGTTATATTTATTATTTACATGAGTTACACATCATTATTATACCCATCCAAATAATATTATATTGAATAACAATTACACCACGACGTGGAGACGGTAAGCCGTACGTACGCACGTATGGTGACATGTTATTCAAAGGGTGGATAGAATACTGAATATGATTGTACCATATTTATAATAACATCACAGTATATGTGAGATACTGGATTTATTATTTCAGAATGGTAAGAACAAAGGAAGAAGAAGTGGAAGAAGAAATGAACTTAGAAAAGGGTGGTGAGATCATTACCTCTTCTTCGGGTTCTTCCTTTTGATTTGATCAAAAGGGCTCCTTAGGTTGGCTTTCTGATCAAACTAAGGCCTCTAGGTTGTATTGAGGGATGTTGGGAGAGTATTTGGGCAGAGTTTGGCCGAACCAAAAGGCTTTAGAGGTGTGAAGAAATGAGAAGGAGGAGTGCCCTTTTATAAGAGGGGTGAGGGGCACCTTTGGAAAAGCTAGAAATATTAATTTATAATAAATTCATATTCGGTTTCTAAAGGCTCCAAAGTTGACTATTCAAAGTATGAGGTGGGGATAGGTCGAAAAAAACTCATCCAATAGAATTTAGACAGGTTTGGGTACTTATATTAACCTTATCTTTAAGTATTAACTCTAAGTTAATTAGTTTCACTTTTACAATGTCTCTTTGTATTTTTATATAATATGGTTAATAAACTTACTATATACATCCAAGCGACACCCAAGTGGTCCATTAATGAGGAACCTATAATAATATAAGTCTCTTGGCCGATCCTTAGATTTTTAGGAATTTAATATCAATTAATAATATAATATTTGTTTTAAGAACTCTTTTATGTCAATTTTGACACTATTCAATAGTTGATTTTTTTGAAACTCCTAACAGATTGATTACTTCGAACAAAGTCAATTAAAGCAATCCTAATATATCATATTATCATAGAAAATTAGTGTAATTTATTAAAAGTTTCATATTATATTTATTTGTGTATTTATAATATTAATTATGTTAATTTTTTACTATTTTAGTAATTACTGCATCATCATTGTGTCATAAATAAAATAAATTATTTAATGTCTAAAAATTATAAATAAAATATCATTATGTAGGAAATCTTTTTATCTTTCTAATGAATATTTACAATCGAAAATCCAACATGTATAGCCCTATGTAAAAATTGTTCTTCTAAAAGATATATGCTTGTGTCATTTTTGTATTCATTTTAACTTAATTAAAATAAAGTGTCATTATCACTTACAAGTGGATCCATGGGGTCCCAAAATTGACACAAAGATGCCCATGGTCGACCATGTATCAACAAATAGGGTTAAGACATGTTTTAGGGTAATTTTGTATTATTATAATATTATTTTTTTAACCCTTATTTACCGGATTTACCCTTTAACCATGGTAAATAAAATATTTACCGCAGTAATTATTCAAAATGTGTAAAAATAAAAGTTACCTATTTACACAATTTGAACATCCTGATTCCAAATATGGAATCCATTTTCCTAAATTCAAAACACAGAAGTGGCAGAAATTAATTTAAAATTAATTCCCGCTGTCAAAACAAAAAGCGTGTTTTAAGAGATAATAACTATCAAAAGATTGACACTTGTTTATGTTCGGTTTAATTGTAAAATTATGTCCAATGATAAAAATTAAATTGAATGGTAAAAATATATTCTAAATATACTTTAAAACCACTCAAATTCATAATTTATCACTATTAATTATTTTGATTAAAAAAGTTGTTTTTAATTAAAATTTAGAAATTTTCACTATTCATCAAAATATGAAAGTTATCCGAAATGTACCAAAATTTCACCCTAGGCTAATTTTGATATTCCGAATCCAAAAATGAAGTCCATTTTGAAATATAGAATATATATGATTTCAAAAATTAGGTATTACTATTCACAATGGCTAGTTTAATTAGTTGTGGTGTGTGTTAGAACTCGAGGTTGCGTACAACACACGCTATCGCATTATTCAAAGGGAAACGTACCGTAGAAGCTTGGGGTGTTACATTCTCCCCTCCTTCAAATAATTGCGTCCTCGCAATTTCTAGGGTATTACTGCATAAAAAGACTCGGGTGGTTTTTCATCATAATTTCCTCGGGTTCCCACGTTGCCTCTTCCATCTTATGGTTTCTCCACAAAACTTTTACCAGACGCGTCGTCCGGTTTCTAAGTACTTGTTCTCTTGTATCAAGAATCTTGACGGGCTCTTCGCAATAAGACAGATCAGGTTCCAGTTCTAATTCTTCATAGGTGAGTACATGCGTCGGATCAGGCATGTATTTCCTCAATAGAGATACGTGGAACACATCGTGAACTTTGGAGAGACTTGGCGGCATTGCCAATCGGTAAGCTACAACCCCAATTCGTTCTAGAATTTCGAAAGGTCCGATGTACCTGGGACTCAATTTACCTTTCTTACCAAAACGTATGACTCCCTTCCACGGAGATACCTTCAGGAAAACATGATCACCGACTTGAAATTCCAAATCCTTCCTTCGATTATCGGCATAGCTCTTCTGCCTACTTTGAGCTGCTTTGATGTGATTTTGGATTACTTTCACCTTTTCCACCGTTTCCTCCACCAGTTCTGGGCCTACAAGTTTTCTTTCACCAACGTCATCCCAACAGGTTGGTGTACGACATCTCTTTCCGTATAACGCTTCATATGGTGCCATCTGAATACTCGAATGGAAGCTATTGTTATAGGAAAATTCTACCAGTGGTAAATATTGATCCCACATACCCTGAAAATCAAGTGAGCAAGATCTCAACATGTCTTCTAAGGTCTGAATAGTCCGTTCTGATTGTCCGTCTGTCTGAGGGTGGTAAGCAGTGCTCAAATGAAGTTCAGTATCCAGGGATTTCTGAAGACTTTTCCAAAATCTTGAAGTAAAACGGGGATCACGATCAGAAACAATCGATAGGGGAACTCCATGAAGTCTCACAACTTCATTAATGTATAGTCTTGCTAGACGTTCCATGGGTAGATCTTCTCTTATAGCAAGAAAATGTGCTGACTTGGTAAGACGATCAACAATAACCCATATTGCATCGTTCCTTCTAGGAGTCTTTGGTAGCCCCATGACAAAGTCCATCGTAATATTGTCCCATTTCCACTCCGGTATGGGAAGAGGTTGCATGACTCCTCCAGGCTGTTGCCTTCCAGCTTTCACCTGTTGACAAACCATACATCTTGATACAAAATCAGCAATCTCCCTCTTCATGTTGTCCCACCAAAAATGTTCCTTCAAATCTCTATACATTTTGGTGCTCCCAGGGTGTATAGAGAAATTGGAACTATGAGCATCATCCAGCAATTCCCTTTTTAGATCAGGTATATTGGGAACACAAAGTCTCTTCCCGAATTTCAAAATTCCATCTTCATACACAAAGTCTCTCAATCTCCCATCATTCACAGCTTTAATCTTCTTCTGAAATTCTTCATCATCGGTCTGAGAACTCTTAATCCTTTCTAGTAAAGATGGTTTGGCAACCATTTGAAAAAGCATTGATGTTTCACCTTCCCTGGTTATTCCCATGTCCATCTTCACTAGATCCATGAAAATTGGATCCCTTTCAATTCTCATCATGTTCATAACTCCATGGTCTTTTCTGCTCAAAGCATCTGCCACCTTGTTTGCCTTCCCCGGGTGGTAGTGTATCGTACAATCATAATCCTTGAGTAATTCAAGCCATCTCCTTTGCCTCATGTTGAGTTCTTTTTGTGAGAAAATATACTTCAAACTCTTGTGATCAGTATAAATCTCACATTTTTCACCATAGAGGTAGTGCCTCCATATCTTCAAAGCAAAGATCACAGCTGCTAACTCAAGATCATGAGTAGGATAGTTTTGTTCATGAATTTTCAACTGTCGTGATGCATAGGCAATAACTCTATCATTCTGCATAAGGACACAGCCAAGTCCTTTCTTCGATGCATCACTATAAATAACGAACCCATCATTCCCCGATGGTAGAGTCAATATAGGAGCATTGACTAATCTTCTCTTCAGTTCTTCGAAACATTCTTCACACTCTTTTGTCCAAACAAATTTAACCCCTTTACGTGTGAGCTTCGTTAATGGGTTAGCCAATCGGGCAAAATTCTGGACGAAACGTCGATAATAACCTGCCAAACCAATAAAACTACGTACCTCAGTTATATTCGTAGGTGCTGGCCATTCTTGGATTGCCTTGGTCTTAGAAGGATCAACAGAGATTCCATCTTTAGAGACAATATGGCCAAGAAAAGAAATCTCCTGAAGCCAGAATTCACACTTGCTAAACTTTCCATATAATTCATGCCTCCTCAGAGTCTTCAAGATAATGCGCAAGTGATTTTCATGATCTTTGTAGGTTTTGGAGTATACCAAGATATCATCAATAAATACCACCACAAATTCATCGAGATACTCCTTGAAAACTCTATTCATCAGATCCATGAATATAGAGGGTGCATTAGTCAATCCAAACGGCATTACAGTAAACTCGTAATGCCCGTACCTGGTTCGAAATGCTGTCTTCGGAATGTCTTCCTTCTTCACACACAACTGATGGTATCCAGATCGAAGGTCAATCTTTGAAAAGTATTGAGCTCCATGCAGTTGGTCAAATAAATCATCAATACGAGGTAGGGGATACTTGTTCTTTATCGTTATAGCATTGATCTCCCTGTAGTCGATACATAACCACATAGATCCATCTTTCTTTTTAACAAAAAGAACAGGGGCTCCCCATGGAGAAACACTAGGGCGAATAAATCCCTTATTACTCAATTCCTCTAGTTGTTTCTTTAGTTCGACTAGCTCTACAGTGGCCATTCTATAAGGGGTCTTCGATATAGGCCTTGATCCAGGAATCAAATCAATAGAAAACTCAACTTCTCGTTCTGGAGGATGTCCAGGTAAATCTTCCGGAAATACATCTACAAATTCTTTCACAATAGGTACATCTTCTATTTGAACATTCCTTTCCTCACCGACAGTTATTTCAGTCTCTTCCTCCCCGATAATTGAATTAAGTTGAGCTACAGGGGGTGGATCTAAATAAGAATTAGGTGGTGACGATTCTGCTCTAAAAATAAGGTGTTATTTATCATTATCATCAAGAATCGTAACCTCTTTCTTCTTACAATAAATCTTCGCATCATAGTCCGAAAGTCAGTCCATACCGAGGATTATATCAAACTCAATCATAGGTATGACGATGAAATCAGCAGATAAAGAAAATTTATGTGCTCTAATGGGGACTGATTCACAAAACTTTGTTGCAACGATACTTCCCTTAGGAGTTTTAACTGACAACTCCCTTATTAAATCAAATTGGAAATATCTAATTTTCTTAGCAAACTGGGAAGATATGAAACAATGCGATGATCCAGAATCAAATAATGCATTTGCTAAACTTGAGGAAACCATTAAATTACCTGCCACCACGTCTTTCGGAGCTTCTACCTCAGCAGTAGTGATAGCATAAGCCTGGCCTTGATCCCTTGGCCTTTTCTGAGGTAAGTTCTCCTGACGCTTAGGACATGCATTTTCATAATGCCCCATCTCCCTGCAATTGTAGCATTGAACGTTGGTAGCTTCCTTCTTCCCCTTGCAATCATGAGCTTGGTGGCCTTTTTCACCACACTTGTAACAGACTCCCATTCCCTTCAGGCAAGCACCGGGGTGTTTCTTCCCGCACTTACCACAAGATGGATATTCAACCTTTCCCTTCTTCCCCTTATTTCCATTCCCAGATTGATCAGCAGGTCTCTTCTTCTCTTGCTTTGCTTTAAAGTCATAAGACTTAGAGAATTCCTTTTCGGTCTTGATAGCACATGAGACAATGTCTTTGTACGATGAAAAGGATTGTGAGACTAATGCTCGACGGAGAAATGGTTTTAACCCATCAAAGAAACGATCAATCTTACTTCTTGGGTTGCGAATATAATCACCAGCGTACCTCGCTAACCTTGTAAAGTTAGCCTCATACTTTGTGACATTCTCATCCTCCTTTTGTCTCAGACTCAGAAATTGTCTTTCCATATCTGCTCGATGGTCGCGAGGAAAGTATTTTTCTAAAAACAGATCTTTGAACTCCCTCCATTCCATGTTTGATACTTCATCATCTTCCTTCATGTTTTGAATCAATGACCACCATTGATCAGCATCTCCAGTGAGGCGGTAAACTGCCATGGTAACTTTTTCCCTTTCACTACTCCCCAAAGCCTGAAATATTTTCTCTAGGGAAAATATCCATTGCTCAGCTACTAAGGGATTTGTACTCCCATTGAACGTTGGTGGTTGTTGTCTCATGAATCGATCTAACATTGATCCTCCACGCTGCGGATCAGGGTGCTCCATACGGGTAAGGTTATTATTCATAACCTGAGTAAGTTGTCCCAGTATGGTGATTAGCTGATCAGCACCAGTTGCATCACCAGCCCCACTATAATTATCTTGAGCAGGAGGGAAATCCCTACATGGAGTGCGTGCATTGATACGGTTTCCATTTCTTCCACTAGGCGCCATTTCTAAACAATGGCATAAACTAGATCAGTTTATGAATCAAAATACAAAATCCCATACTTATAAAACACTTAACATAAATTGAACTATTTATGGATATAATCCATAATCATAAAAATGTTTTCTTTGAGGAAGTATATACTCATAAACCCTTCATAATGATTTGTAAAGAAAATGAGAGTTATCCTAAGCATATCCCCCGGGAGTGTCGTAACCAAGAGTGCAGCAAGGCCCGTTGTCGTGCACCAGTTCCCGTTCGAGTCTAGCTCAAAGCGGTGTTTTCGAGTTTTACCCCTAGGTACATCTGTTCCAGAGTCGCCTCTACCTGCTCGTATCCAGACAGGGATTTTTTGCTCGGAAAACTCATAAAATCTCTACAATACCAAAATTCTAGGAAGTTCTTCTATACTAATCCTCAAAGTTCATCTTAGGTCTACGTGCTCTAATCAGAGTTTATCTAAATCTAGCTTCCAAGGTTTGTACTAAACTTCCTCTGATACCAACTGTAACGCCCCGACCCTAGTTGCCTAGAGTCGGTGCATTATTACATAACATTGGCATGATCACAAGAAAGATCAAATCTCGAAAGACCGATTGGTTTAGTAGCCTTGGAAACACTAGATATATTCATAAGTTTTACATTACATCATAAAATGAAAAACTACTACAACAACATAATGTCTCCATAATCCACACTACTATCCCCTCATAATATCCCTGTAGGTCATTCATAATTTACTTCTTCACATCCTGGGGAAAAATAAAACATAGAAAAGGGGTGAGCTCAAATGCCCAGTAAGGATAACAATATAGCGGAAACTTTCATAAATAAGAATAAACATTTAAGGCAATGCATTACTAAAACAAAATCCTTTTAAAATTGAACTTCAACATGGAATGGCAAAAGTAAAATGAAATAATGTCATTTACTTATTCACATGGATATTCTACTAATCGAATAATCACATGCAAAAATCAATAACCACTTTCATAATGTTGGAATGCATAATGTCAAACGTTAATTTCATTGTCTAGGCCTCATCCCAAGACCTAGGGGTTACTTCTAACCGGAACCCAACTCGGAGTGCCTCTAATAACCGGACACCAACCCGGAGTGCCTCTAATAACCGGACACCAACCCGGAGTGCCTCTAATAACCGGACACCAACCCGGAGTACCTCTAATAACCGGAGACCAAACCGGAGGGCTTACTTTTACCAGTCCCTAACCTGGAGGGCTTACTTTAACCAGTCCCCAACCTGGAGGGCTTACTTTTACCGGTCCCCAACCCGGAACATACTTGTTTAGCACATTCATCTGAAGAAAAGTTTGAAATATAACATAAACATTCGGATTAAAACTAGCATACGAAATGTCAATACTTTCACCATAAACTATGAATGGTATAAAAATAGCACATCCATAGTCAAACATATTACAAAACCTTCAATACAATATAGAAGTTTTGTATCATAATAAATCAACCATAAATAATCTTAAAATCCATCAAAGGATGTTGACATAGATGAAATCAAAATTCTTTTTAAAGAAATATCTCCTTTTATTTTGAAATCATTTAAGATCCATATAAAATAAAACATTTTCTTTGAAAATATTCTTATAATCTTGTAAGGAAAGCTTTGACGATTTTATAACGGCGGAAAATAACCGCACCCGCCGTATAAGTTAAAAAAACATTCTTACCTCAATTCTGTCGAAAAGGTTAAAAAGGACATTGTTTTGAAAATGACGGAAAGATTCCTTTATAAACCTCTTATAAAAAGTAAAACAAGGGTATAAATGACTTTAACCCATATTCTTGTAAATAGTAAAAATGTTTTGAAATACATTTTTAAGAAAACATGGATGTGGATGATAAAGAGATCCCAGTAGATTATTACGTATATACAACCTCGGATAATGAAGAGATTGTGAAATAACTCTTACCTTGTACTTTTCCTTGGTTGTGGTAGGTTAACCTCCTGTATAATGGTGAAATGATTGTTATTAAATTATACAAGAATCATATACATTAATATGATATCATATATGATCTTTTAATATTGATTTGATAATAATATCTTAGTATTATCGTTGTTTCGGGTGTTAACTTACTTGTTTTCTTTCATATGTTTTGTTACGTAAGACATGTTTGTAAAGGATAGGTTGTATATTATTCATATCCAGAATGATATCAAGTCCTTAAACATCATTTTTAAATCATAAAATGATAATTACGCTTTAATGGTTACGATGGAGAATGAATCTCATCGCGTTCGTGGAGACGGTAGTCCGTACGTACGCACGAGCGACAATATCATTCTTTTGATATTAAAATAATATATAAATGGATGGTATATCATATATACAGAATCATTAACATGTTATATTTATTATTTACATGAGTTACACATCATTATTATACCCATCCAAATAATATTATATTGAATAACAATTACACCACGACGTGGAGACGGTAAGCCGTACGTACGCACGTATGGTGACATGTTATTCAAAGGGTGGATAGAATACTGAATATGATTGTACCATATTTATAATAACATCACAGTATATGTGAGATACTGGAGTTATTATTTCAGAATGGTAAGAACAAAGGAAGAAGAAGTGGAAGAAGAAATGAACTTAGAAAAGGGTGGTGAGATCATTACCTCTTCTTCGGGTTCTTCCTTTTGATTTGATCAAAAGGGCTCCTTAGGTTGGCTTTCTGATCAAACTAAGGCCTCTAGGTTGTATTGAGGGATGTTGGGAGAGTATTTGGGCAGAGTTTGGCCGAACCAAAAGGCTTTAGAGGTGTGAAGAAATGAGAAGGAGGAGTGCCCTTTTATAAGAGGGGTGAGGGGCACCTTTGGAAAAGCTAGAAATATTAATTTATAATAAATTCATATTCGGTTTCTAAAGGCTCCAAAGTTGACTATTCAAAGGATGAGGTGGGGATAGGTCGAAAACAACTCATCCAATATAATTTAGACAGGTTTGGGTACTTATATTAACCTTATCTTTAAGTATTAACTCTAAGTTAATTAGTTTCACTTTTACAATGTCTCTTTGTATTTTTATATAATATGGTTAATAAACTTACTATATACATCCAAGCGACCCCCAAGTGGTCCATTAATGAGGAACCTATAATAATATAAGTCTCTTGGCCGATCCTTAGATTTTTAGGAATTTAATATCAATTAATAATATAATATTTGTTTTAAGAACTCTTTTATGTCAATTTTGACACTATTCAATAGTTGATTTTTTTGAAACTCCTAACAGATTGATTACTTAGAACAAAGTCAATTAAAGCAATCCTAATATATCATATTATCATAGAAAATTAGTGTAATTTATTAAAAGTTTCATATTATATTTATTTGGGTATTTATAATATTAATTATGTTAATTTTTTACTATTTTAGTAATTACTGCATCATCATTGTGTCATAAATAAAATAAATTATTTAATGTCTAAAAATTATAAATAAAATATCATTATGTAGGAAATCTTTTTAGCTTTCTAATGAATATTTACAATCGAAAATCCAACATGTATAGCCCTATGTAAAAATTGTTCTTCTAAAAGATATATGCTTGTGTCATTTTTGTATTCATTTTAACTTAATTAAAATAAAGTGTCATTATCACTTACAAGTGGATCCATGGGGTCCCAAAATTGACACAAAGATGCCCATGGTCGACCATGTATCAACCAATAGGGTTAAGACACGTTTTAGGGTAATTTTGTATTATTATAATATTATTTTTTTAACCCTTATTTACCGGATTTACCCTTTAACCATGGTAAATAAAATATTTACCGCAGTAATTATTCAAAATGTGTAAAAATAAAAGTTACCTATTTACACAATTTGAACATCCTGATTCCAAATATGGAATCCATTTTCCTAAATTCAAAACACAGAAGTGGCAGAAATTAATTTAAAATTAATTCCCGCTGTCAAAACAAAAAGCGTGTTTTTAAGAGATAATAACTATCAAAAGATTGACACTTGTTTATGTTCGGTTTAATTGTAAAATTATGTCCAATGATAAACATTAAATTGAATGGTAAAAATATATTCTAAATATACTTTAAAACCACTCAAATTCATAATTTATCACTATTAATTATTTTGATTAAAAAAGTTGTTTTTAATTAAAATTTAGAAATTTTCACTATTCATCAAAATATGAAAGTTATCCGAAATGTACCAAAATTTCACCCTAGGCTAATTTTGATATTCCGAATCCAAAAATGAAGTCCATTTTGAAATATAGAATATATATGATTTCAAAAATTAGGTATTACTATTCACAACTGCTATTTTAATTAGTTGTGGTGTGTGTTAGAACTCGAGGTTGCGTACAACACACGCTATCTCATTATTCAAAGGGAAACGTACCGTAGAAGCTTGGGGTGTTACAATCATGACCCTGGTGATGGTAGTAGATGAGGGGAGTAGGTGGTTTCTAAAAGATAGAGTCATTGTATATGATGCTCTATATATATTGGATGGATGCCTTACATGTGGATAATTTCTTTGTATATGATTCTCTATTTGTCTATTAGAATAGAAGAGTACTTTTCATTGATCGCCTATGTCCTTGACTGGAATACTTTACTGAAATCATGTAGAACCTTAGTGGATTGATTCCGCCTTGTAGCATATCTTGTATCCCCCATTCATTCCTACCTTCAAGGCCTATTCTTTTGGATATCCTTTTTCTCCCATTCCTGGAACATACTTTTATTTGGATTGATAAGAATTATTTCTACAATGCCTTGATCCCTTATTGACACTAAGTCTTCCCCAACCTCTCCTAATGTTCTTGGTGAGATAGACTGCCATCCATTACCCCAACTGTGATGGTCCCCTTCAGCTAGTTCATTCATAATTGACCCATCCGCTTCTTCATCCAAATGGTTTTTTCCCCTCAAGTACTCCACTCTATATAGAATTGGTTCTATCTTCCTTGTAGTAGGTACTCTAGATGTCTTCAGCCCCATGTTCCATAGATGGAAAGGTGAAAATTTATATAAATATCATCTCATGATTCTACATTCATTTGGTCAAACCCATGTCTTCTATGTATGGATGTCTCTTCTTGGTCTTGAGGTCATGGTCTAACTTGACTGTAGAGAGTCGAGTTCAATATGCCTTCATCTAAATCTGCCTATTTCATTCTTTTCATTAAGAGATCATAGGTCTCAAGGATTGTTTTCTAACTCGATTGGAGGACTTGAGATGTCTATAAGGTCTTAAAGAGGGAGGTGAAAAGTAGAAGTTGTGTATATCATAGATGACTGTAGGTTGGAGAATCTTCACTTTCCCTATTTAAACCTCACCCTATGACAGTCTTTCTCATTGATGATATAGAAATGAAACTGTGCAGATAGAGGTGATGCTTAAAAATGAATAGTCTCATAGTCAAACCTTGCTTTTTTGTAATATGCACCTCATCCCTATATCATGAACACACGAAGGGTACAACATTGGGTCAAATATGATGAATTCTCCAAGCACTCAAATGGACATAAAAAAGGAAGTCGAAAGCCAATCTATAACTAGGGATCGCCAACCAATCAACAATAGGCCAACTACTGATTCTAGTCATTCAAAATTGGTACTTAAACCTTATGATACCTAACTTTCTATGCTTACATATTGGAATGGTTCTTGGTATAATATAGGTAGTAGCTATTTTATCGAGATTAAAATCTCTCAACCACTTTCCTTATGTGATTGAAATCTTCCACACTTTCGTTATCTTTATTTTATTGATGCATCATATACCTATTTCATATTTCTTCATGTGGCCACATGTACCTCTCAGTACTCTTCTAATATTGATAAATCCAATTTAAGATGCAATAATCCTGAACAAGAGTCAAGAAGGAACAAAGAGTTTATAATTCACAGCCACAGAGAATACGATTTTTATTTGATAGCAGACTTTCTTTTATTCCAAAGGGAGTTAGAATGTTCTTTGGTTCACAGGTGTTATATCCTTATATAGATATATATATATGATTCATAGTTGGGATTATGCCAATCTCATTGAGGGTTTAAGTAGTGATTAGGTACATGCAGTAGTATGATTAGGATTATGCTGGAACAACGCTCTCTATTAAGAGTAGAAAAGAATGATCACTAAAGAGTTACAAAGTTGTGTAGTTCTATTGTGCCTATAGTACTTGAAAGATATTCCTTAGTATTCAACCCCAATTCTAAGTTTCAAGTCTTTAAATTTCCTATGGTGGAGGTAAGGGGATCGTTGTTCTTGGTTTCGATTCCAAATATCGATATTCGAATTATATTTTTTTAACTAAAATGAAATTGGTATGAGTGAGAAAGAACTAGATAAAAAATGGAACTAATTGTTCTTTAAATTTTAGGAATTATGTTGAGGCTCTTGGCTTCCCTATATGATGATTAGGATGATGCCTGAACTGAAACTGATCCCTACTAGTCACTGATCTTGGTTCCTTTTCTGCTCTTGTCAGAGTAGAAACACATGGTGCTTTTTTCTTAAGGATGTCAGGTAATTTTCCTATATAGTTTTGAGTAGAGTATTATTTATTAGATTATAGTAATTAGGTGAAAGACTATGCACTTCTAATGCCTGCATTTTGTCAGTATTCAAATAAGTGAGTGAGATGTGGAGTGAAGATATATAGGTTAGTCAAGTACCATCAATTTAGCTATTATATGACATGATCATACACCCATTATTTATTCGTCACCCCACTTCTGTTCTTCCCACATGAAATTGGTATGTGGTAATACAATTCTTCATTCTATACAGGTTAGAAACTTATGTTATCAAGGAGTTAGAAGATCAGAAATTCAGTACACTATACTACAGGTACTCTTATATATAGTTATAGAAGAGTACCTATTGAAAGTGAATCATATAATAATCCAGGTACTCTTCTATATCTATAATATAAGATTACCATAGAATAAGAATAGGACATTAAGAAAAAATAAAGTTAAACCATTAATTTATGAGAAGGTAATAAGCCTTATCTAGTGGGATCTCATGATTATTCCCACCAAATACTAAGGAACCGGTGGTTATTCATCATCTTCAAGTGAGTGAGTGGCCTATAGAATATGAGAAGGTTTAGAATCCTATTTTTACAATACCAACTGTTGTTGGCATATCCATTTATTTCATTACTGGTCTTCTTCTTTGGCTAAATGTTTTAGTAACTGTTGCCTATCTACTATGAGAGTTGCTTCTGTTCGCATAGAATCTCTCACTATGATCGTAGAATCTCCTATTGAATTAGCTGCACATTCATCTATAGAGGAGCTTTTTCTCAAATACCCTCTTGTGATAATAAATGAATGGGTTTCTATTGAATTGTCTGTGAAAAAATCTATTGTAGGAATAGCCCCATCAATGGAAACTACCATTATATATAAGTACCATCATCTTGATCACATCCTTAGGAAATCTACCTAGCTTATCCCTTCCTCACTGGCTCGGTACTCTACTCAAATAGAGACATATTTCTGCATAGTTTTCAGAAATTCCTCCGACTAACTCACAGGGAACTCACCGGAACCCTATTCGATTGTATCACCTATCACTTCTTATTAGGAGAAGGAGACAACTACTATATTCTAATAGTTTACCACCAAGACTTTTATACATATATGAATAGTATTCTTATGAACAATGAATCATTACGCTTTTTATCTCGGCTCATTTGGTAGGGGTATAAGAGTTATATCAAAGTGAAACCAAAAGGGAGTGTCTATTAGAGTAGAGTTAGGTACAATGTTTATATATTCGAGTAAGAAGATTCATTTATAAGCTTGAAACCTAACTTTTCTAGAGAGAGAAATAAACCAATCTCACATTAATTTGTTAATTATTAACACTACATCTAAGGGGTTCACCCATACAATTAAAATAATAGGTGAATATTCTCAAAATATATTTTTTGATAACCAACTTCTAGCTTTCAAGATTCCAATTTTCAAACATTCCTAATCACTCCATAGCTTTATGTATATCCTATAGCTCTATCTATTGATTTCTTATTTGAATTCTCTAGATATCATAGGTTTCAAAATGAGAACATATTTCCCCTAAAACCAACATGAGATTGACCTTTCATTCAAATGAAAAACAGGCATCGACAAAATATAGTTCTTCACCCCTATCGGTCTATTTAATATATGGTCAATATATCTTATCGTTAAACTATAACTCTATATACACTTAAGACTGACTTAAGGGATGTAATATAATTCTCAAGAGAACTAAAAATTGATTTATTGTAAATAAAATTAATAGATGAGTAAAGATAACTCGATCTACAATTTTCACTCCTTCTACCAAGTACGGCATTAGAAATTGAAGAGCCTAGTTAGGTTAGATGGAACTACCTCAAACTAGATCAATAAAGTCTAGGATTATTATCTAGGTTATATTATTTTTATTAAAAATCTAGGTTACAAAAATTATTGGGGTTATCTTTCAACACCATGGACTTCAGAATCTTTAATTAGGGATTCCATGGGAAAATCATCCAATGTATATAAGTACCGGCCCTATGAGAACATCTCTTCTACAGCCACCCAATTGTATCTATTTCTTAATTTGGGTTCCCATATTATTATTGAGTGTGATGTTATTAATATTTTCATGATTTTATATACTCCCTTTACTTATTTTGTATGAAATGTGCATAATTTGTGTGAAATATTAATGTTTTAATAATAAGTATTATTTTTGAGATTTTTTATAAGTAGTCCAATTGAATCAGTTTACTATTTTATTTATAACTATCACCCTAAAGATACAAATTGTGTGGTTATTGTTTTTTAGGATTCCTAATTCAATATAAAACATTTAATTAGGAGGTATCATGGGCCAATTCGGCCATTTAAAGGCTCATATGGACCACACAAGAAGGCCCACAAAATCTGTGAGGAAACTGGACCATCCATGATGATTGAATTACTGGGATCAATCTAGAAGTTAAAATTATTTCATTATCTTCAAAGTTTAGGAGGACAATGTAAGGAGTCTTGGCCCAAATCAAAATACAATGGGCCTAACTAATTCATTTAAACTCAGCCCACCATTCTGTCTGGGAATTAAAATCAGTACAGTATTCATGACATGTATCCTGATCTAGTTATCGTATCAAGCTGAGATTTTTCAGTGCGAATGAGGAAATATAGGAGGCCGAATTTTTTTAATAAATCATTCGGATTTGAAGTCATATTCCAATTCCAAAATCCATTCACAATTTGGCCATTGAAGAACCATGGATTGAAATGGACAGCATAACTTTTTTTAATCAACCGAACATAACTTTGGCTACATAGGTCCAAATGACTCCAAATTTTGATAGAAGTCATCCAACATTACTCTATAAAACATGGAATAATGATATATCTCATGATTTGGCTGTTTTGATGTCCAAATAATTGAGCCAAGGGGAGGGAAATATTGGGAATTCCAACAATCCACTTCCTTGGGCTATAAATACATCACCCTCCTCACCTTCAAAGGGGTTGGAATTTCAGAAGAGAGGAGCACATATTGGAAAGACCAAATCCTTTACAAGGGTTTGATAGGACCTTCCATACTCAATCTTTCACTTGAGATACCTTTCCTCTTCTCTTTGTTTTCATTTACTTTTGTGTTCTTCATTTCTGTAATCTTATAAGTCTCTTTCTTTGTAATTATATTTTAATGAAAATTTCTTCTTCAATATCTCTTATTATCATCCACCTTGTGTAGTTTAATATTAATGTTATTAAAATAGTTTAAATACAGTTGAATCATCTTCCCTTCTTTTTCTTTCTCATTCAATATAATGTCAGTATTTAATTCCCTTCATCATTTGTGTGTGTGTTCAACGCACCACTCTTTTCTCATCCCTTTCTTTTTCTTATCTTCTTAATTTATCATCATAATAATTATAAACGGATTACTAATAATTTAAATGGATGAGTAAATATACCATTGGGGTGAGTTATAATTTGGGGATATTAAGTAATTAAGAGTCTTTGCTCGATGAGTATCCTTTGAGTTAATATTATGTATGTTGAACTTTATATGTCATGGATTAATGACATGTTTTGTTTAATATGTGGATTCCATGGATTATTGAAACCACAAATACACTACCATAAAAAAGTAATGGTAATTATTATAACCCTAAGTTATGTTTTGGCTTGGACTAAAGTTTTAATACATGGGAATTCCTATCAAAATCATCTTGTGAAGTGGTTATTAATTTAATGCAATATAAAGTAAAGCTCAGGGATATCATAAGCTTAAATCCCCAATAATGAACTCACTATAATATTTATCAATTTTTTAAATCAAACATCATCCATAAATTATTTCATAAGCTCTAAAAACAAACACCCCAATCATAATACAATTAACTAAAAACAACCGACTATAAAAAAGTATCATCACCGAGAATTCAACCCAAGTGTTTCTATACACATTAGTAGAGCATCAGAACTTTGACCGGTCGATAGGCATCAATTGGCCACACATTTCAAATGGCACCATTGTTGTGGATGGTGAAATTAAGTAATCATTAGTTTCTAGTTGTTGTAAAAAAACAAAAAAAAAAGCAAACCTTTAAAAAAATTGAAAAAAAAACACACAATGAAAAACCCACCTTCCACATAAAATTCATAAACAAAAAACAAAAAAAGAAAAAAACCATCTTCCCCATCATTCCAAAATCTCTCTGAATGCCCCGTAGTCTCCCAAATAATCCCTTGGATTTTTTTGACCCTGAAATTGAGCGAACACTTCGCCAACTTAGGAGAAACATTAGGGATAATCAAATAATTCAAGAACCAGTCCTTGTCCAACCAATTGAATTAGATATGGACAATACTAGGGAACAAACAATTAATGAACATGTTTCCACTGATATGTATTACCAACCTCTTGGAATTCAATATCCAAACATAGATTCTAACTTTGAACTCAAATCGTGTTTGATTCATCTTCTTCCGAATTTCCACAGGCTAGCCGGTGAGGATCCATATCTCCACCTTAAAGAGTTCCAAGTAATGTGCTCTACCATGAAGCCTCAAGGGGATTATAAGGAACAAATAAAACTGTGAGCATTCCCTTTCTCCCTAGCCGACACTACCAAGTCATGGCTTTACTACCTCCCTCCTGGTTCCATAACCACATGGAATGACATAAAGCGGCTATTTTTAGAGAAATTCTTTCCTGCTTCTCGTACTACTTCTATCCGAAAGGAAATAAGTGGTATTCGTCAATTCCCAAATGAATCACTCCATGAGTATTGGGAGAGGTTCAAAAAGCTTTTTTAAACCTACCCACACCACCAAATCCCTGACCAACTCTTGATCCAATACATATATGAGGGGTTATTGGCTATGGAGAGAACTCTCATTGATGCTGCAAGTGGCGGTGCACTTGTTGATAAAACTCCTACAATTACAAGAGATCTCATAAGCAACATGCATGTGAACACACAACAATTCAATATTTGAGCACATGATTAAGTCAAACAAGCCTAAGATAATCAATCCATATAGCCGATTAAGATGACCGAGTGGATGTGTGAACTTACAGGTCTTGTGCGACAACTAGATGTGGCATCCAAAGCCCCAACCTCGTCTTCTTCGCAATCAATGTTTCATGGACCTATCAAAAACTGTGGAATCTGAAACTCTTCATCTCATCCAACTGACACATGTCTACAACTTCAAGAAGATCTATATGATTCATCTTGACCAATGGATCTCAATTCAGCATATTCTCAGAGGAACACCAACCCTCAACAATCAGGTCAGTTCATTAGAAACTTCAACCAACCTCACTCTGAGCCCTACTCTTCTTCCCATAACCAAGTCCTGAGGTATGGTAATTCTATATCTCATCCCCCTAAATACCCTCATCAAAACCCAAACCAATTCCAATATGGACAAGGTGTTGGTAACTTCCAACAACCTTACCCTTTTGTTCCTCAACCTCAAAGGATCAGTCCTCCTCCTAGATTCCACTATCCTAGTGAGCCTTTCTAATTCCCAAACCAATACAATCGCTTTCCCAAGAACTAAAATCAAGGTAATCCCAATTTCAGAAAAGCCTCTTCTTACATGTAACCATGGCAAAGCGCTGTTGAAGATCTTGCCTCCTTCACCCATTCTAGACTCAAGAACATTCAAACCCAAATTGGTCAACTTGCATCCCACCTGAGCCATCAACAACAATAAAATTCTTCCCAAATCCTAGCTCAACCATTACCCAACCCCAAGGGTAATGTAAGTTCAATTTCACTTAGATCAGGAAATAAAATTGATATGCCTCATGTTGATTCCTCCAACCCTCCTTTGAATGTTGACATAGAAAATGAAATGAAAAAGAAATATAAAAAGGAACCTGAAACCATTCCCTCACCTCCTTCCATTCTACTTAGGAAACCAATTAATTTTCCTCAAGCTGTTTCTAAGCCAATGAAGTCCTTTGAAACCGATCCTGAAATGCTCGACATGTTTAGACACCTTGATGTGAATATTCCCCTCTTAGATGACATTAAACAAATCTATAAGTATTCCAAGTTTCTTAAAGAATTTTTCACCCAAAAGAGGCAACTTAGGACCTTCGAAAATGTTTTCACCCAACAGTCCATACACATTAAGTGCAAAGATCCTGGGAACTTTATGGTTCCATTCCAAATTGGAAGTTCCAACTTTGATGATGAACTCATAGACCTAGGAGCCTCAATTAATGTCATGCCCAAATCCATCTTCTCAAACCTTGGTCTAAGTCCCTTACATAAAATGTTTATTGTCATTCAGTTATCCAATCGAAGCATAGCCAGTCCTGAGGGAATAATCGAGGATGTCCTTGTTCATGTCAATGGTTTTATCTTCCCATCTAATTTTTATGTCCTTGACATGGAATGTCAGACATCTTCTGGCCAATATCCTATGATTTTAGGAAGAACTTTCCTCATGAAATCTAAAACCAAAATTTATGTTCATGATGGAATCATATACATGGAATTTGGTGAACAACTGGTCAAGTTCAATATTTTTCAATCCATGCGATACCCATCAGAGAATGAATCTGCATTCTCTATCCATTCTTCTGAAACTCTCTCTGAGAGTGTGTCGAATCCCAATCCATCATGTCCTTCTTGTTATACTGATAGAGGATTTTTTGTATATTGTATCCTAATTTACCAAGTCATAAATGGAGAAGTTGATGTTGACATTACAAATGAAAACTACATTGATCTAAAGAATCTTGAAAAATATTTAGAATCTCATCTTGCCTCTGACCTCCACTTCTCCATCTTGGATGATAATGAGGAAAATAAACTAGAATGATCATTTTTTGATTGAGATCATTTTATCCAATATTCATAATTTCCTATTCATGATTCTGAAAATTCTATTATATGTGAGGTTAACCCTAAAAAAATGTGTTTATCTTGTCCCAATGAGAGCGAAGGTTGTGATATTTGTTCCCTAATTAATAAAGTGATCACTGGTGAGGTTGAAAATGACCATTATTTGGCGAACAACATTGAAATAAAGGATATTGAAAATTTTATTCAGTCTTATGACTCCACTGATCCTCGCTACTCTACATCGACAAGTGATGAAATAAATGAGTAAAAAACAATTGGGATCTTATACTCTGGTTTGGTGTTATATGAACCTTACATAAATGAACCATCAGAATTGAGACATCTTCTTGAATTTCCAATATTTGAAAACCACCAATTTGTGGATAAAATCATTCCTCATGTTGAAAACCAAAGGGAGGATAGTCCTATTCTCTTTCCAACCCCGTTGGATTGCAAGCAAAACATCAAGGAAGGGGAGAAATTATCCAATGAATAATCAATAAACCCAGTGGAGAAGTTTTTCTAGAATCACATTGGAGTTGAGAAAATACGATGGCCACCATCAGACTATGGGTAGTCCACTACAACTGTCCACCTGTAGACAAAAAAAATGCAATTCTTCTTGGGAGGCAACCCATGTTTTATTTTAATTTTATGAAATTTTAATTTTTTTTCATTAGATGAATAATGATTTTTATTTTTGAGGTAACATCCCACAATCCTATAACCACATCGACTTCCATCAGATCCACAGTAGACCCACCACTAGATGGAGATGGCAACCCACCAAATCCAAAGCTAGGGGCACCTCTTTCCATTTAACTCTCTCTATCTCTCTTCCTCCCTCTACCTCTTTCTTCTTCTTCCTCTGTCTTTCATTTTTTATCAAACCCTTTATTTTTCTATTTCTCTTTTGTGTGGGTGTGTCTTTATTAATAACTAAAAAAACCTTAAAAAATACAAAAAAATAAAGAGTCGTGCTTAATCACCATCGAGTTTTGAAACTTTGTCCAACCTTTTTGGGGAGTCAATAGACATGTTTTCATCTCAAAAATTTTGTATTTTCATCATGACTTTGGATAAAAAAAATTGTGTCAAAACCAACAAATTTTGAATGCTCAATTGTTTTTATTTGGAAAATGATTTTCCCCAACCATGAGAACCAACATTGGATTTCATGCCAAGGCTACCTATGGCCATCTTTTCAAAATGTGTGTTTTTCACCCCCATTTGTGAATCTTGAGTTTGTGGACCTTCGAGCTAAATTTCCTACTTTAGTGTGCAGTAATATGATAGAGGCATTTTTTGAACCACATGAGAATCACAATGGCCAAATATCCTCCCATTTCCCTTACAATAATCCTCCTTTTGAAATCCCCTTATATCTTATGAAAACCTTTTCTTTGTTAGCCACATTACAAGCCCAATACCTTATCCCACCCAATGTCAACATGGAATTTTCATTGCATTTTTTTTTTTGAAATTTAACTGTGGGGGGGGGGGTGGATTTCATTTTGGGTACCCTTTGTTGATTTCACTATATTATCATATGCATGAGGGCAAGCATCCATTTCAGTGTGGGGTAGAGGTTTTCATTTAGTGAGTTTTTGGGAATGTAATGTACTTCCATTTATGTAATTTTGTAAATTTTATTGACAAGTGTTCAAAAAAACAAAAATGATGAAAAAAATCAAAAAAAATGAAAAAATGGGTTGTGTCTTGGGTAGGTCAAAAATCACTCTTCCTCAACCTTTGATCTTGTTATAACTATTAAAATTAGTGTCGTGAGGATATCAAACATTGCCTGGGATATGAGGGTGAGATCTTTTTCAAGTTCAACTTTTGAAAAAAGAAAAAAAGAAAAAAGAAAAAAAAGAACACTTATGTCATTGGGAGAAGTTTTGTGTTTTATAAATATTACATCTTCTCATTACCTTCATATTTCCTTCCACTTTTGTGTCTTATTTCACATTTTCATTCCTGTAAATATGGGCTTCCATTTCCTTTCATGTCTTATTTCAAAAAAAATGTGCATTTCTTTTTCCATGTTGGTGTTTTACCCCTCTTCTTCTCTCTCTTGGACATTATATTCCTACCGTCCTATAGCCCCAGAAAAACCCCTAAAAAGACCTCTTGATTTTTGAGTACTTTAGGATCGAGAGTGGAAGCTGAGAGCTCTTACAAACTCTAAGATTTTCACTTTTGGTTGGTGAATTAGAGAAGATCTATCAATTAATTTTATCATTTTGAGATGAGTAAGTTTTGTGTGCCACCATTTTCTATTTATAAATTTGAGTCTAAAAAAAAGAGTTATTTTTGGAACATTGTTTCTGTAAAAATTTGAGGTGTAATTCAATATGGATGAGTGAAATAGTCTAAACCTCCCCAGATTGGAGAAAACAAAATTTTAATATTTGTTGGTGAGTGAAAATGATTTTGTCATGTTTTTATATTTGTTGAACATGAGGACATTCACAAAACTAAGTGTGGGGGAGTTGATGTTATTAATATTTTCATGACTTATTTTATACCCTCTTTACTTATTTTATATTAAATGTGCATAATTTGTGTGAAATATTAATGTTTTAATACTAAGTATAATTTTTGAGCATTTTTAGAAGTAGTCCAATTGAGTCAGTTTACTATTTTTTTTATAAATATCACCCTAAAAAACAAAATTGTGTGGTTATTGTTTTGTAGGATTCTTAATTCAATATAAAAAAAATTCATTAGAAAGGATCATGGGCCAATTTTTTAATTTGAAGGCTCATATGGACCACACAATAAGGCCCACTTAATCTGTGAAGAAACTGAATCATCCATGATGATTGAATTACTGGGATCAATATAGAGGTTTAAATTCCTTCATTCTCCTCACAAGTTCTGTGGAAAATATAAGGAGTCTTGGATAAAAAATTTAATGCCCAAATCCATATATAAGGGGACCTATTGATTCATTTAAACTCATCTCATCATTTTGTCCGGGAATTAAAATCATTACAGTATTCAAGATATGTCTCCTGATCTATTCATCTAATCAAGCTAAGATTTTTCAGTGTGAAATAGGAGATATATGCAGCAGACTTTTTTTAAGAAAGCATTCAGATTTGAAGGCATCTTCCTATTCCATAATCTATTCACATTTTGGCCATTGAAAAAGAATGGATTGAAATTGAGAGTTTAACTTTGTTTAATCAACCGGACATAACGTTGGCTCCATAGGTCCAAATGACTCCAAATTTTTAGAGAAGTCGGCCAAAATTATTTTATACAACTTTGAAGAATGATACCTCTCAAGATTCAGCTGTCTGGATGTCCAAATTGTCGATCCAAGTGGAGGGACATATTGGGAATTCCAACAGTCCACTTCCTTGGGCTATAAATACATCCCCCTCCTATCCTTCAAAGAGGTTGGAATTTAAGAATATAGGAGAACATATTGGCATGAACAAAGCCTTTACAAGGGCTTGGGAGGACCTACCATACTCAATCTTTAACTTGAGAGACATTTCCTCTTCTCTTTGTTTTCATTTACTTTTGTGTTCTTCATTTCTATAATCGCGTAAGTCTCTTTCTTTGTAATTCTGTTTTAATGAAAATTTCTTCTTCAATATCTCTTATTCTCATCCACCTTATGTAGTTTAATATTAATGTTCTTAAAATAGTTTAAATACAGTTTAATCCTCTTCCCTTCTTTTTCTTTCTCATTCAATCTAAATTTAATATTTAATTCCCTTCATTGTTTGTGTGTGTGTTTGACGCAACACTCATTTCTTATCCCTTTATTTTTCTTATCATCTTAATTTATCATCATGATAATTATCACTAGATTACTAATCATTTAAATGGATGAGTAAATCTACCATTGGTATGAGTTATAATTTTGTGATATTAAGTGATTGAGAGTATTTTCTCGATGAGTATTCTTTGAGTTAATATTGTGTATGTTGAACTTTATATGTCATGGATTAACTACATGTTTTTTTAATATGTGGATTATATGGATTATTGGAACCAAAAATACACTACCATAAACAAGTGGTGGTAATTATTAGAACCCTATGTTAATTTATGGCTCGGATTAAAGCTTTAACACTTGGGAATTCTGATCAAAATCATCTTGTGAAGTGGGTATTAATTTAATGCAATATAAAGTAAAGCTTAAAGATATCATAAGCTTAAATCCCCAATAATGAGCTCACCCCAATCATTATCAATTTTTTAAATAAAACACCATCCATAAATTATTCCATAATCTCTGCAAACAAACCCCCCAATCATAATACAATTAACTAAAAACAACCGACTATAAAAAAGTATCATCACTGAGGATTCGACCCGAGTGCTGCTATAAACATTACCAGAGCATCAGAAATTTCACCGGTCGATAGGTGAAAATTGGCCACAGGTTTCAGAGTGATACATATTTTATGTCCTCATCAACCATAGCCTTACCTTCCTATAAAATTTATCTAATCCCCTAACATAGTTAAATAGAAAACAAAGGCTTTTAACAGGTTTTATATGAGCCTTATTCTTACTTATTATTGTTTTCCTAGTTTCTGGGTATGTCATTGGTTTCCTTGGGACTAATTTTCCAGTTGCTAAAGCCACGCATGGAAACCTAAAATATATATGTCTGATTCCATGAGTATAGTTTCTTATCGAATAAGACTAAATAGGTAATATATAGAGGATCTGTAAAATGAATACTGACATAGGGACCATAGACAAGTGAGCATCGATGGATTCTTAATTCCCATTATTTATTAGGGTGAGGATTTTTCTTTGAGTTGTTTTCTTTGTTACTATCAAAGTACTCACTGTTAGAAGATAGTAATGCATTCGATCCATTTGTTCCATCACCAGATGCAGATATGTTATGCGACATTAGATTCATTTCAGACTAGAAAGTGAAATTAGTCATAGGTAGGCCCATGATACGGATCACAGATCAGTCTCCATTCATTAGAAACTATCAATTACATGTTCAGGGTAGGCTAACCACAAAAATCTTATCTCTTTTTATCATTTCTGGTGGCACTAATAGAGAGGAAGAAGTTTCCAATGAACCTTGACTCTCTACTCTATCCCAGCGAATCAAGAAATCTAGTAATTTGACAGATATAGAAGGTGTAGGTTAATAATATTCTAATAGTGTGCTTACCATTCATTTACCAATGATGAAGAAGTTCAAGATGATGAGAACAATAAGAGAGTAATGTTTTATCCAAGATGGTCAAAAGGGTACTCTTCTATATAGTCTCATAGAAGAAAAAAGGCTCAAGGGAAGGTTCTTAAGCCTTATATATTATGTAGCACCTTTAGGGAGGGTAAGGAAGGCTGATACTTATATATATTGATGGATTATATAAGCATAAGCTTGAACATAGGTCTGACTTAAATAATCAATTGACTGTTAGATTAGAGTACTGATGATGAATCTAGTTCAGGAGTAGAGACATAGAGAATTACTACCAAAGCTACGGCACAAAGAAGGATTCCCCTTGAAAAACTAGCGAATTTTCAACCATAGTCATTGATATAAGATTTGAGCTTACCCTCAATATATATAAGTAACTTTTTTGATATCTTATTTAGCTTCATCCAATTAGAAGGTGATAGCTGTTATGGTATGCTTCTAGAATGGGTAGTGAAGTGGGCAATATGGAATGGTTCGAGGGGAGTCAAGGGGAACAAGGCGATTCAGAGTTTACCATGGCATTGGAAGAACTAGGTTAGTGGGTGGGAAATCAAAACAAAACAAAATAAACTACAATGGAATGATGTCTTTTCTTGACAAATGACAAGGATATTGGAACTTTTTATTTACTCTTAGGTGCACTTTTGGGACTATTTGGAATATGATCTTCAGTTTTTATTAGTATGGAATTATCAACCCTGACAATAAATTAATAGGCAAGAACCATGAACTATATAATTTTTTTCTTACAACACATGTTATAGTCATGATCTTTTTCATGGTGATGTAGGCTATGATAGGTGGTTCTATAAATTGGCTTGTTTCAATTCTGATTGGGTCCCATGGAATTTCCTTTCCATGCATAAATAATATATCATTCCGGTTATTGCCTTTGAGTCCGTTGCTCCTATTGTTCCCAGTAGTAGTGGAATTGGGTAGAGGCACTAGTTGGATGGTCTATCTTCCCCTAAGTGGGATCACCATCCATTAAGAATTCATGACCAATTTAGAAATGTATTGTCTACATCTTATTGGGTTATCTTTCATTTTGGGTGCGATCAATTTTATTTCAACAATATCGAACATGTGTGGCCCTAGAATGATGATGCATAGATCACCCCCTCTTTGTGTGGTTCATTCTTATGACTGCATGCCCCATAGTGTTGGATCTTCTTATACAGGATAGGGGGATCACAATTTTATTAATGGATCAAAACTTCAATACTACGTTTTCTGAACTAGCTGGCGGTGGAGACCCCATTTCATACCAGCATCTCTTCTGGTTCTTTAATTTTAAAAGGACCTTTTCATATTCAAATCTGAATATGCATTGAGATATATTAAGGGACTATCTGATTTATGGTACTTCTACTATATTCATAAGTAGTTTTATAGTAAATCCATGATCTAGATAAAATAGAGTATCTATGACACAATCAACAGGTATACAATGACATAAAACAAGTCAAGTAGGAACCTCATAGACTACATGTGCAACAACAGATCCTAAATCCTTCTGTGAGTGGCCGACTAGAATTATCTATGGTGAAGGAAGTATTCAAGTGAGTAAACAAGGTTCTAAAAAATCCTACCCTTTGGGAAAGGATATACTCCTCTTGAAATTACTATGTGACTGAAAGATATATGAATACTATGATATATCCAACATATACTTGGTGGAACTATTAAAATTTGATCAGGTGCTAAAGCTTATCCTTATCGACTATATCATCAACTTGGTATGATGAAACTCATGAATTGTGTTAATGTTCATATAATACATTCATCATGACTACTTCAACTACATCATGTCTGTCAAGTACTGGATATCTTTGTCATTATACCTACTACACTTGATTCGCAATCCAATTGGTTTGTAGGATTCTTTGATGCTAATGGTGCCATTTGTATCTCTATGAAGCATCAACTTCCACAACTTTGTATTTTAGTAAATAATAAACTTATATAAGATGTAGATTATTATGATGTAGTATTTGGAGGACATGTATACTTTTATAGTAGTCAAAATGGTTACTAAAAATGGTCTGTACAAAGTTGAAAATATGTGATCATGACTCTAGATTACTTTCTATCACGTACTTTCTAAAGTAATCACTCATAATGATTATTCAATATTGAAGAATATTATAGTCTTTATAGTCTCAATGCATTTAAACCTGAAATTATTCACCCTAAATCATGGATATATTTCCTAGGAAAATGGAATCAGTTGATGATATAGTCCACCTTTCTTCACTTATATTGATGAGTAGAAGAGAGAAGCACCCTGAAGTTTACATCCTCATTCTGAATTGCTTCAGAATCGTCAGTCATATTATATCAAATTATTCAAAAAAATAGGTATTTGTCTATCTTGGAATGGTATATTCCATGAATAGTATTGGTATTCTTGGCTCTCTAGTTCGGGCACAACATATGTTTAATGTTGGTTTCTATTTCAACAATTGTTCGTACTTAACTACTGCTACCATGATAATAGATGTTCCATCTTGCATTAAAATATTTAGTTGGCTAGCTACCTGGTGGGGTGGTTCAATCATGTACATCAAAACACCCATGTTGTTTTTTACGGGGTTCATCTTTTTCTTCACGATCGGTGGACTCATTGGAATAGTATTGGAAAATTCTAGGCTTGACATTGCACTTCATGATACCTATTATGCAGTGGAAAATTTCCATTATGTATATTATATGGGTGCCATTTTTTCTTTATTTGTTGGATTTCACAATTCGGTTGGTAAATTCATAGGTATAGTCTACCCAGAACACTTAGAGAACCTCCATTGTTTTATCACTTTTTTCACAGTGAATTGTACCCTCTATCCAATGCATTTCTTAGGCCTAGTGGGTATGCCACATCATATTATTGATTTTCCAGATGCTTTATAGGTTTGGAATGACCAAATATATTATGGTGAAAATCTATCGGTTGTTGGGATTTTTTTTGTAGGGGTAGTGAAGATCACATCTGCTAAGGCACCTACTCAATTTTGAATTCTGACTATTGAAGTTGAAAAAACTCCAACCACAATGGAGTGGCTTTTTCCTATGGGAACCAAGCGTGCAGTGGAAGCCCCAAACAGGGGGGGTTTAATAATTTTCCCACAACGATCAATGTGAACTTGTCAGCATTAGTAAAAAATAGCTGGTCTTAACAGAGGACCACGCATGAGGAATTTTAAGCACAAAAATTAAACCTTAAAGTACATGGTTTAATTCCAAATCCGGGCATGACGTCTGCTCACCGTTGGTGATCGCTGCCTAAAAAATTTGACATCTAAATCCTCTTTATTGTTCACACACACTTGAAGAAATCCACGAGAGTACCGGTAGTCGTAATATGGGTGCTAGCGCAGAATTGCGACGATGCCTTTGACGCTCCAACGATCACCGCATCGCTTCACAAGCGATTCCTGAGAGAGTGCTTAATCCATGCTCCTTAGATCTAGAGAATCTCTCTCCAGATCAAGGGAGAGAGGATAATAGAGATAAGACCCATGAATAGTTTTTTTAAAAATCCCCTCCTCTCCTATTTATAGAATTTAATTAAAATACTAGGTATGGCCTTACTGACCCCAAATACTTAACGCACTATCGACGAAATTTTCTAACTATTTATCTGATTCATTAATATTATTATCACTCACTTGTAATACATTAAAATATATTATGTGATAATGATTTATTCATTAACTCAACTTGTCGCTCCAATAAATATTAATTGAACCATGAATAATTTAATATTCGTCAATTAATATTTTCCATGTATTTAGTTAAAACTCATAAATACATTTATTAAATAAATTCAATACTCATTATTCTAAACTCAAATAATATGAATTTATTTATTTTATTGGTGATCATTTAACCTTGGACAAACCCCAAACCCCAGTGGTAGGTCCCACCATGTCAAAAACTCATATTCAACTGAATAGGAAAGATTCTTGAATATGCTATGTTGTGTGACCTTCTAGGCCCTTATCTCGACAGCAGTGAATAGTATTCATAGACCAAGAGTAGGATCTAATGACCCATCATGGCCCTTGAAGAGATAAGGACTATCACATCAGCGACAACCAACCAATGGACACACACTGTGTAATATAATCTCTTTGTCTGTTATACCTCATAAAGTAGGACGCACTCTTGTGTCATCACCCTTTTCTTGGTTTATTGTTTGTTGATTTCACTTGATGGATTTACCCTTGACTACCATGAACATGGTCTTATAAATGTACTTCCATCCTTAACAACATGTCCTGAGATATATTACTTCCATAACCCTGAAGACACAAAACCTTTCTTGACCATTAAACCAATGCCATGCCACCAATGACGCACCCAACACAAACTACCTCACCACGACTTCATTGTCATGGTTTTGCTCTTATGTCAAAGTATGCAATCAAGTGACATACATTGGTAATGATATCAAGTCAAGAGAACATTACACATGATCATATATAGGAACATCCAATGACACCCGAAACATGTGGTGTTCCTATTGATGGGCCAGTCCTTATGATCTCAACACTAGATATCACCAAGTGCGAACATCAAGAGAAGAAGTCTCGGTGCTTATGAGCCCCCAGCACTTGATAGTAAAATATATACTATGTCCAATCAGTATGATTTATCTAGACCCACTACTAAAAATTCAGCCTATAGTGACTGCCATTGGCGGTCGCTATAGGCCTCTAGAGACCGCCCAGCGACTGCCATTGGCGGTATCTTTAGCCTCATCTCAATAGGACAACAGCGACCGCCAATGGCGGTTGCTTTAGGTGGCTGAAATTCCGGCCTACAGTGACCGTCTGGCAGTCTCTGTGCTACTGATGGGTCAACATTAGTGACCGCCATTGGAAGTCGCTAATGTGTGTACCAGGCAGTCTAGAGCGACCGCCTGATGGTTGTTGTGCTAGGGATGGTTCAACATTAGTGACTGCCATTGGCGGTCTCTAATGTGTGTACCATGCAGCCTATAGCGGCCGCCATAGGCGGTCGCTAGGCTGGGGAAATTTTTTTAAAAAAAATTCACGGTGAAAAATCAGAGATAAAACAAGGTAAAATAATAAAAAATGGAAAACAATTTCAAACAGCATAAACATCAAGATCGTCATAAACAATAAATGATAAATGTGCTTCAACGATCCGAACAGGTCCATCCATTTCAATCTTCGTCTTCAATAAACCTACAATAAGACAAAAAAACAACTAAACAAAACAAACAAAAATTAAACATATTTATTCATTTATTATATACATAAAATAAAATAAAATCTGACATCAAATCATGGTGCTATAATAATTTAAAACCCCCAATTTAAGAAATGCTATCATTTCAATATTTTTTTTCTTATTTGGTTTAGTTTGTGAAATTGTTTTGTTGTCTAAAAGACAATGTTCTCTACATGCACCGCATGTCTGATGAGCGTTATGTCTCCTCCTACACGTCACGAATAATATTCCTATTGATTTCGTGTGGTTTCAGGTCATTCAGAGCAAGTCTGCTCCGAATTCGACCATCTCACGCCGTTTTGGTGTTTTATGACTCCGGAAACGCGTTTCCAGTCCTCGCGGTCAAACGACACTTCCGATTGACGTGTCGTCTACCCAACCATTTCAAAATTCACACCACGGCTATTTTTGTATGATTTCATGGCATTCTGAGGTCATACGGGTGGTTTTGACCCCCCAAAGCGCCCTTTTAGCGCACGCCAAACTGCGGAAAACGACACAATCGGTCGTACCGCGCGCACCACATGTCTGATGGTCGTTCAGTCTCCTACACGTCACGAATAATATTCCTATTATTTTTGTGTGGTTTCAGGTCATTCGGATCACATTTGCTCCGAATTTGAGCGTCTCACGCCGTTTAGGTGTTTTATGACTCTGGAAATGCATTTCCGGTCCCCGCGGTCAAAAAACACCTCTGATTGATGTGCTGTCTACCCGAACATTTTACAATTCATACCATGGATGTTGTCGTATGATTTCATGGTATTTAGAGGTTGTTCGGGTGGTTTTGACCCCCCAACACACCCTTTTAATGCGCGCTGAACTGTTGAAAACGACACAATCGGTCGTACCGCACGCACTGCACGTCCGATGGACATTCCATCTCCTCCTACACATCACGAATAATATTCCTATTGTTTTCGTGTGGTTTCAGGTCATTCGGAGCACGTTTGCTCTGAATTCGACCGTCTCACGCCGTTTTGGTGTTTTAAGACTCCGAAAACGCTTTTCTGGTTGTTGCGGTCAAACAGCACATCTGATTGACATGTCTTCTACCCAACCATTTCACAATTCACACCACGGCTATTTTCATATGATTTCATGGAATACTGAGTTCGTACGGGTGGTTTTGACCCCCCAACGCGCCCTTTTAGCGCGTGCTGAACTGCTGAAAATGACACAATCGGTCGTATCACGTGCACCGCACGTCTGATGGGTGTTTTGTCTCCTCCTACATGTCACAAATAATATTCTTATTGTTTTTGTGTGGTTTCAGGTCATTCGAAGCACGTTTTCTCTGAATTCGATCATCTCATGTCGTTTTGGGTGTTTTATGACTCAGGAAAATCGTTTCTGGTCACCACGGTCAAACGACACCTCCGATTGACGTGTCGTCTGCTTGAACATTTTACAATTCACACCAAGGCTTTTTTCGTATTATTTCATGGCATTCTGAGGTCGTACAGGTGGTTTTGACCCCACAACGCGCCCTTTTAGCGCGTGTCGAATTGCTGAAAACGACACAATCAGTCGTACCACACGCACCGCATATCCAATGGGTGTGTCGTCTCCTCCTACACATCACGAATAATATTCCTATTGTTTTCTTGTGGTTTCAGGTCATTCGGAGCACGTTTGATCCAAATTCGACCGTCTCACGCCGTTTTGGTGTTTTATGACTCCGGAAACGCGTTTCTGGTCTCCGCGGTCAAATGACACCTCCAATTGACGTGTCGTCTACCCTAAAATTTCACAATTTACACCACAGATGTTGTCATATGATTTCATGGCATTCAGAGGTTGTTCAGGTGGTTTTGACCCCCCAACGCGCCCTTTTAGCGCGCGCCGAATTGCTGAAAACGACACAATCGGTCGTACCGTGCGTACCTCACATCCGATGGGCATGTTGTCTCCTCCTACACATCACAAATAATATTCCTATTGTTTTTGTGTGGTTTCAGGTCATTCGGAGCACGTTTGCTCCGAATTCGACCGTCCCACGCCATTTTGGTGTTTTATGACTCCGGAAACACGTTTCTAGGCACCGCGGTCAAATGACACCTCTGATTGATGTGTCATCTACTCGACCATTTCAAAATTCACACCACGGCTATTGTCGTATGATTTAATGGAATTCCGAGATCGTTCAGGAGGTTTTGACCCCCCAATGCGCCCTTTTAGCGCGCGCCGAACTGCTGAAAACAACACAATCGGTCATACCGCGCTCACTGTACATCTGATGGGCATGTCTTCTCCTCCTCCACGTCACAAATAATATTCCTATTTTTTTCATGTGGTTTCAGGTCATTCGGAGCACGTTTTCTCCGAATTATACCGTCCCATGCCGTTTTGGTGTTTTATGACTCCGGAAACACGTTTCTGGTCACCATGGTCAAACGACACCTCTGATTGATGTGCCGTCAGCACGACCATTTCAAAATTCACACCACGGTTTTTGTCGTATGATTTCATGGCATTCCACGGTCGTTTGGGTGGTTTTGACCCCCCAACGCGCCCTTTTAGCGCGCGCCAAACTGCTGAAAACGACACAATCGGTCGTACCGCACTCACTGCACGTCTGATGGGCGTGTCATATCCTCCTCCATGTCACAAATAATATTCCTATTGTTTTCATGTTGTTTCAGGTCATTCAGATCACGTTTGCTCTGAATTAGACCGTCTCACGCCGTTTTGGTGTTTTATGACTCCGGAAACACGTTTCCGGTCACCGTGGTCAAAAGACACCTCCGATTGATGTTTCATCAGCCCGACCATTTCAAAATTCACACCACAACTGTTGTCGTATAATTTCCTAGCATTCTGAGGTCATACGGGTGGTTTTGACCCCCCAACGTGCCCTTTTAGCGCGCACCAAACCGCTGAAAATAACACAATCGGTCGTACCGCATGAACCGCATGTTCAATGGGTATTCTGTCTCCTTCTACACATCATGAATAATATTCCTATTGTTTTCGTGTGGTTTCAGGTCATTCGGATCACGTTTGCTCCGAATTCGATCGTCTCACGCTGTTTTGGTGTTTTATGACTCCGGAAACACGTTTCCAATCTTCGTGGTCAAACGAAACCTCTGATTGATGTTTTTTCTTCCCTAACATTTCACAATTCACACCACAGATGTTGTCGTATGATTTCATGGCATTCTGAGGTCGTTCAGGTGGTTTTGACCCCCCATTGCGCCCTTTTAGCTCGCGTCGAACTGCTGAAAACGACACAATCGGTCGTACTGTGGGCACCGCATGTCCGATGGATGTTTCGTCTCCTCCTACATGTCACGAATAATATTCCTATTGTTTTTGTGTGGTTTCAGGTCATTCGGAGCACGTTTGCTCCGAATTCGAGCGTCTCACGCCTTTTTGGTGTTTTTTGACTCCGGAAACTCGTTTCTGGTCACCGCGGTCAAACGACACCTCTGATTGACATGTAGTCTGCACTGCCATTTCACAATTAATACCATGGATGTTTTTGTATGATTTCATGGCATTCTGAAGTTGTTCGGGTGGTTTTAACCCCCCCCCCCAACACGCCATTTTAGCGCACGCCGAACTGCTGAAAATGACACAATCGGTTGTACTGTGTGCACCGCACGTCCGATGGGAATTTCGTCTCCTCCTACACGTCACGAATAATATTCCTATTGTTTTCGTGTGGTTTCAGGTCATTCGGAGCAATTTTTCTCCGAATTCGACCGTCTCACGCCGTTTTGGTGTTCTATAACTTCGAAAACGCGTTTCCGATCGCCGTGGTCCAACGACACCTCTGATTGATGTGTCGTCTGCCCGACCATTTCATAATTAACACCACGGCTGTCGTCGTATGATTTCATGGCATTCTGAGGTCGTATGGGTGGTTTTGACCCCCTAATGTGCCCTTTTAGCGCGCGTCGAACTACTGAAAATGACACAATCAGTCGTACCATGCGTACCGCAGGTCCGATGGGTGTTCTGTCTCCTTCTACACATCACTAATAATATTCCTATTGTTTTTGTATGGTTTCAGGTCATTCGGAGCATGTTTGCTCCGAATTCGACCGTCTCACGCCGTTTTGGTGTTCTATGACTCCAGAAATGTGTTTTCGGTCACCGCAGTCAAACGACACCTCCGATTGATGTGTCGTATGCCTGACCATTTCACAATTCACACCACGGATATTTTCGTATGATTTCATGGCATTCTGAGGTCGTTCGGGTGGTTTTGACCCCCCAACGTGCCCTTTTAGCGCGCGCCGAACTGCTAAAAATGACACAATAGGTCGTATCGCGCACACCGCACGTCTTATGGGTGTGTTGTATCTTCCTACATGTCACAAATAATATTCCTATTGTTTTCGTGTGGTTTCAGGTCATTCGGAGGACATTTGCTCCAAATTTGACCGTCTCACGCCGTTTTAGTGTTTTATGACTCCAGAAACGTGTTTCCGGTCACTGCGGTCAAACGACACCTCCGATTGACATGTCGTCTGCCTGACCATTTCAAAATTTACACCATGGCTATTGTCGTATGATTTTATGTCATTCCGAGGTCGTTTTGGTGGTTTTGACCCCCCAACGCACCCTTTTAGCGCGCGCTGAACTACTGAAAATGACACAATCGGTCATACCGCGTGCACCGCACGTCCGATGGGCGTTATGTCTCCTCCTACATGTCACAAATAATATTCCTATTGTTTTCGTGTGGTTTTATGTCATTTGGAGCATGTTTTCTCCGAATTTGACCGTCTCATGCCGTTTTGGTGTTCTATGACTCTGGAAACGCGTTTCCAGTCTCCGCGGTTCAACAACACCTCCGATTGATGTGCCGTCTACCCGAACATTTCACAATTCACACAACAACTATTGTCGTATGGTTTCATGTCATTCCAAGGTCGTTCAGGTGGTTTTGACCCCACAATGCGCCCTTTTAGCACGTGCCGAACTGCTAAAAATGACACAATCGGTCGTACCGCACGCACCGCATGTCCGATGGGAATTCTGTCTCTTCTTACATGTCACGAATAATATTCCTATTATTTTCATGTGGTTTTAGGTCATTCGGAGCATGTTTTCTTCGAATTAGACCGTCTCACGCTGTTTTGGTGTTTTATGACTCTGGAAACGCGTTTCCGGTCGCCGCGGTCAAACGACACCTTCGATTGACGTGTTGTCTACCCGAACATTTTACAGTTCACACCACGGCTATTGTCGTATGATTTCATGGAATTCTAAGGTCGTTCGGGGAGTTTTGACCCCCCAACATGCCCTTTTCGCGCGCGCCGAATAGCTGAAAACGACACAATCGGTCGTACCGCACGCACCGCATGTCCAATAGGAGTGTTGTCTCCTCCTACACATCACGAATAATATTTCTATTGTTTTTGTGTGGTTACAGGTCATTCGAAGCACGTTTTCTCCAAATTTGACCGTCTCATGCCGTTTTGGTGTTTTATGACTCCCAAACGCATTTTCGATCATCGTGGTTAAACAACACCTCCGATTGATGTGGCTCCTACACAACCATATTAAAATTCACACCACAGCTGTTGTCCTATGATTTCATGGCATTCTGAGGTCATTCGGGTGGTTTTGACCCCCCCCCCCCCCCAACGCGCCCTTTTAGCGCGCGCCAAACTGCTGAAAATGACACAATCGGTCATACCGCACGCACTGCACGTCCGATGGGCGTTCCTTCTCCTCCTACACATCAAAAATAATATTCCTATTGTTTTTGTGTGATTACAGGTCATTTGGAGAACATTTTCTTCGAATTCGACCGTCTCACGCCGTTTTGGTGTTCTATGACTCCGGAAACGTGTTTCCGGTCGCCGTGGTCAAACAACTCCTCCGATTTACATGCCGTCTACCCAACCATTTCACAATTCACACCACGGATGTTGTTGTTTTATTTTGTGTCATTCTGATGTTGTTCGGGTGGTTTTGACCCCCCAACACGCCCTTTTACCGCGCGTCGAACTGCTGAGAATGACACAATCGGTCGTACTGCGCGCACCGCATGTCCGATGGGCGTGTTGTCTCCTCCTACACATCACGAATAATATTCCTATTGTTTTTGTGTGGATTTAGATCAATCAAAGCACTTTTTCTCCGAATTAGAGCATCTCACGCCGTTTTGGTGTTTTATGACTCCGGAAACGCGTTTCCGGTCACCACGGTCAAACGACACATCCGATTGACGTGTCATCTACCCGACCATTTTACAATTCACACCATGGATGTTCGGTGTGTGAGGAGGGTTTTCTGGGGTGTGGGGGGGGGCTATCCGGGCTGCTCGGGGCTGTCCGGGGTGCAGGGAGGGCTGTCAGGGGTGCAGAGGGGGCTAAGCGGGGCGCGGGGGGGAGCTGTCCGGAGCGCGGGGGGATGATGTTATTAATATTTTCATGACTTATTATATTCCCTATTTACTGATTTTATATGAAATGTGCATAATTTGTGTGAAATATTAATGTTTTAATATTAAGTATAATTTTTTAGCATTTTTAGAAGTAGTACAATTGAGTCAGTTTAATGTTTTAATACTAACTATCACTGTACTGATCCAAATTGTGTGGTTCTTATTTTTTAGGATTCTCCTTTCAATATAAAACATTTCATTAGAAGTTACCATTAGCTAATTCTGTCATTTGAAGGGTCATATGGTCCTCACAAACAAGACCAAAGAATCTGTGAACAAACTGGACCAGCCTTGAAGATTGATTTACTGGGCTCAATCCAGAAGTCCAAAAACATTACCTCTCCACAATAATTCTGGGGACACTACATTTAATCTTGGATAAAAAATTTCAAGGCCCAAATCTAAGTACAAGGGGCCCAAATGAAGCATTGAAGTCCATCCCACCATTCTGGCCGAGAATTAAAATCAGTATAGTATTCATGACATAGCTCATGATTTAAGAATCAAATCGAGCTGATATTTTTCGTTGTTAAATAGGAGATATAGACTGACGACTTTTTTGAATAAACCATTCAGATTTGAAGGCATCTTCCTGTTCCAAAATCCATTCACATTGTGGCCATCGAAAAAGAATGGATAGAAATGGACAGTTTACCTTTGTTTAATAAAACCTCAATAACTTTAGATCCACTTGTCCAAATGCCTCCAAATTTTGACAATAGTCGGAACACTTTATTATCTACAACTTTAAAGAAAGATATATTTGTATATTAGGCTGTTTGAATATCCAAATTGGCGATGAAAGTGGAGGGATAGATTGGGAATGAAAACAGTCCACTCCTTGGGCTATAAATACTCTCCCCTTCTCTCCTTGAGAGGGGTTGGCATTTCAGAAGAGAGGATAACATATTGGTACGAAAAAATCCTTGCCAAAGGCTTTGGAGGACCTTCCATACTCAAGTTTTTACTTGAGAGACCTTTCCTCCTCTCTTTTTTTCACTTACTTTCATGTTCTTCGTTTTTGTAATTTTGTAAGTCCTTTCTTTTGTAATTCTGTTTTAATACAAGTTTCTTCTTCAATATCTCTTATTATCATCCACCTTCTGTAGTTTAATATTTATGTTCTTAAAATAGTTTAAATTCAGTTGAATCCCCTTCCCTTATTTTGCTTCCTCATTCAATCGAAAATCTGTTTTTAATTATCATCATCGTTCGTGTGTGTGTGTCGATGTACCACTCTTTTCTAATCCCTTTATTTTTCTTCTATTCTTAATTTATCATTATAATTATTATAACCAGAATATTAAACACCCAAATGGATGAGTAAATATCTCATTGGGGTGAGTTATAATTTAGGGATGTTAAGTGATTGAGAGTATTTGCTCGATGAGTATTCGTTAATTTAACATTGTGTATGTTGGACTTAATTTGTCATGGATTAATGACATATTTTGTTTAGCATGTGTTTTCCATGGATTATTGGAACTACAAATACACTACCATAAACATGTACTGATTGAGATTAAAATCCTAATTAAGTTAAGGCTTGGATTAAATCTTTAACACTTAGGAATTCTAATCGATGTCAACTTGTGAAGTGGGTGTTAATTTAAATGCAATATAAAGAAAAGCTCAAGGATATCACAAGCTTAACTCCCTAATAATGAACTCACCCCAATATTTATCAATTTGTTAAATCAATTATAGTCAATCAATCATTTCAATTAATATCTACAAATAAACCCCCTAATCAAAATACAATCAACTAAAAACAAACGACTATTACAAAGTATCATCGCCGAGGATTCGACCCGAGTGCTTCTATACACATTAGCAGAGCACCGGAACCTTGATCGGTCGATAGGCGACAATCGTCCGCGTGTTTCAAATGGAGTTGTTGCCAGGGATGATGCTTTAAGTAGTCATTAGTTTCTGGTTATTGTCAAAAAAACCAAAAAAAAACAAAATTTTAAAAAAAATTGAAAAAAAAATCACAAAGAAAAACCCATCTTCTCATAAAAATCATAAACTAAAAAAGTCACAAAGAAAAACTCGTCTTCCTCTTTCTTCCAAAATCTCTCTGAATGCCCCGTAGCCTTCCAAACAATCCCTCGGATTTGTTTGACCCTGAAATTGATCGAACACTTCGCCAACTTAGGAGGAACATAAGAGATAATCAAATAATTCAAGAACCAGTCCTTGTCCAACCAATTGAATTAGATATGGCCAATCCTAGGGAACAAACACTTAAAGAACTCGCTGCCCCTGATATGAATTACCAACCTCTTGGTATTCAATATCCAAATATAGAGGCTGACTTTGAACTCAAATCGGGTTTAATTCATCTTCTCCCTCATTTCCACGGGCTAGCCGGTGAGGATCCACATCTCCACCTTAAAGAGTTCCAAGTAGTGTGCTCTACCATGAAGCCTCAAGGGGTTTCTGAAGAACAAATCAAACTCTAAGCATTCCCTTTTTCCCTAGCTGACACTGCTAAGTCATGTCTCTACTACCTACCTCCTGGTTCCATAACCACATGTAATGACATGAAGCGGATTTTCTTAGAAAAATTCTTTCCTGCTTCTCATACTGCTTCTATCCGAAAGGAAATAAGTGGTATTCATCAGTTCCCAAGTGAATCACTCCATGAGTACTGGGAGAGGTTCAAAAAGCTTGTTGCAACCTGCCCACATCATCAAATCCCTGACCAAATCTTGATCCAACACTTCTATGAGGGGTTATTGGCTATGGAGAGAACTCTCATAGATGCTGCAAGTGGTGGTGCTCTTGTTGATAAAACTCCTGCAGCTGCAAGAGATCTCATAAGTAACATGGCTACAAACACACAACAATTCCATACTCGAGCACATGCTGAAGTCAAACAATCCCAAGATAATCAATCAATTGAGCCGAAAAAAATGACCGAGTGGATGAGTGAACTTACAGGTCTTGTGCGACAGCTAGTTGTGGCCACCAAATCCCCAACCTCGTCTTCTCCACAATCAATGTTTCCTGGACCTGTCAAAAATTGTGGAATCTGCAACTCTCTGTCTCATCCAACTGACACATGTCCGCAACTTCAAGAGGATCAATCCGATTCATCTGGACCAATAGAGCTCAATGCAGCATATGCTCAACGGAACACCAACCCTCAACTATCAGGTCAGTTTGTTAGAAACTTCAACCAACCTCACTCTGAGCCCTTCTCTTCTTCCTATAAACAAGGCCTTAGGTATGGTAATCCCATATCTCATCCCCCTCAATTCCCTCCTCAAAACCCAAACCAATTTCAATATGGTCAAGGTGTTGGTAACTTCCATCAACCTTATCCTTTTTTTCCTCAACCTCAAAGGAACAATCCTACTCCTAGATTCCATCATCCTAGTGAGCCTTCCCCATTCCAAAACCAATACAATCAATTTCCCAAGAACCAAAATCAAGGCAATCCCAATCCGGGAGCCTCTTCTTCCAAGAAACCATGGGAAAGTGCAGTGGAAGATCTTTCCTCCTTCACCCGTTCTATCCTTAAAAACATTGAAACTCAAATAGGTCAACTTGCATCCCACATGAGCCAGCAACAACAATCAAATTCTTCCCAACTCCCAGCTCAACCATTACACAACCCCAAGGGTAATGTAAGTGCAATTGCACTTAGATCAGGAAAGCAACTTGCTATGCCTCAAGATAAATCCTAAAACCCTCCTTTGAATGTTGACCTAGAAAACGAAAATAAAAAGAAACTTGAAAAGGAACCTGAATCCATTCCCTCACATCCTTCCATTCCACTTAGGAACCCAATTCCTTTTCCTCAAGCCATTTCTAAACCAAGGAAGTCCTTTGAACCTGATCCTAAAATGCTCGACATGTTTAGACGTGTTGAAGTCAACATTCCCCTCTTAGATGCCATAAAACAAATTCCTAAGTATGCCAATTTTCTTAAGGAATTGTGCACCCATAAGAGGCAACTTAGGACCTTTGAAAATGTTTCCACCCAGCATTCCATACCCATGAAGTGCAAAGATCTAGGTACCTTTACAGTCCCATGCCAAATTGGAAGTTCCAAATTTGATGATGCACTCATAGACCTAGGAGCCTCAATTAATGTCATGCCCAAATCCATATTCTCCAACCTTGGTCTAGGTCCCTTTCACCCAATGGGTGTTGTCATTCAGTTAGCCAATCGAAGCACAACCAGTCCTGAGGGAATAATTGAGGATGTCCTTGTCCGAGTCAATGATATTATCTTCCCTGTTGATTTCTATGTCCTTGACATGGAAGGTGAGACGAACTCTTCTCGATCTCCCCTAATTCTAGGAAGACCATTCCTCATGACTGCGAGAACCAAGATTGATGTCCATTCAAGCATCTTATCCATGGAATTCGGTGACCAACTGGTCAAGTTCAACATTTTCCAAGCCATGCGATACCCATCTAAGGATCACTCTGCATTCTCAATCCATGCTTCTGAGGACACTTCTAAGAGTCAATCAAACCCCAATCCACCATGTTCTTCATGTTCTAATGATAAATGATCTTGTGAAATCTGCACCATGATTAACAAAGTCATAAATGGAGAAGTTGATGTGGACCTCTCATTCATAGACTCCATCAATCTAGAGGAAATTGAAAACTCTCTTGAATCCCACGTCAACTCTGATCTCTACTACTCACCTTGGACAGTACTAAGGAAAATGAATCTGAAGCAACTGAAATCCCTTCATCCATTCCTGAGATGTCTAACCCACAAATAAAAGATGAGACAGATCTGAAACCTCTTCCTGAACACCTGAAATATGCATTCCTCTTCCATGATCACTCATATCCTGTCATTATCTCTGCCACACTTACTGAAACTGAGGAGGCCAAACTTGTTCAAGTATTAGAGGAAAACAAAAAGGCCTTAGGTTGGACCCTAGATGACATACTAGGAATCAACCCTGCCCTTTTCATGCATCACATACATCTTGAGGAGTCATCCAAACCAATTAGACAACCACAAAGAAGACTCAATCCACTCATCCTTGAGGTAGTTACGGAATAGATCACCAAGCTTCTTCAAGCTGGTATTATCTACCCAATTTCTGATAGTGAATGGGTTACTCCAATTCAAGTTGTACCTAAGAAGGGTGGGATAACTGTTGTCACAAATGAATATGGAGAGGTAGTCACAACTCGAGTGAAGAACAAATGGCATGTGTGCATCGACTATAGGAAATTGAATGTTGAAACCCGAAAAGATCACTACCCTATTCCATTCCTTGATCAAATGCTAGATATATTGGCCGGAAAGTCAAACTATTACTTTCTTGATGGATACACCGGCTATTTTCAAATCCCAATCTCACATCAGGACCAAGAAAAGACTACTTTCACATGCCCCTTTGGAACATATGCATATAGAAGAATGCCTTTTGGACTTTGCAATGCTCCTGCAACATTCCAGAGGTGTATGATGAGTATCTTTTCAGAATTCATTGAAAACTGCATGGAAGTCTTCATGGATGACTTCACCATTTATGGTGAGTCATTTGAATCTTGTTTGCATTCACTCTCTCTAGTCCTTCAAAAGTGTGTCAAGTGTAACCTTGTGTTAAATTTTAAAAAATGTCACTTTATGGTTGCAAATGGGATTGTTCTAGGGCACATAGTTTCAAAAGATGGTATTCAAGTTGATCCTGCCAAAATTGAAGTAATCCAATCACTTCCTGAACCCAACTCTATTCGAGACATCCGTTCATTTCTCAGTCATGCTGGTTTCTATCAGCGATTCATCCATAACTTTAGTAAAATTTCTCTCCCACTCACTCATTTGCTCCAAAATGATGTCTCTTTCCATTTTGATTAGGTTTGCAAGAGAGCCTTCATTGAACTCAAAACTGCTCTTACATTTTCCCCGATAATCCAACCCCCAGATTGGTCATTACCCTTTGAGTTGATGTGTGATGCTTCTGATAGAGCTATTGGGGCTGTTCTTGGTCAAAGAAGAGAAAGAATTCCTCATGTCATCTATTGTGCCTCAAAAACATTGGATGAAACTCAATCTCACTACACTGTCACTAAAAAGGAACTTCTAGCAGTGGTTTTTGCCTTAGATAAATTCTGGTCCTCTCTCTTAGGTGCCAAAATCATCATCTTCACAGACCATTCTGCTATAAAGTTCCTACTCAAGAAAAGTGATTCCAAACCGAGGCTAATAAGATGGATCCTAATTCTCCAATAATTTGACCTTGAAATAAAAGATAGACCAGGAAAAGAAAACCCTGTGACTGATCACTTGAGTAGGATTTCTAATTCTTCTCATTCATAAATCATTGATCTTGAATTCCCCATTGAGAACCTTTCGTCTCTCACTCCAAAGTTACCATGGTATGTCCCAATTGTAAATTATTTGGTTTATGGTGTTTTTACTGAAAAGTTTTCAAAATAACAAAAAATGAAGTTGAAAAGTGATTCAAAATACTTTTTTTCGGAAGAAAATAAACTTTGGAAAACTGGGGCTGACATGGTAATTAGGAGATGTGTTGAAGAAAATTAACATTCTTCCATATTAGAATTTTGTCACTCACTTCCAGGAGGTGGCCACTTTGGACCACAAAGGACCTCCTGAAAGGTCCTAGACTCTGGATTCTTCTGGCCTTCACTCTTCAAGGACTCACATGAGTTCTGTCAATCATGTCCCACTTGCCAAAAGTTTGGCACAATCTCTAAAAGAAATGAAATGCCCCAAAATATTTTAATCTTTTGTGAAATCTTTGATGTTTGGGGCATCGATTTCATGGGACCATTTCCCCCTTCCAATGTATTCTCATACATTCTTCTTGCGGTCGATTATGTTTCAAGGTGGGTTGAGGCCAAACCCACTAGGAAGGATGATGCTCATACTATTAGTGAGTTCCTAAAGACCCACATCTTCCCAAGATTTGGCACACCACGTGACTTGATCAGTGACTTAGGAACCCATTTTTGTAATAGAACCATGGGAGATCTTCTGAAAAAGAATGGGGTTGTACATAAAACTTCAACTGCATATCACCCTCAAACAAATGGCATGGCTGAACTCTCTAATAGAGAAGTGAAAAGGGTACTTGAGATAATTGTTAAGCCCACCAGAAAAGATTGGCCTGAGAGACTTGGTGATGCCCTCTGGGCTTATCGAACTGCCTATAAAACACCCATTGGGATGTCTCCTTTTAGGCTAGTTTTTTGTAAAGCTTGTCACTTACCAGTTGAAATCCAACATAAGTCTTTTTGGGCTGTGAAAACCTGTAATTTTGATTGTGAAAAATCTAGTGAAGAAAGATTGTTGCAATTGGCTGAACTGGAGGATCTTTGACTTGAATCCTATGAGAATTCCAATCTGTACAAAGAGAAGGATAAGGTACTCCATGAAAGACACATCCTGAGAAAGGTATTTCATGAAGGTGAAAAGGTAATTCTATTCAATTCTCGATTTCTTCTTCATCCAGGTAATCTTAATTCTCATTGGGAAGGTCCTTTTGTTATTACTAACGTTTACCCATTTGGTGAAATGCAAGTCCAAGACCCCTATTCCAAAATGACATTCACGGTTAATGGACATCGGTTGAAGCATCACCATGAGAGGACATGCAATCCTGGAACAACGTCAACTTCCACTAGATCCCCAACTTCTCTAGCCGACCCACCACTGGATGGAGATAGAAACCCACCAAATCCAAACTAGGGGGCACCTATTTCCCTTTAACTCTCTCTCTATCTCTTACTCTCTCTACCTCTTTCTACTTCTTCCTCTCTCTTTCATTTTTTACCACTTTCTTTATCAAAACCTTTCTTTTAACTTTTTCTTTTGTGTGGGTGTATCTTTATAAAAACACAAAAACAAATAAAAACCTAAAAAACAAAAAAAAACAAAAAAAATTATCACTTAAAACAAATAAAAAAACTCAAGAGTCATGATTACTCACCTTCCAATTTTCAAATTTTGTCCAACCATTTTGGGGAGTTAACAGACATGTTTTCATCTCAAAATGTTTTTATTTTCATCATGACTTTGGATAAAGAATTTTGTGTCAAAATTAACAAATTTTTAATGCTCACTTTTTGATTTGGAAAATGATTTTCCCGAACCGTGAGGAACAACATTTGCTTTCATGCCAAGGCCACCTATGGCCATCTTTTCAAAATGTGTGTTTTCACCCCCATTTGTGAGTCTTGATTTTGTGGACCTTCAAGATGAATTTCCTACCTTAGTGTGTATTAATATGATAGAGGCATTTTCTGAACCACATGAAAATCACAATAGCCAAATAGCCTCCCATTTCCCTTACATTAATCCTCCTTTTGAAAGCCCCTTCGAGCCTATAAAAACCTTTTCTTTGATAGCCACATTACAAGCCCAATACCTTATCCCACCCAATATCAACATGGATTTTCATTGCATAAGTTTTTGAAATTTAAGTGTGGGGGGGAATGGATTTCATTTTTGGGTATCATTTCCTTACTTTCCGTTGTGTTATCATATGCTTGAGGGCAATCATCCATTTTAGTGTGGGGGGGAGGTTGTCATTCAGTGGGATTTGGGAATGTATTATACAAATGATATTGAAAAGTGTTCAAAAAAATCAAAAAAAAATCAAAAAAAAATCAAAAAAATGATGAAAAAATGGGTTGTGTCTTGGGTAGGTCAAAAATCACTCTTCCTCAACCTTTGATATTGTTATAACTATTACAATTAGTGTCATGAGGAGATCAATCATGGGTTGGGTTATGAGTGTGAGATCTTTTCCAAGTTCAACTTTTGAAAAAAAAAGAAAAAAAAAGGGACACTTGCATTATATTCTTTTTGGGAGAAGTTTTGTGTTTTGTAAATATTTCATCTTCTCATTACCTTCATATTTTCTTCCTCTATTGTGTCTTTCTTCACATAATCATTCCCTTGTAAATTTGTGTTTTCATTTCCTTCCATGTTTTATTTCAAAAAAATGTGCATTGCTTTTTCTATGTTGGTATTTTAACCCGCTTCTTCTCTCTCTTAGACATTATATTCATACCATCCCATAGCCATAGAAAAACCCCTTAAAAAGACCTCTTGATTATTCTGCACTTTGGATAAGGATTGTAAGCTAATATCTCTTTTCAAACTCTAAGATTTTCACTTTTGGTTGGTGAAAGAGTGAACCTCCACAAATAAATTTTATCATCTTGAGAGGTGTGAGTTTTGAGTGTCCACATTTTCCATTTCTAAATTTGAGCATGAAAAAATGAATTTGTTTTGGAACATTTTTTCTGTAACAACTTGTGGTGGAATTCAAAATGGATGAGTGAAATAGTCTAAACCTCCACTGATTAGAGAAAACAAAATTTTAAAATCTGTTGGTGAGTAAAAATGATTTTGTCATGTTTTTATATTTATTGCACATGAGGACATGCACAAAACTAAGTGTGGTGGAGTTGATGTTATTAATATTTTCATGACTTATTATATTACTTATTTACTGATTTTATATGAAATTTGCAGAATTTGTGTGAAATATTAATGTTTTAATATTAAGTATATTTTTTTAGCATTTTTAGATGTAGTCCAATTGAGTCAGTTTAATGTTATAACAATAACTATCACTATACTGATCTAAATTGTGTGGTTCTTATTTTTTAGGATTCTAATTTCAATATAAAACATTTCATTAGAAGGTACCATGAGCCAATTCTGCCATTTGAAGGGTCATATGGTCCTCACAAACAAGACCAAAGAATCTATGAACAAACTGAACCAGCCTTGAAGATTGATTTACTGGGCTCAATCCAAAAGTCCAAAAATATTAACTCTCCACAATAATTCGGGGGACACTACATGTCATCTTGGATAAAAATTTCAAGGCCCAAATCTAAGTACAAGGGGGCCAAATGAAGCATTGAAGTCCATCCCACCATTCTGGACGAGAATTAAAATCAGTATAGTATTAATGACATAGCTCATGATGTAAGCATCAAATCGAGCTGAGATTTTTCAGTGTGAAATAGAAGATATAGGCATACGAATTTGTTGAAAAAACCATTTGGATTTGAAGGCATATTCCTCTTCCAAAATCTATTCACATTGTGTCCATTGAAAAAGCATGGATAGAAATGGACAGTTTACCTTTTTTAATAAAACTGCCATAACTTTGGATCCACTTGTCCAAATGCCTCCAAATTTTGACAGTTGTCGGAAAACTTTATTATATAAAACTTTTAAGAAAGAGATATTTGGATATTAGGCTGTTTGAATAGCCAAATTGGCGATGAAAGTGGAGGGACAGATTGGGAATGCAAACAGTCCACTCCTTGGGCTATAAATACTCTCCCCTTCTCTCCTTGAGAGGGGTTGGAATTTCAGAAGAGAGGATAACATATTGGCATCACCAAAGCCTTGAAAAAGGCTTGGTAGGACCTTCCATACTCAAGTTTTCACTTGAGAGACCTTTCCTCCTCTCTTTGTTTTCACTTACTTTCATGTTCTTCATTTTTGTCATTTTGTAAGTCCTTTCTTTTGTAATTCTGTTTTAATGCAAGTTTCTTCTTCAATATCTCATATTATCATCCACCTTCTGTAGTTTAATATTTATGTTCTTAAAATAGTTTAAATTCAGTTGAATCCCCTTCCCTTATTTTGATTCCTCATTCAATCGAAAATCCATTTTTAATTATCATCATCGTTCGTGTGTGTGTGTCGACGTATCACTCTTTTCTAATCCCTTTATTTTTCTTCTATTCTTAATTTATCATCATAATTATTATAACCAGAATATTAAACACCCAAATGGATGAGTAAATATCTCATTGGGGTGAGTTATAATTTAGGGATGTTAATTGATTGAGAGTATTTTCTCGATGAGTATTCGTTAATTTAACATTGTGTATGTTGGACTTAATTTGTCATGGATTAATGACATATTTTGTTTAGCATGTGGTTTCCATGGATTATTGGAACTAAAAATACACTACCATAAACATGTACTGATTGATATTAAAATCCTAATTAAGTTAAGGCTTGGATTAAAGCTTTAACACTTAAGAATTCTAATCGATGTCAACTTGTGAAGTGGGTGTTAATTTAAATGCAATATAAAGAAAAGCTCAAGGATATCACAAGCTTAACTCCCTAATAATGAAGTCACCCCAATATTTATCAATTTGTTAAATCAATTATAGTCAATCAATCATTTCAATTAAGCTCTCCAAACAATCCCCCTAATCAAAATACAATAAACTAAAAACAAACCACTATTACAAAGTATCATCGTCGAGGATTCGACCCGAGTGCTGCTATACACATTAGCAGAGCACCGGAACCTTGACCGGTCGATAGGCGACAATCGGACGCGCGTTTCAGAGGGCTCTTCAGGGAGCGGGGGGGTGCTATCTGGGGGGTTGTCTGGGGTGCGGGGGGGGGGGGGGGGGCTGTCCGGGTTGCGGGGAGGGCTGCCCGGGGTGCGGGGGGCTATTCGGGGTGCGGGGAGGGATGTCCGGGTGCGAGGGGGCTGTCCAGGGTGCGGGGAGGGCTGTCCGGGGTGCGGGGGGGGGGGGGGGGGGGGGGCTGTCCAGGGTGTGGGGTGGGCTTTCCGGAGTGCAGGGGGCTGTCCAGGGTGCGGGGGGGGGGGGGGGTGCTGTCCGGGGTGCGGGGAGGGGTGTCCGGGGTGGGCCAGGGACTACAAATAGTGAACCTGAGCTCAGTCATCAAAAACAAGTTTCATGGTTTATATTAGGAATCACATGGTTTTTTCAAAACTATTACAGAATATGCAATTGAAAACATTAAGGAATTAAATGAACAGAAAATATCCAAATCATTAATCAGTTTCATGGTTACTTCTCAATTCATGCACACAAACATTGCATGAGGCCAAAACACACATGATACCCCCAAATCACAAAAAAACTCACTAGAAACCCAACCTAAATTTCAATAACAACCCCACCATTAAAAACAAAAACACACCTCGTGAATATGATGTGTCATGCATGGTCATGACTACTACCTCCATTAGGTGGGTCAGGGGCCTACAACAAATAAACATTATGAATATTTTCATAACAAAAATAATATAAATTAAATAAATAAATACAGTATAAACTTGCGTCATATGATCCCTCACACCATCACCTGGACGCACATATTTCCACAGTGCTCTAACCTCAGCGATCAATTGCACATTTACCTCCTTGGAAGCGCGTAGCCGTGACTCGAAATCTGACAACTGTTGTGTCATCTGAGCAACATCAGGACTGAAAACCGCAGCATATGACACTACAGAACGAGGAATCCCTATTCCATAGGTCAAACTATATCTGTTCCCATCCCGACCAACAATGCGATGAAAGATCTCGTCCCTTCGCATGGGAAGTTGTCGCTGGTCCTCTGGCAGATGTTCTAACTCAGCTTCAAATTGAGCCTATGAAATATTTAAATATATATACATATATTAATATACATATTTTATATAAGTATTGGTAATGAGTACAAGCACTTACTATCAATGCTACAACCTCTGGATCATTGCGATCATGAGTCCTCATCCACACCGACATTTTATCAGTCGGTGCACCTTGCTCCCGCAACTGTATATAAATAGAATATAAACACAAAACCATATTAATTAATAAATTAAAAAATGAATAATAAATACCTCATGTTGGATCTGAGACACATGACGAGTCCCGAGCCTGTGAGGTGGTCCCTGCAATGCTCGATTCTCAGAATGGAGTGTTGACACCACCTACATTCAATTCATTCAAATTTCAAACAAATCACACATTATTGAAAATATATATACCAAAATAAATATACAAAACACAACACCCTCAGTAGACCAATATGCAACTAAATCACGCCACTAAGCTGGGAGGACACCTCTCGGGACTTTTTCCAGAATGTCTGGGGCACCCACATTTGGTACCCAGTGGTCCCTCTTGACTTTGCCATTATAGTCTTTCCACATCTTACGACATTTTCTCATACACACTGGCCGAAACTCATCGGGACATACTTTCAAATTTTTCTATTAAAGAAAAAAATAACATATGTTATTATTTTTTATACATAGGGAATAAAGTAAAATGTTCTTCTTACCTGAACCTCCCTCCAAAGACAATCTAAAGTGTCCCAAGGGATAGAAGCCCAGTCACGCATGGTCAATGGAAATCGATGTGGGTCACGTATGATATGACCCAGCTGACGAATAAATGCAGGGGTATTCCGTCCCACAGGATGAATTACCTCATCAAAGGAAACATCAAACGTCGTGCCATTATTCCATGATAATATACCACGACCAGGGCCTCTCTTGCAAGAGGAAGAAGCAGTCGAGTCTGATCCTGTTGAAATCAATTTTATATATAATTTGACACATGTTATAAATAAATATATATATATATATATATGTGTTTATCAATTACATAAAAAATAAAGACAATAACACTCAAACATACCTCGACCCTGAGACGTAGATGCCTCAGATGGATGATGTGGATCTGCTGCCTCTTCCCCTGACATGCCCGTAGTCATAGAAAACATTAGTAAGGGGACTATCCAAAGTGTCCAAATGATAAATTGGATTGTTTTTAAAAAAATCACAACTTGTACAGTTGTTAATCAAACAAAAAGGGATTGAATAATTAGTTGTGAATGAATTTTAAAAAATCATAAAGTTAACAAAATAGATATACAAATTATGTACAAAACCAATCAATGCATAGCCAAATTTCAAATTGAATTAATAAAAATTCAATCAGCACATGAACCAAATGAAGAATAACTCAATAGGAAGATACATCGACAATAACATCAATATAACATGAGTTAAATCACCCTAAATATTTATAACTGAATAAACTTCCAAAAGTGAGGATTAAAACTTACAAGGGTTTATAAAATGGTTAGATAATTTATGATATCCTAGGATAAATATAAGGAAAACAATTATACCTTTCATTAAGCATGAAAATCGACCATTTCTCCTTCAACAGCTGCTCTGACCCAATAAATATCTTCTTCATGTTGAACTACGGTATGTTGATCAAGCTGTTGGGAAACAAAAGGAATAGTATTGGGTTCATCTTGTTCAAATACAAACACTCCTCACCGAGACATTTTGACAACAACTTGCCAACTTGGATTCGAAGGAAAAGTAACGAAGAATACTTGTTCTTCTTGTGAAGTCAAAATTAAAGGTTCATTATCAACTTGTTCATTTCTGTATAACATATAGTTAAAAATAACCAATGAAAACTGATATTGATCGAATTTACATCCACGCACTGGATCAACCCAATTACACTTTAACAATATGTACTTCAACCCATGTGTGTATACAACTCCAATGATGTCTATCAATTGACCATAGTAATAACCAGAATCGACAAATAGACAACCGATGCCACTATTTTTTGTTGCTCATTTGTCGTCAACATATTTAATGCGAAATCGAAAACCATTAGCATCTATAGATTTATAACGACGAGCCGTTATAGATGGACCCTCATCCAGTTGGATAAATTCTTTAGTTAGCGTGGGGTCCCCTAACTCCCTCATCTTATGAACCTACATAATTCATAGAATTCAATAATGATATATGCAGAAAGAAATTAGTATAATACTCCACTCATAATGAAAATCAATTTATAAGTACATAATCCTTGAACCAATCATGAAATGATGCATAATGAGATTGTTGAATTTGCAACTCAGTCGCATGATGCATCTCTTCTTTTATATCATTAATGTGTTTCCTACAAATGATAACGCGATGTTTAAATGATTAACTTATGCAAACAAAACATGTAAAAGTTAAATAATAAAAGTGATAAGATACTTACTGCATTAATGGTGCAACTGATGGAGTATTGAACAAGATATATCGATGCGCTTGTATCCACCCGATGTTGTCCTAATCATATGTGGTTCCTTCTCCAACTGGACCATCATGAATCTGAGAGGGCTTATCTAATTTTATTTCAACATCCGTAATATATTCTGTACAAAAAGTAGTACACTCATCCATCAAATAACTATTGGATATTGATGCCTCCGGACGAGCTCTGTTGCGTACAAATCGTTTCAATGTACTCAAATACCGCTCAATAGGATACATCCACCTAAATTGTACTGGACCAGCAGTCATTAATTCATCAGTTAGGTGCACTGTCAAGTGGACCATAACATCAAAAATTGAGGGGGGAAATAGTTTCTCAAAGTGACAAAGCGTAAGTAAAATTCACTCCTGTAAACTTTTTAAATCACTCATTCGTTTATTTCTTAAACAAAGTTGTCTAAAAAAATTACTCATCTCAATCAATGGCTGAACAACATTGCGGGATAAACAATAAAAAATTGCGATTGGAATCAACTGTTGAAGTAGTATGTTATTGTCATGACTTTTCAACCCTTGCAATGTCTTGCTCGTCAGATTCAAACACTTCAAAATATTATAAGAGTAACCATCAGGCACCTTGAGCATCTTCAAAATGGAAAGAAATGTCTCTTTCTCCTTTGTAGTCATCATATACTATGCAGCAGGCATATATGCCTTGTTTCCCTCAGCTAACTGGAAATGCAACTATTTCATTAAACCCATTTCTTCCAAATCATGGCGTGCATTAACATGGTCCTTTGATTTTCCACTGACACCTAAAATGGTCCATAATATGTTATCACAAACATTTTTTTCAATGTGCATGACATTTAAATTATACCTCAGCATTGTATTTTTCCAATACAGAAGAATATAAAAAATACTTTTCTTTTTCTAATTTTGACTGCGCTGCCTACCTACAGCACGAATATTACATACCGGAGGAGCCACCAAATCCTAAATTTCATATACTGTGTGGATGTTTTCTTCCTTAATCTGCGATAACATTTCGACTCCTATCATGATTTTTGGTGCTGGGATGAACTCTCTAGAACTATCAAATGCCACTCTTTCCTTTATGAACCTGTGCTAAGGGGGGAGAAAACGTCTGTGACCCATGTATGCCCATTTTTTGGAATGCTTAAGCCATACAGATTTTTTACTTTTATTGAAATTAGGGAAATAAAATTCCCCTTTCGTACTCCAGCCTAATAAATTTTCATAAGTTGGGAAGTCGTTGATTGTCCACAATAAAGCAGCCTGCAGTTTGAACATTTTATTCTTTTCACACTCATAAGTCTTCTTACCATCGCCCCAAAATTCATTCAACTCATCAATCAATGGATGAAGGTAAACATCAATCTTATCCCCTGGACTTTTAGGTCCATCAATAAGAGTGGAAAGTAATATAAATTGTTGCTTCATACAAAGCCATGGAGGAAGATTATACGGAACCAACACCATAGGCCATGTGCTATGAGTTGCACCAACCATAGACTTGAATGGATTGAAACCATCTGCTGCCAATCCCAATCAGACATTACGAACATCTTTAGCAAAGTCAGGATGTCTTTTATCAAAATCCTTCCATGCTTAAGAGTCTATCGGGTGGGTTAACATATCACTTTCATGAACTCTTTCTGCATGCCATCTCATTAAATTAGAAACTTTAGATGACATAAAAAATCTTTTCAACCTCGGTTTAAGGGGAAAGTAATGCATTTTCTTTACGACAATCGGTTTCCCCTATATCGCAATTTGACTTTGATGAGTCTGATTTCCCCTGTTCTATTTCCACCTGGAAGCACCACAAACCATACAAATATCCAAATGGGTAGTTTTCTTTATAAACAACATATAGTTGTTTGTACATGCATCTATGGTCTCATATGTAAAACCTAAGTTCTATGTCAACTTACAAGCATGGTAATACAACTCAGGAATCTTAGCGTCGACAAGAAGAACCTTTTTCAATAACACCAACAACATGTCGAATGATGTGTCTGACCAATGATTCAAAGTCTTCAAATGAAACAACTCCATGATAAACGACAATTTATTGTAAGAAGTACATCCGGGATATTATTCTATTTTTGATTCATCAAGTGCTTAATAAAACCCCCTCGAATCACGATATGCACCAGAGCAAAGATTTATCTCACTGGTCTCAAGATTCTGGATGTCAATGCCTTCAGGATCCAACCCACGTACCATTTCAGTAAGCATTTCATGCATTGGATCATTCATCCTTGCATCAACATCCATCTGAACTGCATCCATATTTTGAAAACGAACATATTCTTCTCCATGACGAGTCCAACTCTTATAATTTTTCAGAAATCCATTAAAGAATAGGTGCTCCCTCACAGTATCTCGTGTGAATTTATATCTGTTAGCACATTTTCTACATGGACAACTAATATAGTCACTTTCAAATCCTCTGGTGAAGACAATAAACTGCATAATGTCATTGAAATATTCTCTAAACATTCGATTTGGAAGATCAGTCCAACTCTTATCCATAATAATATCTCTATAACAAACATTTACACAAGACTTATTACATTTTCATTTTTCATATCAAATATATTTTAAATAAATACTAATTAATTGTTTGTGAACCATTTATAAAATAATAATGTAAGTGAAAGCCCATGTCATACCTGATTTCACTACAAACCTGGAAGGGAGGGGAGCTGAAGGCGGTGCTGCGAGGGAGAGGAGAGGCAGCGGAGGGGAGCCGGAGCCTGAGGCGGTGTGGCAAGGGAGGGGACGGGCGGCGGCAGCGACAGGGAGCTGGAGGAGAGGAGGCGGTGAGGTGGCGACGATGCAGCAAGGGTGGGATGACAAGGGAGGGGACCGAGGACAGGGGGAGCCGGAGTGGATGGGCGGCAGCGGCGAGGGGACGAGTAGCGGCCGTGCGGGGAGGGAGGGGACCGGGCGGTGGCGGTGCGGAAAGGGAGAGGACAGTGAGGGAGGGGACGGGTGGCGGTGGTGCGGCGAGGGAGGGGACAAAGATGGAGGGGACGAGGGTTCGTGGGGTGCGGGGGGGTGTCTGGGGTGCGGGGGGGGGGTGTATGGGGTGCGGGGGGGAGAGGGGGCGGAGGCCGAAGGGCAGAGGGGTCGGAGGCCGGAGGGGGTGGAGGCCGGAGGCGGGTGGCGGGAGGCCAGAGAGCATAGGGAGGCCGGAGGGGACGGAGAGCAGGGTGGAGGGCAGCCGGAGCTGAAGGGCAGAGGCGGAGGAAGGCCGGAGGAGACGGAAGGGCAGTGCGGAGGGCGGTCGGAGGGTAGACGGTGGAGGGCGGAGGGTGGAAGGTGGTGAGGGAGGGCCCGTGGCGACGGGGGAGGGCGGCCAGGGAGGGCGCGCGGTGACGGGGGAGGGCGGCTGGGGAGGGCGTGCAGCGACGGGGGAGGGCGGCGTGGGAAGGTGCACGGTGAAGCGAGGAGGGAGGAGGAGGGTTTGGGGGGTGCCGAAGCCCCCCTTTTTTTGGAAAAACCTAGCGACCACCAGTGGCGGTCTCTATAGGTAAGGGGGCTCCAAATCCCAGTTTTCTAGTAGTGACCATAGAAAATATATTTAAGATTAATGTCATGGTATCTAGAGGTTCTCATTATAGCCTGGGAACTGTTATAACCTTTCGATATGACAATTAATCATTGAACATTACCATTTTAATAATGGACACAGAAAAGTCTACACTATAATGGTAATATGACATCAAGCATATCTAACTATATACACGATATGGTGATCAAAATCACTAAATAGTTGGGTCTTGGGCACCCACTATTTCAACGCTCCCACTTGATCTAGATCCAACTTGCTATCCAAACTTGTTAGCTACTCACATGATGACCATCATGTTTCTGCTGAGTAACAGATTTAGCTACTGGGTCTGCCACAGTTCTACCACATGGATATTCTGCTATAGCAACCTCATCTCTTTAAGTAAAACTTATCATGAGATGGAATCCCGAATATATCCCTTTTTTCCACTGTAATAGCTTGACATCTTTACCCGAAAGTTTTGGGGTCAAGCCCCTTTATTAAAAGAAAAGAAAAAGGACAATAAAACCTTTTGGAATGGGTAAGGTAAAACCCATAACAATCCTGTAGGCCCAGTGGGACAAAGCCCAATCAGAGACACCACCCAAAACATAAGAGCCCAATGGGAAAGCCCATGACAAGTGACCAACGACACCATAAGAGGAAAAACACAACCTGAAGGCAAAACCAGAAGACCCAGCGGACCAAGTCCAAGCTGTCACTACGGAGACACGGCCACCCGAACCCACACGGGTTCCGGAACCAAACCATCAACCCTAGGTCGACTCTCACCGCATCACCACACCTAATCCACTGGCGCGACCGACCCCGCAACGTGCCTCCGGACCCGCACGAACGACCGCCGGTAGAGCCCACCGCCCGCAACGGATCCCGTCAACAACAAGGCTCACGGATCCAGCCAGATCTGTAGATCGTGACCAGAACGGAGCCACCGACCGCCACTAAACCCCATCACGCCTCCGACACCGTGTCTTCGCGAGACCGAAGTTCGCCATCTGAACTGCCGCTGTCCAACCAGATCTGGTTTGAAACCAGATCTAAAACAAATCTGTAATCGCCGCCTTCCTACCAGCCTCCGCCGAAGTGAACCCACTGCTTCCGACCTTGAACATGAGCAGGCCTGAAAATGACCGCGGAACTGATGGAAACTCGAAACAAGTGACCCTCCCCCCTCCGCGCCACTCTGAGGCCGAAGCCGAGCCTTCCCTCCGACGCCAAGCCAAGATCGAAGATGCCTTTTCCGCTGGAACACCTCTGCCCACCCAAAACTGAAGCCACGCCCGCTGGAGCCTTCGTCTGCCGAGCATCTCCGGACATATTATGGCATATGTTATTTATCCATTGCTTAGACGTATGGATTTAACTAATCGCGTTTATCTCCACCTATGTCCCGGACATGTCAACCTTAAGAGATTATGCCCTGTGACATAGAAAAAAATTTATCTCTTGAATTGTTCTGACTTGTATTTTTAAATACAATGTCACTATATGTATGATTGACTAGGTCCAAGCAACCTATAGATCTAATTCAGTAGAAGTCATTCCCTAGAACATAGGTTTCTACTTTAAGTCAATCACTAGAGAATAGATTTTATCTTGGTCTTAACTAACTGTGATACCAATGTCTATTTTCCATATGTTTTCGAACATATTTCATCTTGGAAAACCTTAGAGCTACCACTAACCTTTGGTAGACACATGTAAAACATTTTTTGAAAATGTATATTCTATGATTTGGTTTCTAACATTAATCCAAAACTAGATTTTAGTAACTTGTATCCATTATTTGAAATTTGTTTCATGACCATGCCTTTCTGGTTGTGTCCTATAGACACCATCCACGATTGGTGGTCATGACATCCAATGATAAATAATTTTATCATAGATATTAGCTATTATAAGTAAAATTCTAACGGATTTAGGCATAACGACTTTGTCAAACCAATCTAGCCTTATTGGTACAACACTTGTACCATCCATGTATCAATTCACTTGAATACCCACCACAGTATTCATAATAATAAGCCCCCTTGCACATTGATACATGGAATAAATTAATTGAATTTTAGTTCGTCTTATCAATTTTAGCTATTTTCTATATACTATGTATTTGTAAAAAAATATTATTCACATTGAATAATAGATCACCAACCGCGGTGAATATAAAAATCATCACCATGGTTTTATCCTTCCTACGCAGTATGTGTATCTGGAACATACACTATTCCACATGCGCTTGTAGAACTAGATCCTATGCCAACTATTTGTGCATCTTGAGCATTGACTAAACACAAGTCAATATATCTCCCACTATCTCTAATAGAGATGTGAACCCTTATATAGATATGCAGTCCATTATAATACTATAACTTTTTTGTATTAGGGATTTATGTAATATCCTAAGTAATAATTAGGATAAGTACATTTGATGTCCAATGTTTTTATGTTGATGTAAGTTTGTTTGTATCAGAACAAACTATTTCATCCAAACACATGTCCTTATGACATAATGGATTTACATCATACCATGACTTGTATGATATTCATTTTTCATTTTAGTTTTTTATATGGTTATGGGATATCATGGTTATTTTGAAAGCATTTCATGAAATATAATGGAAGTTTTTTCTAGTTTCAACCTTGATATTACATGCATCAAAATTTTGATGTATCACATATGCATTTATGGATTGATCCATGCTACATGTTTGTTGATCAATGTTGACATGTAAGACATCATCATAAATCCTCCTCATTACATCAATGTCGTGATGTTGATAAGGTAATGTGTGTTTAGGAATTACTCCACGCTACATTATCATGATTGATAAAGGCTTGGTCAAGATATTCTTCGATATCCCAACCCGAAGTGTTGGAATCACCTGTTTTGATAATCCCAAATCATGCTTAAACATTAATTATGAGGTATTAAAACCTTGCATTAATCTTATTATTCTATGCTCAAATGTATTTTATTCTAAACAGTTCATATTCTTACTCTCATAACTTTACTGTAACAGCTTACAGTAGTATTTACATAAGTTTGGTATTGTTAGCTACCAGTCAGAGTTTTCTCTTCAAAGTCACAGTTACAGCTAACTGTCACTTTAAGTTACTGTTGCAATAAGTTCACAGTTACAAGGTTACAGTCGAAGACTAATACAAGCTTACAGTCACGAGTCTACCGCTATCTATTGTCAAAGCTCACAGACGAAGGTCACAGTTACAAGACTTCTGTTCAAAGTTTTCTCTGCTCAAGTTCACAGTCGAACAAGTCTACAGTTGGAACAAGTTCGCAGTCGAACAAGCCTACAGTCATAAGTCTACAGTCAAGGTTACAGTTAGACAGATTCTGTCGACTAAGTCTACTGATGATCGAGGTCTACAGTTGACAAAGGTTACAGTTCTACAAATTTGATGTTACAAGTCTACAGTTAGAGAGGCTACAGTTACATGGAGTAAAAGCTACCATTGCAAGCCTACAGACAGCAAGCCTTTGTTGAAGTCAGCAGTCAGAAGGAAGTCCACAGAAGGAAGTCCACAGTTGGAAGACCACAGTTGAAGTCCACAGTGACATACATTCTCGACCAGTCTATTATTATTATATTTCTACTTTTTTCTTTACCAATTTGAGTAATACTAATCTAACGGTCATGTCTAAGACAAATTAATACACCTAACATTATTTATTGATATTTCAGACATATCAAGAAATAATACAGTGTACGAGGAAGATCGCACGTGTATCTTGTCGGCCTCGGATGAACAAAAAGGGCATATATGGAGGAGTATAAAAAGAAGAAAGAAGCATTCAAGAAGTAGTGATGTATAAAACAGTTACACAGAGTCTAACATCTACAACTGAGAAGAAGATTTTCATATACACAAAAAGGAAGAACTCTCGAGCATTCATTCTGAAGAACAAAAGAGTCTCAAGTGAACCGACTGAAAGAACCGTCTTCGAAAAGCCATGCTGTGAAGCACTCAAACTCAAAGAAGCTGATTACTTGAACATCTGGAAGTCTGGAAATCGCGACACTCTGTTTTAGTGTCAAGTTACAGAAAAAGGACTAAAGCTTCAAGACACTCATTCCTACGAGTCCAGAACTGATCTGCCAACACTATAGAGCATTCTAAACCTTCTTCTTTCTATCTATTGCTCTACTGTGTTTTAGTTCTCTGCATTTTGAGCAGTGTGTGTTATCTGCTGCATTAAATACACACACTGTCTCCTGAACTTTCACTGTAGGATCTGTAAATCCTCAGCAAACCCTTTTACACTTCATTTCCCACTGTGGATAGTGGTAGAGGTCTTGTGACCTGGACAGCTTGGTGCTGTTGTTTGTTTTCCCACGAAGAACTGTGGTAGAGGTCTTGTGACCTGGACAGTGTGTTCACTGTTGTTAACCCCGATCCAGGGTGTGGATCATTTTATATAAACTTTTGAGAGGACTAAGTCTCGGCTTGAGACTGAACCTCTTGGTTAATTCTCTGTGTTTGAAGTTTTACTCTATATCCATACTTTACATATTTAATTTCATTTTCCGCTGCTATTACTTTGAAATATAATCTATCTTCAAAGCTGCTTTGATAATTAAATTCGCAAGTGTTTATATTTGTTATAAATCAGTAAGTTAGTTTCAAAAGTTAATTTAATCATAAGATTAAGTTAACTGAGAATTAATCAATCTTTGAGAAACCAATTGAACCTTTATAATCTATATAAATTCACTACAGTTTAATTTGTTTTGAAATTGGGGGATTTTAATAGAAATTGTTTTTAACAGAAATTTTAATTGGAACTCAATTCACCCCCCCTCTTGAGTGTCCACTCCGACCAACATTTGGTATCAGAGGGTTTGTTTATCTCTGTTATACTTGCTCAAAGTTTTATTTTAACTCTCTGTTTTTAAACTGTGATTGTAGTTTTATCTAAAAGATCTTAAATTTCTGTTAGTTCTAAATTTTATCTCTTTAAAACATTTTCTAAAATTTCCTTATGGATAATAGACTAGAAGGTGCTGCTACTAACAAGCCACCCTTCTTTAATGGTGTGAATTATGCCCAATGGAAGCTCAAAATGAAAATTCATTTGGAAAGTATGGGTTTTGATATTTGGACTGCTATAGAGTCTCAATACAAGATTCCAGAAACTGAAAGAATAACTTGGGATGAACCTACTAAGGTAGCTTATAATAATAATTGTAAGGCTGTGAATGCTCTCTACTGTGCTCTAGGAGATGAGGAATTCAATAGAATTTCTGCATGTAAAACTGCTTTTGAAATCTGGGACACCTTAGCTGTTTCTCATGAAGGAACAACTAATGTCAAGGAAATGCGGTTAAATACTTATACTATCAAATATGATAACTTTAAGATGAAAGCTGATGAACCTATTTCTGATATGTATCTTAGGTTTAATGAGATAGTCAACACAATGAGCTCACTCGGAAAGATTGTTCCAGCAAAGGAGCAAATCATGAGATTATTGAGATACGCCTGACAGATGGAGAGGCACATCCGTTTCAATTAGAGAATCCTGTGATATTGGAACTTTGCCTGTCAAGGAGTTAATTGGTAAGCTGATGATGTACGAAGAAGAGCTCAAGGTAAATAAAGAGGAAGATGAGGAACCAAAACGAAAATCTGTAGTTTTTAAGTCTACTGCATCAAAGAGCAAAGACAAGGAGAAAGTGCATATACCAACTGAAAGCTCATCTAGTGAAGACTTAGATTCTGACAGTGATGCCGAGATGGCACAAATATCAAGGAGATTCAAGAAGTTCTATAGGAAGAAGAAGTTCTTCAGAAAACCAAACTACAAGGGTAAGTATGATAGACAAGGTAAGTGGAAGAAAGATTGGAAGAAAACTGATAAAGAAGAATACATAGTTTGCTATGAATGTAAAAGGAAAGGAAACATCAAAGCTGACTGTCCTAAGTTAAAATTCAAGAAGAAATATGAGTACAAGGACAAGAATTATAAGAAAGCTATGAAGGCCACCTGGAGTGCTTCAGAAGACAGCACAAGTGAATCAGAATCCAGTGATTCTGAAAGAAATCGTGCTAATATGTGTTTCATGACAAACACATCTGAGGTAACCTTAGACACTCCCACTTTAAACTCTTATTATTCTGAAGGTGAAGCAGAATCTGGTTCTGATTCTGAAAATATGTCTAAAGATGAATTGATTGAATACTGTAATATGCTGGAAGAAACGTGTAATGAACTAAAGGATAAATATAAGTCTTTAAAGAAACAGCATGCTCTTACTGCAACTGTCAAGTCTGCACTTGATATAGAAAAAGAGAAAAATGTTCAATTATTAAAGGAGAATACAGAACTGAAACTATCTAATGAACAACTTAGAAAGGACTTAGAAACATTCACAAATGGAAAAGATACTCTAACCCAACTGCTAGGAAAGCAAGTTGCACCTAAGTATGCTACTGGCTTGGGATACCAACCTGGACAAAGACAGTTTACTAAAACCCGATTTATTAAGTCTGAAAAAAATCCTTCTAGTTCCAGTTTTGGAAATTCGTATGCCTCAACTGGTTATTTAAACAGTTGTAGATCAAATAAAGTATATCTCTATAAATCTGTTGCATCTATTAATTATATGGGACCCATAAAACAAATCTGGGTACCTAAATCCTTGATTGCTAACATATCTGGACCCAAGAAAATCTGGGTACCAAAGTCACTTCCTGTCTAATCTGTTTTGCAGGAAATCTGTTTGAAAAGCAATTACAAGAAGGTATGGTACTTAGATAGTGGATGTTCAAGACACATGTCTGGGGACTATTCGTGCTTCAAAAGCTTAATAAAGGTTGATGGAGGATATGTCACTTTTGGTGATAACTCAAAAGGAAAAATCATCGGCTTAGGCCAGATTGGTAACACTGACTCAGTATTAATTTCCAAAGTTTTATTTGTTGATGGACTTAAGTACAACCTACTTAGCATTTCTCAATTGTGTGATGATGGTTTTAATGTCAAGTTTGAAAACAATTCTTGTGATGTTTATAATTCCAAAAATGCTTTAATATTTTCTGCCTTAAGAAATGAAAATGTTTATGCTGTTGACTTAAACACTTTGGCTAAACATAATGTTACTTGCTTAAATGCTTTTCATAAAGAGTCTTGGCTGTGGCATAGGAGATTAGGACACTGCAACATTCACTCACTTAGAAAACTCTCTAAGAAACACCTAGTTAGAGACCTACCTAAGCTTGAATTCCCAAATGACAAAGTGTGTAATCCCTGTCAAAAGGGAAAACAACACAAAGTTTCTTTTAAACCAAAGAAAGAAGTTTCAACTTCTCAACCACTTGAACTGGTTCACATGGATTTGTTTGGACCATCAAGAATTTCAAGTCTAAATGGAAAGCACTATGTTTATGTTCTTGTAGATGACTTTTCTAGATATACTTGGGTATACTTTCTAGCTCACAAAAGTGAAGCCTGCTCTTCCTTTGTTAAATACTCTAAGTCTGTAGAAAATCTTAGTGGACTTAAGATTAAGACCTTGAGGAGTGATCATGGTCGTGAGTTTGAGAATCAAGAATTTGAATCTTACTGCTCACACAATGGCTATGCTCACAATTTTTCTGCTCCTAGGACACCTCAACAGAATGGTGTAGTGGAAAGAAGAAACCGAACCCTGCAAGAAATTGCAAGGACTATGCTTAATGAATATGACTTGCCTGTTTACTTTTGGGCTGAAGCTGTAAATACAGCCTTCTATGTTATTAATAGAGTCTTGATTAGACCGGTTCTTAAGAAAACCCCTTATGAGTTGTGGAATAATAGGAAGCCTAAGGTTAATTACTTTAGAGTTTTTGGTTGCAAAGTCTTTATTCTGAATACTAAAGATAATCTTGATAAATTTGCTCCAAAAAGTGATGAAGGAATTTTCCTGGGTTACTCTATGACTAGTAAAGCCTATAGAGTGTTCAATAAGAAAACTAAATGTGTGGAAGAATCTGTTCACATCAAGTTTGATGAGACTGATCCACATGAGTCTAAAACTTCTCTTGAAGATGTTGAAGAAGACTTATCTGTTCTGGACCTAAATGACAAATCTAAAGAACCTGTAATAAAAACATCCAGTTCTGGACTTTTTCCAGAATCTTCCTCTGTGGAACCCGAACCTATAAATGAACCTGAAATCTCTAGTCCAACCTTTACCAAATCAACTAGGATTCTAAGGAATCATCCTTTAGATGCTGTTGTTGGTAATATTGATAGAGGAACACAAACTAGAGCTTCTCTAAGAAATCAGGTTGAACATCAAGCTTTTCTTTCACAGCTTGAACCCAAAAATGTCAATGATGCTATCAGTGATGAATTCTGGGTAATGGCTATGCAAGAAGAACTAAATCAGTTTGAAAGAAACAAAGTTTGGGAATTAGTGGAAAGACCTAAAGACACTCTTACCATAGGCACTAAATGGGTGTTTAGAAACAAAGTTGATGAGTTTGGTAATATAATCAGAAACAAAGCTAGGCTAGTTGCACAAGGGTATAGTCAGGAAGAAGGAATAGACTATGAGGAAACCTTTGCACCTGTGGCTAGACTAGAGGCCATTAGGATATTACTTGCTTATGCTGCTCATCTGAATTTCAAACTATATCAAATGGATGTTAAAAGTGCTTTTCTAAATGGATATATAATTGAGGATGTATTTGTGGAACAACCTCCTGGTTTTACAAATCCCCATTTTTCTAATCATGTTTTTAAACTATCTAAAGCTTTATATGGTTTAAAGCAAGCTCCAAGAGCTTGGTATGATAGGCTCAGCTCTTTTCTTATTTCGAAAGGATTTACTAAAGGGATAGCTGATCCTACTCTTTTTATTAAATGGATTTCTAAAGATGTCTTAATAGTACAAATTTATGTGGATGATATTATTTTTGGATCTTCTAAAAATTCTTTATGTGTTGATTTTTCAAAAATAATGCAAAATGAGTTTGAAATGAGTTTAATGGGAGAACTCAAATTTTTCCTTGGATTTCAGATCTTTCAAAATAAAAATGGTATTATTTTGAACCAAAGTAAATATATTAAAGATCTTTTAAAACGTTTTTCTTTGGATGGCACCAAAGGCAGTGACACACCTATGAGCACCACTTGCAAGTTGGACAGTGATGAAACTGGTGAACCAGTGGATCAAACCAATTACAGAGGTATGATAGGTAGTCTACTGTACCTTACTGCCAGTAGACCTGACATCATGTTCAGTGTATGCATGTGTGCTCAGTTTCAAGCCAATCCAAAAGAGTCTCATTTGACTGCTGTTAAAAGGATTTTCAAATATCTAAAACATACTCCCAATTTGGGATTATTTTATCCAAAAGGACAATCATTTGATTTATTAAGTTATTCTGATGCTGATTTTGCTGGCTGCAAGTTAGATAGAAAGAGCACCTCTGGAACATGTCACATTTTAGGCAAGTCACTAGTATCTTGGTGTAGTAAGAAGCAGAATTCTGTTGCATTGTCTACTGCCGAAGCTGAGTATATAGCTGCTGGTAGCTGTTGTGCACAAATCTTGTGGATGAAACACACTTTACTAGACTATGGATATCAATTCAAACATGTCTCTATAAGGTGTGACAATACAAGTGCTATTAACATTTCTAAAAATCCAGTATCTCATGCTAGGACAAAACATATTGATGTGAGACATCACTTTCTGAGGGATCATTATCAAAAAGGTGATATCACTCTTGAGTTCATTGGCACTGAACATCAGTTAGCTGATATTTTTACAAAGCCTTTGAATTCTGAGAGATTAAGTTACATCAAACATGAGTTAGGTATGATTAATTATAGCATAGTTGAAACCTCACAGTTGAAACCTCACAGTTGAAACCTCACAGTTGAAACCTCACAGTTGAAACCTCACAGTTGAAACCTCACAGTTAGACCTCACCGGTGTACCTCACTGTTACATCTCTCTGTAGGCTGTTTCGCTGTTTAATCTTATTTTATTTTTGCGGGAATTCGAACCGTTTCTTTTCTTTATACTTTTATTTCTAAATCCCTAAATGATAAAATTGAGAACATCGAACATATCTCAATCCACTCATCTCGACCCTTGCTCTCTCAAGTCCTAAACCCTAAACCTTCAACCGAACCTCGAAACCCCATTCAGTTCCAATGGCCAGAACAAAGCGACCCCCGACTGTCAACGAAGATGCACCAATGCCAAAGAGGACTCAAGTCGAATCCAGTGGCACCGGGAACGCCTCGATAAGACCTATTAATCCACATCTGACTAAGAGAGAAATAGTTGCTGAGAAGGAGCTAAGTGAAGAGTGGATTTTATCGAGCAGATCATTAGTGCTGGCAGTGCTTAATGAGCAAGGATGGACCGAATGCTTCGCAAACAATAATGGACCGTACTACCCGAAGCTGGTGAAGGAATTCTATGAATATCTACAGTTCGAGGAAGAGGATGATCTTCATAGACTGGTATCCAGAGTAAACGGTAATGAAGTCAGTTTTTCATCCGTTGAATGGGCTGCATGTTTAAGAGTTCCTCATGAGGGTATTTACAACTACTATTCTGGAGCGGCTCCTCCAAATAGTAGAATCTTTGATCATGAGACGGCTCTGGAAGAATTGACAGGTAATGGCACAGTAAGGAAGGTTATTGCTGCTGAAATGTGTGGAGAGGACAGGCTTCTGTTTAAGTTTATTCAGCATGTACTGAGTCCTAGAAGAGGAGATTTTGCAACTCTGAAGCACCAGGATATTTACTTAATGTACTTATTAAAACATGGAAGGAAGGTCAACCTTTGTAGGTTGCTGATGGCTCAGATGGAGGACATGATAAAGGCAAGCTCAAAATCAAGTGCCTTGTTTCATGCTAAACTCATTTCGGTAATGTTGAAAGTGAAAGGTGCAGCTGGAAGTCAGGAAGAGTTGATAGTGGCAAAGAACAGTGTATGTATCTCGAAAGTAATCTGCAAATTCATGAAGATCAGTTGGAATCCCTGGAAGAAATCATGGGTGAATGATGAGGAGAGAATCTATGAGAATTTTAGCCCTTCTACTCATCCCTCTAGACCGAGAGATAGGAGAGATCCAGGCTTAAAGCCTGATGAGCCTGAACCTGTATACTCAGATGATGAACAGACTGCAGCAGTTGGTGACTCTGCAAGAGAGAACACCCCAATTGATGAAGGGAGTGATCCTGATACTACTCACAGTCCTGTCAGGACAGTGACGTTTGGAGCAGCAAGCCCTCCAAAGGAACTACCTAGTAGAGAACCTATTCTAAAAGACAGTGAGACTGAGTCTACAGAAGAAGAAGAAGAATAATATCAATATTTTTTCAAGGACACCTCTGACGAGGATGATACAGTCAAAGCAGAAGAGGCTGGAACTTCAAATAAAAATCAAGAGACTGTTGCAGAAGAACTTAGTATGAGCCCTCTGATAGGGTATACAGACAAGTCAGTGTCTGACCAGGAAGCAGGAGTGGTCTCTACTACTGTTGTCATGGAAGTGGTTGATGACCCAACAGAGAAGGAGGCTAACCTCACTGCTGAACCTACAGAGGAAGCAAGTATGGAACCTGCTAGAGCTACAGAAGAGAACTTAGAGTTACCCAGAGTCGAGCAGATAGTAGAAAGTGTTCAGGAAGGATCTCCAAGTGAGGGGGAGCGTTTTGGTTCAGTCTCTGTACTATTTGATATAGAAGGATGGACCTCAGATCCAGGATACATGGTGTTAGGACTCAATTATGAGGATTCAGATGAGGAAAACCAACCACCAAGAAATCCAGTTATCCTACCTAACAGCTCTCCAGTGTTAGAAACTGAAAGATTGGCCACCAAGGAAGACCTTGAATCCTTAAAGAATGAAATGAAGGAGACCATCAGACAGTCTGTTGCTGAATTGAAAACCAGTCTTTTTGATGAGCTGAAAAATGTAGAACAATCCTTAGAATTATCTCTAGGATGTGTTGTGGGAAGTCCAATCAAAGAAATGATGGATGAAATGAAAGTGTGCCACACTCAAATTGAAAGCTGGACTGGAGTAGTAGTGGCCCTCAGACAATCAGTTGCTTCTTTAACTGCCCTGAGCAGTTCTCAGACACAAGTGGCCAGTGAGATTCGATACATCAAAGAAGTGGTCAAGCAGTTTGTGGAAGTATTTGAGGCTTTCAAGAAATCAGTAAAAGAACACTTTAGCAATCAGGATGCTGTCATTCAGAAAGTGATTGGAAATCTGACTCAGTCTTTCAAGGAGACAGTGGCATTCTCAGTCAAGTCTCTTCCTTCATCTAGCTCTCCTGTGGACCTTGAGCAGTTTAGAAGCCTGCTCAGAGAAGAGCTTACTCAGGCCCGTGCAAATGACACATCAGACCTACAGATCCTTGCTACTACAAGAGAAGTCAGTGGCTTTGTTCGTGAGCACCTGCAGGCTGCTACTGCTTCTCAGGAGGCCATCAAAAGTAAAGTGGATTATTACTTTGATCGGATTTTCACCAAGCATCAGTTGAACAATCACTTCAAGCTCATGCTAGAAACTATGAAGCTGCCTCCTGTGACTCAAGCCTTCAAAGAACAAGTTAGCAAGCTACGAGAGTTGACCCCGGCTTTGGATAAATTCTTGGAAAACAAAGATGACTTCTTATCTGCCATGGACAGAGGAGGAAACATCATAATGGATTTCAGGAATCTGCTCCTACCTTTTCTTCATGTGGACTGCACACCTGTTATAGTTCCTCCTGCCCTACCTGTCTCTAACCCCAGTGGTTCTTCAGTAATGTCTCCTGCTGATGCACTCAGAAGCCTTAGACCACTGATACCTCGGCAAGCTACTCACTACAGGCCTTCAGGAGCCTCTGTTGCTGCCCCTCCAGACATTCCTGCTGCCATTCCTCAGCCTGTTGATCCTTCACCTCCTGCTCCATCTTCTTCCTCCAAAGGAAAAGATCCCTTACCTACAGATGAAGCGGATTGAGTCTGTTTATATTTTTTTTGATAGGGATGATGTATTCACGTTTTGGGTCATGTAATGTACTCATTATTAATACAATGTTTCTTTTCTCTCTCACTGTCTTTCTTTTTGTTAATCACAAAGGGGGAGAAATAGGGAGAAATAAATAGGGAGAAATAGGGAAAACTCAGGGGATAAATGAACCTATACAAAGAGGAAGAAATCCTTGCGGATTCTACCAAATTTTTGTGCTCATATTGCTAATACTGTGTTTTGCACACTTCTCTCTGATACATCCATATTTCATTCCATACTGACATAATTTGTGATTATCAAAAAGGGGGATATTTTTGGAATCACCTGTTTTGATAATCCCAAATCATGCTTAAACATTAATTATGAGGTATTAAAACCTTGCATTAATCTTATTATTCTATGCTCAAATGTATTTTATTCTAAACAGTTCATATTCTTACTCTCATAACTTTACTGTAACAGCTTACAGTAGTATTTACATAAGTTTGGTATTGTTAGCTACCAGTCAGAGTTTTCTCTTCAAAGTCACAGTTACAGCTAACTGTCACTTTAAGTTACTGTTGCAATAAGTTCACAGTTACAAGGTTACAGTCGAAGACTAATACAAGCTTACAGTCACGAGTCTACCGCTATCTATTGTCAAAGCTCACAGACGAAGGTCACAGTTACAAGACTTCTGTTCAAAGTTTTCTCTGCTCAAGTTCACAGTCGAACAAGTCTACAGTTGGAACAAGTTCGCAGTCGAACAAGCCTACAGTCATAAGTCTACAGTCAAGGTTACAGTTAGACAGCTTCTGTCGACTAAGTCTACTGATGATCGAGGTCTACAGTTGACAAAGGTTACAGTTCTACAAATTTGATGTTACAAGTCTACAGTTAGAGAGGCTACAGTTACATGGAGTAAAAGCTACCATTGCAAGCCTACAGACAGCAAGCCTTTGTTGAAGTCAGCAGTCAGAAGGAAGTCCACAGAAGGAAGTCCACAGTTGGAAGACCACAGTTGAAGTCCACGGTGACATACATTCTCGACCAGTCTATTATTATTATATTTCTACTTTTTTCTTTACCAATTTGAGTAATACTAATCTAACGGTCATGTCTAAGACAAATTAATACACCTAACATTATTTATTGATATTTGCAGACATATCAAGAAATAATACAGTGTACGAGGAAGATCGCACGTGTATCTTGTCGGCCTCGGATGAACAAAAAGGGCATATATGGAGGAGTATAAAAAGAAGAAAGAAGCATTCAAGAAGTAGTGATGTATAAAACAGTTACACAGAGTCTAACATCTACAACTGAGAAGAAGATTCGCATATACACAAAAAGGAAGAACTCTCGAGCATTCATTCTGAAGAACAAAAGAGTCTCAAGTGAACCGACTGAAAGAACCGTCTTCGAAAATCCATGCTGTGAAGCACTCAAACTCAAAGAAGCTGATTACTTGAACATCTAGAAGTCTGGAAATCGCGACACTCTGTTTTAGTGTCAACTTACAGAAAAAGGACCAAAGCTTCAAGACACTCATTCCTACGAGTCCAGAACTGATCTGCCAACACTATAGAGCATTCTAAACCTTCTTCTTTCTATCTATTGCTCTACTGTGTTTTAGTTCTCTACATTTTGAGCAGTGTGTGTTATCTGCTGTATTAAATACACACATTGTCTCCTGAACTTTCACTGGAGGATCTGTAAATCCTCAGCAAACCCTTTTACACTTCATTTCCCACTGTGGATAGTGGTAGAGGTCTTGTGACCTGGACAACTTGGTGCTGTTGTTTGTTTTCCCACGAAGAACTGTGGTAGAGGTCTTGTGACCTGGACAGTGTGTTCACTGTTGTTAACCCCGATCCAGGGTGTGGATCATTTTATATAAACTTTTGAGAGGACTAAGTCTCGGCTTGAGACTGAACCTCTTGGTTAATTCTCTGTGTTTGAAGTTTTACTCTATATCCATACTTTACATATTTAATTTCATTTTCCGCTGCTATTACTTTGAAATATAATCTATCTTCAAAGCTGCTTTGATAATTAAATTCGCAAGTGTTTATATTTGTTATAAATCAGTAAGTTAGTTTCAAAAGTTAATTTAATCATAAGATTAAGTTAACTGAGAATTAATCAATCTTTGAGAAACCAATTGAACCTTTATAATCTATATAAATTCACTACAGTTTAATTTGTTTTGAAATTGGGGGATTTTAATAGAAATTGTTTTTAACAGAAATTTTAATTGGAACTCAATTCACCCCCCCTCTTGAGTGTCCACTCCGACCAACACGAAGCAACTCATATCTCCTGACCATGGATATACTTCACTTTATTATTCCATAATTACTTAATGGAATCTTATGAAGTATATATACCTCTAGCTTATACATGGAATAGTTCATTCTTAATTGTTGAACTATTCCCAAAAGCTTTGTGACATACCTTTTTATCTAAAGGATCCTTTGTCCAAATTAAAGATGTCGATAATACCAAAAGTATTTAGCTATTCCGAGCCTAAATACCACGCTTTTTATATTTATGATGTCCACTTTTAATATTTCATTAAAAAGAATTATCTTTTCACAACTGGGTATAAGTATTACATTTATATTCATCATTAACTGCCTATGATTCATGTATTACCGATTGAGTTTACCAAAACAACATTCATTCCAGAACCTGAAAGAGTGTATCCTTGCATTCAAGGACACATGAGATTAATGTTCGTAGTTATACTCAATAATAGTTCAACAGGAATCTTTCACTTGGCTATTAAGAAGTCATGTACTTTACAAAATTGGCCTAGGTATCACCCTTTCACACCCACTTGGAGAATACACCTAACATCCAGTACTGTTTCTTTACAAACATGGATTTAGTATTAGAATACACATATGTCACCAGTATATTGTATTTAATACCCATGTAGTAAAACTAAAACATTACAATTGATGAAAATGTCTGATGTAGAAGCCGAAACATTCTCTATTAAATTAGGTTATTTCTATTAAACTTCTATACTATTATATTATAATATGAAATGCAAATAACCTTTGTTAATAAATCATTAATTGAAGGATGTCACAAATGTGTCATTGGCATTAAATGCCTTTGACCTTTTCACATTTTCTTTCAATCTATTCTCCATAAGAATTAAAACTGAATTGTCTTTTATTCTTATTCATTTGGAAAACCTTACCTTAATTGGTAATGGAGCGTTTACTTAATACTTGTTCATTTTATAACTTAAAATGAAACTTGAGTAAAGTGGTGAAATTGATATGAGAAGGGATCCACTTAAAATATCAGGATCAATCTTTCAATTTACACATGCCAGTGTAACATTTCCTTATTCATATCATTGCTTCGTTTTCTCCTTGCAAACATCTCGGAGATGAGACTTCATGTTATATCTTCCATGTCTTGGTGTATCGACTGCGACTGACACCGGATGTTGATGAAAGCATAATGATATAACTATAATATTCTTTGTACAATATTCTCCTGTAAGCTATTTCACCCACACTTCCTGAGGTAGTTTAACAGTTTTGGGGACAATACCACCTTGAGTTTCCTATATCATAGTACTATGCACACGTACCTGTACTATTCATGGATACTCGTGTCAATGTAGACATTTACTTTGTCCAATATAATATAGTATTTTTTAAACATGTGGTATATCTTTTAATTTTCTACAAAATGAATTTTAGAAGAATAGTGCCTTTTATCTGGATTACCGATTTAGACATTTTGATCAATTACATAAATCATTTTTTGTCTCCCACTATTTTATCAGATTCTTGGAACCCTTTATGCTAGAATCTGAATACTCTATCACTATAGTATTCTAGTGACAAGGATTCGAAGAATCACCCCTCATAGTCTACAAGCTATGGCTACGCCACTACTTAGAGGGTTCTAGGTAGGCTTTTGGCTGGACGACCGCTTTAACTTGCGTCTCCTTGATCTGTTGAGTGACATGATTTACTCAACGCTTGCCTTTAAAATTACAAAAAGCTAATATATGGATATTTATTTGCTACAATTTTTGTTATGTCAACCCATCATTCTTATAAGGACTCCCCAGTAGTAAGAGGCAGCATCCGCTATGGCATGACCAGCACCTCAAACAACCAGATTTGTGCAAATTGGAATAACGAAAGGCCGTTACGACTTAATATATTTTATAGGGTTTTATTATTTTTAATATGATGAAAAAAATCATTTTCTATTTTTATAAGCATGTACTATGTGATCACACTCACAACAATCCATGCATGAAATAGAAAAATATATCGCATCACATGCTCATTTTATCTTGCATGCTTGCTTATTATTATACTATGTGATCACGCTCTAACTACACATTCAAAAAATAATAAACCATGCATAAATAAAATGACAAACCTAATCATGAGCTGGTGCTAATGGTTGATCCGTTGAGTGAATAACGAACCAAGCTAAAACCCTAGGGGGTGATTCCTTGAGTTGTGTTGCTTGTGACTCCAATTGCAGTGCATGCCCCTCCAATGTATTCAACTCCCGTCTAGTGTGTCATCGTCATTTGGTGTGAAGTACGTCATACCTTGTCTTGTCATTATACAACAGTAATGATACATAGGCGAGGGGGGTCTCAAGGTATAAAACATACAATTATGAGAATGGGCGCACATGCCCTTATACATATAACAACACTTGAGACGACACCCATATCGTCTTTTATTTAATTAAACTAATTATTACAAACCGACATGCAATAATTAAATGATTGAATAAATAAACCACAAGACATGCATTGGTCGGACTCCAGCTGGGTGGGAGCGGGTCTAGCCGGGAGCGGAGCACCATCGGGGGAAGTGCATGATGGGCACGGGGCGGCGCCAAAGGTGGTGGCCGGGTGGGTTCAAGCATGGGGGTTTATCACCAGAAGATGGAGGGTGGCTAGCACAGCGGAGGCCGTCCGGTGCCAGGGCGCCACTGCAGGAGGGAGGGGTGCTGAGTAGAGGTCGCCTAAGTGGCGGCTGAAGCGGAGGGCAGCGGGGTGGTCCAGGTGTGGTGCTTCAGGAAGACAAGCCGGCAGCGCACTACTGCGCTTGTAGCAGAAGGAGGTGAGGTGGAGCCCTATGGCTGGTAGCAGAGCTGGCCTGGAGGAGGCCCGGTTCACCTGGTGTGGGAGGGAGCTGCACAGTGGATTTGCGGGGAAGAACGAGTGCATGAGGTGGCTCCAGCAGGGACGTCCAACATGTGAGATGGGTTGCGGCGGCCTGCCAGGCGCCGGGTGCTGTTGGTCGGCGGCTCTGCGGGAGGGAGGAGAACTGGTGTCCTTGGTGATGGACTGTCACGGGTGAGCAGGAGCCAGAGGACGGCTGCAGGTGTGCTGTAAGAGGCAGGTACTAGGAGGGAGCCGCTGGGGTGTCCGGGTGCCGGTTGGGCTTGGTGCAGCGCGTGACTGGGCAGCTGAGGAAGGGAGGAGGCCAGACGGAGGGGCGGTCGTCGCTGCCCCTGTGCCGCTCGACGTAGGAAGCGAGAAGATGGTGGGGCCGCTCCCCCCAATTTTTTTTTTAATTAATTAATTTTTTTGAGACCTGCACATGCAGGTCGCCCCGGACCCCATTTTTTTCTTCTTTAGACCTGCTTTGTAGGGTCTTGCACCTAACACCCTTCATTATATTTTATGCAAATTTAATTTATTTGCATTGGGACTGTATGGACACCCTTCATTATATTTTATGCAAATTTAATTTATTTGGCATGAAATTAAAACACACTCCCTCTGATACCACCTTTTGGAACTAGGCGTGCATCGGAATCCCCAAACAAGTGGGTTAAAAAAAATTCCACCGACGATCGAAGTGAACTTGTGGAAATAGGTGAACACCAGCCCAATCATAGCCAAGGACCACACATGAAGGATTTTAAGCACCAAGATAAACTTTAAAGTACTTGGTTTAATTCTAAAGCTATGTACGACGTCGACTCATCATTGGTGATCAATGCTCGAAGAATCCGACAACGAACTCCTCACAATCATCCACACGTGCTTCAGGAAATAATATATGTGTGATGTAAAATAATTTTTTAATTACATTTCTAAAATTGATTTTATTTTCAATTATTTTTTATAATTTATAGCCTATGTTTTAGGTTTCACTAAGATTCTAATTATAGTTTATATTTTATAACCTTTCAATGTTACCTATGTGAAACATAATATGTTTTTTTATGTTTCAAGTAGGGGACTTTGTAAGATTATAAAATATAAAGTATAAATAGAAACTAAATGAATTTTAAAACATAAGATCAAAAATATAAAAAAATATTTGAAAATAAATACACTTTCATCCCAATAATATATAGATGATAATATAAATGATAGAAAAAATCAATGTTTCAAAACATAACATTTAAACATTAAAAGAACTAGGTAACACTAAAATATTAATAAATATAAATTATAATTAGATTTTAAATGAAATTTAAGACATGCACTTAAGACATATTAAATAATTGAAAATAAATTTTTTTTTAAAAAAATAATGAATATAAAATATTAAGTACAAAAATATTATATGACTTAATTGTTATTATTATTATTATTAATTAAAAATAATTAATATTTTCTATTTATTAATGATAATAATAATAATTATTATTAGTTTTATTAAAAATATTTTTATGTCATAATTATTAATATTACTTTAATAATTAATTATATTTAATAATAATACGATTATTTATAACATTAGTAATAATCAAGGTATATTACATCATTAATAATAATCATCGTGAATTTATTATCATGAATTAATTATCATGAATTTATTATCATTTAATAAATATCTTGACTTTATAATCTTTTATTTTTTGGATCCTTGGACTTGTGGGTTAAGAATTTATTATTAATAAAATTATTATCATGACTTTATTATCATGGATTTATTATCTGGGATTTATTATTCATGGTCAAGTCCTTGGATGCATGTATTTTCTTTGTATCTAAGTGCATATGTAACCATATATATTTTATATTAATAATAATAATACTATCATTCATAAATATAATAAAAAACAATTTACATGAAACAAAAAAAAATTGTTTAATAATAATAATAATAATATTATTATTGATTATTATTATCTTTTAATAATTACATTATTATTTTTTGTAAATTAAATTATTTTTTTAAAAATAATTTATAACTTTTTCCATTACTACTAATAATAATTATATTATTAATTATTTAAGGATTGTTTTTAAATATCAAATTAATTATATTTTTAATTTCAAGTAATTACGTTATTAAATAATAATAACTAACTAATAATGTGAAAGGATTAATTATTTGTTAACATTAATTTGTTATTATAAAAAATATATTATTCATTTGTTGTTGGAAAAGAGGGGGTTTTATCCTACATTATAAATCTAGGAACAAATGTGAAGAGTTACCCCTTATAAAAGAGGGGCATGACTGAGATTTTGTTTAATATTTTTGAAATACTTTAATTAAATTAATATCAAAATAAAAAAAGTTATTTTTTTTAATTTTTTATTATATATATATAAACAAAAAAATAAAAAAAATAAAAAAATAGAAGGGAGGTCACTATATAGAACATCGCATTCCTTGAAACTTTTTAATGGAGGACGCTATTCTAAAAAGGATCGTTCTTAAAACATTTTGGAAGAAGAAAATTTTCTAGAAAGTGCATTCTCTAAAATTGTTTTAAAGAATATTATCAGTGAGATAGTGACTTCCTAAAATAAAATATGAATTATTGTTTTTCAAGACAACGCCCACCCTTCAACCCCTACTATCGGAAAACATGCCTAGATCGAGAAGTATTTTCCAAAAAAAATCAGATTATTTTTCTTATGAGGAAAAAATTTCATCTCTCCTAGATGAACCCACCATCAAAACCTGAATCATATTTTAGTAATTAAATGTGTGTGATTAACCTAGATCTGCGAAACATGGCCTACAATAGACGACTCTCGGTGGTAGTTACTAGAATCATCAAAAAAGGAGACAAATCCCCCTTGATCTTGAATCTCCATTCTCATTATCCATAATTTCATAACAATCATGATCTTTGCAACCTAAACCTCAAAGGTATAAAACTCCTAATTCTATATTTATAGTGACCTACCAATTTAGAACAAAGATACTTTTGACCAAACATCCGATCTCCAAGCTAATGAACCACTAGACCAACTTTCATTCATCCAGAAAGCCTCCCCATGTTATTCCTCTCTTGTAATTTGAAATAAATGTTTGAGAAACCTCCATAGGATGATCGGATGGTTGATATAAAATAAATACTTCCTTTAACTTTATAAAATGGGATTCAATTTCATATGCCCAATATGTGGTGCATCCCACATTTAAATTCACATACAATTTCCAATTCAAAACCTATTTTATGTAATAAGATATTCAAATTAAAATTCAGAATATTAATATCAACCAATTTAACATGTATTATAAAATCAATTAAAATTATACCCCAAAAATGAACAATTTTTTTAAAATTGATATGCAAGAATAAATCATTTTTTATTATAGTATTAAACAATTAAATCCAAGTAACATGTTTTAATTGTAAAAATCTAGGAATTAATCATGATTCACATTATTAATTAAAGAATACTCCAAACATGAATATTCATTAATCCATAGAATTTATCATCAATAAAGGGATAATAATATGGAAATTTTACTGGAGTAGTCAATAAAATAGAGTATCATTAGAGACATATCCTACCAAAATTCCGATGGAGCTCAATGGATATCCAATAGATCACTGAGGTACTAGTGGCTAGTCGTCAGCCTCCCTATGGTCGTTCTACTACCACTATTCTCTAGATTCTTGGTGGATTCAAATGGAGTTGTAGTGGTAAACTATTATGAATTTTTTTTTTCACTCATCTCTTCATCCCCTCCTATATTCTTTTAGTTACCTTTTTCCATCAAAAAAATTAATTCAAAACAAACCAAATTAAATTTATACATAAAAAATTAAATTAAATTCATACCTAAAAAATAGAAAGCTTATTATAAACATCCAACCATAAGGATTCTAATTCCTGAGATTTTTTTGTGACTATCTTTGATGAAAAAATCTAACCATCAATACCTTATGTATGCTTCTCATTTTCTAGTCTCATATTTCATTCAACCATGCTCCCATTATACACATAAAAGTGGAATCAATTTTTTTCACGACCAGTCCCCTGGTGCATGTACCGTGACTAACCCAAGCCCGCCTTCCATAGGTCAGGGGCTGGCGACTAGCACCAAAGGTGTATTCCCTAAAACTGGTAAGGAATTGCCTTTAAAACCTATAATCACGTGTTACCATGCACATAGCCTGATAGGAACACAAGTAAACTGAACTATAAATAGAGTGAGTGCAGTAAGTAAAAGGGGCTAGAATACAAGCCCAACTGTAAAGTACAAGTACAACTGTGATAGAATACAACTGAAGAAAAAGGGAAAGTCAGATGTTGGGTCGTCCTTCGAGGTTTCTACCTGAAGGGTAGGTACAGATCACCTCCTCAGCACTCCATTTCCACCCGTCTCCTCTACCCAACGACATGCCGTATGGTCCAAATCTAGGTACCATCTCGTCCTGGTACTCTCAGCCTCAGTCAGTGCTATCAGTCGTCTGTATCCAACACAACAAGGTGCAGACATAGCCTGTGTAGGTGTGAGTATAATGATACTCAGTAGGGACCTCGAGACCCTCTAGTTCTCACAAAATCCAACAATGATAAAACACAAAGTATAAATTCAACAGATAACCTTACATAGGTATATGCCCATACATATAACTAAGTTATCTAGTAATCCATCTCAATCCTGAGGAAAACACAGAGTTACTAACTTAGCTCATACTAGGATTTATTCTAGGGGTAGTGTTAAGTAACATTCCAAGTCACAACATCGAACACCTCGGCTTCTAGAGAACTCCTCCTCTATCGAGTACAGTGAGCCTACTGCGTCATATAGAGGCCCTTCCCACTAACCTTAGACTACAGAGGTACTCCTCCTGTCGAGTATCGTGGGTCTGCCACGTCACCAGGCACTCCCCACCGTGTGTCTTCTGTGTCACTGGGGCGCTTCCCCTCGCGTCCTGCTGAGGTACTCCTCCTATCAAGTACCATGGGACAACCGCATCACCAAGGTGCTCCCCACTATGGGTCTTCCACGTCACCAAGGCACTCCCCACTGGGCCTGTCAAGTCACAATGACTTGAAACAGTCAGTAGTCGTCAAGTCTCAGCCAGCCACTGGGTTCTCGCACTATGCCCACTTGTCTCCAGGAGGATCTGCTCTACAAGATACTGGTCTCTAATCCAACTGCTAAGAAGTCCCACGAAGAAGTATCTCAAAGGTCTTCCACGTCATATGGGTCTCAACGTAATATATTGCACATCAATCAAACGCCCGGTCTATGAGTTATTAGCTTTTTAGTCCCGGGGGCTCGGTTGGATTCATGCTCGATCCAACCTGACCTTTTCCACATCTTAATCCAAAACACAGTGGGGTATCTCTCAAAGGGGCAGACTCTCTCCAGGGTTCCCAACGCCACTGACGGTTCGTCAAATGGACGTTCGGTGCCAAAGATATGGCCAAAATAAGTAAAAGGGCCGTAGTGGGCTCGGGTATGGTCCTACCCGGTCGGACTGACCCAGCCTGGGATGACCCAGTTCGGGTCAGCCCGGCCCACAGTGTGGCCTGGCCCATTTGGTCCAGCCCAGCCTATGAGGGGCACGAGGGTGGCTCGGCCAGGGATGTTGGTTCAGCCGCAGGGCGGCTGTCTGGCCGCATAGGGGGCAGCGGTCCGGCCGCGGGTTGGCGTTCCAGTCATGGGGTGGCACCTTTACCACAGGGCGATGCAGAGCTGCGGATAGCGGCGATGGCTGCAGTCGGTGCGGAGGCTGTGGGGCGGCGGCGGTAGCCGCAGTGCGGTGTTGTTGCGCTGTCTCCTTCGTCACATCCGATGGTGTTGTCGGCCGTCGTTCTCGTGCCTCCTTGGTGCCTGAAATCCCACTTTAGTTGTTGTCACCAAGGTTATCTTCCTCCTTCGCGATGGGTACACCATTCAAGAAGAACGACAAAGGGGTCGGGCCATGTTTGTTTGGCCCACACCCTCTATGTTAGAGTGGTAGAAAGTGGCTCATCAAGAACATGAACATTGAATGTCAAATCCTATCCTCCCGTAATGAGTGTTCCCAACCCACAAAAGAAATCATCCACGTTCTTTGTTTTAAAAGGGGTATAACATGGGAATATAATCGTACACAAATTAAACCCCTAACTCAGGTTGTTCATTGATGTTGGTGTGAGAAGGAAGTACGAATGTCGATTTGTCATAGATGAAGACATCCCACATCAGAATAAGTCCTGAGGAAGAAGGTTAAAGTCGACGTTCTTCGTAAAAGAAGTTCTTCATTGGCGTTCTTTGTTGGAGATCTTTCTCCCACCAAGATCCCTCTCTCTCCCTTTCTAATGAATTCTCTCAAAAGAAAAACCAACCAAAATAAAAAGTGTTTCCCCAATTTTAATTTATGGCACAATTTAAAATTAGGTAAATTAATTAACTAAGTTGGCACAATTTAATGTGGTGTGTTGGCATAATTTAATGTGGAGGAAGCTCAAGAGGCTCCTCCACATTAATGAGGGAGTTGAGAGGTTTTATCCTTCATTATGTGGTGAGTTCAAGAGGATTATACCTTAGGTGGTCCCCACCACCATAATATCCACAAGAGGGTGGTTACAACAAAATAAAATAAAATGTGTGTTTATTTTATTTTATTATTTCCACGAAAAACCCACAAATTATCTTTCACCCTCGACCAACTGCCGTCGAGGTGAAAGTCTCCTTAAGAGAATATCAGCACTGCAAGTTCAATGGTGCCCTCATATTTCAATTCTGAGCACTGGGTCAAAAGTTAAAAAACTCTCTCGCACGTATACTGAACGTACCAGAAAAAAGGTTCATGAATTCATTCTGGGCACTCTGGGCCTCAGAATCACACGCCGTCAATTTTTGTGGACTCGTAAAATTCCCATTTATTAAAAAAGAATTTTACATGGAAAATTATGTGTCTTTACCTTCTCCCCACATTAGGTCTTAATGTCCCCATAATCCACAACTCATAACTAGGTAAACAAGTAGGGGTATAGAGCACAAATCTAAGCCTCCGACTCCCATGTGCTCTCCTGGAGGTTCCCGTGCTGCCAGCGAACGCGCACTAGAGGTATCGACCATCCATGAAGGACTTTCTCCTATCGATCCTTAATCTCTACTGGAACCTACGTAAAAGTCACCCCATCATCGACGTCTATCTCCCCATGGTTGATGATGTGATAAGGGTCATGCACATATCTCATTACCTGGGTTACATGGAAGACGTCATGCACCCAGTGCAACTGAGGTGGTAGCGATAAGTGGTATTCCACCTCACCAGCTCTTCTGATGACCTAAAAAGGTCCGATTAATCTTAGAGATAACTTTCTGCCTCATCCAAATCTACGTTGACCTCATCGGGGAGAGACCCGTATATTGACGTGGTCACCATCCTTGAACTCCATAGGTCTCCATCTTCTATTGGAATATGACTTCTACCTGCTCCGTGCAGTCTTCATCCACTCCTGAATGATCTGCACCTTCTATGTGGTAGCCCGTACCATCTTTTGTCCCACTAGTGCTGACTCCCGTGGGTCAGTCCATCACAAAGGTGATCTGCAAGGTCGCCCATACAACACCACATAAGGTTCCATCCCAATGGTGGAGTGATATCTGTTGTTGTATGCAAACTCCACCAAAGGTAAATGATCCACCCAGCTATGACTGTAGTCGAGGACACAGGCACACAACATGTCCTTGAGGGTCTGAATGTTCCACTCAGTCTAGTCATCCGTCTGAGGATGGAAGGCGGTGCTCAAATGAAGCTGCATCCTGAAAGCCTCCTGCAACCCCTTCCATAGTCGGGAAGAAAAATGTGCATCACAATTAGAGAAAATCATCGAGGGTTATCCATGTAACTATACAATCTCCTTCACATAGAGGCATCCCAATCTCTCTACTAAACCCTGCTCTCTGATCGGTAGGAAGTTGGCTGACATGGTGAGTTGGTTGACGATCACCCAAATCGAGTCATATCCCCTGGATTTACGTGGTATTACTATCATGAAGTCTATGGATATCCCATCCCAATTCCACTCTGGGACCTCTAAAGGCTGAACCAATCCTGCTGGTACGTGATGCTCTGCCTTCAATTGCAAATAAGTGAGTCACTGAGAGAAAAACTCTGTGACTTCTTTCTTCATTCCGGGCCACCAGTGATGTCGTCGGAGATCCTGGTACATCTTCACCACTGTTGAATGTACCTTTAGAGGGGATGTGTGGAAATCCCTCATCACTTCCTCTCAAAGTGACACTTGTACCATGGTATGTCCTTTGCAGAGGATGATGTGCTCCCCACCTTTAGAAAATCCATTAGGTGCCTGTACTATGGATATCTGAGCACGTCGTGCCTTGTAGTCAGTGTCCCCAGGTTGAACCTCCTTGAATCACTGAAGAAGTGGGGGAGTGTCTGTAAGAGACTATAGGAAAGCTGCTCCATCACTATCTACAAAGGAAATCTGCAAGGCAACCAACTGCTCCATCACCTCACCTAGAAATTGTATACCAGATCTCTTGTTGAGTGCATTTACAACAAAGTTTCCCTTCCTAGGAGTATAGACTATCTCAAAGTCATAATATTGGAGGAACTCAATCCAAGATCGTTATCTTAGGTTCAGGTCCTTATGAGAGAAGATATACCTGTGACTCTTCTGATTAGAGTACGCTATAAAATATTCTCCCATCAGATAGTGTCGCCACATATTCAAGGCGAATACCACTGCAACTAACTCCAGGTTATGGGTAGTGTAGTTTTTCTCTTGGTATCTCAGCTGTTGAAAACCATATGCAATCATTGCTCACTCATGCATCAGAACACATCTGAGTCTAGTCCCTGACGTGTCACAGTAGACTACGTACCCTACGCCCTCCTCCAGTAGCCTCAATATAGGGGAACTAGTCAGCCTCTACCTCAAATCCTAAAAACTCTACTAGCATCTATTTGACCAAAAAAAGGTTTTCCCCTTCTTCGTCAAGGCTGATAGTGGTGCTACAAATTTGGAGAAATATGGTTCAAATCTCCAATAGTATCCAGCCAAACCCAGGAAACTCCGTACCTCTGTTACACTCTTGGGTGGATCCCAAGAAAGTACTGACTCAATCTTAAATGGATCCACTGCAACTACAGCCTTCGATATGACATTTCCCAGAAAGTTAACCTATCGGATCCATAAATAGCACTTCGAGAGATTACCATAAAGATGGTGCCCTCGGAGTGTGTCCAGTACTACTTGCAAATGATAAGCATGCTCCTCCTCTGTAGTTGAGTAGATCAGAATGTCATCAATGAAGACTACTACAAAGTGGTCAAGGTATGGCTGAAATATCTTGTTCATGAGTCTCATGAACACTTTTGGAGAATTGGTCATGCCTAATTGCATAACCAAGAACTCATAATGGTCGTACCGACACCTGAAGGCTGTATTTTTCATGTCCTCATCTCGTACTCTAAGCTAGTGATAGCTTGATCTGCGGTCGATCTTCAAGAACCACTGTGCTCCCATCAACTGATCAAAGAGTTCTTCAATCCACAAGAGTGGGTACTTGTTTTTTCATGGTCACCTAGTTCAGACGCTGATAGTCAACACAAAGCTTCAAGCTCCCATCCGCCTTCTTGGCGAATAAAATTGGGACTACCCATGGGGAAACACTGGGCCAGATGAATCCCTTCCCCAACAAGTCCTCTAGCTATACTCGTAGCTCACATAGCTCCATGGGAGCCATCCAATATGCTGGTGTAGATATCGGTTCCGTCTCAGTGTACAAGTCAATGTAAAAGTCCACCTCTCTGTGAGGAGGTAGACCCAGAACATCATCAGGGAAAACATCTGTGTACTGGTCCACCACTACAAGATAGCTCAAACTCTCCACATCAATAGATCTGATGGTAAGGCTTTCCAACTAATGTGTAATCGGCTACACCCTCCTCCGTGTAAGTCCATAATGTGCCTCAAAGGCTCCCTTCTTGCCGGTTAAGGTAAACCTGGTCCCATCTGTGTGGACACATTGTACTCTACGCATAATACAGTCAATCTGAGCATGGACTGTAGATAACTAGTCCATACAGAAGAGAAAGTCGTAAGGCCTTGACACTGCTACTAGGAGATCTCAATACAAGCTCTCACCTCCTAGAGTAATCTCACAATGCCGGAACCCGTGCTTAATCGTCGAATCTGCTCCCGTAGGAGTCTCTAGCCATAAGGATCAATCCAACGGTTCCATCATAATCTCTGAGCTCTGAAAGAGGGTAGTGGAAATAAAATAATGATTGACACCTGTGTCTATATGTACTGCAGCTATAGTGGAGTAGACACAGATTATACCTCATATCATCTCCAGAGTGCCATGATCGTAGGCCTCAGCTACCTAGAGCTGAGCTCTCCCCTGTCCACATGCTCCCTATAGTCATGGTGGACCTCATGGTGGTGGTGGTGGTGGTAACATCTAAAATCGTCACCCACCGCCAACTGCATGAACAACTCCCCATCCACGTCCTCCTGCTCCATATGGACCTCCTTGGTCGAACCTATCTCTACTTGGGCGGCCCTTCGACCATATTCTGATCATCTGTATGACGGGTCAGACAGTCACTAGCCATAAGACCTTACATGACACATGTGAAACACTACCTGCTCTTGGTATAACTGGCTCCGCCTCGGGTGCCCCACACAACTGATCTTGAGTCATGTGGTTGTCCACCTGTAGGTCTGGTCCTCTTGGACCTCTATGACGTCTGTCTACTGCCATCTGCAGAAGACTCTGCTACATGATGACTGGTAGTGGGTCTCAGCACTAGTGACTGCTTGAAAAGGAAACTCTCCACCAAGAGGGCTCTCTCTAACACCCCCGTCTGCATCAGGATGCTGAGTGAGATCATCGAAGCCTTGATCTCTCGCCTGAGCCCCTGCTCGAAGGTCTATGCCCTGAAGAAAGGGTTGCACACCATATTTGTGGAGTAGCATGAGAGGTCAATAAACCTCACTGATTACTAAGCTACAGTCATGCTGCCCTACTGCAGATGAAGTAGCTCCTGAATGCACACTATTCCAAGGGTCGTTAGAACAAACCCTTCCTGAAATAGACTCTTTAAGTCTATCCAGAGATGTGTCACCTCGTCGTGAACCCGTAGAATCAAGATCCACCATCTACCTACTTCTACCTATATAAGGCTGGTGGCAAGGATCACCATGAGATCGGCTGGTGTCCCTATGAGTCGGAAGACTCTCACCACAGCCTCAAACCAATCCTCAGCCACCTATGGGTCCATCTCTCCCCTAAACCTGGGTGGCCTCGGGCGTTGGAACTCGTGCAACATGCTCAAGCGACGTGCACCATCTGCTGCTAGGGCTCGTGGCATCAGTGGCCTAATGGGTAATGGTACCGTTGGTTCCTTTATAGGTGCCTCTACTGGAAATGGGCCTTGTACCGAGGCCTCATCACTCTATGGGCGATCAGCGCGTACAACTCTCGAAACTCTAGATTGTTGTCTTCGTAGATGCATCCTGAAAAGAAACAGGTGCACCATGGTCAAAAAGGAATACCCGGTGAGATGAAATTTATACATGGTGAGCTGACTCAAGATATCATAAAGAAAACTTTTGAAAACACACACACAATCAGTGTTTTTTTTGCACTCAATCAGGAATCAGATGCCAGGGCCCTAGTGTATGGCTACATCGGCCTCCGCACCAAAACTGGTCTCCCAAAACTTAAAAACGCACTCAATACCCATAACACTATTGCTTCACAAAAATAATCAGAGTCCTAGTTATACGGTTGAACCAACTCCTCTGATACCAATTTGTTGTGAACCATCCCCCGGGGCCCGTGCCGTGACTACCCCAAGCCCACCTTCCATCGGCCAGGGGCTGGTGACTAGCACTGAAGGTGTATTTTTAAAAACTGGGAAGGGATTTCCTTTAAAACCTGTAAGTACATTTAACCAAGCAAACAACAAGATATTAACACAAGTAAACTGAATTATAAACATAGTGAGTATAGTAAGTAAAAGTGGCCAGAATACAAGCCCAACTAGAAAGTAAAAGTACTACTGTGATACAATACAACTGAAGAAAAGGGGAAATATAGCTATTGGGTCATCCTCCAAGGTTCCTACCTAAAGGGTATGTACAAATCTCATCCTCATCACTCCATTCCCACCCGTCTCTTCTGCGTACCGACACGCCATATGGTCTACCTCCAGGTACCATCCAGTCCTGGTATTCTCAACCTTAGTCGGTGTTGTCCCTCATCTGCATCCAATACAACAAGGTGTGGGCATAGCCTGTGTAGGGGTGAGTATAATGATACTCAGTAGGACCCTAAGACCCTCTAGGTATCATAAAATCCAACAAGGATAAAACACAAAGTATAAATTCAATAGATAACATTACATAGATATATGCCCATACATATACCTAAGTTATCAAGTAATCCATCTCAATAATGATGAAAACATAGAGGTACTAAATCATCTCATACTAGGATTTATTCTAGGGGTGATGTTAAGTAACATTCCCAGTCACAACGTCAAACACCTCAGCTGCTAGAGAAATCCTCCTCTATCGAGTACAGTGGGCATGCCGCGTCACATAGAGGTGCTTCCCACTAACCATGGACTGCTGAGGTACTCCTCCTATCGTGTACCGTGGGAATTCCACCTCACCAAGGCACTCCCCACTGTGGGTCTTCCATGTCACCAAGGTGCTCCCCCTCGAGGCCTACTGAGGTACTCCTCCTATCGAGTACCGTGGGTCTGCCATGTCACCAAGGCGCTCCCCACTCTGGGTCTGCTGCATCACCAAGGTGCTCCCCACTAGGCCTGTCAAGTCACTCCAAGTAGAAATGGTCTGTAGTCATCAAGTCTCATCCAGCCATTGGGTTCCCGCACTATGCTCGCTCGTCTCCAGGAGGATCCGCTCCACAAGCTATTGTCCGCTACTCCAACTACCCCGAATTACCACGAATAAGTATATCAAAGTTCCTCCATGTCATAAGAGTCTCAACGTAATAGACGGCGTGTTAATCGGACGCCCAGTCTGTGAGTTATTAGCCTTTTAGTCCTGGGGACCCAGTTGGATTCGTGCTCGATCCAACCTGACCATTCCCCATCTTAATCCAAAACATAGTGGGGTATCACTCAAAGGTACCTACTCACTCCAAGGTTCCCACCACCAGTGACGGTTCTTCAAACGGGAGTCTGGTGCCAAAGTTATGGCCCGAAGAAGTAAATGGGTTGTAGTGGGCCTGGGTCCAGTCCAACCAGGTCGAACTGACCCGACCCAACCTGGTTCGGGTCGACCCGACCTGAACCATTGGGTCTGGCCCAGCCTATGAGGTCCGTGAGGGTACCATGAGGGTGGCTCAGATGGGGATGGCGGTTTGGCCATGGGGTGGCGGTCCAGCCACGGGGTAGCCTTCTGGTCGCGGGGTGGCGGTCCGGCCTCACGGGGGGCGGTGGTCCGGCCGCGGGTCAGCGGTCTGGCTGCAGGGTGGTAGTCCAGTCACAGGTCGGTTTTCTGGCCACAGGGTGGCACCTCGTCCGTGGGGTGGCATCTCGGCTGTGGGTTGGTGCAGAGCCACGGACGGCGGTGGTGGTCGCGGTCAGTTCGGAGGCCATGGTCGGCTGCCACGGGATGGCATCGTCACACCGTCGCCTTCATCGCGGCCGACAATGTCACCGGCCGCCGTTCTCATGCCTCCTTGGTGCCCAAAACCCCACTCTTGTTTCCATCACCAAGGTCATCTTCTTCCTTTGAGAAGGTTACACCATTCACGAAGAACAGTAGAGGGGTCAGGACATGTTTTTTAGGCCTACACTCTCCGTGTTAGAGTGGTTGCAAGCAGCTCGTCAAGAACATAAACATTGAATGTCAAATCCTATCCTCCCATAATTATTGTTCCCAACCCGCAAAATAAATCATCTACATTATTTTTTATTAAAAGGGAAGAACATGGGAATATAATCATACACAAATTAAACCCCTACCTCGGGTTGTTCGTTGACGTTGGCGCAAGACGTAATTACAGATGTCAATTCATCATAGATGAAGACGTACCGCGTCAGAAGAAGTCCTGAGGAATAATGTCGAAGTTGACGTTCTTTGTGGAAGGAGTTCTTTGTTGGCATTCTTCATTAGAGAGATTTCTCCCACCAAGATCTCTCTCTCTCCTTTTCCAACGAATTCTCTCAAAATAAAAACCCACCTAAATAAAAAGTGTTTCCCCAATTTTATTTGTTGGCACAATTTCAAATTAGCTAAATTAATTAACTAATTTGGCCCAATTTAATGTGGTGTAGTGGCATAATTTAGTGTGGAGGAAGCTCAAGAGGCTCCTCCACACTAATGAGGGGGTTGAGAGGGTTTCTCCTCCATTATGTGGGGAGTTCAAGAGGTTTATACCTAAGGTGGTACCCACTGCCATAATTTCCACATGAGGTTGGAAACAACAAAATAAAATAAATTGTGTGTTTATTTTATTTTATTATTTCCATGAAAAAACCCAAAAATTATCTTTCACCCTCGACCAACTTCCATTGAGGTGAAAGTCTCCTTAAGCGAATACTAGCACTGCGAGTTCAACGGTGACCTCAGATTTCAATTCTGAGCACCGGTTCAAAAGTTAGAAAAACCTGCTCGCACGTTTACTGAACGTACCCAAAAAAGGTCAGAAATTCATTTCGGGCACTCTGAGCCTCAGAATCACATGCTGTCAATTTTCGTGGACTCATAAAATTACCATTAATTAAAAAAAAATACATGGAAAACTCTGGGTCTTTACAATTTTCCCCAGAATATATAATCACTATGATCCACAATACTCAATGTTCTCCTAATGAAATACACATTTATATCTAATTCCACATCCTTGTAATGAAAAACATGAGATAAATTTGTTTTTTATTTTCTCAACCACAATACATGAAATATGATCTAAGTATACATCACAGGTAATGAAAATTGATAAGAAACCTTTCAAATAATCTCTAATATCTCAAATGGTCTTTTAAAATGAATATTTAATTCCCTTTATTACTTAAAAATTGATGTACCAATAAAAATTAGATACAAAGAAAGAAATGACCCCCAATAGAAAACATGGGAGGTCAATGTCTTCAATATGAATATGAAATCTATAAAATCTTGGTTGTTCCTAATCCCTTCATAATCAATTAATTATAATCATAAGTTTCTTTTACCATATTACTCCTAAATATAGATACTTCACTAGGATATATCCAATATAAAGGTGATTCAAACAACATTTTGTTTAATTCCTCAAATATAACCATCTGGATATAAGCTTGGTAACCATTGTTATGACTGAACTTCAAAAAATATGCATCCACCTCCCATGAACCGCTAAAGTAATGAATAAATGGATGAAACATATCATCAATAATATATATCTTGTGCTTAGTCTAGCTATCTATTCATGGATGGTAAGTCATACGCAACTTCACTTAAGTACCCAAAATGATTTTAAAAGTGATGTAAATTTTGAGATATAAACTATATATTCAACACTAATATAATAATATTGTGTTCCCCATGAAGTATCAATATATTCAAGGAGTTAATATTCCCTGGATCATATACTATTTGAGTTTCTCCGATTGAAATAAAATAAAAACTTTAGTCAACTAATCAATAATAGCCTGAAATGCATCTCATCCCTTTAAATAATTCAGTAAGCTGGTCACAAAGTCCATAGAAACATTATCCCATTTCTACATAGGAATAGGTAATTACTAAATAATATCCACCGATCTATGATTTTTAGCCTTCACTTATTGGTAGGTATGTTACCCCGATATTAATCCAACTATATCTTACTTACATTCTCAGCCACCAAAAGTATTATCAAACCTTATGGTACATCTTGAGTAAACTAGGATGAACTACCCATTGAGAATCAAGAGTGTATCACATAACTTATTATCAAAAACACAACTAAACCCAAATCCATCCATGAAAATATAAAAGATATTCGTCATTAAGAGTTGATCTGATTATCTTCTCCCCACCATATATTTTTTCACAAAAAACATGAAACTCAAAATATAAATGTGAATCATATTTAACTCACTCTATTATAGATGAATTAATAGTCAATGATGCCAATATTACATGACCATACACCTCTATTACGTCAAGTTGAATTTATGAGAAAAGTAATACAAACTATCACTCATCTTTTGATTCATGAAACGAATCAACTTTGAGATTTCCTACTCAATGCATTAACATCAAAAAACCATTTTCTTAAATTATATATAATCTCAAAATAAAATGTTTATTGAAATTCAACCCAGATTCTATGTCAAATATTCAATTTCTATTAAGATAAAATATATCTCAAGCTTTTATGATCAGTATAGAAAATTAACTTTACACCTAGCATATAATGTCACCAATTCTTAAGCCAATGTTTTACCACATCAAACTCAAGATCATGGGTAGGGTAATTTTTCTTGTATGGTATAAGCTACTAATAAATATATTCCATAGCATATCCTTCTTTTAATAACACACATGCCGATTCCATACTAGATTTATCTCAGAAAACTTCATCGTGCTTCCCTAGTTCAGATAAATTAGAATTAGTACAATGGTTAATCATCTTTTTAACTCTTCATATGATACCTAAAATTAATCATCGCAAAAGAACTTCACCTTCTTCATAGTCAACACTATTATTAGTGTAACTAGACAAGATAAATATTAATGTATCCAATGATAATAACCACAACTCCCTAAGAAAGTTTATAGTATGAATAAAGTTTTAGGGATTTCCCAAGACATCACAATGAGTTGATTTTTAGGATCCATAGATATTCCATATTCTCAAAAACAATTCCTAATATATTTCACCCCTATAATCTAAAAATGAAATTTCGAAAATTTATCATATAGTCCACGAGTTCTCAAAGTCACCATGAAAGTGGATAAATTCTCTCCATTTTTTCTATAATATGATGAATATATTAGTATATTATTGATAAATATGATCACAAATAAAAATAGATATAGATAAAAACCTTATTCATAATATACATAAAGGGACGACTCCACACTCTCTAGGTCTACCAATTTATCCTCATGTTAGGGTTCCTTTCCAGCACTACCTCTCCCTCCCTCTCATCATCCCCATCACAGTGAGTGGTTATTCTTTATCATGCTTCTCATTCTTTCACTCTCATCCCCTTATTTTCTTCATAATGCATGTTTGTATCCTTCCTTGTCTTATTCGTTCTTCTTTATTAAAGATGTTTATTTTCTTTTCCCCTTCAAGTGCATCAACCACTGTGACTATTTCTCTTGTTGCTGGAACCATTGTGAATAAACCCCATCTTGGTTTAACTTGATGAAACTCTGTTGATTTAGGATTTTTGTTGTTGGTGGTATTCAGTGAGGTTTTCATCTAATTTCTTGGATATTATTTGGGATTTTTTTTCATTCATATTTTCCTTTTTTTTTGTTCTTTTAGTGACCATCCATTTCATCTCACTTCTTGGATTTGTGATTTTTTATTTCTTTTAGATGGATATCGAGTCTCCCGACACCAGTCCTTCTTGTCAGCACTCCTACTCTACCCTTATTTCCTTACCCACTGTTTAAGATGTCAATTTTATATGTATATGTGATTAGATTTTCACACAATAGGCATCACTCAAGTCACTCCAAGGATCAATATCTTGCCTTTAAAACCATAGAACACAATGTAGTCCACACTGAGGAACTCCCATTTCAGTACTAACTGATGGTCATAAAGATCTCACAATGAGGACATCCCACCCAATCAAATATATATATATATATATATATATATATATATATATATATATATATATAAGGAAAGAAGACTATCCATGGAGGGTTTTTATATTAAAAACTTTAACCATTTTCACAAAATTTCCAAATGGGCCTTTAGATCTTTTCACATAACCATAATCTTTTAAAGAACCAAATACATTTCCCTAAAAAGGTACAAAACACCCTTTTCCATTTCACAACCATTTAAAAAAACAATTCCATAAAAGTACTCACATTTCTTTTTTTATCCAAATCCATTCTTATCAAAATTCAAAATGTCCCACCAACCATCAACACATTCCAAACTTCATTTGAAATCCAAATAAAAATTCGATTTAAATCCAACCACCTTGGGAAACCTTTCAAGGAACCCAAATAATAATTTAAAATACCAAAAATTCATTTAAAATTCCAAACCATACTTTTTTATATCACAAATCACACATAAAATCCAACTATTCATTTTCTCAAACACTTAGTGTGCACAATATAACCAAAACAATGCTATTTATCACAAAACAAGGTATACATGACCACTTTTCACACCAAACAAATATTCCAAGGATAGTACGTCATTACTTATCATATAAGGAAGATGAAAAATTCATTAAACCAATGAATATTAAATTTATAAAGGCAATTTCAAAGGAATCCTACCTCAATCTCACCACGCTTTAACAACACACACCCCAAAATGCACCAATAGGGTTCCATGATCCATGATCTATGAAGAGGAACCCTAAAACCACAAAACCCCCAACATAAGTCAAGAAAGTATAATCCCTAGATCCAAATGATTATGGGATAATATAAAATCAAGGGAAAATGGATGAAATAGAGAGAGGGAGGAGAGTATAGGATATTACCTTGAGAGATTTACCCCAAAACCTTGATGAAATATCAGATATACACCAAGGGATGAAGGAGGTGTCTTGGAGAAATGGGGGGAAGAACCCCTAGGGACACAAGAACCATAGGGAGGAGAAATGGTCATTTTATGTTAAAAACACCATGTGGGAATACTTTAAATTTCATATATTTTTAGATCTTGGTAGCTCACACGATTTATCAAACTTTACGCCAACCATGTTCTCCTTACTGTACACAATTAGGCACCTATAGGGGTTGGCCACAATGTTTCCAAACCATGCACCAACTATGAAAAATACCACTGTCACGAACCAACCCGGATCAACCATGAACCGATCACCCTAGCCGGTCCGCGAAATGACCCGAGAGGCGTTCCCGATCCTCCCGGGCTGGCGACAAGCGCCAGGGCATCAATAGAGGACAAGTGGGAATGATTTCGCCCAACAAAAATAAATAAATAAACAAAGCATCGGAAGGAAAATAAATGACACGAAAAAGGAAGAACGACCAATAAAAACACACTAACCTGGTCTCGGCCAAAAAACTCCTCGTGACTCCGAGAGTCGCTCACCAGACCACAACCAACTCTCGCCCACGGCGAGCAAACTCGAGCCAGCCTGCAACAAAACTAAAAACAAGAAAACACTATAGGCGTGAGTATTAAAACTCAGTAGGCGTGCCCAACAAACTATTCCCAATGCACTACCTTTAAATGAAGAATTCATCAATTACAGGTTTGAACTAAATATACAAAAATATTGGTTTTTACACACACACACACTTTAATTTCTAAAACAAGTATCAGTCCATTGCCCTTTTTAATTTGAAAACGAGTTTAATGTCTGAAAGGATTATGTATATTTATTTTTAGAACATTTTCTGCAAACCATTTAGAAGACCAAAATTCAGTTGTTAGCCAAAATGTGGAAACCAGACATAATACACAACACACACCAAGGGCAATGGAAAAAGTGGCACACATGGACCAGTAACCAAACTAGACCTCTCAATCGTCTGCCACATACAAATAAACACTAAAGGAAACATGGGTCGAACCTAGGAGTTCGTGAACAATCCAGAACGTACTATACATCTGACTCATCCTGAAGGCATGCCCTAACTCGATGACGTCATAACTCCCTAACGCCCGGCATAGCCCTGCATGGCCTAACCGAGGGGCCCAATCCCCATAGAATCAATAACTCAGTATTCCCCTGCTATGGGGCCACTAGCCAGTGCGTAATCTAAACTAGTGTAGCAATCGTTCTCAGAAGATTCACTCACTATGCTAGGTTCCCATGTCAACACATGCAATAAACAGGGGTGCGTCCACAATGTAAAACAATCAGTCACAATGCACAAACATCACATAAAGCTCACACAATCAACACACACCAAAAGTCACCCCTGAGTGGGTTTTACAAAATAATTTATTTTATTAAAGTTCCAAATGGGCCTTCACAACTTTTAACGCAAAACCTCATTTTTCAAGAAATCCCACAACACTTTCTCATATGAAATCATTTATCTTTAAAACTAAAAGTACATTTGAAATTCCGTGAATTATATTTAAAGGCCAAACGGGCATTCTTTCAATACTGGGTGTCTACCCGTCAAAAAAATGTTCCAAGTGTTCGGTATAAAATAAACGACTCTTTTCACACTAAATAATCATTTAAAATTTTATTATCTAATATTATTTCTCATTCATTAAAATTTAACAAAACATCAAGCAATTATTAAATTCTAAATTTAAATGTGAGTGCAGTGGGGGACCTACCTCAACTCGCAGTTCCGCTACGACGACGATGCGGCGCGTCTCACACTCGCGCACAAGTACGCGCAAGGCGATGACTACAGTACCGTGGGAATACGTCGCCGATGTGCTGCAACACCCACAAAAAAACACAAACTCATAATAACCAACAAAGAAGCAGCACAAACGTTACCTCGGCGCAGGGCCGACCTTGACCAACAGGGTCACACGAAAGGTTAAATGGTCAGGCGCGGTGTTGCGGTTCACTGGAAAGGTCACTGACACCGTCAACGGCGGCGCAAAGACTCGGGCAGCTGACAACAGGCCTGGTCGAAACAGCTGGGGGGTTGTGATGCATCGCCCGATGATTGAGGGACGGCAAAGGGGTCGTGCGACGGTCGGAAGGCAGCGACACACACTGGAAAGGAGGATCGCAGGCCGGGAGAATGTGCATGTCGCATCGACGGGGGATAGCCAGATAACAGGTGAGAAGCGGGGCGCGCCATAGGGTGCGCAAGAAAGGGGGAGTCGGCCGCGAGGCTGGTGAGGGGCTTGGCCAGTAGGGAGGGCACGCGACAGTATGAGGCGGGGCACGCGACACGGTGCAGGGCAGGCCGAGGGGTGAGCATGAGCCGGACGGAGGCTCGACCAGAGTTGTGCGCACACCGGGCAGAAGGGGGGGGGGTCTGGACTAGAGACTAGGCACACCGGCAGGGGGGAGCAGCTGGAGATGGGCTGTTGCAAGGGGGGTCACCAGACTGGGCGCAACCGGGAGAAGTTCATGCCGCACTAAGAGAAGAGGGAGGGGGTCCTGCAGGAGGCGCGGCTGGAGGGGAGCGCTGGGTCGCATTTGGGAGTGGCTGAAGGAGGGGAACCAGCTACTGGTTGTGCTCTGGTGCAGAAGGTGGGTGCGACGGAGGCCGAACAACCTACTATGCAGGGGCGCACCAGCGGAAGAGGTGCTGCTGTTGGTGCGCGAGGAGAATAAGGGGGGTGCGAGCAGGAAGACACTAGTAGGAGGGTGACAGGAATCCGATGCGGAGGCTGAAGGCGGCTGTTAGGCACTGCAACAGGGGGGGAGACGCTGGTAGTGGAGTGCGGCTGGACGTGGTCATGCAGGGCGAGCAGCAGGTGGACGGAAGGTGGTGGGATAAAAAGAGGCTGGTCAGGCGGAGCTGTTGGGCATTGCAACAGGTGGAGAAGGAGGGGTCCACTGTTGTCGGCTGGACAAAGCAGGGACGTGGTGCGCAGGGGCGCGACGGCTGGAAACGTAGCTGGGAGGGCGGTGCTTCCGCTGGACCGTGGTGGTGGTCGACGACTGCTTCTAGAAGGCAGAGCAGGGTACGAGGGAGATGAGGCACGCAGGGGGTTCGCCAGGCGGAGCAGGGTTTGGGGGAGCCGAGGTCGCAGGGGGTTCTCCAGGCAGAGCAGGGTTCGGGGGAGCCGAGGTCGCAGGGGGTTCGCCAGGCAGAGCAGGGTTCAGGGGAGCCGAGGTCGCGGGTCGGCTGGGAGAAGCGGAGGGGGAGCCGAGGCACGCAGGGGGTGTAGGGCAGTAGCGGCGGCCTGGGAAACAAGAGGCGGAGCAAGCTACTGCGGGAAGAAGGAGAAAAAAAAGAAAAAAAAAGAGAAGGAGGCAGTCTACTGCAAGGCGGGGGACACCCGCGTGGAATAACCAAAAGAGAGAAGAAAAAAAAGAAAAGAGAAGAAGAAAGAGAGAAAAAAAAAATAAAAATAAAAAAGTAAATGATAATAATAATAATAATAGTAATAACCTTAATTATAAAAAATGTAATAATTAAAATTAATAAGCGTAACCATAATAAAATACAAAACATATTAATTTTAAATTCTTCTGAAGACCGACAGACAGTGTCGTTGCATGGGCGAAGCCGCGTGGTGTCGCACTCCGCCCGTGCGTTCAATGGCGTCAAACCCAAAACATGCATTTTTTTGACAAAGCACAAAAATCTGGTTCTGGAATAAAAGCAACAGATAGGTTGGGGTGTGACAATTCTCCCCACCATAACGCTTCCTGTCCCCGGGAAGCCACAACAAGACCTAGACCATAGAAGAAACTCCTTAAGTGTCAATCACCCCCAAAAGTTTAAGCACCTCTAGTTGATTGATCCAAGTAGACACCAAAAACCCATGACACACAACTTATCCTCAAAACACGAACACTTTAAACACCACCCAAAACGATACCCGAGAGGAAACTCTGATACTGACACGGGGAGGCCCGAATGGACTCCCCACCATAGGAAACAATCCAACTGAATTCAATGAGACCCGTGATCATTCTCCCAACCATAAGGAATGACTAGGGTAACCGAGCTTGAAGATTTTCCACACAGTCCAAAAACCCCCACCACAAGGGGGAGAAGGGAAGAGGCCTACGGGTAGAGCATCGAAACTACCGTCACCGTCACTCCAACGATGTCACACCCTCAGAAGAACACAAACCATACCACACTAATGATGAAGATTAAACTAAGGCCCTTCTTCACCACTGGGGTTCACCTGACTACGCGCCAGCTTCACTCCGGAGCCTATGGCTGGAGCACCGATGATTGAAGCATCTCCTGCCTCGTAGTCAGGCTTCAAAAATTCCCGAAAAAGAATTTTTCCAAACACACATCCATTAGAACAAAGGTTTCAAAGAGATTCAGCCACAACAATTCTTACAACTGAAAGAAAATAAACACCACAAAACGGTACAGGTGACGACTACTACATCCAAGAAACACTATAAAGAGAAAACCCCAAAATGATCTCCAAACACCATCCTACTCCTGCGGATGGGCTGAGGTGACCTTCAACGAGCCAGGTATGGATTTAGCGCGCTTCTTGAAAACACCTCGACAGAATCACTGTAAGTGGCCCAAACGTCCACAGGTGTGGCATGGTTTCGGAGCATTCGGGCACATTGGCCTCTTGTGCCCCCGCTTACCGCACTGGTGACAGATCAAGGCATTGTCCTGTGAGGAAGACAAATGGAGGTCCGAAGGCCTCTTGATTCCTCTAGTAGTTCCACCACCATCATGTTGCTTATCTTTCTTCTTATCGCAATCTTCTGCACTGTTTCCCAAAGCCAGAGGAGGATTCGTCACCTCATGTCCTCCTGCTAACTCACCTTCAACGAGGAAAGCTTGTCTCACCACATCAAAGAAAAGTGATCACGTTGAATTCTCCCACCTTCGACTGTAGCTCAGAACGTAATCCAAGATCAAAATGCCGAGCTTTCACTGGATCATTTCCAACATACCCCGGTTCATACGGAGCCAGGTCCAGGAAACGACGAAAGAATTCAAACACCGATCTGACACCCTACTGAAGACCGCACAACTCCATCCTCTTCCTCACCTTTGTCACTTCAGAGAAGTACTGTTGAATGAATGATGACTTTAAGAAATCCCAAGTGAGATCTTTATGAGGTTTATTTTGAGACACGGACTTCCACCATTTCCAGGTTGGGCCTTCAAGCATAAAGGTAGACAACTTAACCTTTAACGATTCAGGCAACCCAATGAAACTGAACTTCCTCTCAATCTTCCATAACCACTCCTCTGCCTCAAGAGGATCTGTCTTCCCATAAAAGAGGGGAGGGTTCAACTTCCAAAACTCGAGGACGTAGTCCTTGGGATGATCAACTGGAGGATTTTCTAAGGATGCACCACCTGAAGTTGCACCTCGGGCATCCATCGAACCTTCGTGGGGGCGAACACTAAGGAACAACAAAACAGGAAGATGGGTCAAACATGGTCATTGTCATTTCAAATACCAAAATAACACTTTTCACAACGATTTTTTTTTCAAAAATAAGGAAAATCCAGATGAATCCCTAGAGGGAAACCAGTGATGATGGGTGACTCGACCATATGGTTGGCGGCCATACGCCAATCACACCACCATCACTGAGAGCATTCTAGGGTAAAGTCTCCGGCTCCACATGGCTTTCCAGACCATGTGAGCTCACGGAGGTCACTTGCCCAACTCTCATTTCATTTCCCAATACCAAACAAACCATAATAATCAATAGACATCGACAACCCAAACATCTGATGGTAACCCAAGGTTCGGAACAAGCAAGGGTTCATGACGTCCTTCTCGTCCGTGTGCCTCGAGTCCCGATAATCATACACCTTCTACCATGAAACCCCAGATAACAATGGGAGCTCTGAAAAAAAAGGTCCGCTCAGGAGCTGACATGATCTGATACCATTTTGTCACGAACCAACCCGGGTCGACCCTGAACCGATCACCCGATCCGGTCCGCGACATGACCCGAGAGGCGTTCCCGATCCTCCCGGGCTGGCGACAAGCGCCAGGGCATCAATAGAGGACAAGTGGGAACGATTTAGCCCAACAAAAATAAATAAATAAACAAAGCAGCAGAAGGAAAATAAATGACACGAAAAAGGAAGAACGACCAACAAAAACACACTAACCTGGTCTTGGCCAAAAACTCCTCGTGACTCCAAGAGTCGCTCACCAGACCACAACCAACTCTCGCCCACGGCGAGCAAACTCGAGCCAGACTGCAACAAAACTAAAAACAGGAAAACACTATAGGCGTGAGTATTAAAACTCGGTAGGCATGCCCAACAAACTATTCCCAATGCACTACCTTTAAATGAAGAATTCATCAATTACAGGTTTGAACTAAATATACAAAATAATGGTTTTCACACACACACACACTTTAATTTCTAAAACAAGTATCAGTCCATTGCCCTTTTTAATTTGAAAACGAGTTTAATGTCTGAAAGGATTGTGTATATTTCTTTTTAGAACATTTTATGCGAACCATTTAGAAGACCAAAATTCAGTTGTTAGCCAAAATGTGGAAACCAGACATAATACACAACACACACCAAGGGAAATGGAAAAAGTGGCACACATGGACCAGCAACCAAACTGGACCTCTCAATCGTCTGCCACATACAAATAAACACTAAAGGAAACATGGGTCGAACCTAGGAGTTCTTGAACAATACAGAACGTACTATACATCTAACTCATCCTGAAGGCATGCCCTAACTCGATGACGTCATAACACCCTAACGCCCGACATATCCTTACATGGCCTAACCGAGGGGCCCAATACCCATAGCAGCAATAACTCAGTATTCCCCTGCTATGGGGCCACTAGCTAGTGCGTAATCTAAACTAGTACAACAATCGTTCTCAGAAGATTCACTCACTATGCTAGGTTCCCATGTCAACACATGCAATAAACAGGGGTGCGTCCACAATGTAAAACAATCAGTCACGATGAACAAACATAACATAAATCTCATAAAATCAATACAAACCAAAATTCACCCCTGAGTGGGTTTTCCAAAATAATTTATTTTATTAAAGTGCCAAACGAGCCTTCACAACTTTTAACGCAAAACCTCATTTTTCAAGAAATCCCACAACACTTTCTCATATGAAATCATTTATCTTTAAAAATAAAAGTACATTTGAAATTCCGTGAATTATGTTTAAAGGCCAAACGAGCATTCTTTCAATACTGGGTGTCTGCCCGTCAAAAAAATGTTCCAAGTGTTCGGTATAAAATAAACGGCTCTTTTCACACTAAATAATCATTTAAAATTTTATTATCTAATATTATTTATCATTCATTAAAATTTAACAAAACATCAAGCAATTAATAAATTCTAAATTTAAAGATGAGTGCAGTGGGGGACCTACCTCAACTCGTAGTTCCGTTACGACGATGACGCGGCGCATCTGACACTCGCGCACAAGTATGCGCAAGGTAACGACTACAATACCGTGGGAATACGTCGCCGATGTGCTACAACACCCACACCAAAAAAAAATAATCACAAACTCATAATAACCAACAAAGAAGCAGCACAAACGTTACCTCGGCGTGGGGCCGGCCATGACCAACAGGGTCACACGAAAGGTTAAATGGTCAGGCGCGGTGCTGCGGTTCACTGGAAAGGTCACCGACGCCGTCAACGGCGGCGCAAAGGCTCGGGCAGCTGATGACAGGCCTGGTCGAAACAGCTGGGGGTTGTGATGCATCACCCGATGATCGAGGGACGACAAAGGGGTCGTGCGACGGTCGGAAGGCAGCGACACGCACTGGAAAAGAGGATCGCAGGCCGGGAGAACGTGCACGTCGCACCGACGGGGGCTGGCCAGATAGCAGGTGAGAAGCGGGGCGCGCTAGAGGGTGCGCAAGCAAGGGGGAGTTGGCCGCGAGGCTGGTGAGGGGCCTGGCCAGTAGGGAGGGCACGCGGCGGTATGATGCGGGGCGCGCGACACGGTGTAGGGCAGGCCGAGGGGTGAGCATGAGCCGGACGGAGGCTCGACCAGAGTTGTGCGCACACTGGGCAGAAGGGGGGGGGGGGGGTCTGGACTAGAGACTAGGCATGCCGGAAGGGGGGAGCAGCTGGAGATGGGCTGTTGCAAGGGGGTTCACCAGACTGGGCGCAACCGGGAGAAGTTCATGCCGCACTAAGAGAAGAGGGAGGGGGTCCTGCAGGAGGCGCGGCTGGAGGGGAGCGCTGGGTCGCATCTGGGAGTGGATAAAGGAGGGGCACCGGCTACTGGTTGTGCTCTGGTGTAGAAGGTGGGTGCGACGGAGGCCGAACAACCTGCTATGCAGGGGCGCACCGGCGGAAGAGGTGCTGCTGCTGGTGCGCGAGGAGAATAAGGGGGGTGCAAGCAGGAAGACACTAGTAGGAGGGTGACAGGAATCCGATGCGGAGGCTGAAGGTGGCTGTTAGGCACTGCAACAGGGGGGGGGCGACGCTGGTAGTGGAGTGCGGCTGGACGTGGTCATGCAGGGCGAGCAGCAGGTGGATGGAAGGTGGTGGGATAAAAAGAGGATGGTCAGGCGGAGCTGCTGGGCATTGAAATAGGTGGAGAATAAGCGGTCCACTGTTGCCGGCTGGACAAATCAGGGACGCGGTGCACAGGGGCGCGATGACTAGAAACGTAGCTGAGAGGGCGGCGCTTCCGCTGGACCGTGGTGGTGGTCGGCGACTGCTTCTAGAAGGAAGAGCAGGTTACGAGGGAGCTGAGGCACGCAAGGGGTTCACCAGGCGGAGCAGGGTTCGGGGGAGCCGAGGTCGCAGGGGGTTCGCCAGGCGGAGCAGGGTTCAGGGGAGCTGAGGTCGCAGGGGGTTCGCCAGGCGGAGCAGGGTTCGGGGGAGCCGAGGTCGGGGGTCGGCTGGGAGATGCGGAGGGGGAGCCGAGGCATGCAGGGGGTGCAGGGCAGCAGCGGCGGCCTGGGAAACAAGAGGCGGAGCAAGCTGCTGTGGGAAGAAGGAGAAAAAAAAAGAAAAAAAAGAGAAGGAGGCAGTCTGCTGCAAGGCGGGGGACACCCGCGTGGAACAACCAAAAGAGAGAAGAAAAAAAAGAGAAGAAGAAATAGAGAAAAATAATAATAATAAAAATAAAAAAAAAGTAAATGATAATAATAATAATAATAATAATAATAATAACCTTAATTATAACAAATGTAATAGTTAAAATTAATAATTGTAACCATAATAAAATACAAAACATATTAATTTTAAATTCTTCCGAAGACCGACAGACAGTGTCGTTGCATGGGTGAAGCCGCGTGGCGTCGCGCTCCGCCCGTGCGTTCAATGGTGTCGAACCCAAAACATGCATTTTTTTGACAATGCACAAAAATCTGGTTCTGGAATAAAAGCAACAGATAGGTCGGGGTGTGACAACCACTACCCCAGGATAGAACCTCCCTACATTCTTGATGCACTACTTGAAAAACCATACTCAAGTCGTGCGCCATGTCTCTTTAAGCAACACTTAAGCCACACAGTTTCCTGGAGAGGGCCACATGGTTCTCCAAATATGTGAACTGATCATGTTCCAAGATAAAAAAACACCAAAAATAAAAATTTATACCCTTCACACCCGAAACTTGAGATCCAATACCATGGATGAAACATAAACCGGAACAGAGGTCAAAAATAAAAATCCATGTGTGACAGTTCTCCCCCCCATTAACACTTTTCTCCCACAGAAAACCACAATGTCTTCAAGTTTATCATTCAATGAATAAGTATTTCCACATTCTCATGATCCAACCTCTAAAACAGAACATCTAAACCACTTCCAAAAGGATCCTACACCTCTTTCCTAAAAAAAATAAACAAATAAAAACCATTCCGATAGAAGAAATGAGAACTAGAGCCATGAAGTCCATATCAATGCATCAATAAAGATCATTGAGCCCACTTCCAAAACCCACTGTTAACCCAAAATGTAAGAACAAAAAATAAGCAACATTAAAAGAAGCCACTTATACTAGACCAACTCCGAAAATTAAACCACATTCCTAACAACTGAGGGTGAAAAAGACTCCCCTCCACTAGAAAATAAATATCATTTAAATTAATATAAAACTCAACAAGATATACGATGGGTCTCCCTACCATAGGAAGTAACCAGGTTGAACTGATAATGTAGAAAACCCCAAGAACTTTCCAAAATAGTAAAACCACCCCCACCATAGGGGGCCTTCCAAAATAAACTAAATCTAAGAGTAAATTAAGAAATGATAAGGAAAAGTAAAATAGTGAACCTTAAACTATCTCTATTCTAGCACCGATGAAAAAATAAGACCATGGTCCCTCACATCCTTTGTATTTCTTACTGTGCATGAGCATCACTCCTAGGCCTATGGATGGAGCCCTGATACTTGAAGAATATCCTACCTTATGGTCAGTTTATAATGATTCCTAGTTAGAAATATTTTTTAGTGATACAAGTGGTCACACAACATTCCCAGAAAAACCAAAAAAATAAGACGCACCATGAAACTCACTCAGCATAGAATAAAACGATTCATACTTTACAAAAGAAAAAAATAATTATATTAAAATAAGAGTTATCAAAATATTCACAACATCCCCTTACATAAAAACAGAATGGAACACCACCATACACAACTATTATAATAGGAATAACCGTTACAATATAAATTGAATTTAAGCCAAGCCCAAACAGCACACCACTCATATGTGATGTCCCCACATCACTTCCCGGAAACACCCCAACAGAATCGTTGTAAGTGGCCTAGAATCACACAAGTATAACATGTCTTTGGTGCTCTTAGACATGAAAACTTCTTATGATTTTCCTTTACTCACTGATGAAACAACACAATTCCCCACCCAAAAGAAGTTTATGAATAACCTCGAGGCTTTTTAATCCTATGACCATCCCCAAAAACTGCAGTCCACTTCTCTAACTCTTTACTAAAATTTTCTTCACTGCTTCCGGGAACTGAAGGAGGAAAAATAAACTCTAGTACGCCCACCATAACAGAATCAACATGGATAGATTTCCTCACAACATCAGAAAAAATTGTTAGATTTAACTCTGACACCTTTGAATCTAGATCAGGAAAAATCCCAAACACAAAACATAGAGCGTTCATTGAATCATCTACATCATAATCCAAAAGGTAAGGGACTAAATCCATGAATAAACATAATTACTCCAACACTAGTCCACTACCTTGCTGCAAATAGAACAACTCCATTCCCCTTCTCACCTTCATCGTCTTAGGTAAGTATTGTCAGATGAACAAATCCTTGAAGAACTCCCAAGTGATATGTTTCTGATCCTTATTCTAAGAGTCTGACTTCCACCACTTCTAGGGTGAACCTTCAAGTATGAAAGTAGTAAGATTAATCTTCAACGACATAAGAATATCAATGAGGCTAAAGTTCATTTCAATATTTTTCATCCACTCATCCACTTCTAGAGGATCTCCATTACTATAAAAGAGAGATGTATTTAACATTCGAAACTCAATAACAAATTTTTTTTGTTGATAACTTGGAAAGCCTGATAATGGGGAATCACTTATAACTTCATCATGAATATCCTTAAAATCTCTATTGAGGTACATACTGAACAACAAGACAAACAAAGGTTCAATCAAAACCAACTCATAAACAAGAGTCGTCAGACTCAAATCACAACATAAACATCACTTCCAAAACATATAAAAACAAACCACACATCCATTTTCTATCAAAACACCATAATTTTTAGATTAAAACACTTTGTAAATAAAAAACATGGTGGATTTTCATACTCACCAATGGTGTTCTGTAGAGTCTCACTCTCATGCAAACTTCCATGCCCATCCGAGTACATATCAACTCATGCCAATCCCAGGCACTTTTTGCCCACATCATCATCCAACTGCTTCCCACTCATATAAATGCATGTGAGTACTCATGGAATACACCAAATGTTAAAAAATCTCTTTTTCCAAAAACAAAATCATTCAACCAAATCCAAAGTTCATGAAACCTTTTGAAGGCTCACTAAACACCAAGTTAGAAACCATTTTCAAACTCCACATTTTAATCAATTTCATTATTTTCAAAAATAAAATCTCATGAATTTCCATCCAAAAATCCATTTCGTCTCATTCAAAATAAATTTTAGTGGCTCAACAAATCTCATTTCATTTTAATTCATTTGACTAAAAACTGATTTCTTATCATTTAAAACAAATTTACAAAACCTGTTTTAAAAAAAATTATTTTTCCAAGCAACTAACTTTTACAACCCCCTTATTTTAATAATTGAATTCTGATCTTGAAAAACTCAACACCCATTTAATCAAAAAAAGTATACAAAAATCCATTTTATAATGCCTTCTTCAAAATGATTCTAAAAAGTCATTTCACATCTTCCCAAAACTAAAAAAATCCACTTTAAATCTAGTTTTTACAATTCCAAATCATGATTTTTAAAAAAAATTAGTATCAAAGAAGACTCAAAGAAACTAACAAGGGAAACTAATGTTGATGGGTGGATTGGCTATATGGTTGTATGTCATATTCCAAACACACTAACATCACAAAGATCCTTCTTGGACTATATCCCCAACTCTACATGGCTTTCCAAGTGTTGTGAGCTCATAAAGACCTTTATCCAAACTCCCATTTCATATCCCAAACACTAAACAACTCACAAGAACCAAAAGAAACCAACCAAACTAGACTTTCCATGGAAACCTAGGGATTAGAATGAATAAGGGTTCCTAAAAATCTCCATGTTCCTATCTCTTGAGTCCCAACAATACTACTCCATTTACCTTGAAATCCACAAGTAACTAATGAAACTATGAATGGAATATTACTTTAAGGAGGTTATCTTCTCTAATACCATTTTTTCCCAAGCCAACCAGGGTCATCCCTGAACTGGTCATCCAAACTGACCCATTTAAAGGCCCAAGGGGCGTTCCTGATACCCACGAGTGGGGAACTTGTGTCAAGCATCAACAAATAAATCTAAAGGGAATTGTTTTCCCAATAATACATATATAAATAAACTGAACAATGGAAATATAAATAAAGAATCCCTACATGAACAAATAAATAATTCATTCAAACTGAACATCTTTTAGAGAAAATTGAAAATACAAAAACTAGAAAACAAAACCAAAACTAAACCTGATGATCACAACATCTCCATGTGACCCCAAGGGTCACTCTCTGATACAAAAACCAACCATCACCCATGATGATCATTTCCATGATGATCCTACACCAACTGATAAAAAACAAGAAAAATTATAGGTATGAGTATTAAAACCTAGTAGGCATGCCCTAAAAATATATTCCCAATGCACTTACATTGAAATAAAAGAAAACCCAACTTCAAGTTTGAAACAAAATATATAAAACTAAAATCTTCCCCACATTTTCTAATTTAAAACAAATCATAGTCCATTTCCCCTTTTTATTCCAAATCCAGGTTCTTTTCTATATAAGAAACTTAATCATTTTTAAGGGGAAAGTGATTATTACTTTTCAAAATGACACAATAGAGTATAAAACACTTCTAAATTAAAACATTTTTCATAAACATTTGAAATTCAACACATCACTTTCCAAGGAATCTTACCTCATGTGAGAACACCACAACAATCTTTTACGAAGGGAAACAGAAATAAGAACATAAGAGTAGGCAACTAATCATGCATCTCAACTATCCATCGTATGTAACTATGTGACAATAGACACGAGAGGAACCTAAGATATTTTGAATAATCCAAAACATAATAATACATGTTGAATAATTACTGAACAAATACCTCACTTTATGACATCAAAGATCCCTAACATGCTTGGACACACAGAACATGGTACAAACTAAGGGTACTGATCCCATTGCTATAATAATAAGTTCCCATACTATGGGCTACTAACTAGTGCATAACCTAACTAGTGGAACAATCATTCTCAAAAAATTCAATAGATATCCCATGTTATCCATGTCAAGAGTATAGAAAAATGTTGATCAAACTGATTCTAGTGGAGCATCCAATCACATACACATATTAAATAATTTTTACAATAGGAATCACCCAAGTCAATCGAAGGATCAATATCTTTCCTTACAAAACATAGAACACAAAGGAGTCCACACAGAGGATCTCCCATTTCTGCACTAAGTGATGGGCCAAGAGGATTCCACAATGGGTACATCCCACCCAATCATATATATATATATATATAAAATTTAAGACAACTATCCGAGGAGGGTTTTAATATTAAACACTTTCACCATTTTTAGAAAATTTCAAAATGAACCTCAAACTCTTTTCACATAACCATCACCTTTCAATGAACCAAATACATTTCTTCAAAAAGGAAAAAAACACCCTTTTTCATTTCAAAACTATTTAGAAAAACAATTTCATTAAATTAATCACATTTCACTTTTTATCCAAAACCATTCTTATGAAAATGTCAAACGGGCCACTAAATGTCAACACATGCCAAGCCACATTTGAAATCCAAATACATATTTCAATTAAATACAAGCCCATTGGGAAGCCATTAAAGGAATCCAAATCATCATTTCAAATAATATAAATTAATTTACAATGAAAACCCATTATTTTTATATAAAAATCACTCATAAAATCCAACCTGGTATTTTCTAAAACGAATGGAATGAACATTATAACAAAAGCAATAGTATTTATCACAAAACAAGGTATAAATCACAACTTTTCACACCAAAAAAATAGTACAAGAATCATACATCCTTATTTATCATTTAAGGTAGATTAAAAAAGAATAAAACCAACAAATCATAAATTATAAAGGCAAGTGCAAGGGAAACCTACCTCAATCTCACAACACTTCAACAACACACACCAGAAAACACACCACTAATGTTCCAAGAGACAATATCTATGAATAAAAACCCCAAACACCAAAAAAAACCCAATATAAGTCAAGTTAAACACAAGTCCTAGATCAACATTACCACGAGATAAGATAAACTTAAGAGAAAATGGAAGAAAGAGGGAGAGGGATGCAAAGAGGTGAAATCACTTTGAGATGTCTTCCCTAAAACCTTGAAGAAATCCCAGATCTACACAAAGGGAGAAGTAAGTTGGCTTGGATAACAAGGGGGAATTTCCCTTGGGGTCACACAAACTAGAGGTAGGATAAAGGGGGTGTTTTGTGTTAAAAATATCGAGAGGTAATACTTGGAATTTCAGAAATTTTTAGATCCGGGAAGCTCACATGGTTTGGCCGCACGATCTACCAAACCATGCGCCAACTATGTTCCACTTAATGGAAATACCTAGGCACCTCCATGGTTTGGCTACATGGTTTTCAAACCATTCACCAACCATGAAAAATTATACATCACTAGGACAGAACCTCCCTACACACTGGCTGCACGATTTGACAAATCGTGTGCAAGATGTGTGTCATTCCTCTGGCACCAACACCTAAGGTGTACTGTTTCTTAAAGAAGGTCGCATGGTTTTCCAATACCATTCACTGACCGTGAGGAAAGATAAAAACACTCAAAAACTAAATATATATACCCATCACACCTGAAACATGAGATAAAAACCCAAGGCTGAAGGATAAACCAGAACATAGGTCAAAAATAAAAATTTGGGGGTGACACCATCCCTTGTTAACCCCTTAATACTCTTTTCAAAAAAAAAAGAATATTTCACCAACATCATGTTGGTATTTCTAGCATGAAAATAGTATGATTAACCTTATATATTAAAATGAATCAATTAAATCAAAGATCATGCTCATGCCTTCAATCCATTCTTCCTCTTTTTTTATTTTAAGATATATTCAAAATATTATTGGATGTTGTTCCCAAAATTATTTAACCAAATAAATCATTTACATCACATTATGAATATGTATTCCATCCATATTTTGAATCACTTTAAGAAATATTTTAGTAATATTTACTTCAATTAGAGTCTTAGTTATTCTTACCAGAGGATCATTCTCATTTTATCTCTCTATAGTTCCCTCAAAAAAAATTCATGATATAAATCCTTACCATTAGGGTCATCTATAAATTTTTTTAGTGATATTATTGTATAAAATAAACACACTAATTATTAATCAAAATTTTTAATTTTATATCAAATAAACATATAATTTATTATTTCACATACATATTCATAAATTCATTATCCAAATTTGATAAATTACATTATGACATCAAATTTATCTAATTGATCTCAGTCAAGAGATTCATTATTAGAAACATGTTCTATAGAATATTGAATAATTTATTAATTATTAAATCATTTATCTAAAAATAATAATCAAGAATATTCACATGTACACATTTGTATTTAATATTCCTATGCACTAAAATGATGTACTGCTAACCCACTGATCACTCTCAATTTGATGGATTATAATACACTAAAATATAATTTTTAAATTAATCAAATATAGTCCCACACTTACTTGGAAACATATAATTTTATAATGGCTATTCTAACTAGATACACACACAAACATGAAACATTCTAACCATGTTCTAACCCCTAATCTATATTCTACCGCTTTACCTAAAAAAGTATTAGAAACCAAATCTTTGTGATAGAATTTTATAACATCCTACCTTGGCATGAACATGCCATCAAAGAGAAGCACCGAATAGACTCATGTTCACTCACTACTCATTAGATTTTATCTACTATTATTAAGATTTAATGAGAATTTATTAGGGATTTATTTATCCTAAAATTATTTATCAATATAAAATAACAAAATAAAAAATTCAAATAATCTTAAGAAGGGAGATAAAGTGATAAAATGAATAATAAACTCTAAAATAATAACCCATTAATGCACAATTATAACATCCATTCAAACAAGGTGAAAATAAAACACATCTATAAACATTATAAATAATAATTATGATATAACCTAAAAATAAATCTTAAATGTCACCTAAAAAAGCCTCTAAAAACATAGATTATTCATCTCTATAATGTTTCATGACATCAAATCCAATCTAAAAATGTCCCTTACCATTAGTTGTATCTATAAATAAAAAATCTATCAGCACATGAGGTGTGTACATGTATGGTTTGATAAATAATCTTACTAAAAATTATAGTGACACCAAGAATACCCTAGAGTATAATATGCTCATATATGAGTGGTGTAAAGATATTAAATTATTTAAAAATACTATAAATATCATGAATTAAAAGTATTATGTGCTCTGAAGTTACCCCTAAGGCATGTATGCCTAATTTATCTAATGATGTTGGAAGCTCTGGACATCAATAAAGGAATAAAATTTCCATAAACATGGATCATGTAAAATCATTGTCAAAAACATAGAAAATAGTGTATCCCAAAAAAAAATATGAAATATAAAATATTTCAAGGCATAAAATAAGGCTAATCCAAATCCATGGATCCCATCCTATCACTTCATAATGTATATTTCCCCAATAATCCATGTATCTTAGATAAAAATGGAGCATTCACATAATAACATTTCATACACCACAATATTACAAATATAATTCATAAATTCATCTTAGAATCCAATGAAAAATTAACTACAACTCTTCTAACAGCGCATTATAAGATCATACTTAACAATTATCCTCAAAAAACATTATTAATTTTTAAAATTCACTTTTAGTAAGAAATACCCCTTTTAAATTATTAATTTAATGCTTTAGTTCATTTTTACCTTTATTAATCAATGGAAAACTATCTAACCACTCATTAATTGTTTTTATTAAACACGAATTTAAATTACAACATTTATACATATATTTCAACCATTTAATTTATATTCAAAATTTGTTATAAAACTAATGGATTCATTATTTAAACTCTTTAACTAAAAAATGGATCTCAATCCTCAATCTTATATATTGGGAATATTGAATAGATGTCCCAACACATTTAAATAATTTTCATCATGAAAAAGCATTTTTAAAATCCCATTAAAACTCATCTTTCACTAAACAAATTAATTCTTAGTAATTTTATGTTGGAATGCTATTTCATCTAACTCATTCTCATGAGTTTTTCACAAAACACATATATTTTAAATAAATGAATAAAAATTAATCTTTATTCCATTTCATTCACAAATAATTCATAAAAAATTACACAACATTAACATGGAGTTAATTTATAATGATCAACACTTCATAATAATATATAAAAACAATACTAAAATATTTTACACACAAAAATTTGTTATTTATACCTTCAATAATGATACCATTAACCACTTAAATATAATTACATAATTTCAAAAACATTCAATATTTTCTCAATGTTTAATTATAATTTCATCAATTAATCTTATGAAAATACATATTTTTATCACATAATAATTTATCTAATATAGTTTTAATTAGATTTAATTCAATTATAATCACATTTAAATTATACATATTACTAAATCACAATAAAATTTCAATAATATTTCAACCAAAGGTTATATGTTGATTTTTTTTAATTAATTTTATATTCTACTGGTAAGAAACCAAATTTTTCATGTCAGAAGAAGATAAAAAGAGGAAAATATTGTAACCATAAGAATGATTATCAATATTCATGTCGGATATCATATCATTATTTCAGTTTATGGAATACCTTGGAATGTTACTGGATAATGGATGAAGGGTAGAGTATTAACACTATCCAAGTGATGATAGTGGGACTTAATTGATTATAAATGGTGAAGTTAATAATTCTAGTTAAGGAATGAAGAATTGATACATGGAATATGTGTGAGAGATTTTATTTAGTGATATATAGGGATTAAGAGGGAACATATTATAGTTATCATAATGACTATAAAAGATAATAAGTGAAAGTATGTTGATATATTTGTTTGGTGAGGTTAAGAATGGATTGAGTGCATAAAGATAGATTGAAGAGTGGAAACCCAATATATGGTTTTGATAATATATTTTTATATATAAAAATTACCATTCAATCCTGTCTTGTAAATGTAAAATGTTCTATAGGTGTTGTATATTTTTAGAGGATTTCATATGCTATTTTTTTAAAAGGGATTCAAAAAACATTGTAATGGATTTTACTATGTTATGGTTAGGAAACCACTAATTTTGTTTTGTAGCATTTTTGAGGATATAGTCAATAGAATTGAATAGGGTGTAAAGGGAAGAAGTTAGAGTAATACCATAGTGTGTAAAATAATTTTGGTGACAATAATAACATGATAGCATTTTAATGAAAAATAAATGTAGACGTTATTTTTAAATAAAATTTCTAGACTCCATGATATTCTAAACTAAATCATGGTTTACATCATGGTTTAAGAAGAAATGAGGATTCATCATGGTTTATTGAGGAAGGATGGTCATAGTTCATATATATTTTTTAAAAAATAAGTATAATATGGATACCATATCATCTTGGTCATTATGGAAAAGTCTTTATCATTTTAGGGTACTTAGTAAAAATGGGTAATGAAAAAACAAAATGTGATTTTCATAATATTTTTTTAAAAAAATAGAATAATTCTGGTATAGGCCATTCCAATACATATTTTTTTGAGAGAAATGTTAGAAGCACAAGAGGAAAAAACACACCATAATTTATTGAGCAGAACATAATGGTTTGTTTCATATATATAATTTTAAAAAAGAAAATGACTATATTTTTCTAGATTAGATAATTTGTTGCATGTTGTTTATAGATTCAAAGAGTTTAATAAAAAACAATTCCTTGGTTAGGAATAACACAATATAGTTTATATAGGATATATATATATATAATATTCTATTTAAATAAAATATGTGATGATATAGTTCATGATTTATTGAGTTTACTTGACATGTTTGGATGTCATTAAACATATTTAATCATGTTTGAAACTTATCGTCATCACATTGGATTTTAATAACATTAATTATTACGAACCACTGATTTAAGTTCTTTGAGATAGATAAACTAATATTGATGAACTAGAATAGGAATGAGGATTATTATTTAATATCCTGGTTCATTGGTAAGAGTGCTAATTTATAGATATTAATTGTTATATCTTCTCCATGAGAGGGAGGTATCATCATCTATGGAGTTTCATTGATATATATACCTGATTGAAAAACCATGAGTTTTTTTTAAGAAAACTCCCTTAATAAGGAATTGATATCATCTGGTTTTTGGAGGTTATTGGTACCTAAAAGTTCATTTAGAGGATATTGTTTTAACTATTATTTCAATTAGTTGATCTCATCTAGATTTAAGGAACTAATTCAACTAGGGGATATCATTGCTATATAAAATAAACAGTTTATTGACTTTTTCATATCAATATACACATTCCACTATTTAAGATACCTATATGGATATAAATTTATCCAAACCTCTTCAAATCATTTTATAAATAACTAGTGAGAGAATGTGATCATTATGGGAGATGTGAATGATCCCTAAAATTGCATTGCATGGTATTCATGCCATGTTGAGGAGTAACTTAACTTAAAACTTATATCAACCTAAATAGTGAATTTATAGTTGTTTTTTAGTATGTTGAAACATCATCATTTATATGATCCTTGGATGTATCATAGGGTAGGTGAACTATATAAATTTTTATGTTCTAGTGTGTTTTAATTTCTTTATATGATTTAAATATTTGGTGTGGATGCATTAAAGGGATTGATAGATAAAAATGATGTTGTTTCTAACATGGTAACAACACCTGCTAATGATTGATGGTTAAGAAGAAAGTTAATTTGATACTCACCCTAATCTAACACCACATAGGGTGACCAATGTCTTATATATTAACCTAATGTTCCTATAAACAAATCATATATAAACACATAATTAAACTCAAAGAAAATCATAATGTTCAACCACCTATTTTTATTAAAAAAATCCAAACTAAAAATAATTCTTTAATTCTTCTACAACAACTAGGAATCCATAATGCTATCATACTATAATAATAATGAAAAATTAGAAGATAAAAATAAGAAAAACATATATCCTTTCAATAAAATGATAGGGTAATTGATGCTCTTAAATTTATGATTAAAATGCCTTTAAATATTCAAAATTTCATCAAAAATCGTACGAAAAATCATGATAGGAATCTCGAGATAGGGAATGAGTTTATAGGGAATGATTCATGTATATATGATACTTACAAATGGAAAATAGGGATTTTAATCGAATTACAATGACCATGAATAGGAAAAACTACCCCTCATTAAATGGTGGATTGGGCTAACCTACTTGAATTATGGACGACCAAACCAAAAATCTAGTGGATCATTAGGTTCCTAATGGATATTTAATAATATAGTAATGTCTATTTCAAAACCACTACTAATTGGATCAAACTTATGCTGGTTTCCACTAGAATTTTAATGATCTATTATGTTGATCACTTTTTTAAAAAATCTTTTCATCTCATTCAAAACTATTTTGGATCCTTTTTACTCAAAAATTTAATTCAAATCAAGACCAATTATATTTAAAACCCAAAAAATTAAATTCAAATAATGAATGAAAATTATGGAGTTCATTCATTACCCTTTTGAAGACCAACTATGAAAATAATCCACCTACCAATACCAAACCATCTCAGGTAAATAAAACCCAAACTATAAATAAATGAGTATATTTTTATAGAACCAAAATAATCATAATAAGTACAGAACAATACAATTAAATAATTAGGATCTAAAGAATATGCAAAATAATCATTCAACATTAATTAATCATTAACTAATGAGATAATAAGGTCCAAACCAATTTATAAAACCATCCTAAAAATCTATAAAATAATATATAGAAGTAGGGGTGATTATATCGTAGACTCAGTAGGTTCCTACATAAGAACTCTCATGTTAATATTGAAAACTTTTACAAACTCTTTAGTAGAGAAATATTGAAACTGATGAGTGATCCATTTCTTGGTCAATATATAAATTTTTCTTAATATAATCTCACCCTATAAATATAAAATCATAGTTAAAGTACAGTAAATCATGAAAATATTTCATCATAGGTATGCTAAACCCACTTTTCTGTTGATCTAGTCACCCTAAAATTATAATGGTATATGACTTTTCACTCAAACCCTTTCCTATTTTAAAATAACACATCATACCTTAACTTTAACATCATCATACCATAACCACAACCATTCCATATAAAATCATAACTATAAAACAAAAATCATAGCTACATCTCAACCAATAAAAGGGAGAAAAGTATAGGTGATGTGATCAAATATCTATTTCTAAAACTTCCCAAATATTAGGAGTTCACTTGATACCCAATTCCTCATGGTAATTTTTTAGGTTATTCGATTTGGATAGTTCTACATAAAATTGGTGAATTCCAAAACATCCCCAGCTAAAATAAAAAATTATAAAATAAGATATATAGACACAATTATCCTAAATATAGGGTATATATCCTATCAAGATCTCATTTATAACGATCCTCTTATATAAATTTTCATCATTGAGAAACTACCACTTCTTCCTCAAATAACAGTGCTAAAAGTTTAGCACAAAATTTTCAGTTTAATAAGTAACCAATTTATTACTCTCCATTTAGTATTCATTTACTTGTTTTAAAATTTTTCATCAACTAAAATGCATAATTATGTCAAATTATTCATTATTTCATTTAATATTATCAATTAAATCGTCCATAATCTTATTTATATCATTTATTCATTTATTCATTATCCAGAGTATAACTAACCTCATCAATATAACCACGTCAACCTCACTATCCTATTACATCAATATCACAACACTACTTAAAAATTAAAATTTATTTGTTTATTATAATTTTAAATAAAAAACAACATGAAAATAGTAAGGTATAGGATAAAACAAATTCAGCATCTCCCACCAATATTTCAATTTAATTAAATGATTAAATTAATCTCATTAATCTAAATAAAGTATATATTACTTTATAATCTAACATCAATAATAGTAAAAAAAATTATTTCCCTAATTACCAACCATAAACTGATACTTGAATCATTGTATTATTTAAGAATACAACTTAGTATTCAAACCCCTTGTCCACATGATAAACCCATAATGATTATATAATATAAAAATCCCATATGAATCCTCAATTGCATCATAACAAATCAATCACTATCCATAGGTATCCAAGAAAATAAATTGAAGATAAAAGAAATAATAATCAAGAAAAAAGTACCTTGGTTCACATGAATAGAAATTCAAAATTTACATGATTCAAAAGTCATAAAACATATACTCTAAGGAATCTGGAACACTATAACTATCACCAAGAATCTTCCAAGATAAGAAAAAAAATAAAAGGTTATAGACCTACCTAAATTTATAAATGAATGAGAGTGATGGTAACCACAATTTACTAAACTACATTACAACATAACATTTTCAGTCAATTGAGGATCTAAGTATAATTTCATTGAAATCCATACCCTTTTTAAGATTTTTCCAACCATTCCCTTGTTAAAATTGATAAAATCAAACTTATTCTAGCATAATATCAATCATTATACTACAATTACTTCAGCTAAAATATCGATCTAAAATTCATAGTGTATCCAAATATTATAAAAACATAACTATAATATTTTTATATTAAATCCACACATACCAAAAATTCATCATGGAAGAATAAAAAATACTATTGAGTGATTCAAAAATTCCTAAGAAACCATGGAATAATACTAAAACCTATCAACTTTTCCCACAACATATAGTCCTAAAAATAAAATTCCTTTTAAATCTCATCAAAACAAAATATATATAGCCACAACACAACCAAAAAAATTACAAAGTGATTTATATATAATAATGGACAACTATTATGACTTTCATAGTTCTAGTAATTTAGTATAAATATTAATATATTAATCAAATCATAGGCTAATATAACCTATTATGATATTATTTTCTTATCATATTATATTTTTACTCATTTCAACTACTCATCTTTCTGATCGTTCTTCAACTCCCACAAACAATCAAAGGATGAAATGATCCAAAATTCAATCCTTCAAAATTCCTCAGGTAGATTTTAAGGAAATTTTTAGGTCTTGAATGAATAATAATTCATGAAATATTCAACATTGGGTAAAACTTGGTGTCATATATAGTAAAAACAATTTAATTTATTAGACATGGTTTTTGTAATAGATGGACCTAGTGGGGATGATATATTAGAAGGAATGATGCATCCAAGTGAATTTTTGAGTAGATCATAATGTATCTTTTAATAAAATCACCACACTATATCTAGTATTTATTTGATGGTCATTTCATCAAGTAGATATACCATGTTAACTATATATAGTAGAATTATGGAGACACTATATCTAATACACATTCCATGGTGTATCTAATAGAGTTTTCCCTACATTACATCTGATATATTTTATGGGAATTTTCATAGAATATAATATCCATTTCATATAGTACATTATATATATCCAATAACTCAAAATTTCTTTTTTTCAAATTTAAACTAGAGAAAAGAAAAATAAATTTTCATAAATAAGTAACATAATATAATTGGAAAAAAATTAAAATTTTGTATATTCCATGTTCTCATAAACAAATCCTTGAAATGTATATCAATTTAAAAATAACATTTTATACATTTATCAATAATAGAATAATAATAGCAATAATATTAGATATTGGTCCCAAAAAAAGGTTTAGGTTATGAATTTTGTTTTAGATTTTTTTTTAATAAAAATACATATTATTATTTAAAATTTAATAGATAAGATTCATATAGTTTGGATGATATTTAAATTGATTTTGTATTAAAAGAAATAATTTTCCCATGGTGGATGAACCATGTTGTGGGGGAAAAAATTATGTGTGGGATAATTCATGAAATGGGTTGATATAAAGACCCTCCAATGTTCTGAAGGAACATCGAGTATATTTTTTACAATATTATTAGATGAAATTGGGAGAATAGGAAGACTATGAAATTGGGAAGGTCATAGTATTCGAATGTTTTGAATAAAAATAAAATGAATAATATTTTACTGGATGTTTAACTTGATCTAGGTAACATGATATGTGGATTTAAAAAACCATGTCATTGAAGGAAAAAGCAGTTACCATAGTGAATCTAATGAGAAAAATATTTTATTTTTTAAATGAATGAAAATCCAGGGAAATAAGGAATTAATGTACTTATTTTCAGAGTATGAGGTTTAACATAACACAATGAGTATGGTGAAGGGAATCCACTCCCTAGTTTAGGATATGATAGGATAACTATAAATATTTAAATCTTATTCACACATATATAGTTTAAAGAGATTTTGGGATCATTTTACTCATATTTTAATGAAAATGTAAAGGATATTTGACTACCTTCAAACATGAAAAATAGATACAAAAATAAATAGATATATTATAATCTCTTTTAATAAATATGTTAAACATAAATTAGGGTATATATAAATTGAAAACCCAAAAGGATCACAGCTTCTCAATGGTAGAAACCTTATATTTTGAATATTCTCCAAATAGAGAAATTCATTTCATGCATATGATAAGTTTTTAGAAAACATCGTCAATGTGTAAACTTTATTTATATATTTAGAGATTTATTGTAGTGGAAACAATACAATCCATGGTATAGGAAGATATCCATGGGTGATAGTGAGTTCACTCAAAACTATTTTGTAATTAATTGCTGATTATAGAGATTTCGGAGGGATGATAGTGGTTCATTCTTACTCCATTGATCATAGACACCATATTAGGACATGAACAAAGTATATTCATCTACAATTTAATTTTTTTAATTATTTTCCTATAAAAAGGAGAGGGTGAGATACATTTATATGTTCTAACTAACCATATGAATAAGCTAAAAAATGGTCTGTTGTGAGATGAAGATTCAGTTTTATATCTTAATCCACCAACTCTCAGGGTATTTCCCTAGTGAGATGAACATAATTTTTTTTGGAAAATCATTTTATAAATATTTTTTTATCATTGGAAAAATGTCACCAATATAATTTTTGTCCATATTTTATTAGTTATTTAATATAGAGAATGAGATAATATTTTTTTCACTTACAAATATGCAATTACTGATTATAAATCATGAACATGTGAAATATTTGAGGAAGTAAAAAATCCTACTAGTTTTGAGAATATAGAATATTATGAAAACCTTCTTTTTCAAATAATCAATTATCTTTGGAAAATTTTTTGCATTGATAATCAAATACATTTTTTTAACAATTGTGGTGTTTATAGATTATTTTTATCATTAGAAATTTAAAAACTATTTGAAAATGAATATTTTCAACATTACTTACAACGTCAATTGAATGATTAATTTATTATTTTACAATTTAAATATATAATAAAAATTATAAATTTTAATTTTAACACTTGAAAGTCATTGTATATATTAAATTTTTTTATAATATAATAATAATATGATAAAATAATTATATATTTCCTAAAAAAAATGAGAATAAATATAATTTTCATAAAAATATATGAAATCTAATGAAACATTTATATAATTACCCCCACAAAAACAAACATAAGTTATGAGAGAACATCTTTGATGTCTCCACACAAACCCCAAGTTACATAATCATGTAGCTCTATTTTTTATCAACAGTTAACAATGTGACCTCCATAAGGAAATAGCTAATAAATATCCCTCATCTCAACATTTTGGGGATAGGGTTGTTTATTATAGGAAGGGCCATCCCTTTGAGAACAACTTTTAGGTTTTCAACTCACACAACCTTACATGAATAAATTTTTGGACTCATTCAGGTGAGATAAGTTGTGTTAATTATCACATGTGATACATTAAAAACATTTTCAAACACTTGAAAGTGGATTCAACTACCCCCTTTATGAAAAATTACCTTCACACAAGGCATGTTTCCTCACATAATTTGAGGTTTTAGAGAACTTATGTTTTCGGTGAGATCATGTTTTTCATGATCATACGATTCAAATTTTATAGACAAAAACTTCTATTAGAGTGATTCCATGTGAGAATATTATTCATCTAATTTTTCACCATTAATCCAAATCCACAATGTTCTACCGAAATATAGTCCTCCCCTCTTTTGACTATTTTCAATAGAATTGTGTCAAGTAGAATATATGTAATAACGACACATAGAATTATTCCTTTATGTAGCCCATGTATTATTCTTATATATATGGTCATGATTTCATCCCTTTCATGACACAAGAATAATTAATGCATGATATAAAATGGCATGGCCTGGTCTTTTCATGGGAATTTAAAATGTGTAACAAAAGATATTTTATTTTGATTCAGGTCTCTAATATGATACATAGGATGTCTCATTGAGGTTTAATCCCAACATAAAACTTAATATCCCTATCCTTCTAGGTAAATACCAAAAACCAAAGCAACCACTTATGGGGCTTCATTACATAGAGTTCCCCTATGAGACTCTAAATTATGAGTGTCACCAATTGACTCTAAACCATGAGTGTCCCTACTAGATAGTAAAACATGAGTGTACCTATTTCAATTTAAACCATGAGTGTCCCCGATAGAATATAAAATGTGAGAATCCCCACTTGAATTTAAACTATGAGTTCCTTTAACGGGAAATAAACTGTGAGTTTCTCCACAATATTTTAAAATATGGCTTTCCTCATAATACTTTAAACTATGAATGCATTATGTTATGTATATAGAACCTACAGTACCATCTTGTCCTTATTTATGTCTTATATTTATCCCCTTGTGAAATAATCCTAAGATACCATTTTTTAAGTGTCTCCTTGGATTACATGTATTTAATTATGTTTGATAATAAAAAATATCATATTATCATTAAATATAATTTTCATGATTTTATAAAGTATTAACATTAGATTTTTATTTTATTTATTAATTAAATAATTATCAAATTTAGTTTTATCATATTAATCTTTAATAAAAATATCTTTAGATTTCATGTATTAATTGTTCATAATATGTTCTATAAGTTTTATGTGGACTCCCCAGGATAATATTTTCATTAAAATCTTTAAATATAATTTTTACATGTTTTTATAGTGTTATGAAAATCTAAATATATTTTTATATAGGTTACATAAGGTTTGAGTTTGTTTTATGGAGTTACATATTGGTAACTTAATGTTTCTATGGGTTGTGTAAGGGGATATTTATTTTTTCTGAAGCTAGGTATGGGTAACCCTCTAATACTAGGTGCTACATAAGGGTAATATTTACGTAAGGGTACTATTTACTTTGTAAAGGTACTTTCATAGTTTCATAAATGTAAACCTATTATTTTAATCATTGAGTAAGGGTAACCAACATTTTTCATTAGTTTCAAAAGGGTAACCAATAAAACATAATAGTATATATATAGTAACATAAGGGTAACTCATGCTATGTAAAGGAAACCTGTAGTTTATAATAGTTGTGTAAGAGTAATTTTCATTTCTAATAGTTTTGTAAGGGTACTCTCTATATCATGTAAGGGTAATATGATCCTTGAAAAAGGGTAACCTAAAAATTCTACTTCTCGTGTAAGGGTAACAAAAAAGTTGAGTAAGGGTAACCTTTAATTTCTAATATTTGCATAAGGTTACTAGTGTACTTTAATAAGGCTACCAGAGAGATTTTTTTACTTACATAAGGGTTGTATACTTGTTTTCAATACCCATGTAAGGGTAACCCATAACCACATAAGGGTAATCCATACTTTCAAAATGGTTGTTGAACTTTCTCAAATCCCCCATAAGTGTAACACAGATCTCTTGTAAAGGTATCCAAACTTATTCTAAAGCCACCTAAGGGGAGAGAGTCATGTAAGGGTAAAAATCGGTTACCCTTACATAGAATTTATGTTTCATATAAGGGTAACTCAAATTTGTTGTCTACGATCTACATAATTTTCTAACTTCAAAGGATGACATGTTCATCACATTATATCATGTTTATAGTTGATATGGGTTTATTTTGAATATAATTGATGTTTTTATTGTTCTAAAATTACATATAAATTATTTATATGCCATGTGAACATAATTTAACTTTTTTTGATAAATTAAATTTCATTCACTCGAGATTTATATATATCAATATTCATGATGAAAATTCAGGAAATTAATATATTCAATTTCAAATATTATGAAATGTTTAGTCTTGATTATTAATATGGAGTATTTCAAGGATATTAATGATTGTTATTTACCATTGTATTAATTTATTGAACAAATTCAACTTTCCAGTTTCTATTTTTTTACATAATTTCAAGAAGAATTACAAGAATACCATTTTTCATTTACATGTGGATATTTATCTAAGAGAGAAGTGTGTAAAACTATAAAGTAGTACATTAGAAAAGTAAAGAAGTAAAATATTTCCTTCCATAGAAATTAAATTTTCATAAAAGAGGTCACTTTGAGGGAAAGTGATAAAACCATATTACAAGCCAACCGCATGTCAAACCTCCTAAGAGGTTACCGAACTATTCCAAAAAAACTTTAAAAGTTTTGAATTAAGCACCCTATGTACGCTTCAAGATATTGAAGTTACCTTTGCATCGGGGTTGTCTTTGATGAGATCCTTGAAATGGTTATCCATCTTATCCCAAGTCTGAATGTATTCATCCAGGTTTATTTTCTTGTCATTGATTCCATGAGCCAAGATCCGGTCTTGCCTGCTGATCCATCCTGATTGCTCTTAATTAAGGTCAACTTGCAGTGATCTAGTGTACATTCTATCAGCTTCCTCCTTTGTTACATTTACATTAAAATGATTATTCGCTATCTCTTCCACAGAATGTAGGAGAAGATCCAGGCCCACCTCCTCCTTCCTTGTCTCCTCATGTACATCCTCCAATGCCCCTATGTCCCTTGACCGGTTAGGATCTTCACACTTGTCACATTTAGACTCCTCCACCTTGTTATGGAAGGATGGTTGGTCCAGATCCCTAAAGGGTATTACCTTTCCAGCCGCTCGGGTAGTCATCAGTTTGGGAAGGTATGAGTAATATCTTCGGGTCTTGGTCTTCCTTCCCGTATGAACTAAATAGTCCCCAACATCAATAAGCTTTAGCTTCCCGTTGTACATACTATCATGTGAGATCCTTTGGAATTTATCCTCTTCTTCCTTCACTGAGGGAGACTGAGGGGTCTCATCTGAGTCTTCTTCATCAGTATTGGATGGACCCCTATCCTTGGCCTTCCTATGTTTTACCTTGATCTATTCCCCATTAGCCTCGGCCCCATCCATACCATGAGTCAATTGATCCTTTACTATTGGATAACTACTTTACTACATGACGCTCATACTATGAGGATTTCATTCAATTCAATGGATTGACTTTTTCCAAATATTTTCAATGTATGTTATTGTAATGGATTATACTACCAATTAAAATGTAAGATTGTGGGTTGTGAATCCTAAACAAGATTTATGCATTATCACAACTAGAAAATTCAATTATGGACACATTTTTTCAACATAGTGGATGCTATCATTTTAGTAATAGGTAAGATGTATTGCCACAGTTTTAAATGTGGCTATAGGTATCCTAGATCCATAGTTCTAACTATGATTGTAGGCACCCAATTTAAATGGCTAAACCATGGTGGTTGGTGACCTTTTCCCATGGTTTTAACCACGGAGGTAGGTACCCTATAGCCACAATTTTAACCATGGAAATAGTTCTCCTACCGCCACAATTTAATCATTGTAATAGGGTGCCTCCTTTCATGGTTAAAACTGTGGAAATATCCTTTATAAGGTATAAAAAACTAATTTTTTACCAAAAAATGACTAAATCCACAATAGATATTGATTTATTTCATATAAAATATATAAAAATCCATATTCATCCACTATAATAAAACCTGACTTAAGACAAAAATGTGGGTGAAAAGGCCCATTATCAACAAAAATCCAATAGAGTAGACACATGTATACTCAGTTTCATAATGATATTAACACACAACTTATAGTAAAGGAATATGGAAACAAAGCATCAAATTGAGGGGACCATGGTCATCTTCATGAAATCACTAACAACCTGTTGGTGGAAATCATCACATAAAACTGGTGGAACATACAAACAGTCAGGTCTGTGAATAGAAAAAATTCAACATAAAATGAATTAAAAGGTTTATAAAACTATTAAATGGATGTGTAAATACAAGGCTCTCCATCCACCCCTCAAATGAAATAGAACATATGAATATTTTCATTATATAAAACAAATATATAGTTATATGACATAAATAATGTAACCAACACCTATATGTTTGTTTATGTTTTATGAGAGATACAGATGAATGAACTACACAGAACATATTTTAAAATAGATGAACCACTTTTACAAGATAGTTGGTATACTTCCTAAATAAATTAATAGAAACATGAAAGCTTTTAATTGGTATATAAAACTTATAAAAATATATATATGATCCTAATTTATAACATCTGACATGATATAGCTCTTATGCTCCCAAAAAATTTGGAAATTCTACCCCAATCCAAAGAAAAACATTAGAAAAATATAAATTAAACTAATCTTAGGGATTAATGGATTATATACAGGATTGAATTTCAAACACCCCTACCCATTCCCCTTGAAGCATCCCCACCCCCCACCTCCACCCAGACCCCCTTCCCTCATCCCACCACCACCCCTAGTAGCAGCATCTCCCACAACCCCTACCACCCCCATCACCCTGTAGACCCCACCCCACCACCCCACCCCCCTGAAGAATCCCCACCCCCACCTCTACCCAGACCCCCCCAGTAGTAGAAACACCCCCAGACCCTGCCCCCTAAAGTTGTCCTCCCTCCACCTATACCCCCCCCCCAACAGGAGCAACCCCCACAACCCCCTGTCACCCCCATCCCCTTGCAGTAGACCCCCAACCCCTTCTAACCCCACCCACCACCTCCACCTAGACCCCTACCCCTATCCCACCTCCACCCCCAACAACACCCCCCCCCGAAGTAATTCCAAGACCCCCCCCACCCCCACACAAACCCCTTCCCCCATCCCACCCCACCCCACCCCCAACAACACCCCCCAATGCGTAAAACTAGGGTAATGGGAGGTTACTCATGTCACACGAGATATCTAAATGGATATAATGATTCAAACTCATAATAATGAATTGACCACTAAGAGATAGTATAAAAATATTAATACTAGTTGGATAGGTGTCCATGTTTCTAGTCCACCCAAGAAACATGCTAAAAGGTATGATATGGTGACATAGAATGTTTCTAGATTTTTATTGAAAAAAAGGGGAGTGGATAATGGGATATTACTCCTTATAGAATAAAAATTATAATTTAGTCTACAAATAGACCATGGAAGACCATTGAACATATTTGAAACATGTTTTATACTTCCATGTTTTCAAGAACAAAATAATACCAATGTTGTTCAACTAAAAACATGTCTTCAACACAGGGTTAATATCATGTTTTTGAAAATAATACCATATGTCATGTAACTAAGATAGTTGGGTCGACATTTTTTCTACTGCTTTTTCATTAAAATGATGCTCATTTGATTATGAAATATTTTTAGATAAATTTAAACAATAGAAACATAGGGTTTAAGGGTGAGGAAAAATGATCAAAGGGTTGTTTGAGAACCTTGGTGCTATAATTTCATGTGATAGGAATATCAATGGGGTACACCAGGCATGAGAGAGTACTGAACCCACAGAGGACATGGGAAATGGTTCAACTATGATTTAAGGAAGACCATGATATTCTATGATGTTGTAGAGTTTTAATCCATCTAAAATAGACTAATGGGGTGCTACAATTTTATGGGCATTGAGCCTAAACTAAGTGGGAGATAATGTATATGGAACTGTGTGGGGATGTCACGACCCATCCCCTGGGGCCTGTGCTGTGACTACCCCAAGACCGCCTTCCTTAGGCCAGGGGATAGCGACTTGCACCAAAGGCATAATTCCCCAGAACTGGGAAGGCATTGCCTTTATAACTTGTAAACACACAACCAAGCACACAGTAAGATACAAACTCAAGTAAACTGAACAGTAAACAGAGTGAGTACAGTAAGAAAAAAGGGCCATAATACAAGCCCAACTGGAAAGTACAAGGAAAACTAGAAAGTACGTGACTGTTGATAGGTGAAAAGTAGCTCCTGGATCATACACCACAATTCCTACTTGAGGGGTTGGTACAGATCACCTCCTCAACACTCCACATCCACCCATATCCTCTGCGAACTGACATGTCGTATGGTCCACCTCCAAGCACCGTCCAGTCCTAGTACCCTCGTCCTCAGTCAGCATTGTCTGTCCTCTGCATCCAACATGACAAGGTGCAGGCATAGCCCATTTAGGGGTGAGTATAACGATACTGAGTAGGGACCCCGAGACCCTCAAGGTCTCACGAAATCCACCAAGGATAAACCAAAAAGTATGAAATCAACAGATAACCCTACTTAGATATATGCCCATACATATACCTAAGTGATCAAGTAATCCATCTCAATCATGAAAGAATGCAGAGGTTCTGACTCAGCTCACACCAGATATATCTTTAGGTACAATAGTAGAGATGATTATATGTAACTACTAAATCATCTTACTCCGTTAAGAGGCTCTACTGCAAAGATTTATAAAATATCTAGGAGCTAACCGACACATGATCGCTAGATCTGACCCACAGAGGATCGCTAGGAGTAGAGCCACAGAGGATCACTAGGAGCTGACCCACACAAGATCGCCAGGAGCTAACCCACAATGGATCGTTGTATCTTACCCACATAGGATCGCTAGGAGTTGACCCACAAAAGATCGATGGAGCTGACCCACACATGATCGCTAGCAGATGACCCACATAGGATCGTTGGGAGATGACCCACACAGGATCTCCAGGAGGTGACCCACACAGGACCACTGGAGCTAACCCATACAGGATCACTAGGAGATGACCCAGATAGGATTTCTAAGAACTGACCCGCATAGGATCACTAGGAGCTGACCGACATAGGATAGCTAGGAGCACTCTTCTTGTCACAACCATCTACTGGGTTTCCTCACTAGGCTTGCTCATCTATGGGAGAGTCTGTTCCCCAAGCTACTGGTCAACTCTCTAACTGCCATGATGTCCCACGAAGAAGTACCTCAATGTACCGCCACTTCATAGGGGTCTCAACGCAGTAAACGGTGCATCATTCGGACGCCCGGTCTGTGAGTTATTAGCCTTTAAGTCCTGAGGGCCCGGTTGGATTTGTTCTCAATCCAACCTGACTGTTCTCCAACTTTATCCAAAACTCTAGTTTGGTATACCAAAGGGACGATCTCGCTCTAATATTTCCAACTTCACTAACTGTTCATCAAACGGACGTCCAATTCCAAAGAAATGGCCAAAAGAAAGTAAATGGGTCGTAGTGGGCCTCGGTCCAGTCTGACCCAGTCGGACAGAACCGACCTGGGCCGAACCAGTTTGGTTTGACCCGACCTGACCCATTGGGTCCATCTCGGCCCACTGGGTGGCCCAACCCGTTGGGTTTGGCCCGGCCAGCTGGGCGGCCCGGCCAACTGGGTCCAGCCTGGCAGGCCGTGAGGGGCCGTGGAGGGCTGCGGGTGGCCAACTGCAGAGGGTGATGCGAGGGCATGAGACAGTGGAGAGGCTCGGCCAGGGGTTACATTATGGGTGTGAGGCCATGGGGCGGCTTGGCTAGGGTGGTTCAGCCAGAAGGGCGGTGGCGGAATGGGCGGCGGCTCGACCCGGACGATGGTAGTGGTGGCTCGAACGGCGGTAGCAGCTCGGCCCGGACTACAGCGGCGGCTCGACCCAGACAGTGGTGGTGACTTGGGTCTGCTCAGTTGCGGACGGTGCGGAGTAGTGAAGGACGCATGCTGGAGGGGCATCGTGCCTTCATTAGTGGTTCTCGAGTTCCACCGGTGCCGACCACCAGCATCGATAACCATCATCAAAGTCGCCTTCTTCCATCGTGAAGGATACACCATTCAAGAAGAATGGTGGAGGGGTCGGGCCATGATTGTTTGGCCCACACCCTTCGTGTTAGAGAAGTAGAAAGCAGCTCAACAAGAACAAGAACGTGTATGGAAGATATTTAAGATCTTCAATCCCCAAAACCTTCTTCAATCACTAATCCCATTCCCACAAAAGAATCTTATAAGGGAATACCATGGGAATAAAACCCCTACCTCGTTTGATTCGTCGACGAAGATTGTGAGGGAGCAGATGACGTCGTTGGGGTGGGGAAGACAATAATCGATTGAAGGAATCCCACATTAGAGGATGTCCCAAGGAAGAAAGTCAAAGTTGAGTTCAGCGTTCTTCATTGGCGTTCTTCGTTTGAGAGCTTTCTCCCAAGTTCTCCAACGCTCTCTCCTTTTCCAAGCCTTTTCCCCAATTCCACCAAAAAGAAATGGTCGCCCAAGATGATAGATTATGATATCTATTATTTAGTTTGTTGGCACAAATTCAAAATAGCCTAATTAATTAAATTTATTTGGCATAATAAAGTATGGCGTTGGCACAATTAATGTGGAGGAAGCTCAAGAGGATTCTCCACATTAAAGAGGGATTTGAGAGGTTTCTCCCTCATTAAGAGGGGAGTTCAAGTGGTTTAATCCTCATGTGGTCCCCACCACCATAACCTCTCATGGGAGGTTTGGCTCAGGTGGTCCCCACCATTATAACCTCTCATGGGAGGTTAATTTAGGTGGTCCCCACCTGTGAAACTTCGACAAGGGAGTTTTAAAAAAAATGTTACAAACTTTATTTTATTTTATTCTTTTCACAAAAAACCTAAAAATTAACTTTCACCCTCGACCAACTGCCATCGAGGTGAAATTAATGTTATGTGAATACCGGCACTACGAGTTCATTAGTTCCCTCAGATTTTAATTCCGAGAACCGGTTTAAAAGTTATAAAATCCCACTTGGACGTTTACTGAATGTACTAGAAGAAAGTTCAGAAATTCATTTCCGGAACTCTGAACCTCAAAATCACGTGCCGTCAATTTTTTTGGACTTGTAAAATTTCCATTTATTTAAAAAAAATTACATGGAAATTCTAGGTCTTCACATTCTCCCCAGCTCTGGACTTAGCGTCCCCGAAAGACACATCACAAAAAATAGAAAAACAAGTGGGGGTACTGAGCACAAATCTGAGCCTCCCCTCCCACGTGCTCTCCTAGGTGTTCTCGTGCTACCAGTGAACGCGCACCAGAGGTATTGAACTCCCATGAAGGACCTGCTCCTATCGATCCTCAATCTTAACTAGAACCTCTGAAAACATCTCCCCATCATCGGCATCTAGATCGCCATGGTCGATGATGTGAGCAGAGCCATGCACGTATCTCCCCAACTGGGATACACAGAAGATGTTGTGCACCCGGTGCAACTGAGGTGGAAGAGCTAAGCGGTATGAAACCTTGAAAACTCTGTTGAGGACCTGAAAAGTTCTGATGAACCTTGGAGATAACTTGCCACCTTGGCCAAATCTCTGAAAACCTCGTCGAGGAGAGACCCATAGAAAGATGTGGTCGTCGTCCTCAAAATCTAGAGGTCTCCATATATTGTTGGAGTAAGACTTCTTCCTGCTCTGTGCAGTCTTCATCCGTTCCTGGATGATCTGCACTTTTTCTGTGCTAGCTTGTACCATCTCTGGTCCCACTATTGCTGACTCCCCTAGGTTATTCCAGCACAAAGTTGATCTACAAGGTCGCCCATACAACGCCTCAAAATGTTCCATCCCAATGGTGGAGTGATAGTTGTTGTTGTATAAAAAATCCACCAAAGGAAAGTGATCCTCCCTGGTGTGAATGAAGTTGAGGATGAAAGCACGCAGAATGTCCTTGAGAGTCTGAATGGTCCGCTCAGTCTGTCAATCCGTCAGAGGATGGAAGGTGGTGCTCAAATGAAGGTGCATCCAAAAAGCCTTCTGAAACCCCTTACATAGCCGAGAAGTAAAATGTGAATCACGATCGGAGACAATCATCGAGGGTACTTCATGTAGCCGCACAATCTCCTATACATAGAGGTGTCCCAAGCTCTCTACAGAACCCTTCTCTCTGATCGGTAGGAAGTGGGCCAACTTGGTGAGTCGGTTGATGATCACCCAAATCGAGTTATGAAACCTGTATGTACGTGGAAGTCCTGTCACGAAGTCCATGGATATCCCATACCATTTCCACTCTGGGACCTCTAAAGGCTAAACCAAGCCCGCTGGTACCTAATTCTCCACCTTCAATTGCAGACAAGTGAGGCACCGAGAAACAAACTCTGTTATTTCTTTCTTTACTCCCGGCCACCAGTGCTGTTGTCATAGATCTTGGAACATCTTCTCCACTCTTAGATGTACCAATTAAGGGGATGTGTGGAACTCCCTCAACACTTCCTCCTGAAGTGACACTGGTACCATGGTACGTCCTTTGAAGAGAATGGCGTGCTCCCCACCTTCAGAAAATCCATCAGGTGCCTACCCTATGGATATCTGAGCATGTCAAGTCTTGCAGTTAGTGTCCCCATGATGCACTTCCTTAACTCACTAAAGATGTGAGGGAGTGACTGTAATAAACTGAAGGAAAGTTGCTCCATCTCGATCCACAAAGGATATATGTAAAGTGGCTAGCTGCTCTGTCGCCTCGTCTAGCAGCTGTATACCAGTCCTCCTACTGAGTGAATCTACTACAATGTTCCCCTTACTAGGAGTATAGACTATCTCGAAGTCAAAGTCATGGAGGAACTCAATCCAACATCCCTGTCTTAGGTTCATGACCTTCTAAGATAAGATATACCTGAGACTCTTGTGATCAGAGTACACTATAAAGCGTTCGTCCATCAGATAGTGTCACCACATCTTCAAGGTGAATACCACTATTTCTAACTCCAAGTCATGGGTAGTGTAGTTCTACTCATGTTTTCTTAGATGTAGAGAAACATATGCGATCACTACTCCCTCCTGCACCAGGACACATCCGAGCCCAGTCCTTGATGCGTCACAGTAGACTACATACTCTATGCCCTCCTCTGGTAGCCTCATAATGGGTGCACTAGTAAGCCTCTACCTCATCTCCTAAAAACTCTGTTGGAATCTCTCTGACCACAAGAAGGGTTGCCCCTTTCTTTGTCCATGTTGATAGAGGTGATGAAAATCTAAAGAAATATGGTACAAACCTCTAGTAGTGACCATCGAAACCCAAGAAACTTCATATCTCCATCACACTCCTGGGTGGCTCCCAAGAAAGTACCACCTCAATATTTGAAGGATCCACTAAAACTATGGCCTCCGATATGAAATGTCCCAAAAAGTGAACCTCTTAGATCCAAAACTATCACTTCAAGAGCTTACCATAAAGATGCTGCTCTCGAAGTGTGTCCAGTACTACCTGCGAATGATAGGCATGCTCCTCCATAGTAGTCGAGTAGATCAGAATGTTGTCGATGAAGACTACTACAAAGCGATCAAGGTATGGATAAAAGATCATGTTCAAGAGTCCTATGAACACTACTGGAGCATTGGTTACACCGAATTGAATAACCAAGAACTCATAATGGCCATGCCGACATCTGAAAGCCATCTTATGAACATCCTTGTCTCGTACTTTGAGATGGTGATAGCTTGATATGAGGTCTATATTTAAGAACGAATGTGATCCCTTCAGTTGATAAAAGAGGTTGTCAATCCTCGGAAGTGGGTATCTTTTCTTCATGGTCACCAGGTTCAGGCGCCGATAGTGAACACAAAGTATAAAACTCCCATTCGCCTTCTTGGTGAACAAAATCGGGGCTGACCATGGAGAAACACTAAGCCAGATGAATCCCTTCCCCTAAAAGACCTCTAACTGTACCCACATCTAACGAAGCTCCGCGGGATCCATCTGATATGCTGGTGTAGATATCGGTGTCGTCCCAGGGTACATGTCAATGTAGAAGTCCACCTCTCTGCAAGAAGTTAGACCTAGAACATCATCATGGAAAACATCCATGTACTGGTCTGCCACCATAGGATAAGTCGGACTCTCCATATCAACTTCTCCGAGGGTAAGGTAAGCCAACTGATGAGTGATTGGCTGCACTCTCTTCTGGGTAAGTCCATCCTGCACTGCAAAGGCTTCCTTCTAGCTAGTGAAGGTAAACCTGGTCCCATCCGTTCGGATACACCACACTTTGAGCCTAATACAGTCGATCTGAGCATGGACTATAGATAATTAGTCCATACCCAAGATGACATTGTAAGGCCTCGATGCCACTACTAGGAGATCCCAGCCGAAGCTATTTCCTCCTAGATTAAGTTCACACTGCCGGCACCAGTGCACAATCGTAGAATCTGCTCCCGTAGGAGTCTCTAGCCGTATGGATAAAGCCAACGACTCCGTCAAAATCTCCGAGCTTTGAATGAGGATAGTGGCAATAAAAGAATGACTGGAACCTGTGTCTATAAATACTGCAGCTAAGGTGAAGTAGACACAGATCATACCTCATATCATCTCCAGAACACCATGATCGTAGGCCTCAACTGCCTAGAGCTGAGCTCGCCTCTGTCCACCTACTCTCTACAGTTGGGGTGGACATCCTGGTGGTGGTGGAGGTAACAACTTGAAACGTTTCCCACTACCAGTTTCATGGATAGCTCTTCTTCCATGTCCGCCTGCTCCCTACGGACCTCCTCATTCGAATCTCTATCTCAGTATGGGCGGTCCTTCGACCATCTATTGATCATTCGTATGGCATGTCAGATATCCACGAGCCATGTGACCCTTCCCATTACATGTGTAACACTGCCAACTCATGGTATTACTGGCTCCGCGTCAGGTTCCCCACACAATCGATCCTGAATCATGTAGTCTTCGACCTTTAGGTCTGGTCCTCTTAGACCTCTATGACATCTATCTGCTTCCAGCTGCAGAGGACTCCGCTACTTGATGACTATTGGTGGATATCATTGTTGGTGATTGCTCAGTAAGGAAACTCTCCACTAATAGGGATCTCTCTAACACACACGCTTGTGTCGGGATGCTGAGCGAGATCATCGAAGCTCTGATCTCATGCCTGTGCCCCTTCTCAAAGGTCTGGGTCCTGAAGAATGAGTCTCGTACCATATCTGTGGCGTAACTTGAAAGGTTACTAAACATCGTTGAGTACTAAGCCATAGTCATTCTACCCTGCTACAGATGAAGTAGCTCATGAATACGCACTGCGCGAAGAGTTTTTGGGACAAACTCTGCCCAAAACAGGCTCTCGATGTTTTCCCATAGAAGCATCACTTCATCGTGAACCTGGAGCATCAAGCTCCACCATCTTCCCACTACTGCCTATAGAAGGCTGGCGGAAAGGATCACCATGAGATTGGCTGGTGTCCCTACCATTTGGAAGACTCTCACCACAACCTCCATCCAATCCCCATCCATCTGTGGGTTTGTCTCTTCCCTGAACCTAGGTGGACTCTGGCGTTGGAACTCAGGCAATGTGCTCAAGAGTCATGCACTGTCTACTGCTGGGGCTGGTGGCATCAGTGGCCCAATGGGGAAAGGTACCTCTGGTGCCTCTATTGGTACCTCTACTGGAAAGGGTCCCTACACCGAGGCCTCATCGCTTGGTGAGCTATCAGTGCATACAACTCTCAGAACCCTAGCTGGCTATCTGCGTGGAGGCATCCAGAAAAGAAACAGGTGTTCCATGTTCAATATGTTATACTTGGTGATCTAACTCAAAATTTCACAAAGAAAACTCTTCATAACACACATGAAATCAATTTTTTCATGCACTGAGTCGGAAACTAGAAGTCAGGGTCCTGGTGTATGGATATGTCAGCTACCGAACCAACACCGGATTCCCTAAACTGATAACCACACTCACTACACTTAACACTATTTTTGTTAAAAAGAAAGATCAAATTTCTATGTTCTATGGTAGAACTGACTCCTTTGATACCAATTTTTCATGGCCTCTCCACTGGGACTCGTGCCATGACTACCCCAAGCCCGCCTTCCTTAGGCCAGGGGTTGGAGACTAGCACCAAAGGTGAAATCTCCAAGAACTAGGAAGGCATTGCCTTTATAACCTATAAACACACAACCAAGCACATAGAAAGATATGAAATTAGGTAAAATGAATAGTAAATAGAGTGAGTACAGTAAAAAAAGGGGCTAGAATACAAGCCCAACTGGAAAGTACAAGGAAAAATGGAAAGTATAGGATGTCTGATAGGTAATATGGAGCTCCTGGATCATCCACCAAAATTCCTACATGAAGGGTAGGTACAGATCGTCTCTTCAGCACTCCATGTCCACCCGTCTCCTCTACAAACTGTCACGCCATATGGTTCACCTTTGAGCATCGTCCAGTCCTGGAACCCTCATCCTCAGTCAGTGCTATCCGTCGTCTACATCCAACATGACAAGGTGCGGGCTTATCCCGTGTAGGGGTGAGTATAACAATACTCTGTAGGGACCCCAAGACCCTCAAGGTCTCACAAAATCCACCAATGATAAACCACAAAGTATGAAATCAACAGATAACCCTACTTAGGTATATGCCCATACATATACCTAAGTTACAAGTAATCAATCTCAATCATGAAGGAACATAGAGGTTATGACCCAGCTCACACCGGGTATATCTTTAGGTACAGTAGTAGAGATGATTAGATATAACTACTAAATCATCTTACAATGTTAAGAGGATTTTCTTCTAACCTGTACAAAATTGCCAGGAGCTAACCCACACAAGATCGTTGGAGTTGATCCACATAGGGTCGCTAGGAGCTGACCCAAAGCAGATCACTAGGAGCTGACCCACACAAGACCTCTAGGAGCTAACCCAGACATGATCGTTGGAGCTGATGCACACAGGATCACTAGGAGCTGACCCACACAGGATCACTAGGATCTGACCCACCCAAGATCTCTAGGAGCTCACCCACACAGGATCGCTAGGAGATGACCCACACAGGATCACTGGAGCTGACCCACATAGGATCGCTAGGAGCTGACCCACACAGGATAGCTAGAGGCACTATTCTCGTCACAGCTAGCTACTGGGTTTCCGCACTAGGCTTTCTCGTCTCTAGGAGAGTCTTCTCCCCAAGCCACTGGTTGATTCTCCAAGTACCATGATGTCCCACAAAGAATTATCTCAAAGGTCCACCATGTCATAGGGGTCTCAACTCAGTAGACGGTGCATCATTTGGACACTCGGTCTGTGAGTTATTAGCCTTTTAGTCCTAAGGGCCTGGTTGGATTCATGCTCCATCCAACCCAACCATTCCCCAAATTTATCAAAAACTCCAGTGGGGTATAACAAAGGGACCATATCACTCCATTATTTTCATCATCGCTGATGGTTTGTCAAACAGACATCCAATGCCAATGTTATGGCCAAATGAAAGTAAATGGGTCGTAGTGGGCCCGGGTCTGGTCCGACCTGGTCAGAATGACCAGGCCCAACCCGGTCTGACCCGCTGGGTCTGACTTGGTCCGTTGGGCGGCCCAACCCATTGGGTTTGGCCCGGACCACTGGGCGTCTCGGAAAGCTGCGAGGGGCCACAGAGGGCTGTGGTTGGCCGTGAGGTAGCGGAGGGTGCCGCGAGGGTGCGAGACCGCAAAGCGGCTCGGTCGGGGGTTTCCGTGAGGGTGTAAGGCCACGGGGTGGCTCGTCTAGGGCGGTTCGGCTAGAAGGGCTTCAGTGACTCTGCCCAGATGGCGGTGGCTCAGCCTGAATGACGTTGGCGATGGCTTGGACGACGGTGGCTGCTCAGACAACGGTGATGGCGGCTCGGCCCGGCGGCGACGACTCGGATGGCGGTGGCGACTCGGACGGCGGTAGCGCCTCGGGTTGTCTTGGCTGCAGACAGTGTAGAGCGGTGGAGGCTGTGGGGCACCATGCCTTCATTAGCAGTTGTCGAGTTCCACCAGTACCAACCGCCATCACAAGTCGCCATCACCAAAGTTGGCTTCTTCCATCGTGAAGGATACACCATATAAGAAGAACGACGGAGGGGTCGGGCCATGTTTGTTTTGCCTACACCCTCTGCATTAGAGTGGTAGCAAGTGGCTTCACAACAACAAGAACATGTATGGATGATATTTAAGAACTTTAATCCCCACAACCTTCGTTAATCACTAATATCATTCCCTCAAAAGAAACTTAGAAGGGAAGAACATGGGAACAAAACCCTTACTTCATTTGATTCATCGATGGAGATCACAAGGGAGAAGATGACATCATTGGGGAGGGGAATAAGAACATCAATTGAAGACGTCCCACGTTGGAGGATGTCCTGAGGATGAAAGTTGAAGTCGAGGTAGGCGTTCTTTGTGGGCATTCTTCATTGGAGAGCTTTCTCCCAAGTTCTCCAACACTCTCTCCTTTTACAAGACTTTTCTCCAATTCCACCAAAATGAAAAGGTATGCCAAGATAATAGATTATGATATCTATTATTCAGTTTGTTGGAACAAATTCAAATTAGCCTAATTAATTAAATTGAGTTGGCATTATAAAGTACGGTGTTGGTACAATTAATGCGGATGAAGAACAAGAGGCTCCTCCACATTAAAGAGGGAGTTGAGAGGTTTCTCCCTCATTAAGAGGGGAGTTCAAGAGGTTTAAGCCTTGAGTGGTCCCACCACCATAACCTCTCATGGGAGGTTAGGCTCTGGTGGTCTCCACCACCATAACCTCTCATGGGAGTTTAATTCAGGTGGTCCCCACCTGTGAAACTTCCACATGGGAGATTTAAAACAAAATAAAATAAAATATTAGACACATTGTTTTATTTTATTTTTTTCATGAAAAACCCAAAAAATAACATTCACCCTAAACTAACTATCGTCGAGGTGAAAGTCTTCTTAAAAGAATACTGGAGTTGGGACTTCAACAGTGCCCTCAAATTTCAATTCTGAGCACCGATTTAAAAGTTAGAAAATCTCGCTCACATGATTACTGAACGTACCCAAAAAAAGGTTCAGAAATTCATTTTGAGCACTTTGGGCCTCAGAATCACGTGCTGTCAATTTTCACGGACTCGTAAAATTCCAATTAATCTAAAAAAAATACATTCAAATTCTGGGTCTTTACATTTTTAACACCCCCAAACGATAAAGGGTTAAATGACTAAATGATATAACTCATGTCAACAAGGTGCACCTTTCTTTTAGGGAGCATGTCTGATTAAAAATCCACAGTTAAGCGTTCTTGGCCGGGAATAGTGATCATGATGGGTGACCTTCTGAGATGTTTCCCAGGGTGTGTGTGAGTAAGGAAAAAACACACTGGAAAGGACATGTGTTGGATAGTGGGGATATTCATTAGTCAGCTGACCCGTTTGGGCATGTCGGTGGGCCCCAGGGTGGGGACCACATGTCTGTGGGGCAACTGGTGGTACCTGGAGGGCCAGAACCTAATGGCTATGTTAAGGTAGGGTGTATGTGCTGTCATCGGGACCCCAGTTGTTACATTTGGTATTAGAGGTGGTACCCAGCCTTAAGTGTGGTGCACTGCCTAGGTTGAGATGTAGGGCCCACAACGAGGACGTTGTGATCTAAAGGGGGGTGATTATAAAACCCCCAAAAGATAAAAGGTTAAATGACTAAATGATAAAAACTCATGTCAACAAGGTGAACCTTCCTTTTCGGGAGCATGCCTGATTAGAACTCTGTAATTAACCATGCTTGGCCTAGAGTAGTTATCAAGATGGGTGACCTTCTGGGAAATTTCCCAGGGTGTGTGTGAGTGGGGACAAAGCACAATGGAAAGGACATTTGTTGGATGGTGGGGATAGTCATTAGTCAGCTGACCCATTCGGGCATGTGGGTGGGCCCCACGGTGGGGACCATCTATCTGCGAGGCAACTGGTGGTACCTGGGAGGCTGGGACCCGATGTCCTTTTTAATGCGGGATGTTTGTGTTGTCACCGGGACCCCAGTTGTTACAGGGGAAAACCACAATTTGAATTTCATATCCATATAATGATACAATTTTATAAATGGGAAAAGGGATACAGTTTAAGGTAATGATTCTCAAAAATTATATGGGAAAATTTGTTTTCGTTATTGATTGAAACAAAATAGATGTGAATTGGATGGATCAATATCAGTGTAAATAGTCTCTAGGGGATGCTTGAATTTTACATTGATGATGCTTGTCCAGTAGGTAAAATTGTTTATATGTGTTGGAATTAATCAAACCATAATCGAATGAGGACAAAGCACACTGGAATGGACATGTGTTGGCCTATGGGGATAGTCATTAGTCAGATGACCCATTCGGGCACGTGGGTGGGCCCCACGGTGAGGACCACATGTCTGCAGGGCAATTGGTGGTACCTGGAGGGCTAGAACCCAGTGGCCATGTTAAGGCGAGATGTCTGTGCTATCACTGGGACCCTAGTTGTTACAGGGGAAAACTTCAATTTGAATTTCATATTTATATAATGATAAAATTTTATAAATGGGAAAAGGGATACAGTTTAAGGTAATGATTCTAAAAATTTATGTGGGGAAATATGTTTCCTTTATTGACTAAAACAAAATAGATGTGAATTGGATGGATCAATATCAGTGTAAATAGTCTGTAGGGGATGCTTGAATTTTACATTGATGATTCTTGTGCAGTAGGTAAAGTTGTTTATATATATCAGATCAAACCATAATTGAATGAGAACAAAGCACACTGAAAAAGACTTGTGTTGTCCTATGGGGATATTCATTAGTCAGCTGACCCGTTTGGGCACTATGGTGGGCCCCGGGGTGGGGACCACGTGTCTGTGGGGTAACTGGTGGTACCTGGAAGGCCAAGACCCGATGGCCATGTTAAGGCGGGGTGTCTGTGCTATCACTGGGACCCCAGTTGTTATAGGGGAAAACCACAATTTTAATTTCATATCCATATAATGATAAAATTTTATAAATTGGAAAAGGGATATAGTTTAAAGTAATGATTCTCAAAATTTATGTGGGGAAATATATTTTCTTTATTGACTGAAACAAAACAGATGTGAATTGGATAGATCAATATCAGTGTAAATAGTCTCTAGGGTATTCATGAATTTTACATTCATAATGCTTGTCCAATAGGTAAAATTATTTATATGTGTTGGAATTAATCAAACCATAATTGAATTATCAAAATATGCACTACAAAGTATGGTTTCTATAATAATCTCAATGTAAAGAGAGAAGTATAAAAAAATGAACTAAAAAAATATAGAGAACCCATAAATCACAAAATCCTTAATTAAAATTTATCCAAAGAATAAAAATGGAAGAAACATTACCCAAATATGATGTCGAACTCACTACTTTTGATAGAGGTGGATAGAACCAGAATCATCATAAGAAACCACCTATAAGAAAATAATGGGAAAAGAAGTGAGATATAATGACTTCTTATATATATATGATTAGTGTGTCAAATGAAAATGATAAATTATGCATGAATCAATAACCAACAACGAATAAAGATTATTCATATTGATATGTACATCCCAATATTGAATAACATGATCATTAATAAAGACTTTTTTCCCAATGATATCCAGTTTCATTTAATACATACACTATGGAGTGACCTACATCAACTCTTCCAAGACAACACTAAACCATACCAAATTGAAAATATTTGAAGACAATATTGGGATTGGTTTCATAATAAAAAATACAAATAAAGAAATAGGGTAAACTTATTGCAAATTCAATATGTCATGTCCCTAAGTTAGAATACCATAAAAGATAAAATAAGCAGTTTTAAGTAAAAATGAATCCAAATAATCCCAAATTTTAAATAAATTACTATCACACCTTCAATATAATATAATATAGACACACCAAGCATAAATATTTATGCCAAATTACTATTCAGAATTAATTGGAAGGAATATAAACTGTAAACAAAATGATAGATACAAAAATTGTCAGTAATTTCACTCCAAAATTTCATATGAATCCTCATCATCATCATAACTAATATTAACAACATCAATGTGTGTACCTCCAATAGTGGCATCATCATCAGCATCTTCAACCACTCCATCGACATCATCTTTATCATCTCAATCGACATCATCTTCAGCCTCTCCACTGGCATCTTAAGCCTCTCCACTAGCATCTTTAGCTAAACAATCACTCCCATCCTCATACATCAAGATTAGACTCGATAAATATTCTTTCATTGTTGTTATACCCTCTAGTGGATGTTAAGATCATATTGCTAATATAACCTTGAACAATTGTTCATTTTCTTTTTTCTGCATCTTTTGAGACTCTTGTCTAACTTGTTGCTTTTATATCTCAATGGAAGCATGAAATTGTTCTTCGGTAACCATTCCTGCAATATTTCTAGAATATTCAAGACTTGATGACCAATATTTAGATGGCATTATTTTTTTGGGTTTACAATGAACTCTTCCACTGCGCTCTTCACCTAGAACTAGATTTAAATGATAGTTTGGTCTAAATGTGTATGGTTCCTTCACCGCAAGATCTTGAATATAATCTCATAAAAGTGTGTTACATTTTAATAGATAATCAAAAAAATAAATAAGATTAAACAAGAATGTAACTTATAAATAAAAATATTTTAAAGAACCATCGATGTTGAAGCTAGGGTTTATTAATGGCTACATACATTGATTTGAGGTTGTTTGAGTGTTTGAGAGAAACTAATATAGAATTATAGGAAATTTACCAAGACTAAAATATGAGATTGAATATGGGATGATGTTTCTAATTATAGATCTGATATTAAATATTTATTGATTTTTTTGAAAGTTTCATTCTATAAATTGAATTCCACATTGAAAAAAATATTTGCTGGATATTTTAAATAGATTTGGAAAATATAAGCTATGCATTTTGTGGATATATTTAGAGGAATAAGAGTTCTAGCCTCATGGGAATATAATATAATAATATATTTGGGATATAGTTTTTTGAGAAATATATTCCTTCAATATGAGTGGTAGAAGATGCATCATTTGAGAGCATAGCACATGGGACCAAGAGGGAATATAGTTTGATAAATTATGTTATTTTTTAATCATAATATTTATTTTTTTCTACTCAAAATGGTGTTAAATAACTTTCCACTTTCGTCAAGGCTCTTTATCATGGGGATACAGTAGAAAAAATATATGTGAGGAAATAATTAGTTTATATATCTTCTAAAATTCACTCTATGGAAGATAAGATATATGAGTTTGACATAAAACTACTATCTAGTCTTTAATAATCTTTTATATATCTGAATAATTTTCTATGAGTGTGTTACCATTTTCCAAGGATTATAATGTAATGGAGAAAATAAACTAATATATAAAATAATATATGTTTCATGGTGGATAATTAACACAAGGAATTTTATTTATATGAATTGTTTTAATAGTGAAAAAACCAAGATGAATTTTTAGGCACATATATAAGGATGGTAAAAGGAATGGAATTTTTGGTTGTTTTGGGGGGTTTTGATATAGGAAGTACAATATATCATATGATGAAAATAATCAATGAATATATTATTCATGAATAATGAATTTTCATTTTGATATAGGATTTGACAAGAATAATAACATTATCTATACCCAGGAAAGGATATCATGGTTTCTACAAAAATCATTTCAATGTGTGGAAGATATAGAATTTTTTTTTGAATATAGAAACTATATAATATGAGAGTTTGGATGAAATTTAAATTAATTTTTTGATCCATGATAAGTGTACCATTAGTGAATGAAGATGCATACTAAAAGCTAAAAATTTTAAAAAATTCTAACAATTTTTTCCTGTTTTTTCTGATTCACAGCAATTCCATTTTTATTTTTTCAATTAAAACAAAACAATGATGTTTGGGGAACATGTAAATCAACATTTATTTCCTATTTTTGCTTAAAAATGGAACATAAATCAATGAAAAAATAAATTTATATTCAATGTTAAATCATATATTACCTATGAAATTTCATGATCTGGCATTGTAGTTCGCCCAAGAGTATGATTATATTCCATGGTGCCCTAATTTATTATGTTCCTTCTAGATGAATCCTATTACTAAAAAATAATAAACTACAATTTCAACAAGTCAAAAGGGATAAAAAATCATCATTTAAAAATAAAAATTCAACAAGTGCAAGAAATATCTCAAATAACTAGGTTTGAAAAATAAAACTAAACACAATCACATATAATAAAATAATCCACTATAGAAAACTGAGATTAATGAAAAAAATAATAAATTTATTAAAAACATTTGGAATATAAATTGCCTTGAAATAGGGATAGCTCCAATATGAAATTACTTCTTTGTATTTTGAAACTAGGAATTTTTTGAAGATTAGTATATTTTAAAGATCGGTATATTTTCAAGATCAACACCTCTAATTTTTTTCATCCAACATGTAGGTTATGCTTGTAGGTACGCCGCATCTCCCCTGGTTCCATTAACCTATATTTCTTAGCATGAATACCATCCTGAAAGTTATATCAAAGATGAATATTAATATGAATTTATTAATAATACTTTATAAATAAATTTCAAATTGATTTTAAAAAATATATTTCCAAAATTTACACCCAAGCTCATCTTTTATTTCCTTACTAAATTTTCTCCATGTAATTTCTTGAACTAGAATAATATTTCTATGTATGTTGAGTGTCCCGATGAATCTCCAAAATTCATTACCATTTTCTTTAATAATTTTAATTTTCTTGTTATAATGAACCATGATTTGTGTGTGTTAATTCCACACTTTATGCATCTTTGTATGACCATTCCTTTTAGTAGAATATGGTCCTGAAAAAAATAAATGAATATTTTATACACATATATTACTAAAATTTAATAAATTTCATTAATTTTTAAACATTTACCAATAGAAATATTTGTTTCTTCTCGATACTTCACACTATGTTGGGGGCAGTAACTGGAGAAGTGTTCTCTATAGTAAACTGTCAATGTTGAGGTTGGGTAGGAGGGTACGAGTATACAGGGGGCATAACCAATAGAGGTGTACCCTATAGATATGAAGGTGGATAAGGGTAAAAAGGATAAGGTATAGAAAAATATGGAATACCCTGTATGGTAAGAGGAGGAAATGGATAAAAATGATGACTGACCATGTATGGGTAAGGCGTATAAGTGGGGGGAAGGTGGGAGGAAAGCGTCCTGATGAATTCAGAGCCATGGACTGTGAGGTGGTACATGTAGGGGGGATGTATGTTGTCTCAATCCTATATTCTGGAGTTCTTGATCTATATTAATTGAAATTAAGTTTCTTCCTCAATGATTTCTATTCATATTAAATATTATTTTTGGTAAAATTGATACATAGTCAATAAATAAATTATATACTCATTGGAACAATCACATCTCATGTATTCACTCATTTTGAAATGTTAATCGAATAACCATCTAGAACCATTGAACGTTATAAGACATGAAGAAATTGTTTTTTATCTTTATTTTTCATCAAAAAACATTCAAAATGGACTTACCATTGATTCTAACAAATTAACTTAGGATGAACTCTTGGTTTTATACCCCAAACCATTAAATAATGACGTGAGTGCAAATCATCTTTTTTATTTTCCATTACAATTAAAATCATTGCATGTAACATTTTACAGACATTTTTTCAATATGCATTACTTCCAAGCAGTGATGCAGAAAATTTGGGGACCAATACGACAACTCAAAGAATATAATTTTCTTTCTCTAATATTTTTGGAATTAAAAGGAACATTCTTCCACTTTTTTTAATTTAACTGACCCTTTACAAGAAAAAAATAAAACCTTGAAGTTCTTTAAAGATATCACCCCAGACATTCATTGAGTTATTTTATCTATCTCTATATAATTATTAAAATGACTTTTATTTTTCCTATACGGATGATCCATTTCTAGAAATCTTCAATGCCTTATGAAACTGAATGTTCTACAAAACATTAATCTCCTAGAAATTTTATTTTTTATACATATAGGGGAAGATAATCTCCCCTTGATACTACAACCAGAAATCATTCTTTATGTAGGGAAATCCTTTATTTTCCATATTAATGTTGTATAAAACATAATGTAATCCTTTCTAAATACACCATACGTATGCACCAAAAATGGTCCAAATCTCCTTCAACTCATCTATTAATGGTTCCTAATATATTTCGATATCATTTCCAAGATCATTGGGTCCAAAAATCAATATACTCATGATAGTAATTGGATTTTTTATACACATCCATGATGGAAAATTATAAATATGAATGAAAATAGTCAAAGTATTATATGCAGTATGCATCTGCTGAAATTGATTGAAACCATCACATGAAAATCCCAATCTAACATTCGGTGGGTTAGCTGCCAAATCAGGAAGTTATCTATCAAATTTTTTCCATGCTGACCCATCGACATGATGAACAATATCATCATTATCCTTATTTATTTCATCTTCATTCCATCTCATATTCTTATACATTTCAACTGAAATAAATTTTTTTGATGTCTAAGAATCAATAGAATGTGCCACATAACATTCTACAGTACATGGGGTTGAGTTACATCTTTATTAGTCTTCCATCTCAATGTACGATATTTTTTTCACTCATTTAACTCGACATTACCCTTCCAGAATAGACAATAATCTTTAGGGAATGCTTGGATTTTAGTACTTGAAAATCAAAAAAATTCAACCAACTTTAATTATATATAATCATTTATAGGAATACATACCTCATTAGGTAGTATGTCCTTTAAAATGGTAAGTAGATTGTCGACAATAGTATTACTAAATCCATACATTTTTTTCCCATGATACAATCACATTAAAAACTCTAGCTTGGTAATTTTTACAGATGACTGGTATACTAGGGTATTTGCCTCTTCTAACAACTTTATAACTTGCTCAATGTCATCATTATGATCATTAGATGAAAAATTTGTTCCCGTATTCATTTCTTCTTACACTTATCTACATGAAGTGTTATCTTGAGAAACAAATGGAAACTAATAAGAAATAAAATTTTCCATTCTGATCCTTTCAACTGAATCAAAGTCATTCTCTATTTGAAATTCTTCTCCATTGTGATAACAAACATGATATTTTTTTTGAATACCTTTTTCTATAGATAAGGTAAATTACTTACTCATAGGTTAACTATGGTATTCCAATGCAATCAAAACATGGGAATCAATTCAATACACCGTCTGAACCATTATTGAATGAAAAATTCAAAATATATTCCAACTCCTAAAACTCATCAGTGATCCAATCAAAATTATACATCTAGTTTCAATCCATTCTAATATGAATAAAAAAATAGTTAATAAAATTGTTGATTGTAAATAAAAACAACAAAAATCATTAATGCTTAAGAAAAATAGTATATGGACTCTGTAATTTATTATCCTAATTATTAGTGAATTTAGAAGTATGCCGCATTCATTATAGAATTGATAAACATATTTTTATTTATAGATATTGAAGAGATGCTATTATTTTCATACAAACCAGATGTTGTTGTGTGGGGAAGTAACATATGATTTTTTAATTTTTGATTAGAATGATAATTATTATATGATATATGTGTTACTCTAGTAAAGGAAATTGAAGTAATACTCTCATTACACAAAATATCATTTCAATAATGATTTCCTCAAATTAATTCCTCTAAATTGATTTGTAATGACCCGAAATTTTGAATGAATTTTTGTTTCCTAATTTTGTGTGTCATTTTAGTTTATACTCAACAAAACTATTTCATTTAATGAAATGAGTATAAATAAAATGAGGTCGTTGGGTTTCGACTGTTATATGACAGTTGGTTAATATGACCATTGGAAACTAAACTCATAAAATTAAAATTTTTCTATAAAAACAAGTGATATTGGTTAATTAATATAGAAAGAAGATACGAAGACCTCATCCAGTAGTCTCGGGCCAATCAATACCCATCTAATGGAACTGGGGAAGGAACTAGCACCACTGGGCTTTGCTCTAGACCAAACCCAAGCTGAACTTCATCATGTGAAGCTGGAACAGAATTGCCTTTGGGAGCTTATAGAAATCATTACTCGGGAAATGTTGGCCAAGCCTCCCCCAGATTCTATCACCTTACCACACCTTACACTTAGGTCCTATGCTAGGGTGATAAGGGGATATGTAACGAGACCATAGCTACTTTGTGTAATCCTGTAAGATAAATAAAATTGTGTTTTCTCTTATGGTGAAGTTTGTGATTTTTTTCAAATGTCCGAATAAATATAGGTTGTATATTGATGAATTTTGGAAAAAAGGAATATTTTAAAATATTTATGTAAACCTTAAATAATTAATGATGTGTAAATATTTTCCAAAAATGGTCTTCTGCAAATGTTTTCAGTAAGAAATTTAGATTCTAATAAGATGAACTTAATTTTTGGTGAATAGTAATTTATGAATTGTGATTTTACGCTTAGGATTAGTAATGTGACCAAATGGATTATTAATCTCAGTTAAAGAAACTATTAATATAATTCAGGCACCTTTATTAAGTAATGTGATTCAATAAAATAGGTAAATAATTGTTTTAGAAATTATTAGTCAAGTATTAGTTTTTTCGGGTGAATAATATTTTTTAATTAAAAAATTAAATTAAAAATATTTAGAAAATTATTTTTTAAAAGGGAGTTCATTTTTAAATTCAAATCATCGATATTATGTTAAGGTAAATTTTTGGGATTTTTCAGAGAAAGTTGAATTTTCGGTGAATAGTGAATTTTCAGTTTAGAGTTTCAGGTGTTTAATGACATCGTTAAGGATGTAATAATTATGTAATAATTCTGGTAGACTTATGAATAGTAATATAAGGTTTGATGTGTCCTAAGTGGCCAATACCATGGGAAAATACCATGGTCAAGCCCATGGTTTTGCCAATACCACCGATGAGGTATCCCTTGGCCATTAATGACTTGTCCACTCACTTCTCCTATAAATAGCATGACTTTACCTCATTCAAATCATTTAAAAATCCTCCTCAATGAATTTGTGGTCTCCTCACCTCCCAAGGAGTCCTCCCAAGGTGCCCTCAAGCCTCCCAAGGTCCCGAACTTCAAGATTTCGAAGTTACTCTTCAAGGTATGGGATTCTTTCACCCTCCTCTTTTAAGTCATGACTTCCATTATGTTGTTTCTTATATTTTCCATCTATTTTTGTTGAGGTTATGTTATTATATGTTATTATTACTGTCCATTTCGCATCCAAATGATGAAATACCCTTTCTTATCTCATCAATTTGTTTTCTGAATTTTTATGTGACGTTGTTAGGCTGCCGAATTTCTCATAAAAGAAATCGCATATTCTCTTTTCTTTCATGTTTCAATTTCATGTGGTATGTCATTAAAATATCCATACCATGATATTTCAGTACCCATTATGTATTACTAATTATTTATGAGTGGGTGACACTTGTCCCCTCCTTTTTCAATGCTTTCTAAAACCTTGTTATATAGCCGTTAGGCTGCAGAAATTTCGTCTCAAAATTTATATCTCTATCTCTCAAGAAATACCCTTGTTTATTTATGTGAATAACCAGACCTATTTCACTTCTATTGGAGTTAATAAATATATAAATATGATATATTTTATTTTATAATTGACATACATATAACCCTCACTCCTTTTCCATGGGTTATAAATGATATAATGATCTTATTTTTAAGAGCTTTTAAAATGTCACTATTTTGAAATGAAACCCATTAATTTTATTATCTATGGGTTATTTATGAAATGTTTAATTATGATATATGTGGATCACATTTAAGTAAAGAAATATTAATGGGACTCCCTGATAGTGCTCCAATGATTTGGGTAAAGAATTAATCTCTAGAGATGACAAGTTTCACGATACCTTGGTGAATAGCATTGGTAATTTTTATGATACCTTAATGAATAACCTTGGTAATTTTTATGACACCTTGGGGATAGACCTTGGTGATATGTTCATTAATATCTAAATGAAATATTGTAGCCACATATTCAAATATGTTTCAAGTTATTTTCATTATGATATGCATATACATCCATTGCTCATGTATTTATGTTTTTATTCATGTTCTTCTTGATATCACAAGTAAATTGATTCTTTGTTTACCCTTACTAGGCCTTCTGCTCACCCTTTACATTGATGTATGTCTCCAGGATATGGTATGAAATAATTTCACACAGGATGAACATTTTATGAAGACTTACAAGTGGAATAGAGGAATGTTTTATGTTTTTTTCATGTATTAAGTTCTTAATTTCAAAGTCACTAGACTTTAAAGATCCTCTGTTTGTAAAATGTAATGAAATGTTATGTAATAAAAAGGAGGGATGACATAGTTGGTATCAAAGGATAGTTTAGTTATTTATGGAAATTAGGCTATGAATACTTTAGGAAGAACCCTATAAAAAATTTTAAATATAGGGAAAACTTTTTGGAATTTTGGTGAGTATTGAGTAAGTGGTTTATCAAACAAATACATCCCTATCTGGATATGAGCAGGTTGAGGCGGCTCTGGCACCAATGTATATAGGGGTAAAACCCAAAACCACCACATTGAGCTAGACTCGAACAGGAACTGGTGCACGACAATGGGCCTTGCTCCACTCTTGGTTACAACACTCCCGGGGGATATGTTTGGTTAATAACAAGCTTTTATGAATCAATAAGAAGGAATTATAGAGAAATGTAATTGTCGAAGCCTGACGTTTTATTACATAGAATCCTTTATAGTTAAAATATTCATAAATGAAATAATTTTCTCACTAAGGTTTTATTCTTTTAGAACATGGCGGGCAATAGGAGGAACCGTGCAAATGATGACCGCAATGCACCATGTGCTGACGACCCTCTGATGGAAGCCGAAATGGAAACATTCATGCGCATGATGAACCAACTGACTCAAGTTATGAGAAATAACTTGAATCAATATGAGAGGTCGATCTCACCGTGAAGGGAACAACATTATGTTCAGTCCTTTATGCATCAACGACCACCAACTTTCAATGGATCGACTGAACCATTGATTGCTAAGCAGTAGATCAGCTCTATCGAGAAGATCTTTTCTATGCTCCGTTGTTCAGATCAAGAGAAGGTCACCCTAGCTATCTATCTCTTAGAAGTAGAAGCTGATCAGTGGTGGGAACTGATCAAAAACATGAGGCAAAGAGTTGAAGTTGAATCTATGGTGTGGGAAGACTGCAGAGGGATCTTTTATAGTAAGTATTTCCCTCACTCCATGAGAACAAGAATGGAGAAGGAGTTTTTCATGCTGAAGTAGAAGGAGAAATAATCTGTCAGAAGCTATGAGAAGAACTTCAAACGACTTTCACGATATACCTCTATCTTTTTCATGGATCCAAATGGTCAGTTTGATAGATTCTTTGGTGGATTGAGACCTCATCTACGGAACAATCTAGCCAACCGAGACTATGATAGTTGTGAGGAGATCGTGCGGAGTGTGATGAAAGTTGAGCTGGAATTTGGTGAGATGGAGTGGTCTCATAAATCAAATGACAAGAAGATATTATTGGAGCCAAGCTTAGGGAGGAACTTTGATCATGGAAGAGGAGGCAAGCAAGTACAACTTCCCATGTGTAATAAATGTGGGAAGAAGCATTCAAGGAACTGCCTTCTCTAGAGTGGGAAGTGATACAAGTGTGGTGGAGATGGCCACATTGCGAGAAATTGTCATAGTGAGGTGAAACCTCAGCTTCCAAACACTAATGACAAGGGGAAGATGGTGCAAGATCTACCTGATGTCCAGTGCTATAAGTGTGGACAACGTGGACACTTTGCGAATCACTATCCATATCTGATGGAAGGGGAAGGGAACCACCATCAGCCTGAGGAAAGGCCAAGGGAGAAAGGTTGTACTTTTTCTATCGCAACAACTGATGTTGAAGCTCTGAATGATGTGGTAGCAGGTACTCTTGTTGTTATCTCAAAGATAGAAATTACTTTGTTTGATTCCGGTTCTACTCATTCCTTTATTTTCTCCAAGTTTTCATGGAATTTAGAATCAACCCCCTTTCTTCTAAAAGTAGAGTTATCAGTTAAGACTCTTAGTGGAACTATCCAAGAATCATCAGTGTTTAGAAACTCTAGTATTTACTTTAGTGAGCACAATCTTATCACAAATCTAGTAGTCATTCCCATGCTGGAATTCGACATTATACTAGGGATGGACTGCCTATCAAAGTATAATTCTAAGATCAATTGTAGAAGTAAGGAAATATCAGTATTCTTGAATAAAAAACCTACAGTTATCTTCCAAGGAGAGATATCTCAACCTGATATTTGTTTAGAATAACCTCCTATATCCTTCTTTATGGAGTTGATCGGTGAAGATGAAGAAGGTTATTAGAGTTTAAGGATAGAAAATGTCCCCATCATCCAGGAATATGTGGACATATTTCCTAAGGAGTTACCCAGACCTCCCCCAGAAATAGAGGTAGAGTTATCCATTGAACTCATACCTGGAACACATCCTATATCAAAGACCCCATATAGGATGGAAAATGTGTAGCTAGAGTAATTATGGAAACAACTCCAAGATCTTTTGGAGAAGGGGTATATCTGACCGAGTATGTCTCCTTGGGGAGCACCAGTTCTCTTTGTGAAGAAGAAAGATGGATCAATGTGGCTATGCATTGATTATAGAGAACTGAATGGGATAAAAGTGAAGAACAAATACCCTCTTCCAAGAATTGATGACTTATTTGACCAACTTTGTGGGGCTCAATTCTTCTCTAAGATTTATCTTTGTTCTGGTTATCATCAATTAAGGGTGAAGAAAGAAGATATTCCAAAAACTACCTTCCGATCAAGATATGGGCATTATGAGTTTTTTGTTATGCCCTTCATATTGACTAATGCGCCTACTAATTTTATGGATTTGATAAATATAGTCTTTAAAAACTACCTTGATAACTTTGTGGTAGTTCTTTTTGATGATATTTTGATATATTCAAAAAGTTGCAAGGAGCATGAGGATCATCTAAGGGCTATTTTACTAACTCTACGGAAGGAGGGGATTTTTGAGAAGTTTAGTAAATGTGAATTCTGGTTGTAACAAGTTGCTTTATTGGGTCACATTGTAACCAATGAAGGAATCACAGTTGACCCTGCAAAGACAAAAGTTGTAGAGGAGTGGCCTCAACCTACAACAATAACTGATATTCGTAGTTTTCTTGAATTAGCAGGATATTATAGGATGTTTGTGACAAACTTTTGAAGACTTTCTAATCTATTAAACTAGTTAACTCGAAAAGGGGTTAAGTTCATCTGAATAAAGGAGTGTGAGGACAGTTTCCAAGGGCTGAAGAAGAGATTAGTTACTGCACCCGTGTTAACTCTGCCCTCAAGTGGAGAAGGATTTGTTATTTTTAGCGATGCATCTCTAAAAGGTCTTGGGTGCATCCTCATGAAAAATGATAAGGTCGTTGCTTATGCATCTTGACAGTTGAAGACTCATGAGCAGAATTAACATACGCATGATCTGGAGCTGGCTGTGGTTTTTTTTTGCTCTGAAGATATGGAGGCACTATCTTTATGAGGAGAAATGTGATATATACATAGACCATCAATGATTGAAGAATATTTTCACCCAAAATGAATTGAACATGAGACAAATAAGATGGTTGGAACTTCTTAAAGACTATGATTGTTCAATTAATTATCACCCTGGAAGAGAAAACAAAGTTGCTGATGCATTAAGCAGGAAAGACCCAGTTGTTCTTTCCATGATGAGGATTCAAAAAGACACTTTGATCAATGACCTAGTAAAGCTGTACATGGTAATTATAAGGGAAGGGACATCATCAACCCTAACCCAAATTATTTCTCAACCGTTATTACTTGAGAAGATCATGAAAGATCAGAAATAGGATCCTTTGTTACAAGATAAGCTTGAGGATGTAAGGATGGGAAGTTTCCTAAGTTCAATATTGATCAAGAATGTGTACTAAAATTTCATACAAGGATATGTGTTCCGTCTATTACAGAAATAAAGGAGTTTATGGATGAAGCTCATAGATATACTTTCTTTATACATCCTGGAAGCAAAAACATCTATAGGTACCTTCGTAATCATTATTGGTGGGATAATATGAAAAGGGATATTTTTTACTACACTTCAAGGTGCCCAGTATGTCAGCAAGTGAAGGCAGAGAGACAACTTCCTAAAGGGGTATTGCAACCACTACCCATACCAGCATGGAAGTGGGATAATATCACTATGGACTTCATCACTGGTCTTCTGAAAACTTCCAAAGGAAACAATGTGATATGGGTTATTATGGACCATCTCACCAAGACTGTCCATTTTATCTCTATCCAGGAAGATTTATTTCTTGATAAAATTTCCAGGATTTACATGAAGGAAGTGGTAATGCTGCATGGAGTTCCACTTTCTATCGCATTTGATCGTGATCCTATGTTCACATCAAAATTCTGGAGAAGTATTCAACATGCTCTGAGCACTGAATTAAATTTCAGTACAGCCTATCACACCCAAACAGATGGCCAATCTGAAAGGACTATTCAAACACTTGAGGACATGCTAATAACCTGCTCAATTGAATTTAAAGGTGGATGGTATCAACATCTCCCTTTAGTTGAGTTCTCTTACAACAACAGCTTCCACTCGATCATTCAAATGGAACCCTATGAAGCTCTATATGGGAAGTGATGTAGAACTCCTACTTGTTTGGATGAAGCTGGTGAGAGAAAGATTCTTGGGCCTGATCTTGTGAAAGAGATGATAGAAAATGTCCATGCCATCCAACAACACATTAAGGCTGCTCAGAGTCGAAAAAAGAGCTATGCCGACAACCATCGAAGGGACATGGAGTTTGATGTTGGTGACAAAGTCTTTCTTCGAATATCACCTTGAGAGAGAGTCATGAGGTTTGGGATGAAAGGGAAGCTCAGACCTAGGTACATTGGCCCCTAGGAAATCATTGATCGAGTGGGAGCAGTGGCTTATCTGCTTGCACTTCCTCCAAATCTATAACAAGTTCATGATGTCTTCCATGTATCCCTCTTGAATAAGTACATACCTGAACCTTTACATGTACTAAACCTAGAGGTGGTACAACTGGAACATGACCTCTCTTATGAGGAGTAGCCAGTGGAAATCTTAGATCATAGAGATAAGGTTCTACGCAACAAGACTACCCACCTTGTTAAGGTTTTGTGGAGGAACAACAAATATGAAGAAGCCATGTGGGAATCAGAGGATTCTATGAGACAGAAGTACCCTCACCTTTTTTCTTTTAAGGGTACAAGTTAAAAATTTCAGGGGTGAAATTTCTCAAGGGGGGAAGAATGTAACGACCATAAATTTTGAATGAATTTTTGTTTCCTAATTTTGTGTGTCATTTTAGTTTATACTCAACAAAAATATTTCATTTAATGAAATGAGTATAAATAAAACGAGGTCATTGGGTTTCAACTGTTATATGACCATTGGTCAATATGACTGTTGGAAACTAAACTCTTAACATTAAAATTTTTCTATAAAAACAAGTGATATTGGTTAATTAATACAGAAAGAAGATACGATGGCCTCATCCAGTAGTCTCAAGCCGATCAAAGCCCATCTGACGGAACTGGGGAAGGAAGTAGCACCATTGGGCATTGCTCTAGACCGAACCCAAGCTGAACTTCATCATGTGAAGATGGAATGGAATCACCTTTGGGAGAAGTTCAAGCTTATAGAAATCACTACTCGGGCGATGTTGGCTGAGCCGCCCCCATATTCTATCACCTTAGCACACCTTACACTAAGGTCCTATGCTGGTGTGATAAGGGGATATATAAAAAGACTACAGTTACTTTGTGTAATCCATTGAGATAAATAAAATTGTGTTTTTTTCTTATGGTAAAGTTTGTGAATTTTTTCAAATGTCCGGATAAATATAGGTTATATATTGATGAATTTTGGAAAAAAGAAATATTTTAAAATATTTATGTAAACCTTAAATAATTAATGATGTGTAAATATTTTCAAACAATGGTCTTCTAAAAATGTGTTTAGTAAGAAATTTAGAGTATAATAAGATCAAATTAATGTTTGGTGAACAGTAATTTATGAATAGTGATTTTACGCTTAGGATTAGTAATGTGACCAAATGGATTAGTAATATAACTTAAATAAAGTATTAATATAATTCAGTCACCTTTATTAAGTAATTTTATTCAATAAAATAAGTAATAATTGTTTTATAATTTATTAGTCAAGTATTAGTTTTTTCAGGTGAATAGTGTTTTTTAATAAAAAATATAAATTAAAATTATTTAGAATTTTTTTTTAAAATGGAGTTAATTTTTAAATTCAGAGCATCGATATTATGTTAAGGAGAATTTTTGATATTTTTCTGAGAAAGTTGAATTTTCTGTGAATAGTGAATTTTCAGTTTAGAGTTTCGGGTGTTTAATGAAATTGTTAGGGATGTAATAATTATGTAATAATTATAGTCGACTTATGAACAGTAATATAAGGTATGAGGTGTCCCAAGTGGCCAATACCATCGGAAATACCATGGGCAAGCCCATAGTTTTTCCAATACCACCGATGAGGTGTCCCTTGGACATTAATGACTTGTCCCCTCACTTCTCCTATAAATACCAAGCCTTTCCCTCATTCACTTCTTTTCCAAATCCTCCTCAACAAAGATCTGGTCTCCTCACCACCAAAGGAGTCCTTCCAAGGTTTCCTCAAGCCTCCCAAGGTCCCAAACTTTAATCTTTTGAAGTTACTCTTCAAGGTAAGGGATTCTTTCACCCTCCCCTTTGAAGTCGTGACTTCCTTTATGTTGTGTCTTATATTTTCCATCTCTTTATGTTGAGGGTATGTTCTTATATGTTCTTATTACTGTCCATTTCATGTACAAATTATTAGAGACTCTTTATTCTCTCATCAATTTGTTTTCTAAATTTTTATGTGACGCCATTAAGCTGCAGAATTTCTTGTAAAAGAAATCGCATCTTCTCTTTTATTTTGTGTTTCCTTTTCATGTGGTTTTTCATTCAAATATCCATACCATGATATTTCAGTACCCATACTATATTATGAATTATTTATGAGTGGATGAACCTTTTCCCCTCCCTTTTCAATGTTTTCTAAAACCATGTTATATAGTCGTTAGGCTGTAGAAATTTTGTCTCAAAATTTCTATCTCTTTCTCTCAAGAAATCCACTTGTTTATTTATGTTAATACCCAAAACTATTTCATTTCTATGGGTGTTCATAAATATATAAATATGATATATTTGATTCTGTAATTGACATACATATAACCCACACTCCCTTTCCATGGGTTATAAATGATATAAAGATCTTATTTTTAAGAGCTTTTAAAACGTCATGATTTTGAAATGAAACCCAGTACTTGTATTCTATATGGATTATTTATGAAATTTTTGATTATGATCTATGTGGATCACATGTAGGTAAAGAAATATTAAGGGTGTGCCCTGATATCACTCCAATTCATTGGGTAAAGAATTAATCTCTAGAGATGACAAGTTTCACGATACCTTAGTGAATAACCTTGATAATTGTTATAATACCTTGGTGAATAACCTTAGTATTTTTTATGACACCTTGGGGATGGACCTTGGTGATATGTTCATGAATTTATTAATTAAATGTTGAGGCCACATATTCTAGTATCTTTCAAGTTCTTTTCATTATGATATTTTTATACATCCATTGCTCATGTCTTTATGTTTTTATTCAAGTTCTTATTGATATCACAAGTGAACTGTTTCCTTGTTTACCCTTACTGGAATTTATACTCACCCTTTACTTTTATTTATGTCTCTAAGATATGAGATGCAATAATTTTACATAGTATGAACATTTGATGAAGCCTTAAAAGTGGATTAGAAGAATGTTTTACGTTGTTTTCATGTATTATGTTCCTAATTTCCAAGACACTAGACTTTAAAGATCCTCTATTTGTAAAATGTAATGAAAATTATGTAATAAAAAGGTGGGATGCCACATGATTACTTCATATTAATATATTTTTCATACCACCATCTTAATTACATGGAACACAAAAATAAAATTCAATAATTCTCTAAATATGCCATTATGACTATCATAAAAAATATAGATTAAAACTCCATCAATTCTCATAGTCTTCCTAATTAACCAAGAAATATTCCATGTTAAAAATAGAAATATTAAATCCATAATATTCATTAAATAAATTATTTAGTTTTCATTAATGTCTAGTGAATCGAATTAATATCGTAAGAATAATTGTATCATTTCAAACAAAAAATATTTATTAATAATATTCCCAATTAATTCCAATGAATTAATCCATTGAACCACCCTAATTACATGTAAACAACTCCAACGTAACTCCAAAAATACCATCCTAATTAAATAAACTATCCAAAATCCAATAACATTGATATAATATTTAACTGACACAAATACCTATTAATGTCATCACATTAATTAGTATGAATTAATAATTGAACTCATGTATGTTTTATAACTCCAACAATCATGTGTTGACATATGTATCCTTCCATAATTAAATAACAAAAAAATGTTAATTGTGCATCATTACACTAAATCTTTTTTCAATAAACTAAAGTTAAAATCTATTTCATTAACTAACTCAAAACAATATTCTTTCCACACTTTTACCTAATTTCATATTAGAAAAAATTCTTTCACCTAATAAAATAGAAACAAATGAACCTTCATCTAGTATACAATACCTTCCCAAAACATTATCTAAATATAAATATAATGAACCAAGTTATTTCATAGGCTTTTATTCCTTACACGATTCTTGAGAAACATAAGTAAATGTATTCAAGCTTAATGAATCAACTATAACATTATCATTTACTAAATTATATGAGATCTATAAATAATAATCATATAAGAACTATACCCATACCCACTAATTAATATTTATGTCCTGTAAAGAGAATACATAATGAAATATATTACTATAAATTATTACACCGTGACAGGTAAACCTTGGGCTGCTAGCAAGTTCATAGATTCCTAGATATTGGTAAATATTCTAAATGAGTAAATCATAATCATTAGTGATTTACATTATCTAAAAATAAGATACTAAAATACAGGAGATACAAGAAGGGGTAAAATTTTATACCATAAGAAAAATATAAAAATATGTAAAAAAGAAAAATCCATTTGATAATAAAACTGTCTCAACTCTAACACAAAATCATCACAAAAATTAGAAAAATCACATACATATTGTATGGGTATGGGTGTGTAAAAAAATACCAACTATAATTTTCCAACATTACACAAAATGTTTCCCGTGAAACATATATTCCAAACCAGGTATCCAATTCCATCGAATAATCTTCATCGTATTCCAAAAGTTAATAGTTTATCATTTAAAATGAAATAAATTCTACTTATTAAATGAAAAAAAACTCAAATTAAGGTATACTAGGATTAGAGTAACCTTAGTATTTCACCTACCGGAATTGGTGAATCACAATAAAAGTGATCATATAGGGTTCATCTGCAAGTGAAGAATAGGTTATGGTTCCTTCGAAAGATCCAGAGAGGGTAGGATCTCAGCTGATGTCACGAGAGTAGGGAATGGTTATACTTCCTTTACATGACCCTATTTCATGAGATCAGGGAGTGATCATATTCTTTATGATACTAGTCAGGTAGGGAAAGGGATTTTGATCAACACCTGATCGGGTTCTTCACAAAAGCATATGGGGTTTCGATTGTCTGAGATAGGTAGGGAAAGGGGAATGTGTTCAATCACGAAGGAGGTGGGGAAAGGGGAAGGCATAAGGTGTTCTATTGAGATTGGAAGGTAAAATGGTTTGATCATAAGAAAGGCAGGGATAGGGTTTGATCGATAAAGAAGGAGAAGTTTGGGTGGGGGTAGTGTGATGTGGTCAGATGGTTGCCCCTATGTACATAAAAGTTGTGGAAAAAAATTCTCTACTACCATGATTAATTAAACCATGGAAATAAAAGTCTAGAAGTATCCTTATTTTTTAGTTGTGTATGTTTCCCATTTAGGTGGGAAAAATGTAGGTTGTTTAGGTTTTACCTCAAGATTGTAAAAATATTATTATACATGTTGGGGCCAGTGATGTGTTTATGACCCCAATTGTTGGTGTATGTCCTCCTTCATTTGGAAAAATCATCAGGGTATAGAAAATCTTCTTGATGAGGAGGACCACAATTTCAGCTAGAAACATTATTGGGAGGGCCTCCATGGTGAAATTATTCATCACATGGTGGCTCATGGAAGGTTCTACTAGATCCTAGAGTAGAGATATTTGACCCAACCTCCCCAATAGGTGGTTGGGATCTCGATCCCAATCTATTGATAATTTTCTCCCATGTGCTATTTGTGAGGGTGGGAGGTATGTTGGTAGTGGAAGGGGACACTGGAGTTATTGTAGAGGCCTCTTGTAAGGTAGGGTTAATGACCTACCCCCGACATACATGTTGGGTGTTCTAGAATGGGGTTGATGGAGTACGGATATGATCAACCTATTTTTCATCATATGGAGCTCCATGACATTGTTGGTGGAAATAGGTGGTGGGGGGGACCTCCTGGATGGACACTAGTGGAATTCTTAGGGGTGTGGATGATGAATTCCCTACCTCCTTGATGTTGGGAATGAATATATCTAATATTTAGAAGGAAAGGATCTCAAAATAGTTTTTTTGTTATGGGGGGGGGGGATATTTCCCCCTACTCTCCCTTTTGGGGGAATGGAAACGGTGAAATACCATGGATTAGATGTCTTGAAAGGCCATATACCTAGTTTTGATGGCCCCTTACAATTCATATTAGTTAACAAGGGTTTTTGTAACCCTCTATTGAATGAGATCAAAGGGATAAATGGGGTGAGGGAACCCAAGATCCATGGGATCAGTGGTCATTTCTACAGAAGTGTAGTCATGTGATATTTCCACACTATAAGTTCTTCTACCCCTATGCTTGTTAGTGATAGTGGATCATCAAGTATTTACCATAGCTTGAGTCATGTAGGATATATGAGGACAATATTTAGTACATTTTTGTTGAAGGATATTCCCCACATGCCCAACATTTTGCATCCTCTCTCAGGAAATGAGAATGGATCCATGCCAATAATGTCTTAGAACCAGTGATTCCCAATGTTCATCATATTCCCCCAATTTTCAGAAAAGAGATTCACATCAGGTTCACAATTTTTTTTTCTGATGTTTTTCACTAAGGTCATGCATTGGGTATGGTGATGTGAAATACTAAAGTCCCCTAGAGAGATCTGTATCATTTGACTATATCTGGATCCCTCCTTATTTTTTCCCCCATATTCCTGCTTTCCAAAGGAGTGTTCCCTCCTTTTTCATGGCTGATTAAATTTTCTCCTTGATCAGAATGGGATGATAGGATGTCGACTCTTCCTTCCATTGATTCATCCCTAGAGATCGTCTTCTAGTCTGGGTATCCCCCACAAATCTAAGAAATGTTCATGAATCTTATTCCCGAAGTCATCTCAAGGTAGACGCCAGTTAATTATACTACATGTTATCATAATAGGGTAGGTAATTTTTTGGGGGGCTAATGACGATGATTGGGAATCGTGGGCATATTGGACATATGCATAAGTATTACTCATTTTAAGTTGATTGAATTTAATATATGAGACATATTATTCATATAACTAGAAGAATCTTATGTCTGTTATAAGGAAACTAATGTCATGATCATAAGTAATCAAATGCACAATTTCTTAGGCCTACCATGTATGCCTCATGGGGTAGGGAATTCTTATATACTTGATGGGGTTATTAACATGTTTAACATCTTATAGGGATTGAAAGGTTAATGTTTTAACGTCTTGTGAGGATATGTAGTTAAATTTTTTAATTTCTTTCAGGGATAGGTTGGTCATAATTTTAAAATCATATGATGACATGTTGGTCACAAGTTTAATGTCTTGTGGAGATAGGTAGATCATAGGTTTAACGCATTCTAGAGAAATATAGGCTACAAGGTTAATGTCTTATAGGGAAAGGATGGTCACATGATTAAAATATTATGGGTACTGGTAGGTCACAAGTTTAACGTCTAGTGGGGATAGGTAGTTCATATATTTAATGTCTTGTTGGGACTGGTAGGACAGAGTTCTAAAGTCTTTTGGGATAGGTAGGTCATAGGTTTATCATCATGTGGTGAAAGGTAAGTCACATGTTTAATTTCTTGTTTTGATAGGTCGATCATAGGTTTATAATGTTATGGGGAAGGGTAGGTAATAGGTTTAACATATTATAGATTTATGATGTTCACATGCTTAAGATATTCTAGGTACAAGTAGGTCATAGGTTTAACATCTTATGGGGATAAATAGGTCATAGGTTTAACATCTTGTGGGGATAGGTTGGTCACAAGTTTAATGTCTAGTGTAGATAGGTAGGTCACAAGTTTAACATCTTTTGGGGGTATATAAGTGGTGTTGACTGTGTCCCAAAGGAGGAATAATCACACTTTAAAGTTTCTACCATCGAAGGGGAATGAATGAAGATTTAATGTTGGTATTGGAGAATCAGGATTTAACCTCATATATGTTTCCCATGTATGTTAGGATTGGGCCTCAAGAAGGTGTCATACGTACCCTCTTAAGAGACAATGACCAAAGCCAATGTAGTTTGAGTGCACAATTTATGGTCATGTGGTAGGATCGGTCCATTCAGTTTAATATAATGCTGTAAGGATTCACATTTCATGAATGGTGTGTTACAAGGTAAGTTTTTGGGATTATGTGTAAACCTACCCTGGTGTTTGGGGGTTTTATCCCAAGGAATTTTGGGGCTTATGCATATGGGATACCCTAGTGTTGGGGTTTCTTCTCTCGTGTTGAGGTTTCATCCCATGAAGGTTTGGGAATTATGCATATGTGATACTCAGGTGTTGGGGTTTCATCCCTAATATCAAGGTTTCATCCAATGATAATAATATATGAGTTATCATATTTTCACCACACAAGGTATTTCTACATTATAACATCATGTGTTGTGTACATTGTTGTTTAGTTTAACATCTTAAAACTAGGATGTTAGGATATTCAGTTTAAAATCTTGTATCATGTAAATGGGATTTTCCTACACCTAGGGAGACCATTTCCATATAGGATATAAGGTTTCAACATTATGCCTCCATACTGGGGAGGGTGGGTAGTTTGTCTTGCTGATTCCACCTTTAGGGATTGTGTGTCTACAGTGTAGGTGCCACTAGGAGGCATATGAAAAAAACTAGCATGGTGAAGTGGAAAATGGGTATACTGACATTATGATGCCTATTCATAGAATAAATGGTTATTAGGGTTCTTATTTTTTAGAACAAGAGCCTATGTAACTGTCGAGACCATGCATGAATAAAAGAGGTTATAGATGAGGGTTGATGACAACGATTGTGTTGAATATCAGGGCTTGATTGAACTGAGAATGAGTGGGTACAAGGTCATTGGGAACTAAAATTTCTCAAATGTATATATAATGAAAATAGGAAACATATGGGGACCCCTAAAGTGGTTTTCAAGAAGGTATGGGTTTTATGATGTTTAGGGGTTTCATCAAGGGGAGAGATTTGTGAAAGGGGGTTTACCTACCTTAGGGTAATGTATTAGTTCCCATGGAGTTGTTTTCACAAAGGATAATTATCTCATAGAACCCCAAGGACTCTGAGGTGTCTTACTCTATTTTGGTAACATCCCAAATCTATGAGGTAATTTTTTAATTATTTAAATGTAAAATAATTCAAATAATGAGAACAAAACAAGGAATATTTTTATTAATAAATCACTTACTTCATTAAATTTTACAAAAATAAGAAACCACAACTAATTTATCTAGCTCACTATATGTGCTAGCAACACAACTGAAGCACCACTGATTAACATAAGAAGGATGAATGTGTATCCCACATTCCATGAAACTACCATAATTAGAAAATTAATAGAGGGAAGAATAGAAATAACACTAAGAACCAGAGTGAAGTATAACCACATTATGAATAAAGAAATAGACTTAGATGAATTTTAATGTTACCTTGAGATATATGTTATTTAGAATAATTTTATTTGTGACCATTGGAAAAAAATATAATCGTCGGACCCTTTGTAGTCATTAGGAAACTTAAAAAGAAATTTAAAATTAATGATAGTTTCATAATAATAGTGTAGTATTTAAAATGATATCATTTAATAAAAATTTTTAAATAATTATTAACGCTTTTAAAATTTTGTCATTGAGAAGTAAAAAATGTAATAAAATAAAAAAAGGGTTTCAAATAATTAGTTTCAAATAAAAATTTAAATTAACTTTTAAAATGGCATTATTAGACTAATGGAAGTGATTAAAATAAAATAAATAAATAAATGTTACATTGATAATTTTTTACATTTCCCTTGTTTATAATCTATAATTTGACAAAACAATACTATGTAATCACCCAAAAATCCAAGTACAGTAGTGAAACTACTACTTAGGTGGGAACAGGCCAAGCCCTCAGTGAGTGGGGGTACTCAGGTAGCACCGTCTAAGTTAGTGGCTCGCTCGAGCTTAGTAACTAGGTGGGGACCTATGTATAGGGAACTAATTTTGTCTATGTATAGTTTAAGCTTGAAGATCATAGGATCCCATGTGTAAGGCCCCCTATAGTGTGTGATTATTTCATCGGGATGGAGAAGATGCATCCTATCTTATAAGGAGGTTCCAAAACTCTTCTTGATTTGATTCGGGATGTTGGAGATGTGATCTCAGTTGTCTGATCGATATCGGGATCATCTGAGTCATCCATCCTTTTTCCGATCATCTTCCCTATTATTCCCCATTCTACATCCCTGAACTAGTAGGTCAAGATACCGATGAGTTCCCTTTATTATCTATAATTTCTATAATATTTATCTAATACCCAACCTATTTCAATGATCCTGAATAACATGATTGAAATACAAACAAACATTGACTCAATGGTTGATTTCCCTTTTTCCTCCCTCTATTTCTGAAGGAAGCTAAATATATAAATATATATATATTGTTTATCATTCCAAATAATCTAAATAATTGATTTCATAAAAGCCTAATAAACACTATTGACTGGTCTAGTTTGGTCTATTTTTAACCCCTTTCATATTTTCAAATATAGCAACATGGAACATAATATATATACATATATATATATTATATGTAACAGGAAAGATAACAAAACACAAAGGCATATAAATATAAAACCCTCAATTGATTTTTCAAAATGATATACATAGTATAATTATTTTTTCAACCAAAATAGTAAATAATTTTTATACAATGAAATTTATATTTAAACCTTCATTTTACACACACTAAGGACATGAATCACCCTCTCCCAAGTTCCTCCTCTTTCAAATTTCCTTTTATTCATGAAACAAAAACCTTTCTTCATCCTTTTTCAAGACAACTTAAGGGGTGTATTTTATTTAAAAGTCTATATATATATATATATATATTTATATTTTTAAAATTATATACAATAAGGGTGTTAGTATTTCTGTCAAGTTTATGATTTGGAAAGGAATGTATTTATTTTTTTAATCATTGATTTGAATTATAACCCTTAAAATAATTCCAATACTCTATTTATTTTCAAAGAACTCAATATATATATATATATAATAAGATAAAAATTAATGTTATAAAGAAATATATAATGATTTTAAATAATCTATTTTAAAACAATAACAAAACATTGTTTTGTTATTGTTATCTTTAAATGTTTTCTTTTACAAATCAATTTCTTTGAGAAAAATAATTATTTCATGTATAGTCTATAATTTTATGGGATGTTGTAATTAATAAAAGTTATAATTTTATTTGAGAATTGTTTTAAAATTTACGTGAATGTCATTCATAACATTATATATTTCCATCATCTAAGATATTTTTTATATTCCATGAAATTTCATTCAAGAATTTGTTTAATTCATTAAGTAATTATATTCATGTCTTCAAAATAAGAGAAAATATTTATAAACCTGGATTTCTACATGTTTTTTAGAAATTATTTAATAAAATATTATTGTTCCATGTAAAGAAATTTATAAGATTATTTTTTTCTATGAAATAAATTTATGTATAGTTTTAAATTATTTTTTGGTTATGAGTGAGAAATACAAAACCATTTAAAATGTTTTCCTAAATTATGGAACTAGAGCATCAGATGATTTAATGTGGTATGGGGAATGAACCCATAACCTCTAGGGGAAAATATACCAAATATGATATGACTAGTTGGACTTTTTGTTTTCTTATGTCCTACTGGGTATCAAGATTAATCCATAGAAATTATTATTTTCAAAATGGAGAAATCCAAAACAGTAATTCAAAAGAATTATTATTTTGAATATATGTATATATATAGTTTTCAAAGTAATATACACTATGTAAGGATATTTTTAAAATGTTTTAAAAGTATGTAAAACTATTTTTGAGTAATATTTTTATCAAATGATTTATTTGATAAACGTTTTCACGAAAAAATTAGTTTTTAAAGGTATTAATTTACAAATGATTTTTTAAAAACCCCTTACTATTTAAATTACTACTCACCCTATGTTTTAAAATCTATTTTTCATAGGTTTAGTAGAATTTAAATGTGGTTTTATTTCATATATGGAGGAATCACACGTAATGGAAATTGTTTAAATTTTAGTACAACTTTGTTAACTTGTAATGTATATTTCTAATTCTCCAAAACCTTGACCAATAAAGGTCCTGGTCTGTAAAATGTTATGAGTATTTTTTAGTTGTCTTTTATATAAATAAACTAAAAACATTTTCATATACTAAATCTGGAATCATTGGGTTAGGTCTTTATAATATCTAAGTTCATGAACCTTCATAAATGTCATCTCAACCATGTACTTTGAATTTCAAGAGATCATGGGAGGATTTTCATGAAAGATGGATACATGTAAGAATATATCTCTTTTTTTTCTTTTAAAATTATAATTTTCAAGAATTCAATGCTTCTAGTGGAAGTATAAATGTCTTTTACACATTATTGACTAGTGGAGGGAGGTATTTATAGGTGTTGTGGCATCAATAAGTCCCTTTTAAAAAACGTAACTACATTTGAGGTTTATTTCACAAAATATAGTGACCTATGTGTATAGACCTACATTGAGAAAAGGATATCATTATTCACATGAGTTATTTCATGGTTATAAGATCACTTTTTTAAATCACTTACCATTTTAAAAAATCTATACCTTCAAAAATCCCATTCATTTTGTGTATTTTGATCCCGTTTTGACCAGAATTCACCTTAATACAGCCATGCATTCCTACACATCTATCATAGTGATTTTTCACCATAACAATAGTTCTGTTACTAAATCAAGTGATTAATATCTTTAATAATTAGTAAAAAATAAGGATAAAAAATCATAAAATCATGAAATTCAATCACTTTACTAGGCCACTAATATCGTTTAGTGTTGGAACATAAAATAAAATCGATGCACTGATAACAATAGGTGTATATCAGAGGATCTTTATAATTATTGGATTTTAGGTGTCCAAATATTTTTATTAGATTCATGCTCTAGGTTTCCTTTAAAATTAGTTTTTTGAATATTTAAAGTGACAATATTTATCGTTTTTTTTAAATTTATATCCAAAATAGATCACATAAATTTAGTGAATAGAAAGAAGATTATGAATATTATTAAATGAAACTATAATATTTATAATGATATGATAATACCATACCTATTATTTATTATCTTGTATATTCTTAAATTTATTCAAAATGGTCATTTAACTCATGTGAATGGTGATATTATGGCTTTGGTTGATTATAAAAATATAAAGAATGTTTTTTACTCTCATAACATTATTCTTCCATAATGTTCATAAAAAAATTCAACTAATGGGGATTAAGATAGTGAAATGTATGTGGGATAAGTTAGAGAACATCAATAAAGGTAATTTGAAAGAAAAAAACTAAATTATAGATTTGTAATTTTAAGTATGAAGATATTTAGATATATGATAATGAATCTATTGATGATATATTTACAAGAGTAATTGATGTGGTGAGAACCATAAGAGGTTTTGTGAGACACATTGATATTTAAAATTATTTTAAAAAATATAATTAATATATTTCCATACAAATTATTTTCAAAGTAATTGTCCCTTGAAGAATGTGATATTGATAAATTTATATTGGATGATTTATATAGCATATTGAATGCATATACAATTAAAAAAGTATTGAATCTTAATAAAATGGTTAAAATGAAAAGGAAATAACCATTAAAGCTATAAAGCATGATATTAGTTAGAAATAATTCAATGAGTAAGAGGAGAATTTTAAGGAAGATAATAATATTAAGAGAAATTTTGATAAATTGATTTCATTCATCTCAAAAAGTTTTTTCACATTTAAAGTCAATTACCAAGGAAATTTATAATTAAGATTTTAAAATGTGTATTTATTGGTCATGTTGTAGTTAATTTTCCAAAGTTAAATAAAGAATAAAGTTATCACAAAGATGATTAATTGAGTACCTAAAAAATAAATATTCAATGTTTACTAAAATGATGATTTCTTCCAAGATAAAAGTTAATAATTTCTCAAAATTCAAAATTCAAAATTTATTATTTAAGTAGGGTGATGAATAAAGTGGTGATTATGAAACTATAACTAATACTTAAAGTGAAACAGTTGATAATCTGTTAATAGCTAAGGTGAATTATTATGAATTCACTAGTGATGATATAATGGATATGATAAGGAAGAAAAAACAATTATAGAGTTCTTGTTGAATAAAAAATAAATGATTATCTTTTAAATATCCCAAAGATATATAAATATAATATAATTTTAAATAAATTCCCTCAAACTTCGAATGGAATCAATTCTTTTCATTTGAAAAATAATCAAAACTATTGAAGGAGATTGAAATATTTAAGGTATTACTCATGAAAGTCAAATATTTGAAAAAAACTATAGAAGATAAGTATAAATAAAAAAGAATATAAATTTATAATTTTCAATAAAAATTATTGTATAGTGAATTTTAAGAGAACAAGTTTATGGTTAGAATTGATAAATCTTTGAAAAAATTGGGATAATGCCTGAAGGGGATTGATGATAATGATAAATCCTCAAATAAGTTTTTTGATTTTATTAATCAATAAATACCTTACTAAAAATGAGTTAATTTTTTTGGATATTTAGAGAAAAAGGATTATTTTTGGGTAATGTAATTTTAATTAAATATTGTAGAAAAATAAAATAAATTCCCTAAAAAGGGAAATTTTAAAAATACTTTTTATATAAAAATATACTAGAAATAAAAGGTTATAAAATTCATGTAAGAAGTATAATGAAAATATAAATCTATTGGGAGTATCAAATATTTTTTTTTCACAAAGGATTTTAAATCATAGGTAAATTATACCTATGAGAAATAGGTGAAACTTTTAGGGAGACAAGGTATTTATGAATAAAAGTTTTCATTTTATAGTTATTGATTGTAATGTGGTAGATTTTTGCATATGGAGAGAATATTTTACTTTGATTAAGGGTATTTATATAAACCTATAAAATTTTTAATCTAGTATTTTAAGGGGATTATAATCACTTAAAGAGAATATGTTTATAGTGAAGAAAATAGTTTGAACTAAAAATGGAAAATCAATTTAAGATATTTGAAGAATTTTTTCGAAGTTGAGACCAACCAGATCATGAAGCTGAAAATATCTTTCCATATTGTTGGATTAGTTGATTATGAATTTGAGTACATAAAAGGTTCAAAATAAAAAATAATTAAGGGAAGGAAAAAATAACTTTTATATAATGTTGCATTGAAAGATTCACAAAAGGAATGTATGTAGATTCAAGAAAATGAGTGTTAATATAAAATCTTAGTTTTTGTGATGCTTTTAAAAGTCATTGAAAAGTGAAAGTAACGTTTAGTTTCATTCATAAATTACTAGTCACTAAAAATTAATGTTTTTAGCTCAATAGTTATTGGATATAAAATGTTGATGTTAAAGAAGACACTTTATATCAAGTAGTTAAAGAATGCCTTTAGTAGTGTTTACCAGATTGTGATGAAGAAAATGTTGTGATTTTTTAAAAAGAATTTTTGTTTAGAGAAGATATTAAATGATGGTTAGATTTTAACTTGATTATAGAGAAAAATAAGTCACTTTTTTAAGTGGTGGATGCTGAAAATTATTATTATTTGAGCATGAAAATCATGAATGTAACACCCATTATGTCACTATGTGATTTATTTTATATTATATTATATTATTTATATTATTTTTCATATTATGAGAAGTTTCATCCCAAAACAAGAGACATATTGTATTTTTTCCTTTGTGAATGGTTTTCACAGAGATTTTGGAATGTGTTCAAGGGAAAGGGCCTCATAGCCATCGAAGGAAGAAGGGGAAAAAGGAGTTCGAGATTTTGGGAAATGTATAGTGGTCCAAGGGAAAAAACTAAAGGGATGAAAGGATTACTCCCATTTTCCAAATCTGATGGAGAAAAGTTCAACCAATAAGGACAATAAAAATGGAAGAAAAGTTCTAATGAAAGGGGAAAGTGAAGAGACTATGGTGTGTTTTAATTTGATTCTGCATTCCAAGGAAGAAATGTTAGAAAAAGTTGTTTGTCCCAATGTCTCAGAAGAGGAGATAAAAAGAATTTATGAAATAATGTTTAAAGTTGACGCCAACAAGTATCAAGAGATGTGGATAGGAAAAAAAGACCAAATTCTGGCCAGGGGCTTCAATCAGGGCATAATCAAATCAGAGGAATTCATCCAGATAATGGAGAGGATGCTTACCCACATTTAAGAGATTATTAGAGAGGACCCAGAAACACAGGCTAGTCCACTGAAATGGGATCTTTATAGGGTAGATAACTCAGGTAATCTAATCCTCATGTTTAATAATTTTCTAAGCTCTTTTACCACATAGTGGTCTTGTATGTGTACTCAGTTTCCCATTTTTCCTCAAAATGGATTAATAAAAATTTAAATTTAGATGGATGGAAGCAAACATGCGGGTTGGATATGAAAGTTTATAGTTACATTAATAATAGTTAGTTTATGTTTTCTCAAAAAGGGTTAATTCCAAAATATAAGTCATGCAAGGTGGGTTGGTCTTGGAAGTGGATCCCATATAGTTGGTGAAAAGTTTTGAAAATCATGTAGCCAAACCTTACGTTCTATCAAGATTCATTAAAACTTAAAATTATACTTTTACTTATGCTCTATTCTAACCCACCAACCCTAGTATTCTTCTTTCTCTCAATAAAATAGACCATGTACACCTCCAAGAGAGTTTTTCCTTTATCCATTCCATTTTTTGGATTTCTACCTTTTATTCAAGAGGGTTTCTTTTTTGAAATTCCCTATAAACCTCTTCCTATCTTCTATTCCCCACTTTCCAAAGATTTATCTTCCTCATATAAACCCTAAAATTTGTGTGGATGGATTTTAGTGTACGGTTTGAACCTATTTAAGGTGATTTTCTCATGTATGGCATTTTAATGGGAATACCGTGTCTTAGTTTGTTTTTCCACATTAAAGATAGCAACTTTCATCATGTTTTCCATTGAAATGAGGTAGGTGTTTTGTAGTTTTTACTTTATATTACATGTCATTGGTTTCTTGTGGGATTTAAATGGTTTATTTTTTAATTTTATGCCTATTTATGTGTCTTGTGAGGGAAAAATGAGGATTTTAAATTGTTTTAACCCTTTTCATGAATCGGGTTCCATGAAAAGTTCTTGTATAAATGCATAAATGGTTTTTAAAGGATGAAAATGGTTATAAAAGTGGTGGTGAGAACCTAATTGAGGTTTATAATTTTTTTGAAAATTGATTTCCAAACAAAGTATTTTAGGTTTTAAATTTTTTAAAGTATATTGAATGGTTTTTTTTAAAAAATGGGTGTGTTAACCACCGTGAGTGGTATTCCAAACATTTGTATAGATTTGAAATATTTTAAATGCGGTTTGAGGGCATTCTGAGTTCTGAAATGGGATTAATAATTGTATTAATAAAAATTGGTACCAATAGTTGGTATATATTATATTTTAAAATAGAGTGAGTTATCTTGTAATTCCAAGTGTATTTGAAAAGGAATGTTTGGAACATTGTGAAGAATGGGTTTTTATGAAATTTGTGACACCCTCTTTGTGTTACCCATGTAATTATTCTGTTTAATGGGTGGTGCTTCATGAATGTGAATACTGAGTATTGATTTAAGGGGTTGTTTCATGTGAAGGTGTTGTATGTGAGGTGAGTGCTTATTTATAAATTTATTAAATTTTATTGATGCATGTTGTATGAATTCGATCGATTTCTTAACTCATTTTTTACTTTAATTTGAATGTGTGGTTTATGAAATTAGAACTTGTTAATGTTTTATGAGTTTGGAAATTTCAGGACAATGGGAGACCTTGGGAATGTGTGTGTGTATAAACTTAGTTGATTAAATCTGTAGGCTATATTAGGGATACTGAGATTATTATCAAATAGAATAAGTGATCCCATGGGAGGAAGACTGAGGGAGCTTCCATGTGTTTCCTTGTGAACTAAGAGTGACAATATAATGAATTTTTGTCCAAGGGAAGACCTAGAGAGACTCCAAAATTGTTTAAATTTCTTACCATACTAGAATATTGTGTGCTAGACTAATTCACGCTAGACCCTAATGGTTAGAACCCTTTATGGATGTTGCTTGTGTCCAGTTAGTTTATATGCCATGATAAATTATTTTAGTACCAATTTTAATTAAGATATCTTGTGTTTATTCCTATAATTCTAGGATCATATTTAGGTTCATTTAGGGTTTTTTTATTTTAATTCAATTTTATCTCCTTATTCCTGTATGATTCTTTTATGTTTATATATTTTCTATTTGTTTCTATTTTTTATGTGTTTCTGATATTGTGGTGTTTGTTTATGTTTATTACTTCTTCCTTAGGTTGTGACTATCTGTACAAAATTTCCTTGAAAATGGATTTTGTGAATGGTTTCTGAAAAGGAAAATAAAATGCATTATCTTGGTTTACTTTCAAACTATTATATTATGGGTTTTAAAGGAGAATTATTTAAATGTAAAAAACTTTTCCAAATATCTTATGGATGTATTGATATGATTGTGGGAATCGGTTTCTTTGGAAACTATAGTGTGTGTAGATTTCAAGGATAGGTCCTCATGGTTAGTTTTACTTGTAAATTGGTTTCAAGTGAATTTTTTAAAAAACCATTTGAAATCGAAACCACCTATTAGATATTTAAAAATATATTTTTAAAAAGGGGTAGATTCTAGGAAAATATTTTCCATGTGAATTTTTCATTTGATGGAAAGAAAAAAAATTAATTTTTTAACAAAACAGTGATGTGTAATTTATTTATTCTTGTAAAGGATTATTAAAAATTTATATTTTTTCTATTTTATTTCAAACTATCATATTTAGGATGTAATATTTAAGGGACTATATTGATTCAATGAGTAGTAACCTACTGTGTTGTTTATCTCATGCATATATATTACATGTCCATGTTTGTTTCAATTTGATTCTTTCCACTAACTGTCCAAGGGATACATATTGATTTGAATGGTGATTCTGGGTCATATTATGTTTTTTTAGAGTGGTGAAAAATTTTATTATGGTTATGGGGGTTTTTATTGGGAACACTGGACTATTGTATTCTATGTCTTAGATTTATTTGTATATGTTTATGTCATTTATTTATATAGTTTGTATGTTTTGTATTTCTTATTTCATATTTAGTTTACTTATATATTATCTTTACATTGCTAATATATATTGTTGTATAGAGGATAAATAGTTTATAAACTATGTTTTGTGATGTCTAGACACTAGTTTCCAGCTCGTGGGGATAGGGAACACACTTCAGGCCTATGGTAGTCAGGGTTGGGTTCTAATTGAGATGACATCCTGGGATGGTTTGTTACAAATAGTATCAAGTCCTAAGTTCATAGTGGGACCAAGGATTTCAAAATTCTCTATTTTATATTTTTTAATTTGATATTTTGGATATAAGGATGTCTAAAATCAAGAGGTGGGTAGCGGGGAGAGTTTCCTGATCTCTTTATTTCCCAGAGCCTCAAGTTTTCATGGGTGGTGGAGATTTTTTCTTTTATTTTTGTTTTTTGTTTAAAGTAATTATTGTATTAAAAGTTGATTAATATGGTGGTGATTTAGTTATCCTTATTTTCATAACTTGAGTTTCTTTAGGGTTATATCTGATAGTTTTGTATGGACATGTATATGTGATTCAAGGCATGAGGTCATCATGAAAGTTCTGAAAAACAATGAAATAATTGATCTCTTAATACCAGACACGTACTAGGGACCATTTCAGGGTTTTCATGTGGTGGTAAACCATGTGTCCATTTTAGGCATGGTTTCACTTCCCACTTGATTTTTCCTTATAGACCCCTTGACACTTGGATATCCAACTATGGTTAGGGTAATGAGAAAAGTTTCAAGGTGGGTCTTATAATATAATGGGATTATAGGATTGGATTCCAAGTTGAGGTTTTTGTTATGATTTTGTCTATGTGATTTCATATATAATGTAAAAACAATTTGTCGTTGTAAAAGTGTATTTTAATAGAGAAACTTTTTTGGTTTTAAATGAGACCTTAGTGACTGTTTTTTACAAGGTTGTGTTATTTTAAAATTTTGAAATTGTTTTGGTTTTAAACAATTTATAAATGTTTTGAATTAGGAAAGTGTTTTAAGTGTGAATTATTTTCAAGTCAATTGAACATTTTATTTTGAAAGGTTTAAATGGGTGTCATGTTTTCCCTTATATGTGAATTCTTAATGGAGGGTTTTCTATTTTAAGGATATACAAAGATTATCATAACTTGGTTTTGTTCCTTGTTTTTTGTGTTTACCCTTATAATGTTTCTAAAAGGGTAAATGATTTGAAATTGGTTCAAATATAAGTGATGGTTTTTATCATTAAATTTTAAAGGTGTTCTAATTTTAAAACAATTTGTTGAATTTTTTGGAATATGTTTTGGAAATTTTTTAAATTCACCATTGTAGTCCTAGGATTGGGGTTGAAATTGTAAAATTATTTTCATTTAGATTGTAGTGAAAAAAGAAATAATTTTTAAGGGTGTCATGGTTTTCAAAAGGTATTTTTGGGACTCTTGTTAAGGGGATCATGGTTTTAAAATATTATTTCTTTCTTTAATGAATTATGGCTTTTAATTATCCCGTGTTTGATGTTTAGACTGCATGATGTTATTTAAAAGGCATGATAGAGTTGAGCCAAGTCTCATATTGAGTTACGAAATGGATCCTAGAAAAGGTATAGTGTAAAAGTTGAGTGTCGATCATTATGGGTTTTATCTATTTTTAGTTTTAAAATTGGCTCAGATACAAATGTAGTTGAAGGTGTTGTTTTCTCCTCCTAATGAAGTGTTTTGGAATTACTAAAGAATTCAACTCTAGTGGATATATTGGGAAGTGTATAGGTTGAGTGTTTATACCTGATACCCTTGGTTGGGTAGTTGGATCCATGAGGGTTAAGTTTCTTGGAAAACTCTGATGTTGAGGAGGTGTTCATACTTTTATATATCCTTAAGATTCATGATCTTGTCTCTTTGGGTGGTGTTCTGTTTAAGATTTACACTTGATGATTTTGGGATAGTTTTGGATTGGGTAAATCATTTACTGGTGTTTTTGTTGGGTTCCTGTTTTGGATTCTGATAATGGGCAGTGATTGTATGGGGAATATTCATTATTCATTTCCTAGTGATCTTTTACTTATTGTTCATAGTGTGGACCAAGGTTTGGGATATGATTTTTTGGTCTGGACATTGGAAAACCTAGGGTACACTCATGGGTTACATGGGGTGTAATTGTTTTCGGTTTGATTTTGGGTTCCACCGAGCTGTGTTTTCTATCTAAATCACCATGGCAGGGTATTCCATGGATTTATATCTAAACACCCTCATATCTACTGTGTGTCCCTAGGGTTAAAACCTTATCATTTATTAATGAGGTATGTTCCCAATATTTTTTCTCATTGATATTGAGATGCCATGGATTTAGTGACCTTGTTTTGGTGTCCTTCGAGATTCCTTTTAGTTTAATGCTTCCCTTGGTGGTTTCGAGCTGGAATATTGTGATTTCCTGTGGATGGTGGAGTTTTTTTATTCCACTTTGAATATTTCAAGAATTTGGTTGTTAAGTGATATCTTTTTTATGGATAATTGGGTCTTGTTGGTTCTACCATTATAGATAAATTCTAAATGGTGGAAAGACCTATTTATGGTCACCATTTCATTAGACATCCTGCTTGAGGTTGCATAATGTTTTTTAATGATTCCTCTTATTTTTTAAGGGTGTTTAGTGTGTTTTAGGATTCATCCAGTTATTCAATGATTTTTTTATCTTGAAAGATCATTCAAGAATCTATTTTCCTTCAAAATATAACTTGATCTAAGACTTTATGGGTGAATAAAGTGGAATGGTGGGGAGAATTGTGCAACCTTCTAGGTAACTATGTGGTTTATCTTGTATTATGTTAAGTTAAATATGGTAATTTTATGACTTTGATATGTTTTGACCCAAAATTATGAAATTTGGAATTTTTTCTTTTGTGTGCATTTTATATTCATGGTTTAGAGTAAACTGTGTGTTTTACCTAATACAAGTGGATCTTTAATTGATTTTTTTTCAATTCATGGTTATTCTATATAGGAATTATATGTTTAGTCCAAACCATTTTGATTATAGGAGTAGCCATGAGGGGCCTTTGCTATGTAAGGTTAATTGTGCATGGCTTGTGCATTATTTTGGTAAAACATGTGAAAAGCATGAAAGTTGGATATGAAATTTTAAAGTACCATTTTTCATGGTTTCCACATAGTTTTTTCAATCATGAAAATTTTACATGATAATTCAAGTGATTTGGGTTGTCTTGGGTAGTAGATCCCATATAGTTGGCACACGGTATAGAAAAATGTTTGGCCTACCCAGATTCATTCAAACATAAATTTATAATTTTTTCCCAACTATATTTATTCCCTTCTACCCTTATATTCTTCTCCCACTCATTTTAATGGATTAGGAACATCTCCAAGAGATTTTTTCTTTTTCTCCCTTCAATTTTTATTGCTTTCTGCCTTCAATTCAAGTGGGTTTTTTCCTAGTAAGTCCATTTAATCCCTTCCCTCTCTTCTATTCCCCCTATCCATCAATTAATCTCCCTCACATAAACCCTAAAGTTCTTGAAAAATAATTTTATGGAAAGGGATACACCTAATCATGTGGAATTTTTTGTGTTGGGTTTCAAAAGTGGATGTCTTGGCTCGGTTGGGTGTTCACCATTGAAGGTAGTAACGTCCAACTTAATTTACATTGAAATAAGGTAGGTGTTTATTTTTTGTTAATTTATATTATATTAAATTGGATTCTTGTTGGATTTAATGTATTTAATTATTAAATATATTCCTGTGTATGTGTATTATTAGGGAAAAATTAGAATTATAAATGGTTTTAACCCTTGTCCTCTAATGGGTTTCATGCCATGGTTTTGAATAAATTCCTAAACGGTTTTTAAAGGATAAACTAGTTTTAAAAGTGGTAGATAGCATCATCATGATGTTTTTAAATGAGTGTTTTGTAGTTATTTAATTCCTAACAACGTTTTGGGGTTTTTTAAAGTATTTACAGTGTTTTATATGGGTTGTTTGATTTTAAAGGTGTGTGTTAACTCATGTGAGTGTTATTTGAATGATTTTTATAGCTTAAAAAGATTTGAAAGGTGGTTTTAAGGTAACTATGAGTTAATAAATGGGTTTTAAGATATGTTTTAATAAAAATTGGTCTCATGAGTGTATTGAGATAATATTTTAAAATAGTGTGAATTGGATTGGAATTCTATGTTTATTTGGATAGGAACATTTGGAACATTAGAAAAATATGTTTTCATGAATGTTGTGAGGCCATATTTGTGTGCCCTTTATAATTGTTTCCCTTAATGAGTGTTTCTTAATGAAGGTGAAGACCAAGGGATAATTTAATGGTTTATTTATTATGATCACATTGGATATGATGGGAACACTTATTTATACTTTTATTGAATGTCATTAATGTAAGTTTTAGGCATTGTCTTTATTGATCACCTCCTTTGTTAAACTTATAATTGTCATGTTTGATTTTATAAATCAGAACATATTAATATTTTATGTATTTCTAAATTTTTATAACATGGGAGGCCTTGTGTGTGTGTAGTGACTTAAAAGATTAAATTCATAGAATGTTTTTATATTAACAAGGGAGTATTATCAAAGGGATCGAGAGAGTCCATGGGAGGAAGATCTAGGGTGCTTCTAAGTATTTCCATGTGAAAAAATAGTTCCCATGGAAGGAATTTCAGTCCTAAGATGACCAAGATAACTTCCAAAAATATTGAACTTGTTTATCTAGCTAGTATATTGTGTCCTAAACTAAGTCTCACTAGACCCCAATTATTAGAGTCTATAATTCATATTCATTGTGCTTTATTGTCTTATATGACTTTATTAATTATGTTATTTCCTTGTTTCATTGATACATCTTGTGTCGATGACTATAACTCTATGATCTTAGTTAGGATAATTTATAAGATTTATCTTCTACCTTAATTACATCACTAACTTTTTGTATGATTATTTGGCACCTATATATTTTTTGTTTCTTTATCTTTATCATGTGACATTGAAATTATAGTTTTTGTTCCTATTTATTCCTTTTTCCTTATATTGTGGTTATATTTTAAAATATTATTGAAAAGGTATTTTGTGAAATATTTTGGAGAAGGAAAATAAAAGGTGTGGTTTTCGTTTTTTAGCTATTTTATCATGTGTATGAAAGTTGTCTTCTTTAAATGTGAATAGATGTTTTCTAAAGAACATTTGGAGTGTTTTATAAAAAGGTGGGAGTAATATTTTTTTGAAAACTATAATGTGGCTAGGTTGAAAAGTACGAGTTTTATAAAATTGTACCTACTTTTTCTTGTAAATTGGTTTTTTATGAATGTTTTATAAAAAAAATTTAATTAAAAACCTCCTCATAGTGAATTATAAGTGGATTTTTAAAAAAAAGTGTTGAGGCTTGAGAAAATATTTTTCAAAGTGATTGTTCTCATTTATATTGTTGCATCAATTTTATTTTGTAAATTAGTTTTTTATGAAAGTTATAGAAATAATTTTGAAATCAAAAACCTACTCATATAGAATTAAAAGTGAATTTTCATAAAGGGGTTGAATCTCAATAAATTGTCTTCCTAGTGATTGTTTTCATTTAATAGAAAGAAGAAAATGGAAGTTTTAACAAAAATTTGATGTTTTATTTGTTTCTTCTTGTAAAATCTAATGAAAAATGTATATTTTATATTATATTTAAACATTAATTTTTAGGATGTAATATGACAGTGTTTAAATAGATTATATGGGTGGTGACCTAATGGATTGTTTTACACTTCTCTCTTTTTTTCAAGTCCAGTGTAACACCCCAGACCTAGATGCCACTCAATAGTTCCCTGATGTTGGTGGGTCACAAGGCCTAATGTGCATCTCCCCAAATGATAGAGGGTTCCAACTAGAAGCGAGGGCCTAGGCGTTTCAGTGGGGAGACTATGCCATCATCATAAACGTATTCTTAGGGGAAAATCAATCTCATAGAAATAACAGAAGTAGTTAACCCAGAAGACAACTGAATACTAAATAAGACATGAATATATAAAAAAATCCAAATGGAATATCAAATATAGATGATGATAGTGATAAATTACATGTTTCTAGTAAATAATCTAAAATAGTTACAAAACAAAGTGTTATAATACATGTATCCAAAATGGTAAAAAACAAAAGTTTCTATATCCAAATATCATTGCGAGCCCCAGCTCATTCCCATGCCCCCTTCTCCTATAAAAAAAATAAAAAACCTGTAGGTGGGAACTTTCCCTTGTCCATACCTGAAATCATATAATCTTTTATGGTCCCCAAGGCTTCCCAAATAGGGTGTGAGATAAACATTCTAGTATAAAATTACCCAAAGGACTATAAAATTCTATGAAACAAAATGCAATAAGCTAAACAAGTGTAAGTAAGTAGCAATGTAAGTGTGAAATCACAAGACCTATAATAATTGCAACATGCAATACCAAACAACATATCAAGTCTTCCTATAAAATAATCAGCTCTTAATAAGGGAGTTACAAGCAAAAATAATAAACAACACAACCTCATCATACTCTCATATGTATCTTTTCCCCACGACTTTCCATAAAACAAAACCATATCAATACCCCACGACCTTGCCGTACAATCAAGAATTTTATAAATTCCATGGCCTTTCCATATAATTAAGTGAATCACATTCCCACAACCACACAATATTATCCAAAGTGTCAGACCATGAAGGCCTGAATCCAAGGTGTTGAAGACGAAGTCATCTTCATCATGTCCCAAGAGAATTTCAATGGAAACTCATTATTGGCACTGGTAGGTATCCAAGGGACATGTATACCAACACGTCCTAAGTGAGTCCCAGTAAGATGGGTCCATGGGGTAGTAAACCGCAAGGCATCCCACGAAATCAAGATCCAAGAAGCATCACTACTCAAGATTTACACTACCATGTTCAATATCCTTTGAAATCCATCCATGGAATCTATACAATCATTTTTCCATTTCATACCTTTTAACAAATCAATTTCATATGTTTCTTCCCACTCACATAATCAACTATATTCCATTATATATAATCAATGTACCAACTCATTATATACATTTCAAACCAGTTACACCTCATAAGTATACCCACTCATGGATTCAATTCCCATTCAATCATGTTACATGGGTATACCCACCCATATATCACCATTTTCAATTAAAAATATCACATGGGAATACCCAAACATTAATCAGAATTCACAATTAAATAAGTGACATGTCATTTAATTTGTATACCCAATCATATAATCAATTACACATTAAACATAACCCATTTGATCAATTCAACAATTAACCAATTCACACTCAACTTTTTATAACAAGGTAAAGAAGGAAAAATCCATATCCTAATCAACCCATTCAACTCATTCCATTAATAATTGGATTCCTAACATAAGGAAAGAGGAATCACACCCTTGGGGTGGTTTGACATGTCACAACAAAGCTAAAATTATATGGTGCACCCCATGGGTGACCTTGGGTTGGGAAACAACCACCAACACATCTCAAGGGACCTAAGGGAATGCCTAATAAGTTCTATTTAGTCTATTTCAATTTAACCTTTCAATTTCGGCGGCCATGACAGAAAGTATTGTGGGAATCATAATGGTTGATAGATCTATAAATCACCATAATATGAAAGAAAGGTATAGACCACCAACCTTAGATTGGTAGTGGAGTTCTCATCCAATATCATGTTCTAATTACACTCAGTTTGGGAGAAATATGAATAATGGAAAAAGAACAATAAATTTGGGAATATGAACCTAAATACAAATAGTGAGGTTGATAACTAGACGAATCAAGAATGAGAAAAAAGAAACAAGAACTTATTGGGGAGGATCTATGGATGTTGGTGGTGAAAGAAACTGAGTCTGGATCTGCAACCAGGAGCAAAGCCCACCTCTTGGATTCCTTGGGTGGTGATGTGTGTGAGTGAGGGGTGAGGTGAGGCTCTATCAAAAAATTAGAGACCCCTGTATCTTATTAAAAATTTCTAGGTCATTTACATGATGTGTAAATACCATAAAAGTTATGTAAATCATAGGTTATTTTCCCCTTGAAAAAACATTTACTTGGTGTGAATGGTCCTAGATATACCATTACACATCATGTAATTGAATACACATCATGTATCCCAATTACATGTTTTGAAACTGTCCCACAGTCAATACACATCTCAATAGGCTCTTCCTTCCGAAAAACAACCCAACCATCCCATGAACCAACGTAGGATCTAAGAAAAATCGAAAGTAATGAAAAGTTTAACCAGAAGCTAAAATAATCTCTACCTCAAGAAAAAATTGGGATCTTACAATATTCCCCCCTTAAAGCAATTCATCCCCAAATTTACCTCTGGCAGGTGTTCAAGATTCATTTGAGAATAACTCAGGGCACTGAGCATGTGCATTGGCCTCCCTCTCCCAAGTGTTATCCTATAAATGGTCATTCTACCATAGTGCATACACTAGAGGAACCCATTGGCCTTTATGAACCATCGTGCTCCTATCAACGATACAAATAGGATGCTCCTAAAAGGTCTCATTGACCTATTGCTCAACCTTCTCTTGATGAAAAGCATGAGACAGGTCTGAATGATATCAGTGAAACTGAGATACATTAAAGATGTCATGCATGGATTGATACCTCTAATGTAACTGGAATCGATAGGATACCGACCCAACTCTCCCCAAAATCCTGAGCATCTAGACATATCACGTTGAAAGTTTGCCCTATCACCTGATCTAACTGTGTACCAGCCTCTATGAAACATGTATGAAGAACCAATATCCAATATCAAACTCCAAAGGTCATATACGACAACCAACATATGATTTCGGTAGAGACTGTGCAAGAGTTGTCCTCTTATGAGCCAAATAGACCTACTCAGAAGTCTCCTACATGATACATGGTCCCAGTAAGGTCGTCTCGCCTACCTCTAGCCTGTACATGGATGATCCGAATGGCCTACCATACAATTCCTCATAAGGTTCCATCGGTATAGTCGTTTGATCATTATTATTATTATTAATAAACTCAACTAGGGGTATATGATTCTCCCAAGAGCCCCCAAAATCTAGGATGCATGATCACAACATGTCCTTCAGCACTTATATCATATGCTTTAATTGGCCATCAGTTTGAGGGTGGTATGGTGTGCTCAAAAGAACCTATGTACCCACTTCCCTCTGAAATATTTCCAAGAAACTAGTTGTAAATCGAGGTTCCATATTTGAAATGATAGAGTGAGGTACTTTGTGGAGTCATACTATCTCACATACATACAACCTTAAAATATCATCAACACTGAAAGTATCCTTGATTGGAAGGAAATGGTAAACCTTCATGAGATTATCAAAAAAAATCCAGACAACATTTTTACCTTGAGTCATCCTTGGTTACCAGATCATGAAATCCATCAAGGAATCATACCATTTCTACTCCAGAATAGGTAACTGATGTAGAAGTCTGGTTTGTCACTGGAGTTGTGCCTTCACCAGCAGACCATTGGAACACCTTGTGAAAAAACCATCTACATCTCTTGTGGTCCATGTAGACAAAAAAATGATCTCATAGTAATTAATGTCTTTGAAAATGCAAATTGTGAACAACTATAGCTAGCTTGAGATCGTGTGTTAGGTAATTCATCTTGTGTGGCCTTAACTACCAAGACATGTATGTCACAACTCTTTTTCCCTATTTCAGTACTTATCAAAACCCAATTCTTGATGTGTCACAATACACAACCTAAGTCTTTCCATGTTCTAGTAGTATCAAAAGTGGTGTTGATTTAAACCTCCCTTAAACCTCATGAAAGGCTATCTCACATGAATATGACAAAAAAAAACTTTACACCCTTAATAGTCAATCCCATCAATGTCACTAAAAAGTGTGAGAAGTCCTGCATGAAATGAATATAATAACCATCTCTCCCCAGGAAACTCCATATGTTAGTTTTTTCCTTGGGATGTTCCTAGGATACTATAGCTCGGACCATTTTTGGGTCTACTGATACTCTTGTCTCTAAAATAATGTGACTTAGGAAGTGAATCTAATACATCCAAAAGTTGTACTTTGTGAGATTAGAATATAACATATGATCTATCATTATATCAAAAATGATATAAATATTTTCTACATGTTCGTATCTATTATGAGAATACACCAATTTATCATCAATGAACACCACTACAAATGATCCTAGATAAGGATGGGACACTCGGTTCATCAGTGCCATCAAAACTGCTGGCGTGTTTGTGAGACCAAATGACATATTCCAATACTCATATTTACTAGACAAGATACAAAAGGATATAAAATGTTTTTATATAGGTCAAAAATGATAATGGTGATATCCTAACCTCAATTCAATTTTAAAGAACAGTTGGGCTCGTCGATGATGATTAAATAGGTCATCTATTCATGGAAAGTGATATCAATTTTAACTGTCAGCTGGTTTAGTTTCTAGTAATCCATGTAGAGCCTAATATTTTCATCTACATTTTTTAACAAAAAGGATAAGAGAACCCCATGGATAATTACTATTTATAATTAACCCCTTCACCTCAAAATCCTCTAGTTGCCTCTTAATCTCCTACAACTCTGTCATAGACATCCTGTTAGGAGGATTGAATACCAGGGCAGCTCCTGACACTAGATCGATGGAGAATAATACCTCTATCTCTCTCTAAGGAGGTAAACCATAAAATTATTTGGTAAAAACATCCCCTAAATGATCAAGCACTAGAATAAATTCCTCCTGAATCACTCCTTGATCATCCAGATACAAACTAGAGATATGGGCGGTCATTCTGCATTGCCCACGATGTTATGACCTAGCTCATCTCACCTGGATATCCAATTCAACATTGTGAGTATATAATGAACCCTCTAGTGATGTTAAAATCACCCTTCTTAAATATAAATCAACATAATCTTGATATGTAACTATGTAGTCCATTCCGAGTATGATGTCAAACCAAGTCATCTTGAGGACATAAATATCCCAGTTGAAGTGACACAAACTAACATCAAGGGGGAACTCCCTGCACAATTTAGCATTCTCTACTCTGATTCCCAATGGTGTTTTGATCATAAAAACTCCCTCATAAGACAAAAAAATAAGCCCAAGGATTTTCACCACTAGAAAAGATATAAAACTATGTGATGCACCTATATCAAAAAGAGAAGAAACAATATTATAGGCTACAAGGATCATATCTCTCACCATAGATGGTCTAGAATCCTTCCCCATGGGGGTAGGTTGTATAGAATATAAATGTCCTTCACTAAGTCCCTATGATAAGAACTCACTACCCAGAGTAGGCCCACTCTAAAGTCTTGGTGTAATTGGTGTCTGGCTACTTCAACCATGACCACCACTGCCTCAGCCTGATCTACTGGCACTGCACCAACTCCCTGTCTAACATGTTTATAAGGAACCTTCTTCTTAACCAAGTGTCAAATATAACCCCTACCACTCATAGATGGAGGGAAGGTCTTGTAGAAACGTTTCATTTGGACAATCTTGCCGCAAGCTCGACACTCAACTATGTCACGGTCGCACTGATTCTTCATGTTTCCTCACCTTCCACATTGATGAAAGAACACCTAGCTACTAGTACTCATAGTATGACTAGAAATCATCTCATGTGAATCCTCAAAATGTCACTTTCTACCTGAATACGTTGAACCACTAGGTCAAGAATCAATAATTCTCTTCATTGTGCCCCCAACTTCTCTTACGATCGGCTCTGTAATCAAAACCTAATTCATAATATTAGTGATAGAGGGAAACCTAAAAAAAATTACATGAGATATTCCAGCATATTGGATACCTTCCTTAAATTGTCTCACTCTATATATCTCATCAATAAGGTGTGTCAGTGAAAAACATTGCAACTCTGTAAAGCATGTCGAGTACTCCATAACTGTCATCGCACCCTACTCCTGACGCATGAAATCACTAGACCACTCTACCCGTAGAATCATAGGGTAGAAATAGTCATAGAGGTGGATCTATAAATCATCACAATGCATATCTCATAGCCCATCAGCTTGGTTTAGTACATCCCACCAAAGCGTTGCTGCTCAACATAGCATGTAATTGGTGATCTTGACCCTCCCCTCATGAGGCATCACCAGATGCATTAAAGTCACTAATGTGGTCTCAAGACACTTCTCGACAGCTTGTGATCTTCCATCCCACAAAAAAAATGGGAGGATTATATTACTAAAACACCCACATATGCTCATCCATAGATAAGGTAGGCTGAGGTGCTCCCTGATAAGTCTGAAATAAGCAAAAAAAAAAACCATGAGGAACCATGCCTCAACACTTATGTCCAGAAAAGTAGCTGGTGTCATAGTTGGAACCAAAGTAGGGTCAGTTGGTAGCCCATGACCCACCGTCTCTAGAGTGTGGTCACCACCTCCTTCCTGCTGTATGATTGGAGGTTGTTGTGGTGGAATTCCTCTTTAATTCCAAACACCCCCCCAAATAATGATATCAAATTTCATAGCTCAAAAGTGTAGGAAAATTTAAACCCCTCCAAAACCAAGTAAACCCACAGCCTACTCCTAAATCCAATACTATAAAAATACCAGTTACCAAAACACTAGAAACTCTACCTCATGCCCACTCAAAATTCGGGTCTAGGTCAAGTCTCTATTTTCCATTCCATTTCGTTTTCCTTTAACATTCTTTTTTTTCAAATGATTTAACTGATTATCTACTATGTTCTGAACCAAGAGGGACCATAACACCTCATAAACTAAAATTTGATGCCCATATAATTTGTATCATATCTCACTTATTCCACTTCAACAAAAGAGTCAAAAGGTGCATAATTTCTTGGTCAATAACATCACATACACCTTATGAAATGAAAGATGGTGTCACTTCTCTATCCACTACACAAAATGCATCACAACTGTAGGCACATCTATCGTGTACCTATCACAATACCATTAAATGAGTAATGCATCCTAAATGGAATGGCATAATGCCTGGAATGTAATTTTTAGAATGTTCCTATATGATGCATGAGATAACATACCCTCATATCATTGGGTTGAAATAGAAATAGAACCAAAATCATATTAATATTAACATAAAAAACAAGTGCATCCCCCAACTGTGTAATAAAATCAATTGTAATTATCAAAATCTAGAAAAACAACAATCCATTTGAGGCAATTTGGATTTTCCCTATACGCGGGTTAGCTATGCTCGAGCACTACTCATTACCAAACTCAACTTCCCTCCAATCCTTGTCTATTGTATCCAATTATTAAATAAAACTAGAAAAGAAATCACCCTAATTCACTTTTTAACATCCTAAACTTATATTCCACTCAATAGTGCCCTGGTTCCGGTGGGTCACAAGGCCTCAAGAGCATCTACCCAAATTCTAGAGACTATCGACTTGTAGTGAGGGCCTATGTGTTTTAGTTGGGAGACTATGACCTCATCACCAGAGTATTCATAGTGGAAAATGAATCACATTGCAATAGAGGAAGTATTTAACCAAGAAGAAAACTTAACACTAAACAATATAGAAATAAAGAAACAAATCCAGAAGCAATCTCATATATAGATGATGATAGTGATATATGTCATGTGTCTAATAAAGTAGCCAAAATAGGTACATAGTTCAGTGTTACACAAAATTTATCCAAAATGATAAAAAAGAACACAAGTTTTAATCTCCAAATAGCCCCATAATCCCCATCTTGATCTCATGTTTCATTGCTCCTTTGATGAAATCAACAACTAGTATGAGGATTCTTGACCTTTTCTATACCAGAAACCATATAATCTATTCAAGTGCCCAAGGTGTCCCAAACAGGGTTTGAGATAAACATCCCGTTAGGAAATCACACAAAGGTCTATACAATTATATTAAACACAATGCTATAAGATAAAAAATTGTATGTAAGTAGTAATGTAAGTGTGAAAGCCCAAGCCATATAACCATTTCAATAAGTAATACCAAACAGCCTCTCAAGGCTCCCCGCAAAAAGTTTCAACTCCAAACAAGGTAGATATAAGAAAAAAGAATAAACAACATGGCCTCACCATACTTTCATATGTATAATATCCCCCATGAACTTTCTATAAGATAAATCCATATCAATACTACATGTCCTTGATGTACAACCAAGCATGTCATAAATTACACTATTGTGTTGTACAGTAATGTGAATCAAATTCCCATGGGCATGCTGTATTAACCAAAGTTTCAGACCATGAATGGTCAGATCCAAGGTGTTGAAGACTAAGTCATCCTCATCATGTCCCAAGAGAATATCAATGGAAACTCGTTATTGGCATTGGTTTGTGTCCTATTAACATATATACCAACACTTTCTACAAGAGTCTAAGCAAGCCAGGCCAACGAGGTAGTAAATCCCAAGGCATCCCACATAATCAAAACCCAAGAAGCATCACTACTCAAGATGTCCACTACCATGTTCAGGATCTATGGAGATCCATACATGGCATCAATACAATCATTCATCCATTTCATACCATTTAACAAATCAATTTTCTATTTTTATACCCACTCAAATAATCAGTTTCATTCCATTACATATAGTCAATGTACCAAAAAAATTAGATACATTTCAAACCACTTACACCTCATGAGTATACCCACTCATGGATTCCATTCCTATTTAATCATGTCACATGGGTATACCCACCCATATATCACTATTTTCAATTAAACATATCACATGGGTATAACCACCCATTTATTAAAATTCACAGTTTTACAAGACACATTTTGTTTAATGAGAATACCTACTCATATAATCAATTACACATTTAACATAACCCATTCGATCAATTAAACAATTAACCAATTCAAAAAATAACCAATTCAAGTTCAAAAATTTATAATAAGGCAAAGGATTAAAATCCATCTCATAATCAACCCATTCAACTCATTCTATTTGTAATCAAATTCCTAAGATAAGGCATGATTAAAAAACACCCCTTGGGTGGTTTGAAATGGAATAACCAAGGTAAATTTAGAAGGTGATTCCCATGGGTGATCTTGTTTTGGGAAAAAATCACCAACACATCTCAAGGAATCTATGGGAATCCATAATAGGTTTTATTTCATCTATTTTAATATAACCTTTCAATTCTAGGGCTGCAGCAGATTGTATGGTGGTAATTTTAATGTATGATAGCTCTATAAAGAACCAAAATACTAAAGAAAAGTATATACCACCTACCTTGTCTCTGTAGTGGAGTGTTCATCTAGTATCAATTACTGATTTGACTCAGTTTAGGAGAAATATGAAGAACTAATAGAGAACAATAAATTAGGGCATATGCACTGAAATAAAAATAATGCAATTGATATCCAAAATAATTGAGACCAACTTAAAATGAAACAATATCTTACCATCAAGGATCTAATGAGACTTATGGAGAAATAAATTGAGTTAGATCTGTAATGGGGAGCAAAGACTGCTGCTTGGATTCCATGGGTGGTGTTGTGCATGAGAGAGGAGTGAGGTGAGGCTCTATCAAAAAATCAAAGGCCCCTTCCTCTTGTTAAAATAACTACTGAGGAATTTACATGACTTTTTAATTCCTTACATGTCATGTAAATCACGGGTACTTTCACCCTAAAAATACCCTTTACACGGCATGAACAGTCCTGGATAGACCATTACACATCCTGTAATTGAATACACCTTGTGTATCCCAATTATATAGTATGTAATTATCTTACAACCAATACACATCCCAATAGCCTCTTCCTTCACAAAAACGACCCAACCAACCCATGACATTACATAGGATCTAAGCCAAAATTAATGTAAGGAAAATTTCAATCAGAAAAAAAAAAGAATATGTACCTCAAGAAAAACACGTGATATTTCATACTGATCTATTCCAGTTTGATTCTTCCCTTTGACTATTCGAGGTTGAAATTTTGAGTAGAATGGTGATTATGGGTCATGATGAGGCTTGTGAAAGAAATGTGGGTTTCTTATTTTGGTTTCTGGGGTTTTTATCGGCCACCTTATCTTGTTGTATTATATTACTTATATTTTTTTAATTTCTCAATTTATGGATTAATTTTTATATATTTTTTGGATGCTCATTATTTTTTATCTCCATTTTAGTTAATTTGTTTATTTTTTTCTAATACTTATTTATATTATTATATGATGGTTAAATCATTCTTGGGGTTGTTTTATGATTCCCATTCTATACTTTCTAGCCTATGGGAATTTAGAATGCCATATGGGACTATGGAATTCCAAGTCGGGTGTCAATTGAGATAACATCCTAGGATGGTTCATTACATTGGAAAAAATAACATTAAAATGTTTACAAAATGAGATAATATTTTAATTCTACTATTCCAAAGATATAAATATATTAGATTTTTTAAACATGAAAAAATATAATATTTTCAATTCTTCCTAAAATAAACTAGACATTCAAACTTCACATCCATTATAAAATATTCATTCTGATATTTTTGGGCCTATATTAAACAAATAAACAAAAAAAATATAATTACATTATCTCATTTATTAATGAAATTACTCATATTACATGTATTATGTATACAAAATATAAATAAAATATCTTGAGGTTTTTTAAAAGTTTTAGGATAAGTGAAAAAGAAAGGAGTTATGTTTCTTTTTATAGATAATTATAATGAATGATGGATTGGAATACATAAGTATAAATTCTGAAGAATATTTGGAAAAACATTTTATCTTATATAAGATATTTTATTTTACATCCCATAAAAATATATTATCACTTAATATAAAAATAGATTCTTAGTAAATATTTCACAAATGATGTTGATGGAGTATAATACATATCAAGGCTGGTAATTGGGATAATGGAGCATATTCAAAACCATTTTTTATATCATCCAAATTCATACAAGTGTCAATTTGAAATATATAATATTTAAACTCTATTATTTAAGTATATAATGGTGTTTTTTAGTCTTTATATTATCAAAGTGAAAGAGAAAGACATGGTAAAGTTTTATCAAGGAGGCATTGATGGAATTTTTCATGGTTATTATCCATGTGGAAGAGTATATTAGTGTTATAACAAGGAAAAATGATTTTTGTAGTTTTTTTGTGAAGTTTATAATATCAAATTTTTATGGATGGTAATGAACACATTCTATAAGTAATGAAGTTTATGTTGAGTTTTTTAGACAACACAATGAAATTTCTTAAAATATTAATGATTCAAGTGATGTTCATAAATTAAATGATTATTCAACCTTACCAAGTGATGATGGAAATTATAATTCAGTTCATCCAAGGTTGAGAAAAAATATAGAGGATTATAATATAATTTTAGATCATGAATAAGTGGTTTAAACATAGAGAACTTTGAGGACAGTAACACATAACTCATTGTTTTATCAAGTCGAACCAAGAAGTGCGAATGAAGCATTGGAGCATCAATATTGGGTGGATTCTATTAATGAAGAATTATATTAGATTGATCAAAAAACACCTTGATATTTTTGCCTAAGATTATGAATAATGATGTTATTATAATAAAGTTGGTGTTTTGTAATAGATTGGATGAAAAGGGTGAAGTGTTAAGGAATAAAGAAACACTCATTCACTAAAGTTATTCTCAAAGAAGGGATTAAATTTAATGAAACATTTTCTCTAGTTACAAGGATTCATATTATATGAATTTATTCTCCTATTATCAATTCTCAAATATGATACATTGTGTTCCAAAATTATGTCAAATAAACCTTCCAAAATGTTGAACATGAATAGAAATTTGACATAAAGTAACCTGATGGAATATTTCTTAGGGGTAACTAATGAATATTTTTTTGGGTTTAAGAAGGCCATTTAAGTGTTAAAATAATCTTAGGGCATGGTATTTAAATCTTGACATATTCCTAATGGTTTTGAATTTCTAATAATGAAGAGTGGATAGAAACCTCTAAATCAAAGAGAGTGAAGTGGTATCGATTTTTTTTATAATATAAGTTATTGATATAATATTTTATGGAAATAAATGAAGTGTTTGAAAATAGTTTTATACTCAAGTAAAGAATTTTTTTAAGATATCTATGTTGGGATAAATTAAGTTCTTCTAGGGGATTCATATTTCTCAAGAGAAGGTACACATATTCTTTTCTCCAGAGAAGTATACCCCAACACTATTGAATAATTTTGTAATATAGGACACAAAGTATATTTTTAATCCAATAAAAGTGGGAAAAAACTTTTTAAGGATGGTGAAGTTCAAGAGGTTTATCAAATAGATTTTATAAAACTCATCAGAAAGTTTCTATATTTGACTACTTCAAGGTTAGACATTGTATACGTTATTACATTATATTCTCATTATCAAAGCAAATCCAAGGAATCTCATTTTATTAATGTGAAGTCGGTTCTAAGGTATATAAAATATACTCTTAATTTTTGGCTAACATATTACAATAAAGGGAACTTATATCTCTCTCTATATATATATTATAATATGGATTTGGTAGGAAGTGTTATTGATAAGAATTATATATATATTATACCATTATTAAAAGGATATAGGTTTATGGAATGGAATATAATGATGAATAAATTTATTATATTTATTAATATATAAGTGTAGTTTGTTTATATAACTAAAGAAAAACCTAATTGATGTGGCTGAGAACACATCTTAAAGATCTCAAGTTGGTACTGAAGTCTCTATTTTTATTAGGATACTATAATCAAAGTGATATAAATCTATTGATTAACATGATTCAATACTGTTTAACAGAGCACATCAATATCAAATACCACTTCATAAGGGAAATGTTTCAGAAAGTATTGTTGATGTAGGCATTTTTTTCCCATAAAAGAGAAAGTGGTTTATTTATTTACTAAAATATTTCCAAAGGATTCATTTCAAAAGATAAAGTAGATTATGGGATTTATAACTCATTATTTTGTAGGCTAAAGTATTATAACCCATACCATCTCTTCATGCCATTATTTTTGTATTTTTAAAGGATTATATAAATAAATAATTTCAAATTATATTTTTTATAAATTGGGTTTCAAAAATAGGAAAACTATGAATTTTAATGTGTATTAATGTTGTTGATGTGTGAATTATTCTAAAATGTTTATTAATTATGTGTGATGAAGGTTCTTGAAAATTTATATTAATGGTTTTGAAAAGATTAAATTTCATTCAAAAGAGAATTATATATTATATATTTTAAGTGGATGTGAGTTACTCTTATGACTAACTTTGATATTGTTATTCATTACTCTTATTTTCTATATCGATTATTCTCATGTATGGTTATAATATTTAAATAGTGTTTCATTACTAATATTTTAAGTGATTTATGTTCAATAGTTGAATAACAATTAAAAATAAGGATATTCTTAGAACCAAAAGTTGTTTAAGAGTTGAATAACTCAATATGGAGGTTATTTCATTAAGTGGGAGATTATTCATTGAACATAACTGAAGTGTATATGATATATGACATTGGTGTTGTCTTTTTTTGTCAATATTTCTTTCATTGGATGAATCACTTTCAAATTCCATAATAGTTTTGCTGGTTTAGATATGGTAAATGTTATTTGGGAGTTTTGTAGTTTTTGGAATAGTTTTTGGGTTGAAGAGTATTGTTTTGAGATGTTTGGAATGAGAAAGAGAAAATATTTTCATAATGTGAAATAGTTACTCCATGAAGAGTTTATCAAATATGAAATTTTGGTGATAGATAAAATATCCCACTATAATGGTTATTTTCTATGTTTCTAATGCTTTCTTCGGGACATCAGTGAAGGAGAAGGATATACCCTAAATCCTTCTGTATGTGATGAACTTAGGCCATATCATATGTTATAATAGAGTGATATCATATGGTGTTATATTCCATTCCACTCCACTATATCTCTCAATCATAAGGTATGTTTAATTACATATCTTAATTCATGAAAACGTTAATATTATTTCACCAATCATAGGGGATGATTGACCAGTTCATAATACATGGTTATTTTATACTGCATGAAATCATAAGAAATTACTTTATATATCATAATATATCTATTTTTGATTATATGGATGGACAAAAATTAAGAGTTAACATTCATTCACAGAATGGTTATCATAAAATTCATGTTATAAGAGTTATAACACATAAAGAGTTCATTAATTCATTCATACGATGCATCTGTCCGATGAGGCATTAACCCATGCATTGTATCACAATTGTTAATGCATGAATGCATAAGGAGTGTTCTAAAGGATTGATAAAGACCACTACCATGAAATGGAATTGGGAATGATCACATGTAATTCATCCAAAACTCCCTAACCCCAATACTCTAATCTATTACCACCATTGTACAACGAGGAAGTAGTATATCATGGTGGGTGGAAGATCTTGTTTTACAATGAGAGGTCTAGTCACTATATGGATAGATCTAGAGGTGGGTTGTCCCTTTACTTCCACCTAATTAATCTTAATTAATCCCAATATAAGATTTTTTAAGGCAATGGAGATGTTTTAGGGTTCATTGGTGTATGGAATGCATTATTTTCCCACTGTTCTTCATTTTCAGTTTTTCATGATTTCAAATTTCTCCAATTGAGATCTTGGTTGAGACTCTTTTCATAACTTAAGCTTATTCTAATAGGTTTTATTAGAACCATATGAATCGTAGTTGCGGTATTTTATCCCATCATGTGATTATATTTTTGAAATTATTCTTGAAATAATGAACAACGGAGGTGTATTTTGTGTCATAACCACATCATAAAATATAATAGGATTTTTGTACTATGGATGATTATATGGTATGAGATATCATATGTCATGATATATTCATACCATAATATACGATATATTAATACTATAGTATATGCTATTTTTATTTCATATCATATGATAGAAATGTTTTGAATTACCAAAAAAATTGCATCAAATCACAAATATGTTATTGTTATATATCATAAACTATGATATGAGATATCATAGAGAATGACAGGACTGTCAGTCATAAAATATGACTAATAGTCCAATGTGAAATTTTTATCTATTATAGTAAACAACTTCCCTATATCATTAAATTAGATTCCAATCATATCCTATGATTCTTTATATATCATAAAATATCACTACTTAATAAAAATTATATTTTTGTTTATATTCAATTATAAATTCAATTTATTATTTATAAATAGATTATAAATAATGAAATAAGGTATTTTGAAGATATTTATTAATTTATAATATTTTTATATATTAATTAATTATAAAGAAGTTGTAATTAGTTAATAAATTTTTATGAAACATTTGTTATTAAATATTCTTTAATATCATATTTTCATATTAGAAATACCTTTTATAAAATTATATGGCATAGCTTATGGATAAGAATAAATATTTAGTAATCATAAGGATTAATTTATAAAGAATTTATAAATTATAAAATAAGGAAAAATATGAAATATTGATATTTAAATTATGAATTGTTCTTAGTTAATTAATTTGAATTATTCAAATAAATCCTTATTTTGTAAAATTATTCAAACATCTTTAAAAATATTTTTGATAATTGATTTGATCAAAGTTTTAAATAATTTTGATTATGAGATAGTTAGATTATATAAATAGTTTACATAATATAAGTTAGATTATAAATTTTTTATAATTCATTAAAATATCATATATTTAAGGTAAAATTCCATATAATGAAAAATATGAAAATTTCATATTTATGAAATGCATATAAGGTGTTTATATTCAAAATAATGTATCTTCCATAATAAATAATAAAAAATTATAATTTTTTATAACATTATATTTTTTTGAATTGCTCATAAATTATTACTTATTGTTTAAATTTATAAATGGTTAATTTATTTATTCCCTTTTTTATTGATCAATATAATTTTTTATATTTTAAATTTGTTTATTCTTTGGTTTATTTGATAAATTAGTTCTTAAAAATTTTCCAGCCTTGTATTACATGCTATGTAGGATTATATAAGATTTAGTTTAGATCTACATTGTACTCTATTTTTATTGATGTTATAAACTTGAATTTAGTTGTTAAATATAGATTTTGAATATTAGGTTTTAAACTTATCATGAATTAAATTCTCTCTTATGTAAAGTATCCCCAGGTAGAGGAACTTTGGGTCAACTTCCCAATGAATTGAAAGATTATTCTGTGTTCTATAATGGTGGGGGTTGTCTATCTAGGAATCCATGCTTACTCCTGTGGATATTTATAATATCATATAATTATAAACCATTACATGAAAGTTTAATGTACCTTATACAAGAGATACATTTGGATATGTGTAAATATGTTTTGATTCTATTTTTGAGTGATTAATACAAACTTTTGGGTTATGCAAAGAGTTAAACATTAATACAGTGTGGATATAAAAATTTGATGGATTCAATATGATTCCAAAAATAAATTATTTGAATCATTAATACATAAATTGAATAAAATGAGATAATATTGTGATATTAAATCCCATTTTAGATTCTACGTTTTATATTCCTTCCAAAGTGTGAATTTTCAAGACCCCAGTCATCCAAATGGGGTTTTTTTTGAAAAATATGGGTGCCTTTGTATTATCATGTGTATGAAAAGAAGTAATGGGTGGTTTGATTCCAAAGATAGGTTCCCATTATTGGAGTTTACTTTATATTACACTTAACAATGAAACCCTAATAGTTTGGACACCATATGAATAGATTTGGGTTTATCTATTTGATGGATTGGACAAGGAGTTTTTTTCTCTATCATCCAAAAATAATATATAATATAATTGGGATGATTACCTATGAAAATAGATAATTGGTGAGATGAAGTCTAAATTGGACCCTTTTCTTAGTGAATTGTTGATCTTGTCCCACTAATGGATATAATGGATTTAAAAAGGGGTAATCATTTTAGTGGGATCCCATTTAATAAAAGCCATTATTAAATGTTAATAATACATGGTACTGATCTAATAAATGATACTATTGTAGATAATAGAATCTTTATCATCAAAATTAATTTTCATTTTATTCAAATAGGCATGAGAAGCTTAATGTATGAAACTATTTTGACTAGTAACTTTTGAAATGTTCTTAAGTAAAGAGAAATTTTATGTGTTGGAAAAATTCCTTTCTAAATAACCAAGTGTTGCAGTTCTAAACATGTTAATCAAGATGCTTATAAAAAGAATAGAATGATTCACTTGTGGTTTGAGAATTATTAGATACCAAATGACCTAAGTAATTATATTCTCATATACTAAATATGATTGGTTATGCCAATGATACTCAATATTATTGAGTATGACAAAGCCTTAGTGAGACTATACGTTTCTTAAATCTTATTGGTTAAGGAATTTTTTCTGTTTTCAATAATGAAAATTTTCTAACTAGATGATTGAATTCAATAAAATTTTATTATATATTCTAAAAATATTCTAATAAATGAATGAGTCGTGTAATTTCTAATTTCTAGTGTTTTATAGATAGTAAAAGTGGGTAAATTTTCAAATAAAAAGAAGAAATGAGTATCTATTCAAGATCATTGAATCATAAAGATAAAATTAGGAATGGGTAATGATTTCATAGGATGGATTTTTTCAGATTAAATTAATGGTTTTTTTGAAACTCTATATAATTTCTATGTAATGTTTCTATGTTATAAAATCAATCCTCATTTTTTAGGGTATGTAATACAAAATTTGTAATTTTCAAATGTTGTAAATATACAAGAGTTCAAAATTAAGGTAATAATTGATATATCTTGTAGTTTTCATTCATGTTAGGAAGAAAATAGTTTTAAAATAAAATATTTCAATGTAAAGGAATTTATCAAACCCATATTGATCTAAAAAAATTTATATGCATATCATTTCACTTGTATGATAAGTGAAATTTTTAATCAAAAATGATTTGTTGTGAAAAAAATGAGATAAATAATTTTTTAACATGATTTATAATTTTTAATTTTTTATAACAAGTTTTGAAAATAAAACAAGGATAAAAATGTTTCATCTAGGATAAAGTGTTTATCCAGATGTTTGTTAAAATATGAGGTAAGGTGTTCCCACCACCCATGAGTGGTATATTTTAATAAAGTATTCTTTTTATAAGAAAATTCTCTAAATAAATATAATTCCATATATGATATGAATATAAAATTTTATTTGTTTAATGTTTCTACTAAATAAAATAAGATCTATTTATTAGACACAAAATAGTTTATGTATCTTAGAATGTTATTTTGAAGGGAGTATAGTATCTATGAAGACAATGGAAGTATGTTTGAATATATATAAGTTCAAAGATAACACATATAAGTGTATACCAATATAAAATTATAGTGATATCCACTTACTATCCAAAAAATTTAAGGATATGTGATTAAAAATAAAATTGTAAATGTTACATTTAGTTACCATGAGGTAGGGAATGGCACTATTTCCTAAAAGGATTATGTCAGTTAAACTAAAAAGTGAATGTCACATTACACTGAAGGTGTTTAGGATTTTATGGTAAGTAAAAAATTAAATAGATACATTATTTATCCAAATATTTCAAATAAAACGTTTGACGTAAAGGGTTATAAGGATGATGGTATTAAGATTATAAAATTTCCAAGTTGATAACAGAAGTTGACATCGTAATAGATGATGTTTTGTGTTAATAATTTTGAATATGTTAATATAGTTGAATGCTATGAATATGATTACTATGTATCACCTTATTCAAATTTTATTTATTCCTAGTTTTTACTTACTAAAGTGTTTAGTTGTAGGGTTTTATAAAATGGTCCCATATAACGTTGATGGAATTACACATAGATGTAATAAGTTAGTAAAACCCTGGAAAATGTATCAGGCCTAAGGATAATCTAGATTTACATTATATATGATATGATAGATAGGTGCTTATATTGGTTTTTGATAAATATTTTTAAATATTTTTAGTAATATAAAATATATTATTTAAAATGAAATATCCAATTTATCATTTTTTCAAGTTGACTACATATATGTGTATAGTGATATTTTTTTCATGAAGCGTATTGATAATTGACCACTCAACGTATTCCATCAAGTTATCTCTAACTAATTTATATCAGTAAGTATTATAGTTTATGATGAAGTGTTATAGTTAAAATGATTTTGATTCTTGAATGAGATACAGAATGTGCTCATGAGGCATATATTTTTTCCTTTTTTGTGCTATATTACCCACCGCGTATACCACATAGAGTGCCATACAATATTTCTTTCATGTACTAGGGTTAAATGGATCATATAAAAGTAATAATTACCTAAGGATGGTGAGATACTTAGCCAGATAACCTTTATACTTTTACATATTTTTTATAAAATCCTTGAGTCTTAGTTCATCAGGGGTTGGTTGGGAATATTGTTGATGATGTCATCGGTTGGACCTCAACAAAGATTTTATTTTTTATATCATATGAAGAGCATGAAATCTATGATCTATAATGAGATATATTGGGGGTATTAATTTTCACATAGATATTAAATATTATTTTCTTGTCTATTATCAAAGGAGAATGTTATGTGATTGCACATAAGGATGAATAACATTTGATGTATAAATCGACCAAGTCAATCAGTAATTGGAGAAGAAAGAATGTATGAGTTCACTATATGGGTTTGACATACTCTATGTCCTATAGACACTAGATTTCTTGGAAAAAGGGATCATATAAGAGTTCATTATAGCATGATATACAACTAGTGGATATAGTTATAGAGATATAAATGTTTTATAGAGATCACTCTAGATCCCTTTATATCTTGAGTAGCATTGAGGCTTTACTTGTGTTTTTTCTTTACTAACCTTTATAGATCCAGTGTTTTATATTTGTTGTTAACCTTAGAAAAGACTATGGGATCACACTTTATGGTTTACTATATGTATATTGAGTTTGACTTAGAGAGATACTCTAAAATTATTTTAGAGTTAATCCAAAATATATTTTTATGGATTTTCACAAGGTATTTTATATTATATAATACTAGGTGAAGATGATGATAGATCTCCAAAAAGGATTTTAAAATATATCAAAAATATTTTTCGATATTATTTCATAAGTTATCATATATTATATGATATAAGGTGAAATGGCATAAAGTATTTTAAGATTTAATATAAGTGGGAGATATAATAGGAGGTGTATGACCCAAATCATTTGGTTTGTGATGCCCTTAGTACATATCATAGGCTATTATAGGGTGATATCCTATGGTATGATATTTCATGACACTCTTTTGTATCACTCAATCAAAAGGCATAATTTAATGCATTTCATAATACATGTAAACGTGTATATTGTCTCACCAATCATAGGGTATGATTTGGAAGTTCATAAAGTAGGGTTATTTTCCACCCCATAAAATCACAAGAAATTAAAATACTTTTCATATGAAATTTATTTTTTAATATATGGATGGATGAATGATTAGAGTTAACATTCATTCCCAAAATAACTATTATCAAAGGTATGTTACAAGATCTTTAAGAGATAATAAGTTCATTAATTCTGGTATATGATGCACATGTTGGATGAGTAATTAACTCCAGCATTATAAATCATGAGTTAATACATGAATTCCCAAATATAATACTCAAAGATTTATAAATCCCACTTACATGTGTTATAATTGGTTATTTACACTTGTCATTTAGTCAAAACTCTCCAACCCCAATACTACCGTCTTATACAACCTTTACATGATGAGGCACAACCATTCTATGGTGGGTGGAAGATCTCAATTATAAAATTAGTGATCCAATTAGCCTAAAAATATATTTTTAAGTGGGCTATTATTCGACTAACACTCCATTGATCATCATCAGTACCATTAAAAGGTATTATAAGGTATTTTTTACTTTTTATGGCTCTTTGGTGTAAAGTACACACTAGTTTCCCATTGTTCTTAATTTAAAATTTAGCCTGATTTCAAATTTCAGGCATGGTTATCTTGTTTTCTATTTTTTTATCACTTCGACTTCTTATAATAAGTTTTATTAGACCCCTATAAATCACAAAATCTTGGATGCAAGAAATGTTCATGATCCAAACCCATTTTCTTACTTTCCAAAAGTGAGTGGTCTTTCACCAAAAGTGATGGAGAAAAAACTTTGATTGGATGTGAGGGTGGGAGATTAGGTAATCTCATTAAAGTGATTTTTTTCTAGTCCGGTACACCTTGATAAAATTATGTCATATTTTTGAAACCCTTGTAGATGCCATCCTTGTGAACATAATTTAATTACATAGATTTTTTCTTACCATAGAAAAGATAAAATAGTGAGAGTGATGGATGTGTTGGGTATATGGGAGGCTACTTTATCATCCCCATTATAGTACAAAAATAATAATCATATGCACATCACATAATGGTTATATTGGAACTATGTTTTAATGCTTTGAAGGAAACAAAACATTGTGTTTTGAATCCAAACTAGAAGGAACTCATTGTTTAACGTCGAGTGGGGACACTCATGGTTTAGATTCTTGTGTGGAGACTCATATATTAGATTCTGGTAGGGTCACTCTTGGTTTAGAGTCCAATGAGGACACTATTGGTTTAGATTCTAGTGTGGACACTCACAGTTTAAAGTCTAGTTAGGGTACTCTAGGTAATGAAGCCTCATAAGTAGGAACAATATAGTGTTTGAATCTCTCAAGAAAGATAATCATGTAATGAGGCATGTCACCTCTTAAGGGGGGTATGGGATAGTGGAATGTTTTAGATTGATCCTTGAAGAATAATTTTATATATCTAGCAAAAAATAATCAAAACTCAACCATTTTTAGTTAAAAAATTATGGTCATGTGATGAGACTGATCCATGTAGTTTAACATCATGTGGTAAATACACTTGCATTATTAAAGGAACAATATAAGGGATTGAGTGTGGCTTATAAAATGGGGTGATCAACTTATATTTGAGGAAAATAAATAATATGTGTAAGATTTCAGTTTTGATCACATGTATAAATTTTAAATGATTGAATCTATATTTGAGGAAAATATTCCCCATGATTCATCACTTTTGTTGAAGCTTATCTTAATAAAAAAGGTAAACAATTGGTGATCATGACACAATTTCTTACAAGATATGGGTTGTGTGAAACTTTATCTTCATTAAGATAATACGAACTTGTGTGAATTGTGTTCATAATGGTAGAGTATTTTTTTAAAGAATCTTCATGTGTTTCAAAATACATTGAAGAGATTAATAAAGGTAATTGACTTAGAATTTCACACCTAATAGAGTTCATTCAAGATTTCTAGTCAATTTTCATAAGGCGTGGAATTTAAGGTTACATAAAATAAGATGCTTCAGAATCCTCATAAGATCCAAATTCCAATTAATCCCATAAAAATAGTTACATTATTGGTATTTATAGGCCCATGTCTCATAGAAGTTCTTTGGTACATGTTCAAACTACTTGAGGGTTATGCACTCAAGAAATTGATGGATTCCATGGAGACTTCAGATATAGATTTTTGTAAGTTACTGATTTTTTAATACTTGATAACTTGTCTCTAAATTACTTCCATTGGTTATCCTTCCTCCTTTTTCTATCTTGGATTCATTTTTTAGCATTATAAAATTCCCCTTTATGGGTTTAACATAGGTGAGAAAGATCAAATTTTAGGGAAAAAACACATTTTTGGAAATTTCTCCCCCATTATCACGTAACTCATGAGGTGAAAGGTCAGTTATACCCTTGATAAATGTGGGGTGGAAACCATAGAAGAGACCATAGATATTCATGTAAATTCAACTCTTTCTCTCTTTACATAGAAATTACCCTTTATATAAATGTCTTTGGAAAAAAATACATAGATTTCATGTAACAGTCAATATATGTTAACCATATTCTATGACCACAAATTAAGTATTGACATAAAAAATATATTTATACGTGGAATGTTATTTCATGAACTTGGTATAATTAAATTTCATCCACTTTATCATAATTTTTACATGGCTACCCAGACTACTAATGATGAAACTACAAAAAGGAAGAGCATGGTTGAAAACCCTAGAATTGGACCTAGTGATTGGATTGAAACACAATAATAAATGATATGGAGCTTGATTAGGAAATACCAAAGAGGGTATATATTGCCTAAAAGAGTAATATTATATTGGTTTGTATTGTTGGAAAATGTGTCAATCCGAAAGGAAAACTTTGAAACCCTAGACTACTAGTTCAAAATATCATCTCAGTACATTTGAAAAAATATATATATTATTGGATATGTCAATAGATACTATAATTTGATTTTGGAATACACTTTATGGAAAACCCTTTGGATGGTAAACAAAAAGAACCAACTTTCAAGACATCACCTCTATAGTACTCCACTATATAGCAGATCATCATCATTGATAGATGGACACAATGGACCAAGGATTGTGGTTTTTTCAATGGAGGAAACTTAAAAGATAAGTGGGCATAAGACTAATAGGTGTGATTGGCCCATAAGATGTTTGTAAATTATCTCTATAAGGTTAGAATTTAAAAATATGTTTAAACATCACGACTCTATGTTTACCACCACCCAGACCTCATCTTAGAGCTTCTCGATGAGTAGTCTCTATATACAAACACCTTCCATCTACACTATGGAAAGTTTAGGATCATCTTATGGTGCCTACACTAGATCATAGGAATCTTGGTCATTAATGTGATATATCATGGTTTTTATCAATGATAGACTTGTAGGGTGACATAGAACAGACCCCCATGTTGATAATGATTTTTCTACTAGTACTGAGGGAGGAGCTTCAAATAGAGTCATGCATACACACTAATGTCTCATTCAATACCTATTTTAGAATATTCCTCCACATTCATAAAGGGATAATTGGGGGTTGATAAAATTAGTTCCCAGGACTCTATGAAAGTGGCCAACCATGTTTTTTCTTTTTCATACTAGAGAAGTTAAATCACATAGAGTGGGGATTTTATGAGATAAAAATGATAACACTCAACCCAAGGTTGGTAGGAATCCTGGTGGCCTTCCCAAGTGGGTGGGAATTATCAATCAGGTACAAACACATGGGGGTGATTCTAGACAATTTTTTAATGGAATCATAACTATCCTTCGGAAATCAAATCAACCTTGTTATTCTAGTACTAGAAATGTTATATGATTAGTTGATGAATGTGATAAAGTGAGACATGCTGTTGAATTTCTATTGATCCATAAAAATCCTATATTTGTGGATCGTAGTGAATTTTTGGGGTATGTGTATCCAAAACCCATGAGCCCTCCATACATAGATTATAAGCCAACCCAACTTAACATCCTTGGAGTGTGGCCTTTAGTGATGTATACAACTGTGTTGATCCTCATGATGGGGTATTGAAAAAGTTTAAACATAACCTCCTTCAATGATATAATTTGAATAATCATGGATGAAATTAATAAATACATTTAAAATATATCATATATGGTGGCCTTCAAAATTAGAGTATTGGATTTTCATGTTAATGGTATAATAATATATGATTAATAAACTCTTTTTTGTTTCATACGTCATTTACACTTCCTCTAGTGGCTCACTCCCTGAGTCTACACCAGGTTTCTCTATGAGATCCACCTGATGATCATCCAATATCTCTAGTGTATGTTAGTCTATAAGTAAATCAACATTGAGATCACATTTCCCATGGTAGAAGCTCCAATTAGTTTGCTCTGAGATTATTCCTAGAGATGGTTAGTGGCATATCATGGCGCCATGTTGATATATTCAATTCCATGGATATACAAACTATCACATGATTAGGGGAGGAAGGCTAGGGGACATGCCATTATATAGGGAAAACCCAAATCAAATAAAAGGGTTATTAATAATCATTTGACTATAAAGGAAAATATAAGGCCACCAACACAATATCATAGTGAGGTCTCGGGTACAGGTTCTAATACAAATGAAGAGTACCCCCAACAAATGTGTTTGAAAGTTGGGAGAGTATTTAAAGACCTCTAAAACTACACCAGGTGGCTATGAGGAATCATGTACGATCGATCCAAGATATACCAAGATATGTATCAATCCCTATGATGTTGGAATTCCATGAACACATTTTTTCAAATTAAATTCATAAATTTTATTAATTTTCTGATAGTTTTTCACAATTATCCAATTTTTTATTATACTATTGGAAAAAAAATTAAATATAATTTTAGATAAATATAAATATATATATATACATATATGGTTTTCAATGAAAATTTTATTAAGGAAAAAATGATTATTTTTAGGTGGGAAAATGGGCCTTACACACTGGGAACGGAGGAAACACATGGAAAAAGAGAGACATATAGAGGGAAAAAAAGATCAACCTGAGCCAGCATGAAGATATGTGTTAATATAAAAAAATGATCACCTAGAATGGGGAGACCCTAGTCCAGAAATTCTGAATGGGGTGATCATGGTCCACTATTAAAATCTTACATCACCACCCCCATATATATTAATAAGTTCTATATTGAGAGATAAATAGATGTGAGACTAGATTCTACATGGAATTGTGAGTCATTAAAAAAATGATATTTTCTGATGTTGTGACTTGTATTATTTTCCTCAAATAGAATCCCTTCATTGTTTTTACTATAGTCCACCATTTAGACCTTGCATGAACACAAGAAAACTACCATTTTCACCACTGCAAATCTCGATCTCATATATGAGAACCTTTTCTAAATGGAAATATCACAATTTTAGGCACCCTTGAAGCTTAGTAAATCCTTTATAAAGTATATAAAATTATAGAGTGTCATGACCCATCCCAATAGGGCTCATTCCACAACTACCCCAGGCCCACCTCTAATAGGCTAGGGGTAGGAGACCTATACATAGTAGGAATATCACACACATGGGGGGAATTATCCTAATGTACCTATAAACATGCACACATCTCCAAGACTAAACAATGATGAAATGTAAATAAACCAATAACCATGCATGCATGCATCTAAAATAAAACCAGCAAAGTTCAAAAACATGTACTAGAAAGAAAAAGGCACAAATACAATCATGCCACAAAGAATCTGAAAACAAGTATGGCATGTACTGTGGGTAAGGAATACTATCAATAAAATAAAAAGAACACACCTTGGTATGTTTGGTTCACTAATAATCAGATGGTCCTAGTCCCTCTATGACTCCATTAAAATTTTAATCATCTATATAAGACATGACACAGGTGGGAAAATCCCATGTTGGGGTGATTATAAAAATACCCAGTAGGACACCCTAAAATCATTAAGCATATATCATCAAGAATAACAGTCATATCATCATAGGTATATTTTAGAAACACATATAATAATAATATCTAGATATACTCAACATATAGACACAGTCTCAAGGTAATGTCACAACTGTAGTGTCGGCCCAAGATTATTGCTTGAAGGTTCCATATAACACTCAACTAGGATAAATCGATCCACAATTCACATGGTACTGATGGAACCTATCCAAGATGTCATTATCATTGGTTCTCACCATAAAAAGTACACATTCTAAGTATGAAGAGAATGATATACAGATGAGGATCACTCCCAAGTCATTCCGATATACCAAAAACCCAATCTATATTAACCCACTAATTAGGGGATTGATTCCCGTGTAGTTTTTCTCACAGAAATATCAAGAACCCCACCTAGAGATATGATGATAGAGGATATCACCAGGAGCCTCATGAAGGGATTCCACAACTCTATCCAATACTAAATTCCTCATAGGGGGTTATCATCTTATTCACTAGACATGATTCCATAACCCTCAAGGAAAGGATAAAGGGAATGTACCCTAACAAAACTTTTACAAGCTGAAGAGGAAAATGGATATAAGACTTATTTGAATGAGTGAACAATGTGTATTGGTAGTACAAGGAATTTCCTTTATAACATATCTATACCCATGTATCACAATAGGTTCTCATGCCCATGTACATTTCTAAGTACACGGCATATCTGAGCCCGTATACCAATATCCATCTCTGGGTACCCTTCTAGGTACAAGATGAGCCGTCATGTTAGTTCCACACAACATGTGATATTTTTCTTCTCCGTGGAAACCCTGGAACCACACGGGGGTCCCACAAGGTGTGTGATCCTGGATGACATGCTGTATAACCCAAAATTTATAGAAACCTACAGGTCTTCTTCAAGCATTGTCTTCCACTCCTACAACCTTTGATCCATCCATGAATCCCACTAAAGAGTATAGAATTGGTATGAATGATCCTCATCATCATCTCTTTCCAAAATCCATCTTCTAAATCACACATGAAAATAATCTATCACATCACCCAGTCACCGCACATCAAATACTACTTGAGGAACATTAATTGGGTCTCGATATTCCATCACCATAGTCACAACATGATCCCATTGGTGATCCAAACTTGGATTTGTTATAACAATATTTTTTCTAATAAATAAGTGCACAATGAATATTTATCTGGAATTTGTCAAACCAAAATCCAAAATTAATTTTGGTTATGAATGAATGAAGAATGGTGGGATAAAACAAATAAATATACAAAAAAGAAATGAGACTCAATCGTGTTCAGGTTTCCATTGATTTTTCTGCAGTTATAATAAAGAAAAATCCATAATAAAATAAACAATCCTCCCAATAATCCTCAAAAAAATAAACTCATGCACGCAATACGGATGAACCAAAAATCAATATGTTGGAAGATTGATTTTTTCCATCATAGGATAAGAGAACATGGATAAATCCACAAAATACAAATGTCCTACCTTGATTTGTATCAATCACTATTGAAGAAAAAATCCACATTGTTGTTGGTGGTGGTGAGATCCACTCATTTTTTTGCACACTAATACTTGATTCCAATCCGATCTGGTGTAATTTCCCAAGATCTCCACTAATATTCCTCTCTAAAAAAATCCTATCGATTTATAGGGTTATGTGGCTAACCTTGAAAATTTTCCATACATGTGTATTTATAAGGAAACAATAGGTTTAGGCTTTTAATCAAATAATTAAATTAATATAATTATATTTATTTAATTGTTCACCCATGAAGGCTCCCAAGCAGAATGTTTAGCTCTGAAATTGATTATATTTCACCTAGGGTAAAAATAAAGATCCAAACTCAAAAGAGACCTCATATTATTTATTTGAGCTTCTATTTAGAAGTTATTACACTTTTTTAGGAAAACTATGCATGCATGATATTAAATATATTAAATATATTTAAAAAATTAATTTTTGGAACACTGGACCTCATAATCTCATATCATATCATCACCTAGAATAGAAAATAATCCATTTAATAATCTAAATAAATGCATGAAAAAATTGGAGTCATTAAATTCTCCCCTCCTTAGGGATATACATCCAAGAAATCCAAAACAAAAAGGATACACAAAGAGATGTGGGTACTAAGAATGCATATGGGTCTCCCACTCCTAGTTTCTCTTCTAAAGATTCCCCTACTACCACTAGACACATACTAGGGGAATTGATCACCCATGAAATATCCTCTTATAACCATCCTTGATTTCGACTGGGTACTCAGCAAAGGTAGCTCCATCCTTGATGTCCATCTCTACGTAGTCAATAACATGTGAAAGATCATGCCTGTACCTCCTCTATTGTGACACATGAAACAAACTGTATACCTAGTATAATTATAGTGGTAGTATTAATTTAAAATCCTTCTATCCAAATCTACATAGTATCTATAAAGGGTTGATGAACCTCATAGATACCTTGATACCTCAGCCAAATCTCTACAATCCATGTTGAGGTGAGACCCACAGGAAAACATGGTCTCCCTCTACGAAATTCAAAGGCCTCCATTGTCATTTCAGATAATACTATTGAAGGATTTGTGTAGTCTTAATCCAGTTATGGATGATCTACTCCCTCTCTATAGTGGATCACACCAGCTCTGGGACAAAAAGTGTTGACTCTCTTAAATTGGTTCAAAATAAGGGTAACCTATAGGTTCAACCATAAAAGGCCTGTAATTATTCTATATCGATGGTATAGTGGTGGATGGTTTTGTAAGAAAACACTATTTATAGTTGGAGATCCTCTCAAATATTCCCAAATTCAAACATAAAATCCCACAAAAATTCCTCCAATACCCAAATAGTCTACTTATTTTGGTCATCTGTCTAGGGGTGAAACACCATGTTCAAATGATATTGATTCCCAAAGGCCTCCTACAATCCTCTCCATAATAGAGTGAGAAGTGATAATCACAGTATAAAATGATCATAAAGGGAACTACATGGATTCATACTATCCCCTGCATGTATAATAATCATAATATCTCAACTTAACTCTTCTCTTGAATGCATAGGAAGTGGGCCAACTTAGTGAGTCGGTCTATGATCACCCAGATAGCATTGTGCCCCTAGATATATGTGGTAACCCAATATAGAATTACATGGATATACCATCCCACGTCTACTCTGGAACCTCTAGGGGTTGATCTAAACCTGCTACAACCTGATTCTCAACATTCACTTGCTAACAATTAAGGCATTGAGAGACAAACTCTGCAACTTTATTCTTCATCCCTATCTACTAAAACTGCCTATGAAGGTACAAGTACATCTTCTCCATACATAGATGTACTACTAAGAGTGAAATATGAAACTCCCTTATAACCTCCTCTATAATTGAAACTAGAACCATCAGGCATCCTTTGAAAATAATGACATGCTCCCCGCCTATATAAAATCCATCAGGAGCATGTATAATGTATATCTGAGTACATAGGGTCTCACAATCAGTATCCCTAAGTTCCACCTCCTTGATTTGTTGTAAAAGTGAAGGGGTAAAAACCATCCACTGAAGATAACTTGATTCATCCTCATCCACATAGGATAACATCAATGTGTCTAACTACTAGGATGCCTTTCCTAGAAACTGTGAGTAAGATATACTAATGAAGGAATCTACTATCACATTCTCCTTCCCAAGACTATATATAATCTCAAATTCATAATATTAGAGTAACCATAAACATCAAATTGTCTCAAGTTAATATCATTTTGAGAGAATATATAATTTAGACTCTTTTGATTAGAATATTTGATAAGTCGCTCGCCCATCTGGCAGAGTTTCCACATCTGCAGTACAATGACTACCAATTCTAACTCAAGATTGTGTGTCACATAGTTCTTCTGATGTGGTATCAAATGGAATGAAACATGGTAAATAATTACATGTCAATATATTAGAACACAACCAAGTCCAATCCATGATGCATCACAGAACACTACATACTCAACACCCTCCTCCGGAAATATCAAGATGGAAGCGCTCATCAATATATGCCTCAACTCCTAGAAAGCCTGCTAAAACCTATTTTTTCAAGTGAAGGGATTCCCATATCAGGTCATAGATATCAAGGGAGATGATATCCTGAAAGAATAAGGTATGAATATTAGATATTATCCTTCCAACCCAAGGAAGATCCACTCCTCTTTCTCTCTATTGGATGGATCCCAAGCTAACACTACCTCAACCATTGTTGGGTCAACTGCTACACCATCTACTAAGCTAACATATCCTAGAAGGTGGAACTCATAAATTCAAAAATAGGAAATTTAGAACATCCCATAAAGCTTCTTCTCTCAAATTACATCCAGAACAATCCTCACGTGTATCGCATGTTCCTCCCCTAATGCCAAGTATGCTAGTATATCATCAATTAAGACTATCAAAAAACAGTCTAAGAATGTATAAAATATATGTTTCATGAGCCTCATGAACATTGTTTTTGAGTTTATCATACCAAATGGAATCATAAAGTACTCATAGTTACCATAAAGTAATTTGAATGGCGTCTTTATTATATCCTTGTCTGATACTCATAGATGGTGATAGCCTTATCTGAGGTCAATCTTTAAGAACCATCATTCCCCTCTTAACAGATCGAAGAGTTCATCAATCCTTCATAGTATATAATGGTTCTTTATAGACACATGGTTTAGGAAATGGTAATCTACACACAACCTCAAAATCTTTTCCTCCTTCTTGGTGAACAAAACTGGGGCTTCCCATAGTGAAACACTGGGTCTGACAAATCAATGCCTCTACAACTCCTCCAACTGCACCCTCAGCTCATGAAGCTCTGCAAGAGCTGTCTATTATTATTGTGAAAATATCAGGTCTGTCCTAGTGTGTATATCAATGTAGAAGACTATCTATTGGTGGAGATTTAATCCTAGAATGTCCTCAAAAAATATTTCATCGTACTCCACCATCACTATCAGAAACTAAAAACTCATAGAATCCACTTACCTAAAGGTTATTCTAGACAATTGATTAGTGATCATATAAAAACATCAATGTACAAGTCAATCCCACCATTCCTAGGTTTCCTTTTTCACACACAAAGGAAAACCTCATCCTGTCACTGTGGACACACTGCACCCTATTTCTAAAATAGTTTACCTGGCATGAACCATAGGTAACTAGTTCATACAAAAGACGATGTTATAATACCTCATTGTTTCTATAAATAGATACCAAAATAAACTCTCGCCTCCAAGATACAGGTCACACTATTTGAATAAGTGTGTGATCATTGAGTCACCTATAGTAAGAGTCTCCAAGTGCAAGGGTCAAGCCAAGGTATCAACCTAAATCTCTCAGACTTTAAATAGATAAGTGGAAATAAAGGAATTAATCACACTTGTGTCTATTAGTACTGAAAACAAGGTATAAAAGACATGGTAAACCCAAATATCATCCCTATAGCCTATGTATCATAAGCCTAAACTGTCTGTAGCTTCTATTTCCCATGACTACCAGCACCCTAGGCCTGTAGAGGACCACCAGGTGTAGTGGTGGAAAAAAGTAATAATGTATACTACCTTCAACTTCTCTCCTAGATCCTCTACCACATCCTCCATATTGTGTACCAGCCTACTCCTACCTATGCCTCTACATAGGCATCCTATCCACTGGATCTATATCACCTACGTGATGGATAATACATTCTCATACAAGATGTACCTGAACATCACAAGAGTAACACTACCTCTCTTTGTGATGAATAGATCCATCCTATGAGACTTGAACCGTATACCCTTTATTCTAGGATCACCTCCTAAAATGTCTCGCACATCCAGGTCTCTGTGTATTAAATTTGATACCTACCACCAATGTCACATCTTATATGTGACCACTGAAGACACCGACAATCTACATTTTCTTATCCTTGGAACTCTCAACTACGCTAGAATTTTATAGTAGCCTATCAGAGGTAGAAATGTATTAAAGTATAAAGATAGCTCAAATTTCTCTTCATAATCCTCAATCAAAGTTCTAATCTTGAATGAAAAATATCACATACCATATCAATCGATTATTGAGAGATGTTATTAAACCTTGATGAATACTCCACCATAATCAAACTACCATGCTAAAGTTGTAGAATATCTTGTATTCACATAGCCCTCAAAATAGGTGGAGATAACTCCTCTCTGAATGTCACGTGAACTATTACCATGAAAGGGTTAATTCATCATACTACTAGTTCACTAAGCCCCACCATCATCTTGTAAATCAATGGAGAAGTCTCACTACTAGAAGTTCCATATGGTCTACAGTTGTCTCGATAAGATAGAAAACTCATGTCACTACCTCAAACCAATCCTTATCCACCTATGTGTTGGGATCACTTCAGAACCTAAGGGGTCACTATCACTAAAACTCATGAAGCAAGATCAACCTACATACCTCACCTTTTGGTACTACTGCTACTATCTGATAATCGAAAAATGGTGGTATGACTGGTGCCCCACCTGGAGGTAATACCTATGAACATGTCCATGTACTGAAGCCATCACTATGGGGATTATCTTCAAGATACAGATGTTGATTATTATCTAGAAAACAATACATAGGTGTCTTGAAATATACATGATATACCATGGAAAATGAGTATATATTTAGATCTGACTCAAGAAGGAAATGTAAACCACAACCCAATCCTATATAATGCATGTACTAATGTTTTCCCTACAACCAGTGTCTATATTTAGCAATTCAACAAGAAGGTTATCAGAAACCTATTATATTGATATGCTGGTCATTTCACCAAAAATGGATTGAATGGAGTTAAATTCAAACTAAAAACAATTTACACTATTTCCCCAAACAATCCTCATAGGCTCTGGTCTTAAGTTAGAACCAACCTAGCTTTGATACCACTTTTTATAGAACTGTCCCAATAGGGCCCATGCGGTGAATACCCCAAGCCTGCCTCTAATGGGCCAGGTGCTTGTGACCAACTCCAAGTAGGCATATCACTCACATGGAAGAAAATTCCCTAATGTACCTACACACACACACATCTCCGTGACCATACAATTCTGAAATGTAAATAAACTGATAACCATGCTTGCATAAATATAATATCCCACCATCAAAGTATGAAAATAAGTACTAGAAAGAAAAAAGACCAACTAAAATCATTTCATAGAGAAATTGAAAATAATTCTGACCTATAATGTGGGTGAGAAATTTTGTTAATACACCCGCATGAAAACACCTCATCCTATCTTACTCAATAATCTATTCATAGTCCTGGTCCCTCTATGACACTATCAAAAATTCAATCCTCTATATGAGTCATGACACATGTGGGAAATACATTTTAGATATGAGTATAACATTATACCATAGGACACTCTGAAATAACTATGAATATAACATCAATAATAACAGTCATATCATCAAAAGTATATGTTAGAAACACATATAAAAATAATATCTAGATATACTCAACATAGACATACAGTCTTAAGGTAAATTCACAACAATAGTGCCAGCCTTGGATTCCTGCTTGAAGGTTCAACATATGACTCATTTATGAGAACTCACTCTATGAGTCACATAGAACTGATGGCATGTGTCTGATATTCATACTCATCAGGTATTTCTATAATAATTACATGATGTAATTCTAAATAGAAAGACACATAGGTGGGGATCAATCCCTAGGCCATGTGGTATACCAACAACCTAATCTAAATTAACCCAATAAATGGGGGATCGACGCCTGTGTAGTGTTTTTCATGATGATACCATGAAACCCAACTAGGTAAATGATGATAGAGGATCTTACTTTATGCATCATGAAGGGATTCCACAACTCTATCTGATACTATAGTTCCTCATAGGGTATCACCATCTTATGTACTGGATGTGATTCCATAACCCTAAGAGAAAGGATCAATGGAACGTCACCTAAGGAATCTTGTACAAGCTGAAGAGGACAAGGGATATAAGGCTTATATAAAAGAGTACATGGTGTGTACTAGTAGTACACGATGTGTCCCATTGGAATCAGGTCCTAGCCATGTATTACGGCCCATTCTCGTGTCCTTTTTTGTGTCTGAGTACACGGTGTGTCTGAGCCCATGTACTCCTGGTCATGTCTGTGTACCATCTGAGGTACACACCAAGCTATTAGGTAAGTTCCACATGGAATGTGACATACGTTACATGGAATGTGATACTTTTATTCTTCATATAAACCCTAGAACTTTATAGGGTTCCCACATAGTGTGTGATCTGGGATTACAATTCATGTAACCTGGAATTTCTAGAAAGCCACAATTCTTTCTCATGTGTTTCCATCCACTCCTCTATCCTTTGATTCATCCAAGAATCATGTTGGAAAGTATGTACATAGTCTAGATGTGTCTCTTCATAATTGATTTCTATAATCTGACTTCCAAATCACATAGGAAAACCATTTTTCACATTTACAAGTCATGACATGCTAAAAACCGCATGAGGAACTTCGATTAGGTCTTGATCCATCATTTCCATCACTGCAGCTTGATCCCATAATAGATCAAAACCTTTAGATACAATAGGAATCTATTACACCAAGAAATGGATTCGTAATGATTTTCATCTATTATTTTTCAAACCACTGACTAAAATTATTTCTGATGATGAATGACTGTACAATGGTGGGAGAAAACCAAGAAACATACAAAATAAGAATTATCATTGGCCATGTATGGGTTGGACTTGATCCATTTCCATTAGAATGATGAACCAAGATCCATAATAAAAATAAATAATTCTCCCAATAATCCCCTAAAAATAAACACATACCCAAAAAACAATTTATCCCTGAATCAATTCATTGATTGATTGATTTGTATTTGTTTTAGGATATGAAAATGGGGATAAATATTCAAAATAAATACACCTTATATCAGTTTGTATCAATCGTTGGAAATGAATGAATTAGTATCATTGTCAATGGTGAGATCTACTCATTTCATTAGAACACCAATCCTCAATCCTAATATGATTCAGTGACATTTTACAAGATCTTCTCTGATGTTCCTCTCCAACGGCTCCTCTCTATTTGCAAGGTTCTGCAACTAACCTTTAAAATATCCCATAGAATCATATTTATAAGGAAACATTAGGTTTAGTATTTTAACCAATTAATTAAAAAAATATAATTAAATTTATTTAATTGTTTTCCTGGAAATTCTCTCAAGCCCAACTCCCAATGCTGACATAGATTATGTCACACATAGTGTAAACCCCATTCTCTGAACTCAATGGTGACCATAGATTTTTTATTTGAGCCACCATTTAGAATTTATTCTACTTTTTCAGCAAAAATGTGTACTCATGATAATAAATATATTTAATATATTTCAAAAATTAATTTTGGGCACACCAGGACCTATAATCTCATTCCCTCTCAACACCTATCTCTAAAAATAGTCCATTTAATATTCCAAATCAATACAAGAAAAAATTGTAGTCATTAATTGGAGATTCCATGCTTACACTATTAAGTTCTATGAGACGCTAAAAAAATATTGAATTATGGTTATGTTGATGATGAATTATTAATGAAAATTATGTTCTTTCCATATTTTGAATGAACCATCTAATAAAGGATATGCATACTCATCATTGGGGGGAGGGGTGAGTGTCATATTTAGAGGTTTTTATATTTTAACATTTTTTAAAATATATAGAAGAAGATTCACACTATGATGGAAGTAGTTTATGTTATGAATGAGAAGATAGAGGATACATGATTTTTTAGAGTTTAGTTCATGGAATGGGGGTGCCTTTTATGTTGTATATTTAAAAATAAAGAGATATGGATTTTTAAAATTTTATGATCATGTCATGAGGATAGATGGGCCCGGTGTGAAGATTTCATGGCCACAAAATATAGTTTGAGTAGAGTAGAGGTTATACCGTAAATTTTTTGTTCACACCATTAACTATATATATACATAAGATACATATATTGACCATCCTCTCCACCAAGGTAATTTTAAGATATATTTAATATGATATATGAGGGGTATGAAAAAGGATAGTGATACCTAACTAAGATATTTTCAGGATAATATTCAGAGGTATTCAAAGAGTGATATGGATAAAGATATAATAAGATAGATAAGGAGATATAAGGTAGGAGATTGTATATAAATATAAGGGGATCTATTGTGCATCATTGATCAAATCCTGGAAATCTTCAACAACTACCAACTTCAATAGGTTGTAGTTATGTAGTCTTTAAACATTTTTCTCTTTTTATTTTTTATTCAACCTCTCATGGATCAAATGAGTGGCTAGGATTCTCATGCCATGTTTTTCTATGTAAAGGGTATTTATCATCAAAGTATGTTCTTTTTATGATTCATGACGTGTATTCATTCTTATTCCATTATTTATTATCCCTTTTTTATTCTCTAATACATGAATATTATTTTAAGAGGTGGAATGTATGATAGAATATCTCTTTCATTTATATGAGAATGACCATTTCATTTGAGTATAAGAGTGACTTTTAGTGTGATTTATAATGTGAGGATTCATTCATGACCATTGGGGTTTTTCTTATTCTATGTTTAAATATGGTTTCATCTTACCGACATTATGAGTAATTCAAAGTACCTTACCATGATAAAAGTTGAGATTATAGGATTGGGAAGTGTTTACATAGACCAATGGATTCATTGGGCCTTGATTTTGATGACTTCATGATTATCATTCAAATTTTCTATACTTTTTTTATTTCATGAATAGGTACTTGTGAATTCTTGGTATATCGATTCATCATTGGTTACTCTTTAATTAGTTACTAATTGCCTTTTTATTTTAAGTAATAGTCCTATATATTGAATTCTAAATCTATTCATAATATATTCCATGTGGGATCGACCTTGGAATAATTATACTATACTACACCTTTAGAAGTTAGTTGGTGGTTTAAGTTATAAATTATAAAACAGTTCTCTCAAAAGAAGTAACAACACCGTATGGGCATACAAGATTTCGGTGTTATTTTGGATGATCGGTTGCTTATGAATTTTAAATAATTAGGGTTTTTCTTTATTTTTAATTGTTATTATTCATATTGTGCTGGTTCTTTTCATGCTTTGATTTAAAGTTAAAATTTAATGCATGAGAACTCAACTTGGGGGAAAAGAAAATTTTATCACTTTGACCATGATACCAATATAGAAAAGATCCTAACAAATCAAAATAATATTAATCAATAATAAGATATTTTTGTCGTTTAACAAAAACCATAATCTTACCAAGGAGTGTAAAGAAGGTATCCAATATTGCATACTCTAATGAAGTATAGTAAAACATTAATTGTCAGGGTTCAACCAAAAATTATAGTGCCACTAGTTTCTAAAAACCATTTTGAGATAAATCCAGATATCATTTAAATGAATTCAAATTCAATCCATTTCACTTGGCTACCTCATGAAGATTTAAACACTCGCTTGGGTAGTTTCCTTGAGAATTGTGACACATTTTAGTTCAAAAACATCTCTAATAATGTCATGAGGATGTAGTAGTATTTATTTACCTTAAAATACAATGCCTTATAATATATCCAAGGTTTATCCCCTCATTATATAACCACATGGGATGAATTAGTAAGAAAATTTTTAGCTCTCTTATTCCCTCTAACAAACTTTATGCACATTTGCATCAATATTTTAAATCTCAATCAATTTTATAATAAATCACTATATAATGGATGGGAGTGGTTTAAAAAATTTACTAGCAAATTTTCCCATAAAGGTATTGAGATGTTTTTTTTCATTCAAACATTCTATAATGGTTTTCATCATGGTAATATATCAATCATAGTTGCACCTGCTGGAGGTTCACTAATGAAAATGTAACTAAAATAAATCCAAGAATTATTAAATGAAAAATCTAAAAATAATTTACAATGGAAAACCAAAGGATAGAAAATATAAGAATCCATATGGTTGAAAATAATGGATGGATGGTAGCACAAATTGAGTCCTCGATGAAGAAGATGGATGTTAAAATATTCGTGAACAAATCCCTTGGTATCCATTTGAAGGTTCTGATTTTGTTAATTATAATGGTAAAAAATAATTGATCATGGAGTCCAAAACAAAAAAAAGTTAAGGGTATCAACCAAGATAATTGGGGTTGCAAAAATAATAAGTAACTTCTATCTAAATGCTAATTAACACCTTATAAGAGACCTTTTCAATTTTAAGGGAAACTATTGGATCTACCATCAAGGAAATAAAAGTTTATTCAGAAGATTAAATAGCTTCCTAATGTAATCTATAGTTACATGATAGTCAAATTTCAAACCAAATAAAGGGGAGTCTAAGAATCTTGCTACCAAGTGACACATTGGTAAACTCAAGTCGAGATAATTGAAATATATCACCCTGGGAATTGTTAAAACCATAGAGGAAAGTGCAAAAAAAGTAAATATAAAAAATAAAAAGAAAATCATGGAGAAAAATAATTGGGGAAAGAGTAAAAGAGAATGGATAAACAGAAGAAAAAAATAATCCAATGAGGAAGCTCTACAACCCTATATATCACCATTTCAGTTCCTAAAGAGTATGAAGCAATGTAAGATATAAGAAGAGAGTGTTAAATTTATGGAAAATTTCAATAAAATATAAGTTTATATCCCCTTTAATAAATCAATATAAAATATACCGACATATGGTAAATTATATAAAGAGTTAGTATCAAACAAGATAAAATGAGAGGATATGGTAACAATAGCACTCACAGGAGAGTGTTTATTAGTAGTGTCAATAAGGCTACAGATGAATCAACAAGAACCATATATTTTTATCATTCTATTTAAAATTAGATATTATTATTTGAGAAAATATTTTTGTTATCTAGGGGTGAGTGTGAATATGATTTAATACTCAACATTAAAAAGCCTATAAAAGAAGGAGATAAATCCCATAAGATTTTCTCTTCAACTAGTTGATACAAAAGTGAGATATCCACTTGGTATGATTTAGGAAATTTTAGTTAAAGTGGATAAGTTTTATTTTTAATTGAATAACCCATTATTAAAATGGAAGAGTATTGGAAAAACCTAATATTGGGAAGGACTTTATTATATATGGGGAGATCCTTGATTGATGTAAAATGTGTGGAATTATCTCTAAGAGTTGATGGTGAGAAAATAAAAATTTAATATCCACAGGGAAGTAGAGAATTATAATGAAAAATGGATTATTTGAGTGATAATAAAAATCCAGAAATTTAGGGTGTTGTTGCCATTAAAGAGAGAAAATATATAGCTAATGTGGGGATGAAAAAAGAGGTTTTAAAAGAGGTAATGGGGGAATGAAAGAATATATAAAAATTTTAATACATAGGAGGCACCGAAAAAATTATAAAGTTTATGGAAGAAAAATAGGTTTAGTTAGTTCATGAATTAACTTTTGACTTTTTAGGACTAACCATGCATTGATTTATGGGTCCTATGGATATGTATAATTTTATACCTTCAAGGAGAGTGAATAAGATTTAATAATTTAAAACACCCATATTCATGGTGGAATCAAAATAGTAATCCTTTGTTGATCTAAATTAGGTAATATCCCTTCAACCCTCCATCACTTGATTTGAAGAGGTAAGTTAGAACCAATGACCATAAAAATATCTCTTTACATAAGGAAATATGAGTTGTTTTTATTTATATGAATCAATTTTATACTTATTTCAAGTTTATTTTTTAGTAATATATTATTATATAGCTCAAATTTACCCTTTATCTTTTTTGAGATTTAATATTTTGAGACCATTGACTTTCACTTGTTTTTTTTTGTAGGTACATGATTGTAAATGTATGGAAGGAAAATATAGGAAAATAAGATCCTTAGAAGGAAAGGGGTGTATATTTTTTAATGATTCATTTTTCGAATCCCCAACATTAATTTTTTTAGATTTTAAAGAGAAATGCATATACCACCTTATATGTTTTCTAAAATTTTGATCCATGATACAAAGGTTACTTAGGTATATTTTAATTCCATCTTCTATAATTCAATATTGATGAATTTTAAATAATAAAATGAGGAATTAAATGATTATCAATAAGCACAAGATTTTAGATTTGATAAATCATGCTTTATGGGGACTAGTTTATTGGTGATGATGAAATTACATTACATTTTCATGCTACAATTTTCTAAAATTCATGTTTATTAGTTTGTAATTATTGTTCATACAATGAGTTATTAAACAATATCATATGTTCTCATTTCCAAAGAAGATTATAAACCTAATTTTCCTATTCTTTATTAAAAAAAATTAGAGAAACTTTTGGTATGTAAACCTACTAAAACTTGCATTGCATATTTTCAAAACTATGATTAAATAAAAAAACATTTAACTAGATTGAGACATTTTTATTTTTGATCCCATTATCCTTGAAACCTAGCTTAATTTAATATTCGTTCTATCTTGTAGAATCCATGAATGACCTTGATAGATAAGTTCCATATTACAAAAAAATTATATCCTTCCTACCACTAATACTACTGTTTTTTCATGATATTCATTAGTTCAAGAGTGGGGGAGAGTTTACATATGATATTTCCCAGCCAGGATCATTGTATCACTGAGAGGGGGAGGGGGTGAATCTGTGATATATTATTCTTTTAAGCTTCCTTTCTTTTGAAACAAACTTTGCCTCATTTTAAAGAATTATCACTTTGTTAAAAAACAAACAAATATTGCACATACATAGGATCAAATTTATTTATAATACTCGATAAGAGTAGCTACATCCTTTGTATTGTTTAAAAAAAATCCAAACCACACAATCCACTAGAAAAAAAATAATTTTTTTATACAAAAAAGTAGGATATACCCTTACACTTGTGTAGCACTATGACCAATATAATAGTGCATGTGATTCTTATAGAAGAAATGATATAACACATGTTTCTATAACATGTTAAGAAACTTTCACCAATTGCTTCCAAACATATTACTTTGCTTCCTTATCAACTTCCATTTTTTATAAACTTTAAAAAAATTATACAAATTCCTTCCCAGCAGTAGGTAATAACTTCTACAAACATTATGATGATACTCATTCTGATATCCCAGTCCCATTCCTCAATCCAATTTCTCATTCCTAGAAATATAAGTCTACCATAATACTTTTGAAGCAATTTTAAACTACATCTACCTCAGTCCAAAAAATCTCAGTTTGATTTACCAGTCTGATGACCTAGTTAGATCTGATAACCACTGAATTTGATCAGCATTCTTCTTCTTTACAGAAAACTTCCTTAGAAATGCTTTATCTGGTAACCTCTTCTCTCTAAAACTTCATAACTTCTCTCTCTTCATTCGAACATGAATAGTGTTCTAATGAATTAGAAAGTACAATGTACTCTCTTCCTTTTATAAGTGCACCAAAATTGGTTTATGTGGGATTCAAAAACTTTTTACCAATTAACCAAATTTCCTAAAACATGAATTTCCCATTCATTTTGGCTCAATCTTTGACTTTTTAGTGCTTCTTTACTCTTATTGATTCTTACCAAAACTTATTGAATCTTCTCACATCATAGGATTACTTTAAACTTTATAACCATTATTCAGTCCAATTTTTATTTTCATTCTAATTTATTTAATATGATTAAGACATATGATCACTCCAATTTTCAATACCCACTTGAAAATACAATAGAACTGAATAATTCACATTATAATAATCAATACCAATTGAAAACAAATTGCACATTATGATTTTCCAAAACATCTTTTAGATATAAAACATTGAAACCATTATCCCATAAACATAGTTAAAACTTATAAATATACTATCACTTCTTGTAAGTATTTCAAAAACATCTTAAAATCCCCTCATTTTCTAAAACTTCCACAAAAATATTCAAAAAATCTTTGAGACCCCATTGAAAACACTTTTGAAAGTACTTCAAAACATTTCAACTTTTTAACAATTGTTCAATAACTTCCTGGGTCTGATGTTTCTATATCTGATGGATAGGTCTTTTCTCTACTCTAATGGATCGGTGTATGTGCCAGTCTGATGAGTCAGCACAACTTCATATCTGATGACTCTTAACCCAATTTACAACATATCAAAGTTCTTATTTTTCTATTGTCCCAATTGATAAAAAAATTCAACATGATGAAAAAGATTGAGTACATTATGATCTTCATAAGTTTTATTGGTCTCTAAAATTATTACATGATTTGGACCCAACGAAATCCTTTTTTTATTTTTCATTGGTCACAAAAACTCCCAATAAAAACAATTATACCTCTGATTGATCGGTTGCGTACCACATCCAATGGACCAGTATCAGTAGTTTCTTCTTTACTTTTCTAATTATGGTACACACCAACTTCTTTCGTTTAATATTTGTATCTTGTGGATTATTTTTCTGACAAAAACCATCATCATTGTCTTCTCACATTTCAAAAATAACTTCCCATCCTTGAAATTGTTTTGGGCATGATGTTCTCACACTGATGAACTGAAACCAAAAAACTTTGAATTTATTCTTTCACAAATTCACACTTGTAATCATGACTTCTTAATGAATTTAAGAACAATTAATATCAACATAGAATCATCTAACTTACATTAGAAATTTTCTATTAATTTCTATCCTTTCGTCATTTTCTTTCTTTCAATGAAAACCACAAACCGATTAGCATCACTTGTTCTCCCCCTTTCCTTTATAAGGCTTGCATCACAGGTTTCTGACATAACTTATTACATTTGAGAATTAAAAATCAGCAATGTATCATCATATTTATATTTAATCTATCTAGACTCTGATAAATTTCTTTATTCTGGTTCAAGATTTCATTTTGGACCCAAGGTGAGTTTGATGACCATTTTCTCCAAGAAAAATTCTTCAAAAACTGATAGACTTTATTATGCATTTTGTGTCTGGTCGACTTTCTTAATCATTTTGAGTCCAGTCTTCTAATTATAATGAAACCTTTCATCCTTTTCATTCAATGATCAAAACATACAAAGTGAATTTTTTTATTTTATTTAAAGAAATATGTTACTTTCAAAACAAACTTCTTTCAACTTCCAAAAGTTCTAACCAACTTGGTCCCAACAATATTCCCCATTGGATTTTTTATCAAACAAGGATCGTAAATCAATAAAATTTTTAATCTCATACAATGGATCACTTATCCACAATTCTAAGCCTACAAGAGCTAACTCATTATAAGAAACAAGAATTATTGATAGTAAAACCACGCTATCCAAAAGTCGTGAAGTACAAAACTTTGTCATCAACCTTTCAAAATTTCCACCTCTTCACAAATTCTTTCTTTCGCATACCTATAAACACATTTTTTCTACAAATAATCCAATAAACTATTAGAATAGTTTACACACTTACATATTGATTTTAGATATTTCCCATAACTCCCCCTACATACATACTTCCTTAAAATGTTTAACACATATCAATGGGTAGATTTATGAAACAATTATACCCCATGAAAATACTATCCAAAAAATATATTATAGAGGGGATAGAAACACATACCACCACATTCATGAGAAATAGATTGGACACCCATGTTCAACCTCATCTGGAAAAAATATTCCTTTGGTAAAGGTTTTGTTAATATGTTAGAAACTTATTCTGATATAGGAACATACTCCAAAATTAATTAATTATTCTATATTTTATCTTTGTTAAATTATATTTGATATCATTATGTTTTTAATGATAATGTTATAGTGGGTTTCTATTAAGTTTGATATCACTCTAATTATCACATCCCAAGAGAAAGTGTAACCTTACTTCAAAAAGTGGGTCTTCCAATTGAGTCTTCAAACACATAAGTTAGGTTTTATCTTGATTGGAAACAACATACTCATCTTCAAATGTGATAATAGTTATATAATTTTGTTTCTTTGTATACCAACTTACAAAAATTTCCCCAAAAATAAAACTCCACTAGATGTGGGTCTTCTATCATTAACATTCCCTTCCCAATCATTATTTAAATACCCAAAAAAGTCAATAATGTATGATCTATCATACATGATTCTTAAATTTGTTGTGCCTTTGATATATATGATAATTATTTTCCCTCCAATAGATGTGATTCTTTTGGGGAACTTTTAAATCATTCACATAATGTAACAAAAAAAATTCTGGTCTTGAGGCATTTAAATACAAATAAAATTCCAATCAGGTTTTGAAACTCATTAGATTCAACTTCCTTACCTTATAAATATTTAGTCAAATTGGTTCCCATTGAAATTTCTGTGTAAAATTGTTTTTAATTTCCCATACCAAACTTTTTAAGAACTTACCTAGCATAATTTTCTTGGAAAACAAATATGTGTTTCTTCTTTTGTGAAATTTTTAACCTAAAAAAGTATTTTATTCCACCCATCAAGGAAATTTTAAAAAACTTTTTCATCTATTAAAAAATCCTTACCCAAGTTCTTTCATCATTCCCCGTGAAGATAATATCATCAACATAAACAATTAATAGAATGGAAATATCATGAATTTCTTTGATGTAAAAATTAATATCGACCCTTCCTTTCTTAAAATTCAACCTTCTTAGGAAAGTATCTTGTAACATTCCATCCTTTCACAAGGAAGGAATCATTAATTTTTTTGGTTTAATTCCTTTAAATGAGAATTAAAATGATGACTAATAAAGCTAAAGAGGTCCCTATTGTGTATGAGGCTCATTCAAAGTATGGAGCCTAGAAATGGGAAGAACAAATTGGGCCACACAGTTAGTCAGAAACTGCGAGACACGCAGTGTATGGCCTTACAAGTGTTGTAGGTTGAAGGATAGTATGATTTTGTAGGGTTTCCACATAGTTATTCAAACCATGCATAAAAACTTATGATATTCCCCATTATAGTAGTGAATAGTGCACGATTGGTAAAAGGTTTAGCCAAACCGTATGTCCAAACCATGCCAAGTGTAAAAAGTGGGTGAATTTAAGATATTTTCCTTCATTTCTATTTTAATACCTTTTATTTCCTCCTCCTTCCTCATCTAGTTCTCCTCTTCCTCTAGTTTCATGAACTCCCCTCCTCACCTCCTCTTATGCTTCTTGATACCTCCTCTATTCAAAGCCTATTTTTCTAGCTGTCAAAAGAATCAAATTCATCTTAGTAAGCTCCTCTTTCTCCAATTTTATCTCTCTAGTTTTTAATTCCATTTGTTGTTCTATTTTTGTGTGATTTATTTTGCCCAATTTTTGGGGAATTTTAGAAAATTATTTGATTTCTTATTTTTAGGTCGAATAAACCCTTGATAATATATGAGTGGAGTGCTACTGAATCAAGGTAGGGGTATACATTTTTCCTGCTCGTTTTTTCACATTTTAAATATCACGTCACTGTGTCACACACCATATTCTTTCGATGTCTTTTGTTCTTTTTTTTAATAAATTAAATTTAGGGTTTTTTCATGTCCATAGTGACCCTACCCAAAATCAAAACCCACTCGTGGGGTCTTTTCCTTGTCTTTGGCCTCCCCTTTGGGTGTTCCATAATAAATATCCTACATTTACCATGTGTTTGAGTTGTGTTTCACCATGGGTGTGTGTGTTGGACCTTGATTTAAAACCATAAATTTAATGAAATGAATTGAGAAGAATAAAGAACCCAAAGTTTGATCTTATTGGAAATGACTAGGATTAATTCTTACTGTTTGGACCCATGTGTAGTTCCATATGACTTTATTCATGCTTTTGATAATGGTTCTTTCCATTTGGAGAATGATTATGCTTATACCATATTACATTCCATGTTATTTATACCTTGATCATGATACTTGGTACTTTATGCTTTCAATTATTCAAAAAATTGATTGGATTGAATTAAATCCTAAGTTTTTCCAAGATTTTTATCTTGGACTATTGAAATTCCACTGTTTACATGTGTTTTGATACATGTAATTCCTTGTGTTTTATGCCTCATTACATTCCTTGATCTTACATAATGCTTTATGCCTTACCATACAAGTTTTTTTGGACTAAATTTCATAGATGGTTAGCTTGGTGAGAATGTAATATTAAGATGGTTATTTTATGGCATATAATTATAAATATATGCCTTGTATCATGATGTGATTTGTATTATATGGATCTCTTACTACAGGATGAGAGGGAACATGGGTCCCGATTTAAGGATTCCATGGATGTACTCTCCATGCTCGGTTGGTTACTACTCAACATGTTAGGAGTGATACTTTGGCTTTCAATGTATGGGATCTCTAGGCATATTTAACTTATTCTCACGAGTGATGTTGGTTCCCAATGAGAGAAACTGAGGATTGATCCATTCGGAAGATGGATACTCCATACCATGGGTGATATTTGGCCCCCTATGTGAGATACATGGTACAGAATCAGAGTCGTTGTGTCATGAGTGATACAAGGGACGTCTTATGGGTTATCTTAGATGGAATTTTATGAAATTGGTTATATTGGATGTTCTATAGAGAACCTTAGGATTCTATTTATATCACCTTGGATGGGTTCAGATTCCACAATGTGTGTTGATGGATTTTTTGATTTTCTCATTTCATAGGTGATGCATCTTTTGTAACTATCATTATGACGAACACTTTTATTATGACATGTAAATTATACCCCAAGACGAAGCACAATCTTGGGGGTACGACTTTTTGGGTTGACTTGTTTACTTTGGCCCTTGTATACATATTATGCCTTCTATAGGTACATTATTCTGATGTCCATCTTAGGATGAAGAAGGTGGTATGGGAAGGGTGTCCATCTAGGAACCTGGACCAAGGTTTACATGTTTATGTATTTAATGTTCTACTTTTATTAATATATTGTCACACAACCATCTATTTATTATATAAAATGGATCGGCCTAGACATTTTGGGTTTGGACCTAATGAGATTTATATCTCACACCCTGATCGAGTATCGTTTGGTACTTGAGCAGACTTTATGATTATAGGTATGCATAAAGAGAAGTGTGCGGCTATTGATGCTTGATTTAATTACTACATAGGAGGGAGTTGGGGGAAGATTACTGAGCCTATTCTAGGGATTCTATGTTTTAGTTTCTCGCCTTTTGTAGTCTTTTTATACCATGTGGTATATGCTTTGCATCCCATGTTCCCATATGAAACCATTTTTGTATAGAAACATGACATGACATCATTATCATTGCATCTACTATCTATATTCATCTTCCACTAGTTTATTACTGAAATTGCATGGGTTATTTCATTACATCAACTGCTATTTGTTTTCTATTTATGATTCTACTATTTATTATCCAATGTTTACGGTTTTGAATATAATGATCTATGAGGGTATAGTCTCCCCACAGTCACACCCTAGGCCCTATATACTATTTGAAAACCACTAACATTCAGGGATGAGCACTTGAAGTCATGCGGCCCACCGTCTCAGCGAACTATTATGTGACACTCGGGGAAAGACGATACAAAGTGGTATCAGATCATGTTTTAATTTTATCTTTTTGTTTGAGTTTATATAGGATACTAGAATATAGGAATTTAGAATTGATCCTACACTTGGATGTAGCTAACCCATGTATAGGGGAAACTCAAATTTCCTGGGATGGGAAATTGTGGTTATTTATTATGAAATTTATGGCTGAAAAGACTTCACCAATGGATGACACATTTATTTTATGGTATTATTAATATTAATATGATTGTAATTATGGTTTCTATTATTGTGTCCCAATGATGTGAAGTAAGATAAATCATGAATCATGATCTACAACATTGGAAATGAATTTTCATACTTATTTCCATACCATATCTACTTTCAGCATGTATTTTTCTTTTTTCCTTGTGATTGATATTGTACCTGGTTGTTATGTCTTGCAATGCTATACTTTTTTATATAAATAAATTCACCAATTAATCTTATAGGAGGTTGTTATGAATTTTTCTAAGTGGATATCAATCTTGATTTATATAGTGTATGGTTATTAATAAATTGTGATGGTGATCCACCTAATTAAATCTTTTAAAAATAGGTTAAAACAAATAAATGGGTTTAAAATAATGACACCCTTTAAAATAAAATGAACACCTTATAAGATAAATTTGATACTTTTACCTTGACCTTACTTTGGAAGCATGTTGTGGGTCATGTATCTTGTGACCCTTCTAAGGTATTTCCTTATTATCTATGCTTGGATCTAAGAGAAGGTTGTCGGTTAGGTTATGTTTCAGTGAGGCCTTATACATTCCATTATTTATCAATTTATTTACTTTATTTCCCTAGTTGTTATAAATTATATCTGAGGAGTGCACTTGGAAATTGTAGAGCTATGACACCATGAATTTCTAATGTTATATGCCAAGAAGTGGCAATGATAACACTCAGGAGTTAGTGGGCCATGAGCCGCTCATAGTACTTCCTATAGTGCCACCTGAGGAACCTCATAATAATATTTCACAGGGCATTGAAGATTAGTGATTCTTGGGTTTTTGATGTGAAACTTCAGTCAATAATTTCCCCTCAAAATGTAGCATAGTGGTGACCACAGGGTTGTCTCACGAGGAGGTTACAGGCTAAGTTATCAAACTGTCAATTTTTTAATTTGTTTTTGTTAATGTTAGAATTCTAAATGGGGATTTGAAATTATATAAACAATGTTAAATAATATAAAATCATAACTCAACTATAAATATACATTACTGACTGGAAATCAGAAGCAAACTAGACTGAAAAAAACAAACAAAAGAAGGCAGAAGTGGACAAACATCGATCATCAGATACTCCTTGTATCCTTGTTTAATTGAATTTTCAGATTATATTTCTCAATTATCACTCAAATAACTCCAAGTGAACACCCATATTTACTAGAAACCATATAGAGACATCAAATATGGGTGTTTATCCTCTTATGAAAGTGATTCGATTACCCAAAGACCTCCGAGCAATCAAAACTAATTAAACATGTTGTGCTCGATGGGGAGACCTCACCCAAAGAAGTTTAAACAACAAGACAATATTTTTACAATAAAAAGTTGATAAAAAGTCTAGAAAAAAATAGAATAACATGAATTCATGAAAGAAAATATACCTCCATCGTTCATGAAAACCAATTCTAGAAAAATATAATTAGAATACATTGAAGTACCAAAATCCAAAGGGAAGAATCTTTGGATCTCCACTGCCCACCACCACATGGAGAATATCCCTTCATGTCTTGATTGTCATCAATTTAACTCCTATTATCCAGAATATATCCTCCAGAAAAGGTCACACCTTAGTCCAACCCCTTTGAAATGAAAGAGAAGTTCAAAATATATAGGAGTAGGGAATGGCCAGGATGCTATCCAGAATGTGAACCCAGAAAGTTTCCTCAAATTTTCACCTCCTCCCCACATTATTAAGATGAGTTAGATTAATAAAAGTTGTTCAAAAACGTATCCTCTGTAGGTCATCAAAATTTCATCCACTTTGGAGACGTGGTGTAAAAGTTATGAATTAATATCACAACAGCTCTTGCTCTGCCCGAGGAGACTCTTCATCTTCCACATAAGTGTATCACTCACATAGTGCCACAATGATCGACTTTGACCTTGAAACTCATCATGCATGCGAGCCTTGAAGTCTTCTTGCATTCCCAGTTGGAATTAATGACTTGGGACACATGTATCCAAAGTTATGCCTCCTTGAATGATTTGGGGTCCACACAACCTACCATAAAAAACTTTTACAAAGAACGATTTATTTGAGCCTCTAGATGAACGATTTAGAACTTGGGAAATTTTACATGTATGAAGAACATATTCCAGGGGTTCCTTAAAAAAAGAATCAGTCTAATTGGATCAATATTTAAAAAGATATGACCAAATAATCAAACTAGTTATAAACTATTAAAAATCCATAATTTAGGCATTTTAATAATTTAGCTTAAAATACAACAAAATTCCAAAAATGATGAAATTTCACACATAATGACACATTTTTGAGGATTAAATTATTGAAATGTTGGTAAAATATATTGAAAATATAAGCTCTATCAATTCCCCCACACTTAGCACTTGGTCTCCTGCAAAAGTGATCACCAAAAACAAATAATTGCATGTTCAAAACACAAACCAATGAGGTTCACCAATCAACCACCAAGAATCAGATCATATCATGCCTCATAAAAAAATGATTCTGTTGTTAATTCAATTCATTCAATCATTTCCACTTATATTCTCCTCTCATTCACACAAGACACTTACCTCACAAAACTTTTCTCTCAACACACTAATATTGATTTTCAACAAATATTTTGTCATCCAAAAACATGCAAGAATCATCATAGGCTTGAAAATTTTCTAAATATCCACCCAATATGAGACAAGAAAAATATGATCATCGTGAGGGCTTTTCAAGGTTGTTCTGCAGCTAAAGGTTGGTGGGTTTCAAATGTCCAAAATTTCGAGGTCGGATAGGGAGAGTTTTGCTCATTTTTGAAGTAAAAAATGTATTAATCTAATCTTCACTCATTTGGGGAATCCTCCTTACTCTCCTACAATGAAATCCAGATTTGAGAATCTCTAAGAATATCTTTTCCACCTCATTCCTTCAATATTTTAGCAGCAATAGTGACATTTCACTTTTTTTTCAAAAGCTCCAGATTGGGAACGACTTTCTTCCATTAAGATCTCCAGATAGGTACAACTCTCTTCCATTAAGAGCTCTAGATAGGCACATCTCTCTTCCATTGAGAGCTCCTGGTAGGCACAACTCCTAGAAAAACATTTTTCAGCTGCAAAAACATCTCTTCAGAGTTTTGATAACCACCCAAAGTAACACTAGATAAAGTAGCACACCACAAGTAATATCCCCCACACTTAAGTTCAACTAGATCATTCATTTGTAATTCCAGAGCAGGCTGGAAAGGGAAAATGGCTTTTAATGTGGCTATATAGAAGGAACTTCATGGCTACTAAGGGATCCATAAGGATAAAATCTACCATGTGGGCCAGAATAAAAATTATAATCATGAAAAGGGGATTTCAATCACAAACAAATTTCCTCAATCATTTCAATCAAAATCAACTCAACCCTCATGTTTTGAAATAAATAGATCAAGTTCTGGTTAAAAAAACATGGATTGGATCACTCAATAAAAGAGGTGAATGTGAATAATACAAAAAATCGGTTCAGAATCTTCACAGGAAACTGATTTTCAATATTAGATTGCATTCATGGCATGGAATTCAAAAATAAATGGTCATTTAATTAAATTTTCAACATTTTTGAACTTGAAGCACTGTCTTTTTCAAAATTCATTTATAACCATATTCAAGGGATCAATTGGTTCACTCATTGATAGGGTTTTCAATAATTACAAAGATCATCATGTAACCTCACAAGTTTTTTTTTCAAAATTTTAAATAAAACAAACAAAATTTGAAAACACAAAAAAAAATCATATTCTACCAAGGATGATCCTCCCCCAAACTTATTTTGTACAATGTCTTCATTGTGCATATATTACAGGAGAAATGAAAATAAAAAAGATAAGACATGACAAAAAAAAGTGTAAAGGAAAGACATGACCTGGTTTTTATTTAATAGTAGCAGTATTGAACTAGCCTCCTAAAAGCTGCAGCAGGGAAACCAACATGAAAAATAAAAAAAAACAAAGCATCAATTTTTTTTGGAATGAAAGTAATGAAAAATAAAATAAATAAAGATTAGGGAAAAGAGCCTTCATATGAACCCCCAAGTGGGTGCTTGGATTTCACTTCCCCTAGTCAGGCAGTTTCAGCTAGTCAACCCCAATATGAAGGCGGGTGATGTTTTTTCCTCATGAACCACAAAAATGAAATCTCTCCAATCTTCTTCAGCTCACAAATCTTTTAGAAGCCCCCAAAAATAGATTTCTTTAGCTTCCCCTCCATAAATTTTATGTTTTTATGATATAGTGGAAGCGGGAACAAATATTAAAATAAACCACCCAAGACATTATCTTCACAAAAGGCCTCCAATGGTTTTTGAAACGGGCACGCCATCATTTCCTCAATTTCAGCATTGAAATCCTCATCATCTGAAAAATCATTCCACTCAAAAGAAACATGAACTAAATCAGCATAGGCAGAAGCACTTAGACAATTATTATCAAAATTATTAGGAAAATAAGGATCAAAATTTGATACAACTCCCTGTGGATTCTCAGGTTCTAGCTCTTTATACGAGTCCAAAATAGTGGAGTTGAAAGTGGGAAGTATCTCTGGTTCTTCAATTTTCTCTTAAAAAATGAATGGATCAAGTTTCTATTCCTTTTTATCCAAAGATTCATAAAATGTTTCTAAATTATCAATTTAAAAAATAGAGGTTTCAAATGAAATTTCTTTTTCAACAAATTCATCCTAATTGTTTTCCAAAGCGCATTGATTTCCAAAAGACACATCTATTGGTGAATCACTAAACATTTCTTCATTAAAATGTGAAAAATATTACTCAAAATCAGTTTTCAACACATCTACACAAGGTTCATCAAAATCAAAAATTGGTGGGATGTAAATTTCCATTTCTTGTGTATCTTTTTGAGCTTTCAGTTCTTTCAATTCTTTTAATTCATTGGAAAGAATTCCATTTGTCTGATTACTTCTTGAATATTTTGTTGAATCACCAAATTATTTTGTTTTATTTCAAGAGTATTTTGTTGAAATTTTAAAAAATCATCATGAAAAGGCTCCTCATATTGTAGATAATCAGGCCAAATATTGGAGTTGTCACTGTGAAAATCCATTTTTTGGGGTTTTTTAAAACACAAAATTAGTGGTTAAAAAGCCAAGAAATGTAACAAAAAATTAGAAAAAAAAACTTAGGAAACATACCCAGAAATAGCACAAAATTTAATCTTGGGGTTTTTCATGAAACTCTAGTCAATAATTTCTCCTTAAAATGTAGCACACTGGTGACCATGAGGTTGTCTCATAAGGCGCTTGCAGGAAAAGTTATCAAACTATCACTTTGTTAATTTCTTTTTGTTAATGTCAAAATTAGAAATGGGGATTTTAAACTATATAAACAATGTTAAATAATATAAAATTATAATTCAACTATAAATATACGTTAGTTATTAGAAATCAGAAGCAAGCTAGATTGAAAAAAACAAAAAAAAGAAGGCAGTTGTGGACAAACATCTATCCTCAGATACTCCATCTATCCTTGTTTAATTGAATTATCAGATTATATTTCTCAATGATAACTCAAATAACTTTATGTGAACATCCATATTAAATAGACACCATATCAAGGCCTCAAATATGGGTGTTTATCCTCTTATGAAAGTGATTCGATAACCCAAAGACCTTCGAGCAATCAATACTAATTAAACATGTTGTGCTCAATGGGGAGACCTCGCCCAAAGAAGTTTAAAAAACAAGACAATTATTTTACATTCATAAGTTGATAAAAATTCTAGAACAAAATAAAAGAATGTGAATTCATGAATGAAAATAGACCTTCATCATTCATGAAAATCAATTCCAGAAAAAATATTATTAGAATATATTGAAGTACCAAACTCCAAAGGGAAGAATCTTTGGATCTTCGTTGCCCACCACCACTAAGATTATCCCTTAATATCTTGATTTGAATCATTTTAACTCCTATTATCCAGCATATCTCCTCCAGAAAAGCTCACTCCCTTGGTCTAACCCCTTTGAAATGAATGAGAAGTAGACAATATATAGGAGTAGGGGGTGGACAGGATGTTATCCAGAATGTGAACCCAGAATGTTGCCTCGCATTTGGACCTCCTCCCCGCATAATCAAGATGAGGTGGCTTAATGAAGATTGTTTCGAAATGCGTCCTTTGTACTTCATAAAAATTTCAGCTGCTTTGGAGACGTGGTATTAATGTTATAAAATAATATCTCAACAACTCTTGCTCTGCCCGAGGAGACTCTTCATCTTCAACATAAGTGTCTCACTCACATAGTGTCACAATGATCGACTTTGACATTGACACTCATCATGCACATGCGATTTGGATTCTTCTTGCATTACCAGTTAGAATTAATGACTTTGGACACCTTTATCCGAAGTTATGCCTCCTTGAATGATGTGGGGTCTACACATCCAACCATAAAAACTTTTTACAAAGAACGATTTATTTGAGCCTCTAGATGAACGATTTAGAACTTGGGACAGTTTACATATATGAAGACCATATGCCATAGGTTCCTTCAAAAAAAGAATCAGTCGAATTGGATCAATAATTAAAAATATGTTACAAAATAATCAAACTAGTTAAAAACTGTTAAAAATCCAGAATTAAATCATTTTCACAATTTAGTTCAAAATACAACAAATTTCCCAAAATGATGCTATTCACACATAATGACACATTGGTGAGGATTAAATTATTGAAATATAGGTAAAATATATGGAAAATATCAGCTCTATCAATTTTCCCACAATTAGCATTTGGTCTCCTGGAAAAGTGAGCACCAAAAAAAATCATTGCATGTTCAAAACACAAACCAATGAGGTTCACCAATCAACCACCAAGAATCAGATCATATCATGCCTCATAAAAACAAATGATTCAAGTTGTAACTTCAGTTCATTAAATCATTTCAACTTATATTCTCCTCTCATTCACACAAGACACTTACCTCACAAATTTTTTTTCTCAACACACTAATATTGATTTTCAACAAAGCTTTTGTCATCAAAAAACATGCAAGAATCATCATAGGATTGAAAATTTTCTAAATATCCACCCAATATGGGACAAGAAAAATGTGATCATCATGAGGGATTTTCATGGTTGTTCTACAGCTAAAGGTTGGTGGGTTTCAAATGTCCAGAATTTTGAGGCTGAATAGGGAGATTTTGGCTCATTTTGGAAACAAAAAATGCATGAATCTAATCTTAACTCATATGGGGAATACTCCTTACTCTCCTCCAATAAAATCCAGATTTGAGAATCTTTGAGAATATATTTTCCACCGCATTCCATCAATATTTTAGCATCAAAAGTAACATTTCACTTCCTTTTTTAAAAAAATCACCAGATTGGCCACAACTTTCTTCCATTAAGAGCTCCAGATAGGCACAACTCTCTTCTATTGAGAGATCCAGATAGGCACAGCTCCCAGAAAAACATTTTTTAGTAGAAAAAACATCTCTTCAGAGTTTTTATAACCACCCAAATCAACACTAGATGAAGTATCACACCACAAGTCATCTCCCCCACACTTAAGTTCAGCTAGATCATGCATTTGTACTTCTAGATCAGGTCGGAAAGGGAAAATGGATTTTAATGTGGCTATCTAGAAGGAATTTCATGGATACTAATGGATCAAGAAGGATAAAATGTACCAGGTGGGACAGAATAAAAAGGATAATCATGAAAAATGGTCTTTCAATCACAAACAAATTGCCTTAATCATTTCAATCAAACTCAACTCAGTCCTCATGTTTTGAAAGAAATATATCAAGTTATGGTTCAAACAAACATGGATTGGTTCACTCAATAAAAGAGGTGAATGTGAAGAAGATGAAAAATTGGTTCAGAATCCTTACATGTAATTGATTTTCAATATTAGATAGCATTCATAGCATGGAATTCAAAATTCAATGGTCATTTCATTAAATTTTCAACATTTTTGAACTTGAAGCAGCGTCTTTTTTAGCATTCATTTATAACCAGATTCACGGGATCAATTGGTTCACCCATTGACAGGGTTTTCAAAAATTACAAAGATCATCATGTAACCTCACCGGTTGTTTTTTTTTCAAAATTTTAAATAAAACACACAAAATTTTAAAACACAAAAAAATCATATTCTACAAAGGATGATCCTCCCCCACACTTATTTTGTACAATGTCTAAATTGTGCATAGATTATAGGATAAATGAAAATAAAAAAGATAAGACATGAAAAAAACAAGTGGGAAGGAAATACATGACCTAGTTTTTATTTAATAGTAGCAGTATTGAGCTAGCCTCCTAAAAGCTGCAGCAGCGAAACCAACATGAAAAATAAACAAAAACAAAGAATTAATTTTTTTCTGGAATGAAAGTAATGAAAAATAAAATAAATAAAGAGAAGGGAAAAGAGCCTTGGTATGAACCCCCAAGTGGGTGCTATGATTTCACTTCCCCTAGTTAGGTAGTTCAAGCTAGTCAACCCCAATCTGAAGGTGGGTGATGTTTTTTTCTAATGAACCACCAAAATGAAATCTCTCCAATCTTCTTCAGCCCACACATCTTGTAGAATCTCTCAAAAATAGATTTATTTAGCTTCTCCTCCATGAATTTTATGTTTTTATGATATAGTGGAAGCAGGAAAAAAATGTAAAATAAACCTCCCAAGATATTATTTTCACAAAAGGCCTCCACTGGTTGTTGAAACTGGCACACCATACTTTCCTCAATTTCAGCCTTGAAATCCTCATCATCTGAAAAAATAGTCCACTCAAAAGAAAAATGAACTAAATTAGCACAGGTAGGGGCACTTATACAATAATTATCAAAATTACTAGGAAAATAAGGATCAAAATTTGAGACATCTCCCTGTGGACTCTCAGGTTCCATCTCTTTCTGCGAGTCAAAAATAGTGGCATTGAAAGTGGGAAGCAGCTCTTGTTCTTCCATATGCTCTTAAAAAATTAATGTCTCAAGTTTATCTTCCTTTTTATCCAATGATTCATACAATGTTTCTAAATTATCAATTTCAAAAATAGTGGCTTCAAATGAAATTTCATTTTCAACAAATTCATCCAAATTGTTTTCAAAAGCATTTTGATTTCCAAAAGACACATCTGTTGGTGAATCACTAAAACATTCTTCCATAAAATGTAAAAAATATGACTCAAAATCAGTTTTCAACAAATCAATACAAGTTTCATCAATATCAAAAATTGGTGGGTTGTAATTTTCCATTTTTTGAGTATCTTTTTGAGCTTTTAGTTCTTTTAATTCTTTTAATTCATTGGAAAGAATGCCCATTTGTTTGATTACTTTAATATTTTTTTTAATCACCAAATTATTTTGTTGCATTTCAAGATTATTTTGTAGAAATTTTAAAAAATCTTCATGACATGGCTCTTCATATTGTTGATAATCAGGCCAAACATAAAAGTAGTCATTGTGAAAATCCATTTTTTGGGCTTTTTTTAACACAAAATTAGTGGTGAAAAAGGCTATAAAATGTAAAAAAATCAGAAAAAAACGTAGTAAACCTCCCCATAAACAGCGCCAAATTTATTCTTGGGTTTTTTTCGTGAAGCTTGAGTCAATAATTTCCCCTTAAAATGTAGCACAGTGGTGACCACGGGGTTGTCTCATGAAGAGGTTGCAGGCTATGTTATCAAACTGTCACTTTTTTAATTTTTTTTGTTAATTTCAGGATTAGAATTTGGGATTTGAAATTATATAAACAATGTTAAATAATATAAAATCAGAATTCGACTATAAATATACGTTAGTGATTGGAAATTAGAAGCAAACTAGACTGAAAAAAAACAAACAAAAGAAGGCAGCCGTGGATGAACATCAATCCTTGGATACTCCCTCTAACCTTATTTAATTGAATTATCAGATTATATTTCTCAATGGTCACTTAAATAACTTCAAGTGAACACCCATATTGACTATAATTCATATCAAGACCTCAAATAAAGGTGTTTATCCCCTTATGAAAGTGATTCGATTACCCGAAGACCTTTGAGCAATCAAAACTAACTAAACATGTTGTGCTCAATGGGGAGACCACGCCTAAAGAAGTTTAAACAAAAAAACAATTATTTTACATTCATAAGTTGATAAAAAGTCTATAAAAAAATATAAGAATGTGAATTCATGAAAGAAAGGATACCTCCATCATTCATGAAAACCTATTCTAGAAAAATATAATTAGAATACATTGAAGTACCAAACTTCAAAGAGAAGAATCTTTGGATCTCCGCTGCCCACCACCACTTGGAATTTAGCCCTTATTGTCTTGATTTCCATAAATTTAACTACTATTCTCTATCATGTATCCTCCAAAAAATCTCACTCCCTTAGTCCAACCCCTTTGAAATGAAAGAGAAGTAGAAAATATATAGGAGTTGGGGATGGCCATGATGTTATCCCGAATGTGAACCCAGAAATCTTATTCAAATTTGGACCTCCTCCTCACATAATCAAGATGATGTGGATTACTAAAGTTTGTTCTAAAATGTGTCCTCTATATGTCATAAATAGTTCAGCCTCTTTGGAGATGTGGTGTAAACGTTATAAATTAATATCTCAGCACCTCTTGCTCGGCCCGAGGAGACTCTTCATCTTCCACATAAGTATCTCAATAAAATAGTTCCAAAATGATCTACTTTGACCTTTAAACTCATCATGCACGCGAAAAATAGTGTCTTCTTTCATTTATAGTTGGAATTAATGACTTTGGACACGTGTATCCTAAGTTATTCCTCCTTGAATGATGTGGGTTCCACATAGCCAACCATAAAAACCCTTTACAAAAAACGATTTATTTGAGCCTTTAGATGAATGATTTAGAACTTGTTCCAGTTTCAATATATTAAGACCATATTCCAGGGGTTTTATAAAAAAACGAATCAGTAGAATTGGATCAATATGTAAAAAGATATGACCAAATAATCAAACTTGTTAAAAACTGTTAAAAATACAGAATTAAGACATTTTCACAATTTAGCTCAAAATACAACAAAATTCCAAAAATAATGAAATTTCACACATAATGAAACATTGGTAAGGATTTAATTATTTAAATGTAGGTAAAATATATTGAAAATATCAGCTCTATCAATTAGTTTTGTGATAGCTTCTTCAAGTTTATGTAGTCTGTTCAGGGTGTTCCTTGACCTATCATTACTATAGAAGAGCATAAACAGTACTTCCAACAGTAGTAGAACCCTACCTTCTTGGGATACGGTGGTCCTCATGATGCAGAGTCATGATTAGAATCTAGGGTATCCATCTTTTACCACCTTGATATTCCCCTAGAGGGTTAAGCTCACCTCCTACATGTCGTGTTACTCCTCTAAGAGTTGGTGGGATGTCATCTCTCAGACTGAGCATTACCAATGTATGATTTAGGAAGACTTACATATGAATTTCTATGATCACTTTTTTCCATATAATCTAAGATTATTTTATGTTAGGGAGTTCATGAAACTTTAGTAGGGCTCCATGATGGTGCTAGAGTATTCAGGTCATTTCACTGAGCTCTATCTTTTCATTCCATCTCTAATCGGTGATGAGTTGATGACTGTGAGGCATTTTGAGGATGGGTTTTGGCATGCTATCCACTCATAGGTGAACATATTCCATTTTATGTCCATTATAGATATAGTGAAAAATTCCCAAATTATGGAATGGAACCTTAGGGAAGCTGTAAATGTGATCAATGGAGGTTATATTCTATGTTAGGGTAGTGGTTCTTATGGTAGTAGGAAGAACCATTACAAGAGTGCACATGGGGGTGGTGATATCCAGGTGACCCATATTGACATCTCAATAGTATGTCACCAGTTTGGAAGGCTTGTCCATAAGAAACTCTAGTACATGAGAAACTTGATCAAATGACAAGATTATGGAAACATGGGTCTTCTTTAGGGATTCTTACAATATTTTCCTATAAAATCCAATGGTAGAGGATCCATGCTAGCACCTCTATCAGGTACAAGATCTGCAACTCAATGCCAAGAAGGAATATGTTCTTCTACTGACCAATCAGGCCGAGTCGATAATGGTCAAGGCCGAGGTAGTCAGGCCCTATAGCTTTAGTTACAGCAGAGTGGGTCTCCTCAGCCCAGTGGTGAAGAATCTCAGGGTCATGGGGTATTCCATATATATGCATTGAATCCACCACCAAAGGAGGAGAATCCAAGGCCATTTACAATTAGAGGTACTATTATGGTAGCCTCCACATTATTTTTTCCCTTTTTAATACAGGTGATTTGCACTCATTCATATATGCTACTATTGTGGAATGTCTTGGTCTTGTGATAGAGAATTTTCATGGCATAATGTCCTTCAACACACCATTAGGGGTTATTAAATAGGTTATAAAACAATGTTAGGAGTTCCCCCATAAGATAGGAAGGTTCCATTTCATCTAGAGTGTCTTTATCCTCTAGATTACTGGCTTCGATTTCATTCTCAGTATGGACTAGCTTATGCCTTATCAAGCCCAAGTGGATTGCTACCACTGATAGGTGTCCTTCACATCACCTGAGGGTGGAAGATATCTACACAAGGAAGAATGGGATATCTAAGAAGATCGAGTTGGACCCAAGAGAACTAGGCTTGGAAGAGTGACAACTCATTTGGTAAGTCTCTTAATGATTGATCAGTGGATGTAGCTAGTATAGTTCCCTCCTGTTATGGATCGTTTCAGGGACATCTTCCCAGATAATTTCTCTAGATTTCCTCCTGAGAGAGAAGTTGAGTTCACTATAGATCTACTGATAGGTGTAGAACCATTGTCCATTCCTCCTTATGGGATATTTACTATAGAGCTAAATGAACTCAAGAAGTAGCGTGAAGACCTAGAGTCTAAGGGTTTTATCTGACCCATCAGATATCCATGGGGTTCATAGGTCCTTTTCAATAATAAGGTGGAAAATACCCTAAGATTGTGCATGGATTATAGATAGTTGAACTAGATTATAGTGAAGAACCATTATCCCTTGCCTTAAATTGATGACCACTTTGACCAGCTCTGAGGAGAAACTATTTTCTATAAGATCGATTTGAGGTTAGGTTATCATCATGTTCATTTTAGGCCATCAGATATACCATTTAAAGTGTTACGGAGAAGGTATGGCTTGTATGAGTATTTGGTTATGTAGTTTGATCTAATGAATGTTCCAGTAGTATTTATGACTATGTTGAATCTAGTTTTACACTTGTATCTCAATTATTTCATGGTAGTCTTCATATATAACATCAAGGTGTATTTGTGCTCCAGACATGACAATTCCAATCATCTTGATATCATACAGAGTAAACTAAGAGATCACCAGATATATATAAATCCTAGTAAATTCAACTTTTTGATAAATAAGATTCACTTATTGGGTCATATCATATCAGAGGCAGGCATATCTATTGACCCAAAGAAGGTGAGGTCCATGGTTTTCTAGGACCAACCTAATAATGTGTTCAACATATGTAGCTTCTTAAGGTTGTATGGATATTATAGGGGATTCATTCATAATTTCTCCCACTTATTAGTTCTAATTATGTCCCTGACTAATAAGGGTATGATGTTCCTATGATCTAAAGATTTTGTTAATACTTATCAGGAGTAAAAAGGGAAAATCACTTCATCTCTAATTCTGATTCATCCTGATCTAAGAATAAATTATGCTTTCTACTATGATTCTTTGAGGATTGGGTTGGGAGTAATTATGATTTAAGGTGATTGAGTTGTGTTGTAAAGATCTCTCTAGTTGGGGCCTCATGAGAGGAACTATCCTACTCGTAACCTCGAGTTAGTAGTCATGGTTCATTCTCAACACTATTGGTGCTGTTATTTTTTGGGAGAATGGTTTGTTTTTTACAGAGTTCATAAGAGTATCAAATATATCTCCATGTTGTGAGACTTGAATCTGAGACGATTTAGGTGGGTTGAAAACTTTTAGTCATTCGACATTGATCTTTCTTATACACTCAGAAAGGGTAATTTTTGGGTTGATTCCTTGAGTTATAGGACTTAGACAGAAGTGGTCCAAATTGTTGGAATTGAGTGGCAGGTGATGGATATTTTTTCTGAGTTGCACATAAAGATTCAAAAATTGCATGGGAATCTAGTATTAGCAGATCTGGCAGTGATATCCTCTCTTCTGAAAGGGGTTTGGATTCCTGAGTTATGATATTATGAAATCCTCATGCTGAGGGAGAGGGTCACATGAGAGAACTAACCTCCTGGATGGGTTGTTGATGGAATTGAGACACTTATCTATAGTGGGAATATTTGGGTGCCTACGAATATATGGGAAGAGTTGATAAGGGAATATCATGCCTTTATTTTGGATGTTTATCCAAGGATTACCTAGATGTACCAAGATATACGACGTTAGCACTGGTGGCTAGGTATGGAGAAGAAGATAGCAGGCTTCACCACTCGATGATCCACCTAATATCAGGTGAAGGTAGAGCACCAGTGACCTGCTAGACATATATAACCTCTCTCTATCCCTGGGTGGTAGTGGAACAAAATCAACATGTATTTTGTGATGGTCTTGCTGATATCCCTTTGTGGTAGTGATGTAGTGTGGGATATCTTCAATAGTTTCACCAAGGTCTATACTTTCTACCGATATGGGAGACCTTCTCTACTGATGAGTTAGGAAGGATTTTCATCCAAGAGATAGTGATACTTCATAGCGTACCTCGTTCTATCATTTCGAACCGAGATGACTGGTTAACATCATGGTTTTAAAAGACTTGTAGAGGGAACTAGGTTCACAGGTTCTCTTGAGTATTGTATATCACCCTCAGAACAATAGGCAGTCTGAGTAGACTATATGGGTGTTAGGGGATATGCTACGAGACTGTTTCCATGATTTTGGAGGTTTGTGGGAAAATCATATTCCTCTGGTTGAGTTTTCATATAATAATAGCTTTCAAGAAACAATTTATATGGAACTGTATGAGGACCTTTATGAATACCATGTCATTCACATCTATGATGTCTTGAGGAAGGTGAGGTATCTCTACTGGGACCTCATCTCATTCAGGAGACTTTAGAGCAAAGGTATTTAATTTAGAAGCATATGGATACAAATTAGTCAAATCATAAGTCTTATACCGATCATTTCTGTAGATCTCTATAGTTCTAGGTGGGACATCATGTCTTTCTTTTTGTATCAACTAGGTTGGGTCATAAATGAATCATAAGAAAGAGCAAGTTATCACCTCGGTATATCGGTACTTTTGAGATAGTGGAGAGAGTTGGGTCAGTAGCCTATTAGTTTCTATTACATTAGAGTCATCATGTCATGCACAACATCTTCCACATACCTTAGCTTCGACAGTGTCAACCAAAACCATCTCAATCATATGATCCTAAGGATATGGAGATGGAGGCAGATGCATCCTTCGAGGAACATCCAATTCGTATTTTTGATCAAAATATGAAGGATATCAGAGGTAGGTCAATTCCTTTGGTCTGGGTTCTATGGAAGCATGGATGTATATAGGATGAGACATGGGAGTGAGAGGCATATGTACATGAATAGTGGCCGAAACTCTTCTCATATGATGTTGTACCACCCTTGGAAGGGAAACGTAGGGATGAGTCATTTTAAGGAGGGGAGGTTGTAACATCCCAACATTTCTCAAGGAATAGACCATTAAATATTTGTTTTCATTCCTTTATATGGTCCTTAAAATGATTACTAATCAAGACAAGGAGGTATCAGGTACATCCGGGGCTTGTTTGGAGCCTAGAACCCCGAAATGGGAAGAACATACTCGGGTGCACTGTTTGTTTGAAATTGTATTGCCCAAGGTGCACTTCCGTGCGAGTGCTGCAAGTTTTTGGATAGTGAGATTTGGCACGGTTTGCACACGGTTAGTTAAAACTTATAGAAACCCATGTGAGGTTCCCTTTATTATAGTTAATGGTGCATGATTTCAACATATTTTGGCAAAACCATGCTGCCAAAACAATGCATAATGTAAAAAAAATTGGTTAAATTTATGATTTTTTTCTTCATTAATGTTTTTAAAACATTTTCTTTCCTCCTCCTTCCCCAGATAGTTCTCCACTTCTTTGAAAATCAGAAACTCTCCTCCTCACTTCCTGCTAGGTTTCTTACTACCTCCTCTATCCGAAGTCCATTTCTCTCATCTTTAGAAGCATCAGATTCGTATGGTTAAGCTCATCCTTCTACATCCTTCTATTTCTTATTTTCCTTTTCATTCATTGAGCTATTTTGGTGTGATGTATATTTTCCTATTTTAGGGTTATTTTAAAAATCCATTGATTTACTCCATTTTAGGATAAATCAAGCCTTGATAACGGATGAGTGGAGTGCTATTAAATCAAGGTAGGGGGTCTACGCATTTCCCACTCATTTAGTCAGATTTTAAATATATGCACCATTCTTTTGTGCATTGGATTATTCTGGTGTTACATCTTCTTTTTTTAATAAATTAAATTTATGGTTTTTTTCATGTCTGTAGTGACCCTATCCTAAGGTGAAACCCATATATGTGGTGTTCATCTTGTCTTTGGCCACCAATTTGGGTGTGCCATCCAAAATGGCCTAAATTTCCAATTTGTTTGAGTTGTGTTTCACCATGGGTTTGTGTGTGTTTCACCTTGATTTAATACCTTAAATTTATTTAAATGAATTGAGAAGAATAAATAACCACGAACTAGATCCTATTGGTAATTCCTATGGTTAATTATTATTTTTTGGCCCCATGTGTAATGCCATATTCCATTATTCATGATTTTGACACTTTTTTTTTACCTTTACTCAATGATTATGCTTATACCATATTACATTTCATGTGCATTATACCTTGAGAATGATACTTGTTTCCTTAGGATTTCCATTATTCTAAAATTGATTTTCTTGAATTAAAAGCTATTTTTTCCCAAGATTATTAGCTTGGAATGTTTAAATTCCATTGTTGACATATGTTTATATACATGTTATGTCTTGTGGTTTATGACTCATTCCATGTGTTTCTCTTATGTAATGATTTATTCCTTACAATACAAGTGTTTTTGGCCGAAATTACATAGTTTTTTAGCTTGGTGAGAATGTGGTACTGAGATGGTTATTTGATGGCATGTAATTATAAATATATTCCTTGGATCGTGTTGTGATTTTCTTGATATGGATCTCTTGATATGGTTCAGGAGAGAACATGGGTCTCGATTTGAGAATTCCATGGGTGGAATCACCATGCTCGGTTGGTTACTACTCAACGCGCTGGGAGCAATACTTTGGTTTTCCAGGTATAGGATCTCTGGGGGGGGGGTTTAATTATACTTGTGAGTGACATTGGTTCCCTAGGGGATAAACTGAGTATGGATCCATTAGAAAGATGGCTATGCCATGATGGATAATCCCCTATGTGAGATACTTGGTACAGACTCATAGTCACCGTGTCATGAGTGATACAAGGTATGTCCAATGTATTACCTTATAAGAACATGATGAAATTGGTTATATTGGATGTTCCATAGCAACCCTTGGGATTCTATTTAGATTTCATGGGATGGGCTCATACTCCACAATAAGAATTGATGGATTGTTTGATTTTATCATTTCATATGTGATTAATCCTTTATAATTATCATTATTATGAAAACTTGTATGATGACACTTAAATTAGACCCCATGACGAACCAAAAGCTTGGGGGTATGCCTCTTGGGTTGACATATTTACTTTATCTATTGTATATATATTACTCTATACACAGGAACATTTTTCAGACTATCATCTTTGGATGAAGCAAGTAGTATGGGATAGGTGTCCATATAGGAACTCATAAAATGGTTTACATGTTTTATTTATTTAATGTTTATATTTTATTATTATATTGGCACACTTTAATCTATTTATTGCATGAAATGGATTATCCTATACATCATGGGTGTCGTACTACTGAGATTTATATCTCACACCTTTCTTAGGCACCGTTTGGTACCCGAACAGACATTATCATCACAAGTATGGATAATGGTAATAACGCTTATTTTGATGCTTGATTTACTTACTCGTTAGGATGAAGTTGGAGGTAGAGGACTCTGCCAATGCTCAAGATGTTTTTTTTATAGTTTTTGGCCCTTTTTCATTGTTTTATAGTATGAAATATATGATTTGGATCCCCTATGCTCTAATTTTTTGGGTAGACATGTGATATTCCATCATTATCATTGCATCTACTATTGATATTAAACTTCTACTAGTTTCTTACATATATTTCATGGGATATTTAATTACTTATTCTTCTATCTGTTTTCTATTTACACTTCCTCTATTTATTATCCATTGTTTTTAGTTGTGCATACAATGATATATGATGTAATAGTCTCTCCATAGACACACCCTAGGCCCTTTGCTGCTAGTCGTCAGTCTCTGGAATTCGGGGAGATGCACATGAGTTCATATGGCCCACAATATTATGTCACTCTTGAGTGGAACTCAGGGCGAGATGCTACATTTCCAATTGGGAATACCATGCCGTCAGAGTTTGATTTATCCAACACAAGGATTTATTCAAATTACACACATAAGTTTCATCCTTCCCAACAAAAAAATCCACATGGTTGTTTAATATAAACTTATTCATCAAGATCCCCATTTCTAAATTCCAATTTCACATCCATTTAAAATATTTTGTATCTTTGTTGTGCAACAATATTAAGAAAGATTCTAATCATTTTTATCCAATCCACTATAGAAAAATACTCATCAAAATCAATGCATTCAATATGTGAGTATCCTTTTCACACTAACCTTTATTTTTTTCTTATGACTTCACCATATTTATTCAACTTATTTCAGAACACACACTTTTTACCAATAAAAAATAATTCATTTGGATTAGGAATGAGCTCTGAAGTGTCATTCCTCTATATTTGATCCCACTCTTCTTTCATAGCCTGAACCCATTCCAGGTGCTCAAAATATTCATTCACATTTTTTATCAAATTTTGAATATAATAAAGTATGTGAAATATCTTTTGATGTTATTCTTGTTCAAACCTTTTGATATTGATCACTGATTATGTTTTGAGCTTCCAATTTCTTTCTCATCCTAGGATGATACTTTAGAGATTCTTCATCATCACTAGAAACAAATGAGTCTGATTCTTTTTCCTGAGTAGGATAAAAATTGTTTTCATCCTCATAAAAACTCTTTAAAAATATCTTTCATCATGTTCATCCTTCTTTTCTGTATGATTTTGTTTAGAATCTCCCTCAACTTTTTCAATAACTTTCATATCAATAGATTCAACTGATATTATTGTCTCATTGTTGAAGTATTTATATCCTCTTCCTTCCAGAGCATAGGAATAAAAAATTCCATCTTCACCTCTCTGCTCAAACTTTAAAAGGTTTCTACCATTCTTCGTTATGATGCATGGAAACCTAAAAACCATTAAGTGTTTCAGACCTAGAGTTTTTTGTTAAAAAATTTCATATGTGGAGTCATATCTGAACATGACCTATAAATACATAGATTATGAATATAAATATTAGTTCTTATAGCTTGCCTCTAAAATTAATGAGAGAGACCATGCTCAAATAACATAGTTCTCCCCTTTTCATCCAGGGTTATATTTTTTTATTTGAGTAACACCATTTTGTTGAGGAGTTAATGGTGTACCGAACTCATGTCGAATTTCATGATTCTCAAGATAACTTTCAAACACTTCATTTTTTTATTCACCTCCATTTTTTGTTCTCAAGTGCTTCACTATGTACTCACATTTCTTCACATATTATCACCTAAATCTTTTAAACATTTTTAGAGAATCTAACTTATGATTCATATACATAACACAATTAATGCGAGTAAAGTAATAAATGGCAGTAATGGAGTACTTATCTCCATGTGTTAATTGTTTTCACTGTTTCTCATAGATATCTGAATGAATAAGTTATAGGGGTCATTTTGAACAAAATTTAAATTTATTATGCATAGAGTTTGTAATCTTTCCATTATGAAAAATTGTGCAACACTGATCTATTCTTCTTCACATATTAAGAATTCTATAGGCTCTGCTTCTATTTGTTGACTTGATCATGTTTCTATAACACATGTGTCTCAACCTTTTATTCCATAAATATTTATATTCTATTATACTTAAGTAACAATAGATTTGAACATCACCAACTTGGAACATGTTTCCTTTTGTACAGTGGTTTCTTGTAAGTATCATTCCATATTCCTCTATTTTCACAATCAAACCATCTTTTCTAAAAATAACTTTTTTGGATTCGTCAAAAATTTTTGAAGCACATAGATTTTTTTTTCAACCCATCAACAAAAAAACGTTCTTGGACATTAATTTTTATTCCCTAATAAAACCATATCAAACACCTTTAATTTTGAGGGATTCATCATTGCAAAATGTCACAATTCCTTCTTTGAAGTCTTTCACATTATTAAACAATTTTATGTCTCCTATCAAATAATATGAACAGCCACTATCCAATATCCAAGGTCATTCTATTTTTGTAGCTTTGAGAGTGGTTTCTACAACAAGATCTTTTTTCTTTCCCTTTATCCTTCTTCATATTCAACTTATGATAATTTTTAAAAACCTTTCTTTTGTAACAAAAAAAGAGATCATTTTTTGATATTTCTATGTTTTTCACATCTTTCAAAAATATTTTCTAGTCTATGATACCTATTTTCAAATTTTACACCAACCTTGTCAGATTTCATCAAAACATTTTCTCAGAATTCTTCATTTGAGAGGATTGGATCCCCCTCATATTTGATTTATGTAATTTTTGTAATAGTTGTAATGTTTTTTATTAAACCAAAACTTTTTTTCGTATGTACAAATCCACTAAAATACTAGAAGTACCCATAGAAAGAATATTTACCTCTATAACTCCCATACTATCCAGAGTTGTGAGCATGTTTCTTGGTAACCTCCTTTTCTTTACCATCAAAACTTTGTTTAGTCACAAAATTTCATCTCTCAACTAGAACCATATTCTTCCACTTGGTTTTATTTTGATCCTTATCAGAACTAAAAGTTGTAGGAACCTTTTATGTCTCCGAATTTTTGAAACTTCTAAATTGTTCACTTTATTGATTTTTGGAACATAAATAACTTTCCTAGATTTCATCTTCTCAAAAACAATTTCAACTTTATTCTTAACCATTGAAGGAAACTTTTGATCCTTATTAGGTTCACCATTTCCATAACATTCACCAATATAAGAGATAGAGTTCTTGAAACTTGTAAACCTCTACTCATGTTCAAAAAGTTTTGGTCAAAAAAATCCAATACTTATTATCTTTCTTTTAACTTAACATCTAGATGTTCATTATGATTCTTTTCATTAAAAATAGATTTCTTCAAGTTATAAATCTCTTACAACAACTTAACTTTCTCATTAAGAAAAAATTATTGATTTTTTGTTGAAGAACTTTCATTTTTCATTTCCTTTTTTTTAGAAAAGAAAGCATTAAAGCTTCAATTAAGAAAAACAAATTACAAGAGTCTGAATGAGGGGATTTTACATTTGTCTCTAGTAAGAATATAAAGCAGCTCCTCATCAATAGTGGTCAAATGCAAACTCGAGTCTTCAGAAATAACTTGATTTGCAAGTTTATCAGTAGGAGAGTTGGCTTCACGGTAAACATGTGTGATGATGAAGTTCTTTGAAGCAAGAGTATCAAGACATTTGATCCATTTCGATGTAAGCTTCTAGGAAAGATGGATCTGATTTTTCCGAATAGCATGGACAATTGTAGAAGAATCACTTTCAAACCAGAGATCATTCCAATTTCTTTGATGAGCAATCTCCACTGCTTTAATTAATGCCATCATTTCAGATTCAATGACAGTAGAATGACCATAAGGACCATAGAATCCATCAATTAAATCACTTTTGTGATCACGGAAGACAATACCATATCCAGCAGGTCCAGGATTGCCTTTCGAAGCATCATCCAGGTTGCATTTGATCCAAACTGCAAAGGGAGGAGTCCAGAAAATTTCCATAGTACCCATGGGTTTAGGAAAATTACCTGACAGATGAAGCCTCCTCAAGACAACAAAGTCTGTGATGGAATTATGACATTGTTCAGTGTGGAACTGATTTGAATATCGAGTCGATGAGAGAATATTTGAAAGGGAAACATTGTGATTAAATGTGGCTTTTTCATGCCTACTTTTGTTCCTGCTTGTCCATATAGTGTGAAAAGTTTCAGCACAAGCAACAAGAAATAAAGTATGAATTTTCTTGGAACACTGTACTGCTGAAATTAAGTGTAGAAAATCTGCAATGTTGTTGGTTTGTGATATTGAGATGCCAAAGAGATCAAATATAATGATCCAGAGTGAAGCAGTAGTTTCACAGGAGAGGAACAAGTGATCCAAGTCGTCTCTATGTTGATGGCACAAATCACATCTAGAGAAAAGAGAGATACTGACCTTCTGAAGATTCCTGTCTACTGGCAGTTTTTGCAGGTGAAGTCTCCAAAGAAGAGTAAACCGGGAGGGCTGAACCCATCTTCTGAATTGCTGAATAGCATTGAAAGTGTTGACCTGGATTGAATGATTGTAAAATCCTTTAGAGTCAAGCATGCCATTTGCACTTGGTTCCCAAACCATGATGTCCTCAGAGTTAATGAAATCATAAGAATTAACAATTTGAGCAATATGGGCAGGCAAGTTACCATTATGCTCAATCTGATCTCGAATAGAGGCATCTAAATCAACATTAGTAGAATCAGCATCAATATTATCAATAAATGGAGTACCTGTCCAGTTATCCCTCCAAAATTTCAGATGAAATTCAAATCAACTTTCTTCTTCTTCCAAATTATGGCTTATGAACTCCTCATTATTAAGTATTGTAATGAAATTATTCTCTCTATCATTCTTAGTATACCTTTCAGATTCATCTTCACTATCTTCTTATTCATTATATTTAGATAAAAAACTTCTCCTTTTGGATTTGGAGAATTTTTTAACTTTCCCTTTGGAATAAGATTTAGCCTTATCACCCAGCTTCTTCCACAATCTTCTCTACCTTCTATCATATTTATTACTATTTTATTTATTATTTCTATAAATGAAATTTTCAGCAAAATACCCAAAAACATCACATTCAAATCATTTTAAGGGAATTTTACCTTTATACTACCATGTTCCACTTTTCACATTTCAGTAAACAAGGATAAAAATTCATCAAGATTCTAACATACCTTGTTTTTAGAATCAAAATCTCTAATTTATTCTTATTCAGTAATATTATTACCCTTTTATTTCTTGGTATCCTTGAAAGAAATCTCTCTATAAATTTTTTTCATTTCATATCCTTCTCCCTTATCATTTCATAAGTGATTAGAGTAATATTAAATTCATCAAGAGATAATGTATCTGGATCTCTATCTTCCATAGAGGAAACTTTCGCATAAAAATTATTAGGAAGAATTTCCAATATCTTTTAAACAAAAGAATAATATTCCAACTATTCCTTGAGACATCTAATGGTGTTTACAATGTCATTTACCCTGTTAAAGAAGTCACCAACAGATTCGTACTCACCCATTTTTAGATATTGAAAATTCAACCTCTATATTTTTAACTTACCCTTTTTTACTTTTGAATTAACATCATAAATTTACTTCAGATTGTCCCAGATACCTTTAGTAGTGGAAACACCCTTCACTCTTAGAAATTCACTTTCAGAAAGTGATGAGAGTAAAGCATTCTTATCTTTTATGTATTTTTCAAGATTCTCATTGTCAATGGATATAAGAGAAAAAATTTCATCAATATGAGGAAATACATCTATTAAAACTTCAAGAACATCATACACAAGAGACATAAGATAAGGCAACATTTTATCTTTCTAAATATGATAATTCATACCATTGTAGACCACAATCCCATTACTATTCACACAATTCATATTGTCTATAAAAATTTCCTTTCAAAAAAAATCAACAATGAGTAAATGAAGGTAACCTTAATTATGTTACCGCCTAATATTTCCCAACCATGATCAATATACCATTGAGAGGGGGAGAGGTTAAATCAATGATATTTCTTTTATTTATGTTTCCCTTCTTTTGAAACAAACTTAACCTCTTTTTAAAAAGTTATCACATTGCTGAAAACAAAATAATCATAAATACACAGTAAAAAAGTATTTATATGGTTCGCTATTTAATAAGAGTTTTTGGGTCCTTAGTCTGGTTTGGAAATAATCCAATACCACACAATCCACTAGAAAACCATCCTTTCTCGAGGATGAAAACAATTAGGATTTACCATTACACTAGTGTAGCATTATGATCAAAACAACTATTCATGTTATTATTCTAGAACTAGTGATATAATATAGGTTTGTGTAACAAGTTAAGAAACATTCTCTAATTTCTTTAGAACATGTTACTATGCTTCCTTATCAACTTTAATTTTTGATAACCTTCAAAACAATTCTTCGATTTCCAACCCAAAATTCGGTAATAACTTCTCTAGACTTCATAATGATAAACATTTTGATATCTCTGTCTAAATACTAATTCCTATTTCTCCACCCAGATATATAATTCAGTCTTAATACTATTGAAACAATTCTGAACTACTTCTACCTCATTTTGAAAACCTCATTCTGATTTCCCAATATGATAACCCAGTCTGATATCATAACCACTGAATATGACCTTCATTATTCTTCTTCTATCTGAAAAACATCCCCAGTAATGATCTATTTGAAAACCAATTCTCTCTACAAATTCAGAACATATTTCTCTTCATCTACATGTGAAAAGTGTTCTGATCCATCAGAAGTTACAATATACTCTCTTACTATTATCGGTGCACCAAAATTTATTTAGGTAGAAATCTGAAAAGTTTTCCTGCTTAACCAAATTTCTCAAAACATGAATTTACCCTTTATTTCAGCTCAATATTGGACGTCTTCAGTGCTTCCTAACTCTTCTCAATTATTCTCAAAAATATTTAATATTCTTACATATTTAGCTCACTTCAATCTTTCTAACTATTATTCAATTCAATTTCAACTTTCTTCTAATTTCTTAATTATGAAAAAGACATCCGGTCACTCTGATTTTCTGGAACCACTTGAAAATATAGCATAACTAAATACTTATCATTATTATTCTTAGTACCAACTAAAAAAAAACTGCCCATTTTAAGGCTTCCAACCAACTGTTAGATATAAAACATTGAAATTATTCTACCATAAACATAGTGGAAGCTTCTAAAGATACTAGCACTTATTGGTATCATTTTAACAACACCTTCAAAACCCCCTTTTACTGACACTTCCACAAAAATCTTCAAAAAAACATCAAGACCCCCTCCCCCTTACAATACATTTGAAACTTCTTCAAAAAAATTAATATTTTCTTCAATTGTTCAACAACTTTCAATGTCTAATGATCTTATATCAGATAGATTAGTCTCTGCTCGACTCTGATGGATCAGTGTCAATTTTAGTTTAATGATTTGGAACAACTTTATATCTGATGACTCTTGACCCAATTGACAACATATTAGAGTTCTTCATTCGTTATTGACCCAACTGACAAAAAATTTAACCTAATAAAAAATACTGACAACATTTTTGAACTTCATCAGTTTTATTGGTCTCTAACAATATTACATGCTTCATTCCCAACAAAATTCAATTTTTTTTCTTTTTCATTGGTCCTAAAAATTCCCAAAAAAACAATTCTTCCTCAAATTTATCGGTGACATGCCGTATCCAATGGACCGGTATCAGCAGCAGCTTCATTCAATTTTGGATTATGGTACACACCAAATTATATCTTAGAAGATTTTTATCTTAGGTATTATTGGTCTGTCTAAAAATTAAAACCTTAATATTCTCATGTTTTGAACAAAAAATCCTAGCCTTCAAACAATTATGTATCCAATTTTCACACACCAATGAACTGGGACCGGAACAATTTGACTTTCTTATTTCACAATATCCCACTTGTAATCATGAATTCCACATGAAATTAAAAAAAATTAAGACCATCATAGAATCTTCTGACTTACATTGGAATGTTTCTATTAATTTTCCATCCCTTCGTCATCTTCTTTAGTTCCAAGAAAACCTCAAACTAATAAGCGTCACTTGTTCTCCCACTTTCCATCATAAGGATTCCATCACAACTTTCTCCAATAAATTATGACATTTAAGAATTGAAAATTAGAAAATCATACTCATATTTACATTAGATCTATCTAGATTCTGATAATTTTCAATATTCTGATTCAAGATTTCATTTCAGACCCGAGGTGAGTTCGTGAACCTTTTCTCGCAAAACTGTTTTCAAAAACTAATGTACTTTCTTAAGTATTTTATTTCTGATCAAATTTCTTAATCATTTTTCATCCAATATTCCGATTATGATGAAACATTTCATTATTTTCATTTTGATTACCAAAACTTATAATGTAAATTGATTTATTTTCATTGATAAAAAAGTCAATACTTTCAATAAAAAATTCTTTCAGCTTATAAAAACACTTCCAACCAACATGGTCTCAACAATCTACAGTGGAAAAGGACATTTCACATTATAGTTTTCATATGGTTATAAGATATCACAATTATTTGAAAATCACATTACGAAATATAATGGAAGTTACTACAAGTTGCAAAATTGAGACTACTTATATCATTACTTTGATGTATAAAATGTGTGAATAGTAATTACTCCATGCTACATTTTTTTAATCAATGTTGACATGTAAGACTTCATCATCAATCCTCCTCATTAACAACAATGTTGTGATGTACGTAAGTTAATGTACATTTAGTAATTTCTCGACGCTACATTATATTGATCGATGATTGTTTGGTTAAGATATTCTTTGGGATACCAGCCCGAAGCAACTAATATCTTTTCACCATGAATATATCATACCTCACTTTCATATTCCTTAATAACATAAAGTTATTTAGTGAAGTATATATACCACTAGCTTATCCTTAGAATATTTTACACTCACTTTCATAACTAATTCCAATAGCCTTGTGGATTACCTTTATTTCTAAAGGACCCTTTATCAAAAAATATGTATATATGTAGATAAAACCGATGGTGTTTATCTCTGAAGAGAATAAATACCATATTGGTTACATCCTAGATGTTTAGTTTTAGTTTTTATTGACAAATATTTATCTTTCCACAACTGGGTAAATAATTCTTACATTTTATATTCATCAATAATTGCCTATGATTAAAGTATCAATGAACTATTACTTGAGTATTTTATACCACAAACAATATTCAATCCTAAACCTAGAATAATGTCTCCTTGTGTCCAAAGGGAACATAATATTAATGTTTTGGTCATACTTAATAAAAGTTATACATGAATCATTCACATTGAAATATAGAAGTCATGTACTTATCACTACTGACTTATGAATCACCCTTTCTCAACCTCTTAGAGAATACACCTTACTTATATTGATGTTTATATATTCACTTGGTAACTGTATTTGGATACATATATGTAACAAGAATATTGTATGTAATAACCAAGTAGTAATATTGAAACATTACTTTTATATTGATGAATATTCCTAAAGAATAAGTGGTTACTTTTTTCCTTAGTTCAGTTCATCGCTTTTAACTTCCATAGATTTATATCATGATATGGAATGAAAACAATATTCTGTTTTATATCCAACGTCATTACATTGAAGGATGTTGCAAATGTGCTATTTCCATTACTTTCCATTGACATTTTCACCTTGTCTTTCAATTTTTTATCAATAATAATTAAAGATTAATCTATCTTTTATATTATTATTTACTTGATGAACCTTACATGAATAGGTAATAAAAAGTTTTTCTATAATGTATTTAAATATCATAAGTTTCCTTTCAATTTACATAGATCCAATGTAATCATTACCTATTCATATTAGTGCTTCTATTTCTCCGTGAAAACTTCTCAAAGATGAGACTACATGTTATATCATTCATGTACTGATGTAGTGAACTTAACTAACATCAAACCTTGGTGATAAAATTATAACATAACCATCATATTCTATAGACATGAGTCTCTGGTAATAATTTTACACCCTCACTTTCTGAGGTGACTTAACACATATTGGGGACACTAGAACCTTGAAATTTTGTACTATAGTATTGTGTGAAAATGCTTGTACTACAATTGGAAACTCATTCCAATGTGAGCATTTATTTTTTCCTTTATTTATTGTTTTATTTATTTTTCTATAACATTCCATTTTCTAAAAAAACAAAATTCTAGTAGATTAGTACTTTTATCTTGATTACCAATTTAGAAATTTTGATTAATCAATTAAATCATTAAATGTATCCCACTATTTTAACAAATTCTAGAAACCCTCTATGCTAGAATCAGAATACAACGTCACACGAGTATTCTAGTGTCAAGGATCCCAGAACCTCCCCTCATAGTCTACAAGCTATAGCTACACCACTACTTCAAGGGTTCAAGGTAGGAGTTTAACAGGCCAACCATATTAACTCATCATTCCTTGATTTGTTGAGTAAAGTCTTAACATCTATAATCATAACTTGATTTACTAAATGCTTGCCTATAAAATGATAGTAAGTTAGTTATGTATATTCCAATTACCACTTTAGTTAATTCAACAAACCACTCTCATAAAAACTCTCTGTTAGTAAGAGGCACCCTCAGTTCTGGCATGATGATCACTCCGAACACCCAGTCTTGTTCAAAGTCAAATGATAGAAGGTGGTTATGAATTAATGTTTCTTGGAGGGTTTTATTATTTTTAAGTGACATAATAAATAGTTTTCTTCTTGATAATCAAGTACTATATTATCACACTCTCAACTGACTATTCAATAAATATAAAATATCCATCACATCACATGTTCATTTTATTTGGGCATGCTTATTTATTATTTTATGTAATCGTGTATAAATTACACATTCACAAAATAATAAACCATGAAAAAATAAAATGATGATTTAGTCATGATATGATACTAATGGTTGATCCATTGAGTGAATAATGGACTGACCTAGACCCTAGTATATAAACCTTGAGTTGCATCGCTTGCGACTCGAGTTGCAGCATCTTCCCATCCAATGCATCAAGCTTCTATCTGGTGTGTCATCATAAATTGCCATGATATGCATCACTTATCATGTTAATCATTATACAATAGTACTCTTATGTAGGAGAGGTGGTCTCGAGAGTATAAAATAAATCTGAGAATTGGAAAAACATTCCCTTATACATATAATATTTCTTACACGATTTTCCGATATCCATTTAATTAAACTAATTATTACAAACCACCATTGAAATTGTGACATTCTGGACTCGGCTGCCACTTAACTAATTCCATGAGCCCAGTTGGCCACATTACCCCTGCCACATCTCCCCATAATCTTGGGGATACTGAATAGCAGTGGGGGTGTGATGGTAAAACAGCGAGGAGACTATACCCACATCAGATGAAAAAAATTAATAAATAGTAGGGGAAGCCAAACCAAATAGAAGGATACAGTGAACAACATAAGAAAAAAGATATAAAAAAGAAGTCTAAATAAATTAATAAAATAGAAAAATCCTCATTGGTATTCTGATAAAAATATGCATTATTGACATACTAGTACAAAAGGAAACAGAATATAGGCTACATGCATGCTAAAAAAGGTACAAAAGAGAACAAAATCCAAAAGCTACTCTATAGAATCATGAGCCTTAGCCTGATCCTCTTCTTAAAATATCCAACTAAGAAGCATAAATCAGTAGCCTAAAGAGTGGTGTTTTCCTTTATCCATACCTACAGGCAAACAGTCTTCTAGGGTGCTAAAGGTGGCCCGAGTAAGGAGTGAGATAAACATCTCAGTAGGCTACCACCAACGATGTCTTCATGTAATCTGAGTAGATGATTATAAGTAAACAATGTTCAATAAGAAAAGGTAATTAAATAGATAAAAATTAAATAAATTACCTCCCGCCTAGGTTTCTAAAGGATACCCAATGGGACTACCTGCTTCAGCTCAAGCTGGTTTGTCTGAACAAGTCACTATGTATATATATAGAGGTTATCAATGTCATGAAGTAAGCATGCCTCTCATACATACAAACATATATATATATATATATATATATATATATATATAAATAAATATATATATATATAGGTTATCATTGGAACAAATTAGCATTTATCTCGTCCATAAATATAAACCATATCCAGCATGGGGTAAGAATGCTTCCGATCCATGTAGAGATTATAACTGGAATAGGGTAAGCTTGCCTCCTATCCATACATATATAGAGGTTGTAATTAGAATGGGGTAAGAATGCCTCCCACCCATATATTTATGATAAGCTGGCATGGGGTAAGAATGCCTTACATTCATATATACATCATAAGAAATAAGAAAAAACATCTTATATCATTTCAATTTATGCATTAAACAAGACATGGTCATATGTTCAGTCCAAGGCTTGAGGAAAGCCCTCTCATACCTATTATTAGCCATTCCCATTTTCCTTTATATCATTTTCATTGACATGTGACATTAATTAAATTCATAAACACATGGAATGGGTTCAACCATCCTGTGTAACTCAATTTCACTCAACCAATTCAATGGAATCTATTAATCATTAAGTTTTAATCCATCTCGTCCTAGCCAACCTACAACTCAACCATCCAATTTTCCTAACATGGAAAATTCATTTCAAGGTAAGGTTTCAAACCAAACTATCAAAGCCAAATACTCATATTCCCATTTGGACAATTTTAACTCAAAAGAGAATAATCACCATTGATGCAACTTGGTATACATCAAATACAAATTGGACAATTTCTATTTAAATTAAAAACCAAGTCGGGAGCTAATGTGGGTTCCAAGCACTTTGTCCCTTTTGGCCAAAACAGAAATTTTCAAGGTGGAACACCTAAGGGTGTCCACATGGAGTTAAAGTAATGTCTAAACCCCTAAACAAGATCAAATTCATCAATATCATGGTGTTAGGGTTATTTAGACATAAAGTAACCAACATATCATGGGAGCTTACTAATGGCCAGCTCACGACACGATGGGTTAATTATAAAATGGCCAAAAATAAAAAGAAAAACTATGTGACCACCTACCTTAGGGTCATAGATGATGCCTCTCATGATATCAACCTTAGATTCAAAGAAGATCAGAAGAGATCTATAATTCTATGAAAATATGGCATATGATCCTAAAAGAAAACAATGCAACATATGGAATGAAGAATAGAGACAGGAGTAGAGAGACTAGAGAGCCTTACCATAAAGGTTCCAACGACTCCGATGGATTGAAGATTAGACCACAAATAGAGGAGTTATCAGGGGTCCAAGGAGGAAGTAGGTTTGAGCTCAAGGGAGTAGATAACCCTTTGGTTCAGACTACATGAAGTGGGGAAAATAGAGAATTAGGCTTTAGGTTAAATAGGTGGAAAATGGTTTTCCCCAAAAAATTGATCTCACACGGTTTATGTGCACAGTTTACAGATCAGGCACAAAGTATGTGTCATGGATCTATCCCTCATCTATAGCAGGATGCATGGTTGTGCACCTGATCCGAACTGTTACAGACAAACCATGCAGACTTGCAGGTTCCCTTGTCTATAACCACATAGTATTCACAAACCGTGCAGCTTGGGGTGCATGGTTTACACTAACCATGCGGCTTGGGTCACATGGTTTTCACTAACCATGTGGCCTAGCATGTAGCCTATTTTTTCGGACCTCTAGGCTCTGAACCAGCCTCAAATGATCCTCATCCCTTCCCTAGGCTATAGTATACCTTTACCAAGCTCAAATGAATGATTCAAAAAAACCAGTGATCTATACCTTGGTCAAAATTCATGTCGTTTCAACAATAAATAAATAAATAAATAAAACCATAAAGAGAAATATATTAGATTTTATACGGCCCATGATAAGTCCAGTACACATTGAACTCAATTATTAAAAAAATTACATAAATAAAAAATTAAACTTTCATTGAAAATATTTTTCTAGAAAATTTTAGTGAAATAAAATTCACACTTATTTTAATTCAAAAAAATTATTTTTAGGTCCCAATAATTAATTTAATTTTAAAACAAAAAATTAAAATAAATTAAACTTCATTTTATAAATTAATTTTTAAAACAAAAAATAATATTTAAATAAATTAATTTAAAACAAAAATTTAATTAATTAATTTAATTAATTTTGGATTATATTAAAATTATCGGGCCCCAAAACATTAAGCAATGCCTAGGTGGGTCGGGGATAACCCACACAGGCCCTCTCTGGCCGATGCACACTCCATGTAGGGGTTATCTAAGCTAGGAAAAACCACCCAGACCCATGTTGGCCCAAACCAAGTGGGCAGAACATGGTTTGGTGTAATGTCCTAGTTCCGAGTGTCGCCCAAGGGTTCCCTGTACCTGATTGGTCACATGGCCTCAAGCACATTTCCCCAAATTCCAAAGGCTACTGAATAGCAGCGAGGTTCTTCGGTGTGATAGTGGGGAAACTATACCCTCATTGGCAAAGTAACACATTAGAAATAAAAAGTAAACAGTAAAGGAAGCAGTAATACTATACAATAAGCAAAAGCGGAAGACTGATAGTATAAACAACTGTAGCATATATATAAATAAATGATGCATGTCACATGTATCTAGGAAATCATTCAAAAAAGTCATTATATTGTAAATACAATATTGGAACCAATGTAATGAAAATAGTAAACTCCAATATCATCACAAGCCTTAGCTTGGTCCAATGCTCTCTAGCTCCAACAACACTCAAGTACCTAATGAAGATGGGCGCTTTCCCTTATTTATAAATGCAACCATATATTCTTTTTGGGTCCAAAATCTTGACCCAAACTGGGTGTGAGATGAATCACAATATCCAACCACCAAAATATATAAGCCTAACTATCAGTGAATATATATATATATATATATAGTAGGTAATATGCAGGAATGAAGTAATAAACAAGGAAGTACTCAAAAGTAATAAATCCTACAGTTTCCAATTACATTCATTTACATTTATTAATTATTAAAACCATTGAATAATGCAACCTCAAGATCTAGCGAAAGTATTTTATCCCCTTATAACAAAATATAAAAAAGATGTCTCAAAAGACCATCTAACAATCAAGTACGATAGAGTCCAAGATTGTGCTTTGGCTTGGAAGACTCATCACAATCTTTCAAACAATCACAAGCAACCCTCGGGGAAATTTCTCACAGTCTAATCACATATAGTTTCACATATCACAATTCAATAAAATAATAATGACCCTCTGGGAATTCTCTCATAGTCTAACACATATGGTTTCACATAGCAACAATCAATTACAAACAGCCACCCGAGTAGCTCTCACATCCAATACCCCTAGGTCTGCAATAATAATTACAATGAAACTCTGGAAGCTCTCACAGTCTATTCCCTATGGTCCAACATATGTTTAATAATGACCCTATGGGTATCTCTCATGGTTTAACCCCTTTGGTCAATGATCACATGGCAGCTCTCACATTCAATGCCTCTAGTCAACAATAACAATAAATATACATAAAAGACCCTACGTCGGGAAGCTCTCATGGTCAATTACCCGTGGTCATACTTCTCAATGAAAAACACATGCATATCATATAAATAATAACCCCATCCTAACAACACTAGGCATGGAAACAAAGTATCCAAACATTCTTTACATACCCAACAGCCATAACCAAAACAAACATGGGTAACAACTCCATAATCAAGGTAATAAACCTTATGCATAAACAATAACCCTTTCTCAATCAAACAAACCATATCAGGAATTAAAAAGGGTTAAACTCCAAAACACACAATACCCTAAACAATGGTATTCCGCACTTTTATCATATATAATCCAAAGACAACTAAAGAAAGGCACAAACCCATATCTCGATGTTGTACGACGAACACTCTTAAATATCGGCCCTGGAATCGGCCTAGAACATTTTAGATCTACAAAAACTTCAAAATAATTCAACCTTGGATAAATCAATAAAGTTTATAAATCAAGAATAGAGGCTCTAGGGAAAGGAAGAATGCGCCGGTGGAAATCCAATGCACCCATCAGCATCTCAATCAGAGGTCAGACAGATGAATGGTAGGGGTTCAAAGTTCTCGATCATCTCATCGCTCTCCTATAAAAAACACATGATGAATATATGTTTTCTGGAGATGAGACGCAACCCCAGTCTGATTAATTAAATAAAAATAAAAGTACACAGTGTGTTCATTTAATGTTCACGTTGTATACATGCCTCAACCATCCCCTACTTTAGGTGGTCCACACAGCCATGTACTTGGACATTACATGGCTAGTATATGACTACATGTGGAAACCTGGTACATGACGTTTACTCAAGAATACACGGCATGTACTTAGAAAATTTCCAAATTCTTCCTTTTTCCTCAAAAACACCTAAAATCAAATTCCATACCTGAAATGAAGATCCGGGTTCTTACAAACTTCCCCCTTAAAGCAATTTGCCCCCAATTTTACCTTCCAAGGGTGGTGATAAAGAAATTTCTAACAACCACTAGTGGAAATACGGGTTTTCGCGTCGGCGTAATAACGTCGGTTTTTTAAAACCCGACGCGAATAGTATGTGCGGGGAATTAATGGCGTCGGTTCTGCAGAAAACCGACGCCAATAATATTAGTTAACATATTTTCTGCGTCGGTTATTATAATAACCGACGCGGAAAATAATTAAAAAAAATTTCTGCGTCGGTTTTCAAAAAAACCGAGGCGGAAGTTTTTATTTTTATTTTCGGCATCGGTTTTGAGGAAAACCGATGCCGAAAACCGACGGCGAAAAAACACATTCGGCGTCGGTTTTCCTAAAAACCGACGCGGAAGATAGTTTTTAAAAAAACATTCGGCGTCGGTTTTTCTAAAAACCGACGCCATAAGTTAAAACTTCCGCGTCGGTTTTCCTAAAAACCGACGCCGAAATGTTTTTTTAAATTTTCGGCGTCGGTTTTCCTTAAAACCGACGCGAAAATTCTTATAAAATTATTCAGGGTCTGAAACCCTCATTTTGTTCTACCGTCGAAATCGAGCTCCGCTGTCCCGAAACCCTCGTTTTTTTCCATCGTCGAAATCAAGCTCCGATGCGGCCCTTCGGACATCCAACTACCTTGGAACCTAATTTGCAATCTCGGCCGAAACCCTTATTTTGTTCGATCGTAGAAATCAAGCTCCGCGGCTGCACTTCGGACTCCCGACGACCTTCGAACTTGATTTGCGATCTTGGACGGACATTTTTGAAGGTTTTTTTCGTTTGCACGATTTCTAGTAAGCGTTCTTCCTCTTTCTCTATTGCTATCACACCATTTTTGCACTTGAAATGTATAAGTGGGTCAATACATGGAAATGGTTGAATATTATTTGGATGTGCCACTAGATTGGATAGTTTATAACAGAAAACTGGTTATTGACTATGGATTTGCACTATATACTGGTATTTGATTCCAAACTGAGTGCCTCCACGGATTTCCTCTAGATATATTTAAGAGATTCCATTTATTATCTATCTGTATGTTCTATTTATTTATACTTCTTATTGGTCATTATCCCTTCAAGTTTATATCATATTATTTGTTTCATTTACATTCATTATATTCACTATTTGATCATCTAGTAATAAATTATATTTTTGGTTTTGTTTTTAAAATGAATTTTTATTGTGAAACCATTTTTGAAAAGAAAGGATGCATGTGTGATTTTTAAAAAAGGGAATTTGTGGAAATATCTGTTTTGTTTTTTAGAATAATTAAAATCCTACTTTATATATGTATTTTAACCTTTTTTGGACTTTTTTGGAAAGGAAATGCATTGAATAGGGTGTGATAACCTACTGAGCTATTTATGATCACATCATACTTGTTCCAAACAACATTGGTTGACCTAATATATTTTGTAGTTTATTATTTATAGTTAAATATTCCATTAGAGCATGTTGGCGTTGTGTTTGGTGGTGACAAAGAGGTCACATGGAGATCACGATTTCATGGTGTATCATAAGTTTTTTTTCGTTTTTTTTATTTTGAAGTTTTTGTATTTGGATTAGTTATGTATTAATTGATGTTTATTATTGTTAGTTCTACCGTGTATTCAGTTTAGATATTGATCTTGGTAGTTTTTTGGGATAAATCATTACTTTTTTATTCTTTTGATTCCCTATAGTAGTTTCCAGCTTTGGGGGATCAAGAACACCCTTCAGGCCATATCCCAGACTGTGTTGGGTTTCTCGTTAGATGGCATCTCATCTTGGTTCTTGAAAAACCATAAAAAAATCATTTCCAGTAATAATAGTTCTCTAGACCTTCCCAAACTCACAATTGATAACATTTATGTAGGTGATTCATTTATAAAAGGGAATATTGGCAAGAAAAAAATAATCTAGAAAAAGTAAAATCATTGATGTTACTCAAGATAGTTTATGGTGTTGTTTTTGGGCCGATGACACCTAAATCCCTTGATAGAATATGTATTATGTATTATATGTTCAATAATAAAATAATATAGATTGGATTATGGTGATTATCCACTGAAATGTGGAATTGAAATGCATTGATCTGTTAGATATGGATAAAGAGAAGTGTCTTAGTATCAATATAAAGATATACTAAAATGATAATGACATATAATTTACAAAAACTATGTGGGAGAATAGAAAAAAATCATGGGAAACCACATCAAGTGTCAGTGGTGAGGGATCATAAACTGATGCCATGAGTCATATTACCAATGAACTCAAGCATGCGTCCCAATATAATTGAGGCTCCTAAGCATCATTATAGGTTTATAAACGTATAATGTGGAGACTATACCCACTATTCGGAGTAAAACCATATTATAAATAACCTTAGGAGTTAAATAAACCAAATGAGCCAGTATGAATGATACACTTATTTGGATGTCTTATATTTTACCATGTGACCCAACTGCAAAATGTCAATTTCGACCAAAATTTAAATATTGAGGAATTTTATCTTTGTATTTGACTCTTTCATTTATTATGTTCACAAAAATAAGAAGTATTTTATTAACATACTCTTCATCATGTTCAATAATATCCTCAGAATAATCAAAGAACCAATCATTAATTTATTTTATTTTAAACTACATCATTGATTGAAATGACATATCATTTTCTTTCTTGATCTTATTTTTTAAATTTTGATACTTTATAATTTTTTATGAAATTAGAACGTCGTTAACACACATGTATATAATATGAAAATAAACTGTTTACTCTATTTGTAAACGTGTTTCATATCTGATGTCTTTTATCTGATTATCAATAGTTTTTATGGAATATATTTTTGTTTACAATTTATCTGATAGATATTTAAATGTTTCTATGTTTTAATATATTCATCAATTATATTGTGATATCAGGTATTAATGGATCATAATTGGATTTATCTACGAAGAACTACTAGTGAATATGAAAGAGGAGTTGACAATTTTTTGGAATTTGCTAAACGGAATAATCAAAATAGTGATTTGATTTTCTGTCCATGTGTGAAGTGTGTAAATATGAGAAAGTTAAACTTCAGAGAAATCATGGATCATCTCATTTGTTATGGTTTTAGTCTTAATTATACACGTTGGATCTTGCATGGTGAAAGAACTGAAAATTCAACATCCAATGTTGATGACGATATTCATAATGAGGCAGAGGATCGTATTGAAGAATTAATTCATGATTTAGGTGTTGAAACCATCGAAAAAACACCAACTGTTGAACAATTGTATGGAGATTCTGAGAAACCATTATTCCCAGGTTGCAGTAAATATACAGTTTTATCAGCAGTTTTGAGATTAGTTAACTTAAAAGCAAAAAATGGGTGGAGTGATAAAAGTTTCTCCAGTTTACTTGAGCTTTTAAAAGAGCTTCTTCCAGAAGGCAATGGGCTTCCAGATTCCAATTATGAGGCGAAGAAAATATTATGCCCAATGGGATTAGGGTATAAAAAGATACATGCTTGCCCCAATGATTGTGTACTATATAGGAAAGAAAATGAACATTTATCAAGTTGTCCTACAAGTGGAACATCGCACTATAAGATGGATGAGAAAGTCAACTCAGATTCATTTTCAGGTGATGTCATGTAACGTTATGAAAAATCAATTTTTTTACTTTCCAATGATATCATCCAATATTTTTTTCAAACAATTCTGATAATTCAATTCTGATTTATTTTTAGGTACCAAAATCAAAACTCCATCTAAAGCAATTTGGTACCTTCCAATTATTCCTCGTTTGAAGCGTCTATTTGAAAATTCAAATGATGCAAAAAGGTTAAGATGGCATTCAGATGAGCGCATTTCTGATGGTAACTTACGTCACCCTGCCGATTCACCACAGTGGAAGAGTTTTGATAAAAAATTTCATGATTTTGGAAGTGAAGTTAGAAATCTCAGAATGGGATTGTGTACTGATGGAATGAATCCATATCGGAGCCTCAGTAGCCAACATAGTTCATGGCCTGTTTTGCTGGTACTTTACAACTTGTCCCCACATCTATGTATAAAGAAAAAATATGTTATGATGAGCTTGATGATTTCTGGACCAAAACAACCGGGAAATGATATTGATGTGTATCTTACGCCATTGATTGAGGATTTAAAACTGCTATGGGAGAAAGGTGTTACAGTTTTCGATGCATACAAGAAAGAGTATTTTCTTTTGCGTGCTATGATAATGTTTACTATAAATGACTTTCCTGCATATGGAAACTTATCTGGATATAGTGTTAAGGGACATAAAGCATGTCCAATTTGTGAAGAACAAACTTCATATTATCAATTGCAGAATGGAAGAAAGACAGTGTACATGGGACATCGAAGATTTTTACGAATTGATCATCCTTATCGTACATTGAGAAAAGCATTTAACGGTTTACAAGAATACAACCTCCCCCATCAACCATTGTCAGATGAAGAATATTATGACATAGTGAAAGATATTGATTCAACATTTGGAAAGAGAAAAAGTTCTAGTTTACAAAAACATATCTGGAAGAAGCAGTCTATTTTTTTCAAACTACCTTATTGGAGATTTTTAGAGATAAAACATAACATTGATGTTGTGCATGTTGAGAAAAACATATGTGATAGTTTGATTGGAACTTTGTTAAACATAAAAGGAAAGAAAAAAGATGGATTACATGCTAGATTGGACTTGATATTAATGCGAATACGTTTGGAGTTAGCTCCCGCTGTGAAAGGAAAGAGAACATATTTACCTCCGGCTTGTCACACATTAAGCAAGATTGAAAAGATAAATTTTTGTCAGTGTCTTCATGGTATTAAAGTACCCAGCGGTTTTTCTTCAAATGTGAATAATTTTGTGTCGTTGAAGGATTGTAAATTAATAGGTATGAAATCACATGATTGCCATGTGTTAATGCAACAAATTCTACCAGTAGCAGTGCGTGGTATATTACCGAAAGCTGTCAGGAAGACAATCATCAGGTTATGTAATTTCTTTAAATCCATTTGTAGCAAAGTCGTTGATCAAAATTTGTTAGATTTGTTGGAGAATGAAGCAAATCTTATTCTTTGTCAACTAGAAATATATTTCCCACCCACATTTTTTGATATAATGGTTCATCTATTGGTTCATTTGGTGCGTGAGATAAGAATGTGTGGGCCTGTTTATTTAAGATGGATGTATCCTTTTGAAAGATATATGAAAATTTTGAAAGGATATGTTAAAAATCCTTATCGACCAGAGGCCTCTATTGTTCAAAAATATGTATCAGAAGAGGTGATTGAGTTCTGTACTGATTATTTGAATGAGGTGGAGCATATTGGTCTCCCTCTATCTCGACATATGATAGTTGACAGAGAAGGTAGATGGGTTCGAGGCTTAAAGGTAAAGTTCATTCCACGTGATGAAGTGATGCAAGCACATTTATACATTTTGAACAACACAGATGAGGTTCAACCATATATATCCTCACATATTGCTGAATTAAAGTTATGATATTAGAAAAGAAATGAAAAGTGGTTGATGATTGAGCATAAGAAGACATTTGTTTCATGGTTTAAAGAGAAAGTCACCCCAGATATATCTGTATCAGAAACATTGAAGTGGTTATCAGGGGGACCATCTTTTAATGTGATCACTTGGTCTGGTTTTGATATCAATGGCTACACATTTTACACAAAAAACCTGGATGACAAGAGTACCGTTCAGAATAGTGGTGTGATGGTATTCGCTGAAGCAGTGCATTTTTCGAGTGCCAAAGATAAAAACCCAATTTCTTCATCAACATCATATTTTGGAGTTATTGAAGACATATGGGAAATTGATTATATTAAATTTCGAGTCACTATTTTTAAGTGCAATTGGGTTGATAGTAATAGTGGCGTGAAACATGATGAATATGGGTTTAAACTGGTTGATTTGAAAAGATTTAATCACAATGAGGAACCATTTATCTTGGCGACACATGCAAAACAAGTATTTTATGTCATTGATCCGTCGAATGATCAATGGTCAGTTGTTTTGCAAGGGAAAAGGTATCATTTGGGTGATGATGATGATTCTGATGATGCTAGTGATTTACATGAGCCTTATTCATCTATTATGCAATTTTCAGATGATTACAATGAATATAAGATAGACATAGTGCATGCAGTATGTACCGATCATGATGAAGGGACGTGGGAAAACACTAAATTAGTCTCCTAATTTTTCTGGTAAATATTTATATTTTGTCTCTATTTTTAAAACTTACAAATGCATGCCTCTATTTTTACATATTTATTTTTCATTTCCTTGTTTCTAATTATTCAGTTTTCTAATGATATGCAGGTACCCAAAATTTCATTACACTTTCAAGTAGCAATGTCAAATACAGATAGAGAGGAGCAGTTACCGAGGTATATCTATTTTGACATATTATTAAATATTCAGTAATATACATATTTAATGAAATAAAACTGTTAATTTAAAAAAAAAATTGCAGGACTACTGATGCGTCCTCGGCGGAGGAGACTTCTCCAGTTACTACTCAAAAATCAAGTTCTCTAGTTGGTAAACGTGGTATTACACGTTTACCAGAACTATCACTCGCTCGTGATGATAACAAATCACACATCCGTTTTGATGATAATAATAATGTAGTTGGCCCAAATGCAGTTCAGTTTGTCAGTTATATAGCGATGCAGAGCCGTTGCAGGATTAATATTTTATATCCTGATTGGAAGTTAGTGGACAGGAAGGCGAAGCAACAGCTTTGGGAGGCCGTGACGGTAAAATATCTTTATTTATTTATTTTATCTCATTTTTTTAATATTATATAGTTTAAATGACATATTTAATTTTTTCAATTATAGATGACATTCAATTTTGAGGAAACCAAAGAAATTAGGAAAAGACATCTCTCTTTAGTGGCGGTTCGATGGAGAGATTTTAAAAACAAACTAACAAAAGATTATGTTTTTGGAAAGAGAAGGTTTGAAATCCCATGTCTTAAGTATCCATATATAGATGAAGAAACATGGAAGCGATTTGTTGACAGTCGTCAGGAAGAGAAATTTCAGGTATTGTAATTGTTTTATATTTTAAAATTTATGCTATATTTTCCTTATTACTCATGTGTTTATTTTTATGTAACAGGCCTCCAGAATATCTCATCAGGAGATCCAGTTGAAAAACGTATACCCTCATACTTTATCACGTGGAGGATACTCGTATTTGGAGCAGAAAATTATTGAAGAAAAATTTGAAGCATTAAGAGCTCAATCAAGTAGTGGTTCAGAAGAGGTCCAGTATGGTCCTCCATCTCCTCCCACTCGCCATGAGAAATGGAAACGAGCAAGAAGAAGAAAAAATGAACAATATCTTACAGACGAAGCTCATCAAGTGGCTGATAGAATTGTAAGTAAATATTAATTCTTTGTTAACAATTTTCCTTTTTTATAATTTATAAACACTAATATAAATTTTTTATTTTTCATTTCAGGATGAACTTCAGGAGAAAGAGACACAGGGCTATTTTATCCCCGAGGGTAGGATGGATATCCTAGCCACTTCTTTGGGAAAGGCTGAACACCCCGGCCGTGTTAGAGGATATCATGCGGGTGTTAGTATTCGGAAGTTTTTTGGTAAGAGTAAGCAACCAAGAGACCCTGAAATCGAATCCTTAAAAGAAGAGCTGCAGGATATGAAACGGTCTATGGGTGATCAAATTCAAGCAACAGTACAGAAGGCTTTATTAGAACACTTGGAAAGACAGTCACAGTCTGCTCATCCTTCCGAGGTATATTATTTAATGTTAACAATTTTTCTTTTCTATAAATTATAAACACTGATATAACTTTTTCATTTTTCAACATTCTCAGCCTACTCACTCAGACTATCCTGCCTCATATTCTTACCCAACACCGTCTGGGCAGCCTTACGAGGTATATTATTTAATGTCATCAATTTTTATATTTTATAAATTATAAACATTGATATAACTTTTTCATTTTTCAACATTCTCAGCCAACTCACCCGGACTACCCTGCCCCATCTGCTTACCCTGCCCCGTCTGCGCAACCATTTAAGGTATATTATTTTATTTAATTTTTAATCAATTTTTCTATGTTATAAATTTTAAACACTAATATACCCTTTTCATTTTTCTGACTTCTTAGGCTGCTCACCCTGACTACCCTGTCCCACCTGCTAACTTTGAGCCTCCACCTCCTCCATCGGATCGAACCTTATATTGTGAGTTGTTTACGGGAGATTCTCATGTACATATTGTTGCGTTAGGACAAGTGTATTTTTTGGGGGACTCGATACATCATCAGCCTATGCAGATGGGTCAGGTTAGAGTATCAGTACTTGTTATTATAGATCCTACTGCTCTACTACCATTTCCTACTGCGGAGATCACCAATGTTGGGGAATGTATGGGCCATTTTTTACTTTGGCCAACTGCACTTCTTCGTTATATTTCACATGAGGTATAAGTTTTTTTAAATAGTAATTAGAAATGATTCCAAATTACTTATAATGTTTTCTGACATTTAACTTATATAGGAATATCTGAAAGCAAAAGAAACTGTACAAATGCAGCAAAATGTTCAGAAACAGTCGGCTGTAGATACTTCTGATATTTCTTCTGGGTTGAAAAGATTATCTCAGTGCTCTGCTTCCTTGAATTTTATCTATGAGTTTCGGATGACGTCCGATATATGTGGAAGAAATTATAAATTGAGAATATTGAAAGAAGATATCATGAATTTAGTTAATTTTGAAGAGATCGGGCTGAATGTGGTGCAGTTGTTTTCCATGTAAGTAAATTGACGTTTGAATTGCTATTTCTTTAATAAAATATTGTTATGTCATTGACTAACTATATTTTCTTTTTAAGTTAGGTATCTATACAGGATTATTTTACAAAATGAAACTACAAGCATTTACAGCTTTATAGATCCAGAGTACATTTCCTTGGAAGTCAAACATGTGAAAAATGATGAAAGAGTTCAATATATATCTGAGAGATTATCACAAACAGAGATTCAGTGCTGGTTTTTTCCATTTCTTGATAAGTAAGAATATCAACATAATTTTGAACTCATGATCATTATAATGTCATTAATTGTGAACTTTTTGTATTATAGGGGTCATTGGATGTTAGGTGTGTTTTTCCCAAATGAATGCACCTTATATTGGTTTTGCTCTTTATTAGGAAAAGTGCGTAAACCTTTTTCCAACTTATTAAACAGGTAAGTTGTTTTTTTATTTTTAGAAGTTTGTTATGTTTAATTTTAATTGTTTACACAAGTTTTATTAGTTCTTATATAAAAAATGCAGTTCATGGAAACATTTTACAAAGGAAAAGAAACCAACGAAAATCAAATATGTGGAAGTACAGGTAATTAGTTTTTATATTTTTGTTATATATTGGGTTTCATTATTAGTTAAATGTTTTATAACTGCAGTGTCATCGTCAAAATGTACACGTTGAATGTGGTTATTATATTCTACGATTTATGTACGAGATAATCACAACTGGGGAAACTACTGATTTTCATAAGGTTAGTTGTATTAATTTTTTTATATATTTTCATCCACTTTCTTCTATTTATTAATTTCATATCATTCAATATTATTGTAGGTATTCAATGATTCACAGTCATATTCTCAATCTGATATGATCCATATTCAATCTACTTTTGCGGACTATTTGTTAAGTCTGATTAAGATTTGAGGTATGTATATACTAATATTTATAAATAATAATATATATGGGTTTAAAAAACTAACTCTTATGATATATTAGGTGTTTGAACCTACTAATAATAAAATGAATGCTTCAACAATAACAAACAATGAGCATGTCATATATTTCAGGTACGTGTATTTTAATTCTGCTTTACTGAGTTTTCTCAAGTGCCTCTGCAAAAACTGTTTTATTGAATCTACTAATAATCAAATGAATCCTTCAACAATAAGCAACAATAAGCATGTCGTATATTTCAGGTACGTGTATTTTAATTCAGAATTAGTTATTATATTTCTTTTCATTGTTATTTCTTAAAATCATTTGTCTGTACAGTGACAGATCTGGAGGGTGGTACTTGGATCATGAACATAGAGATTCGTATAGCGAAATAACATTCACAAACACTAAAAATTGTCTCCCTTGCATGCACATCAATATCTTCTAGGCCTTTTTATTTTTTATGCAAATAAATATCGGAAAATGATTGCCGATAAGCATATCACATAATACCTGAAACAACGCTTAGTGGGTTTGCACAAAGATAAAATAGAAGGCGTCAATTTTTAAGGTATGTTTCTTTATGTCTCTTCAATATGCATTTGATTTCAATTTTCTAACCTATTTTTTGTACTCAAACTTATTTCTCTGTTATTCCATAACTTAAACAAATAACAATAGTGAATGGGTAATGCACGTCTATACAGAGAAAATATAAAAACCTGAGGTTGGGGGTGGTGTGGATCCTATGGTGAAAAGACACCCCCAACATCTTCAGTGGGGGAGGTGAGGAAGAGGTTGCATCGGCTGAGTGTTCCTGGAATTTTGATCAGGAGTCGTAACATTTCAATTTGGTAATTTACTTTGTGAAAAAATGAATGATTCAAATAAATTACACATTTTAATTTAATGTTTATTCATTGCACTAATATCTTGGATTGATTTTTTCATGCACATCTCCTTAGTTTCATTACTGTTTTGACAGGATTGGTGCTATCTATGGGAGGAAACTTACAATGATTGATACTGAGTATGGTTAGATTAAGAAAATGCACCATGTAGGTACGTGTATTTTAATTCTGCTTTACTTTGAGTTTTCTCAAGTACTTCTGTTAAAGATGTTTAATTGTTTTTGTATACTTCGTTTTTTTTCAGGGTTCTGATTTTTTTTAGGAGAAAATATATGTATTTTATTTTAAAAAAAAAATTATTTACGGCGTCGGTTATTTTAAAAACCGACGCCGAATATTTTTTTAAAAAAATTTGTTTACGGCGTCGGTTTTTTTAAAAACCAACGCCGAAAGTTTGCTATGGCGTTGGTTTTTTAAAAAACCGACGCCGAAAATCCTATGTAAATTAGTTTCGGCGTCGGTTTTTCGAAAAACCGACGCGGAAAACCGATATTTCGGGGTCGGTTTTATATAAAACCGACGCCGAAAACCTAGTCGACACTATTTTCCACATCGGTTTTTAATGAACCGACGCGGAAAATAATTTCTAACTGTAGCTTCGGCGTTGGTTTTATAAAAAACCGACGCCAAAGCTCATAAGCGAATTATTTTTCACGTCGGTTTCTATGAACCGACGTGAAAACTGTATTTTTAACGTCGCCTATAAAGACGTCGGTTTATAACCGACGTTAAAAATTAAAAAAAATCGACGCTAAAAAGTGTTTTTGCACTAGTGAACTCTGGCCATTGGAATCAAACTTCAGCCTCCCTCTCCCAAGTATCATCCATTATCCACCCATGCTGCCATAGAACGCATTCTAGAGGAACATACATGCCATAAAGAACCTTCGTGCTGTGATCCACAATCTATATAGGGTGCTACTCGAAGGATACATCCACCTCCAAGACAACCTCCTTGGGTTGAAAAATGTGAGACGGGTCTGAAAAGTAACGTCGTAGCTAAGAAACATGAAAGACATCATGCATAGATTGGTACCTCTGAGGTAACTAAAACTGATAGGCCACCATCCTAACTCTCTCCAAAACCTCAAACGGCCCGACATATCTCAGTGAAATATTCCCCTACCTCCTAATCCCCCTATATCCCAACCTCGGTGAGAAACATAAGAAAACCTGATCTCTAACCTCAAACTCCAAAGGTCATCTCCATCAATCATCATAAGATTTCTGGAGAGACTGTGCAGTAACCATCCTCCTTCAAATCAACTCCACCTACTCAGTGGTATCCTGGACAAGACAAGGTCCCAACACAGCTTCTTCTCATGCCTCTATCCAACAGAGGAGTGATCAGAATGTCCTATAGTACAAAGACTCCTAAGGTTCCATCTAAATCATCACCTAAAAACCATTATTGTTGGTAAACTCCACTAGGGGTATGTGTCATTCCCAAGAACCCTCTAAATCTAGGACGCATGCTTGAATCATGTCCTCCAGAACCTGAATCGTGTGCTCAGACTGGATATATGTATAGGGATTGTAAGATATAATCAGAAATACCTTTGTACCCAAATACCTCTATAGTCCCTACCAGACACGAGAAATAAAATGTGAATCCCTTTCTAAAATGATAGTGTGGAAACCCATGCAAACATAAAATCTCTCAAAAGTACAAACTTCCAAGATTATTAACATTAAAGGTTTCCTTGATCAGCAAGAAATGATCAACCTTCGTGAGTCTTTCAACAACAAACCAAACTGCATCATTCCCTCGAGGAGACCTCGGTAAACCCATCACAAAATCCATTGACACATTATTATAATTCCACTCAGGAATGTGTAACTACTATAAAAGTCCTACTAGTTGCTGATGCTCTATATTCACCTACTGACAGGTGGAATATCTCATAACAAAACCAGTAACATACCTCTTCATACTTGGCCACCAATACTGACAGTGTAGATTTCGATACATCTTGGTGACACCAAGATGAACTGCCCAAACTAAGGAATGAAAGTCTCACATAAAATCCTCACATATGTCTGCTAACACCCATACGCGTCCATGAATGTTCAAGATCTCATCCTTGCATACGGTCCACCCAGAAGTAGGGTCATTTCCTGACACACTCTCCCATAGGACTAGGCCTTTAAAATATGATAGCTGCATCATTCTCACTTGGTCCAGTAGAGTAGAGGTAATACCTATAGAATAAATAAATTTCTACCCTTGTCTATCATACACCTCCAAATACATCTCAAAGAACATATCCATAATCTTCCACTCACCAATGGCCTCTTAAACTACTTGTATCTTATTCATCCTACTCAATGAATCATCCATTACATTTACTTTCTCAAGAATATAGGTAAACTCAAAGTCAAAAGACTGAAGGTAATCAACCCACCTTTGTTGTCTTAAATTCAGATCACACTAAGTAAAGATATACTTGAGGATTTTATGGTCAGTAAAATCCATATAATTCTATCCCAAAAGATAATGTCTCCAACAAAATAAATCATACACCACTGTAGCTAACTTGAGATCATGTGTTAGGTATTTTCTCTCATGTGGCCTCAACTGTCGAGAATCATATGCAATGACTACTTCCCTAACAAAATCACTTCTCCCAGCTCGATACCAGATGCATTGTAGTAAATAGTGTAACTCTTTCCTGGCTCATAAAAATTCAGTATCAATGCTGAAGTCAACCTCCCCTCCATCTTCTAAAAGGCTGAATCACATGAATCTATCCACAAGTACTTTTCACCCTTCTTAGTCAAACTGATCAGTGGAATTGCTAAGTATGAAAAGTCCTGAATAAAGTGCATGTAGTAACCAGCTAGCCCCAGAAAACATTGCACCTCAAAGTTGTTCTTAATATTCTCCCAAGAAACTACTGCTCTCACTTTCTCTAGGTCTAATAATACTCCTGTCTCTAAGATAACATGACCGAATAAGTGAATCTGGTCCATCCAAAAGTGGCACTTTGAGAGATTAGCATATAACTAATGCTCTCTTAGTGTACTCAAAATGATATCAAGATGGGTATCATGGTCGTGTTGAGTGTGAGAGTTCACCAAGATATCATACATGAAAACAACTACAAAATACTCTGAGTAATGAGGGAACACTCGGTTTATTAGTGCCATGAAACCTGCCGGCATGTTCGTGAGACTGAACGACATAACCACATACTCATATAGATCATACATGATCTTAAAGGCCATAATAGGTATATTTGATAGTATAATGCACAACTGATGATAATTGGATCGCAAGTTAATCTTCTAGAACCCCAAGGATTCTTGAAACTAATCAAAGATATCATCAATCCTCAGTACGAGACATCGGTTCTTAATCGTCAACTGGTTTAGCTTCTGATAATCCACAAAAATTCTGAGGGTACTATCTTCCTTCTTCGCAAAAAGGACAGGATAACCCCAAGGATAAGTACCGGTTTAGATGAATCCCTTGGCCTGTAACTCATCTAACTACATATTGAGCTCCTATAACTCTGGTGTAGCCATCCGATACAGAGGAAAGGACACTGATGCCTCTCTTGGAACAAGCACAATAGAGAAATATACCTCTCGCTCTGGAGTTAAACCTGAAAAGTCATTTGTAAAAAAATCTATAAAATGATCCAACACTGGAGAAATTTCTATCTATAAATACCCTTGTTCATCTAGATATAAATTAGAAATTTGGGCTATAATTCCTCCCAACCCATGATGCTCGGGTCAAGCTCTTCTTGCCCGAACATCTCATTGTCCCTTGTGTAGAAAAGACCCACCCTCTGGTGATGTGAAACTCACTCTGTGAAGATTGTAGTCAACAAAAGGATGGAAAGAGACTAATTAGTTCATTCTGAGAAATCCTATCATATCTAATACATAGAGGCCCCACAATAAGTGACACCCATCAACCACAAGAGGTAACTCCTTGCACAGATGTACACCAGTCGTCCAAATCCCCAAAGGAGTGTCTAGCATCATAAAATCCTTAGAAGTAAAGATACAGAGCCCAAGGATCTCCATAATGTAAATAGATATAAAACTATAGGAAACCCCTGTATCAGAAAGACTAGAAGATAAAACTGAAGAAACTAGAATCATGTCTCTAATAGTAGAGGGCTTGAGATCCTACTCCTACTAGGTCTGCTCCACCGCAAAAGTCTGACATGTATATGGACCCTATGAGCCTACCTGACTACCTTGAGCTAATCCACCCTGTGGTCATTGAAAACCTATAGCCTGAATACCATGGCCATGACCTCCTCCTCAACCTGAATGGACTGATGAACTCTAGTTCGTTTACTAATGAGAAACTAGTGGTCTTACTCCTAAACATAAATTCATAGAAGAAACCTTATCACTAGCTGTTGGTGAGAAGAATCAGAAACAATGCTGAATATGACTCATCTTACCTCAAGCTTGGCACTCAAATGGGTCTCTTGGGCACTAAGGTCTCATATTCTCACTCTTCTCACACTGGTAGCATACCACCTGGATACCTAAAGAAACATCACATGAAGGCTCCCCACGACAGTTCTTGTAATCCATCGAAGGAGTAATAGCCCTAGATGATGAACCGCCCTAGCTCAAAACTCCCAACTCCCTCATGTTACGCTCAGTAATCAGTGACTAGTTTACTATAACAGTCACTGAAGTTATCCTGAAGACATTCACCTATGATTGGATGTCATATGTGAGACCATCCTTAAAAATCCTAGCCATAGATAACTCGTCACCTTCTAGAACTGGTGCGAAGTGATGAAGCTCTATAAAACAAGAAGAGTACTCCATCACTGAAACATAACCCTGCTCCAAATGTATGAACTCTCAGGCTCGATCGTCCCTTAACGTCTTGGGTTAGAATTAATCGTAGAAGATCATCTGGAACTCTTCCCAAACAATATCCTAGTGACATACCACCTGTGAGATAAAATCCCACCATCTCTTATTGTAATCATGTATCATGTACATAGAAAGATTAAACCTCCTATCTGAAGGCATCTCCAGATTCGCAAAGATAGAAAGAATGGCCTCCAACCATGACTATGCATCATGTGGTCCTCCATCCACAGAAAAAGTGGGAGGGTGCTATTGCTGGAACACCCACATCTACTCTTCCATAGATGGGGTAGGATGTAGTGCACCCTGGAATGTCTGTAACATACTTAAAAAGCCTTCATGGAACTGTACATTAGCACCTGTGTCTAGTATAACAGCTGGTGCCAAGACGGGCACAACGAGAGGATCTACCGACAGTCCCTGATCTACCATTTCTAGTGTCTGATCATCACCATGTACCTAGCATACAACTATAGGACATGTAGGTGGCATGACTCTGCAAGGTCAATCACACACCTCAGTTCATGATTATCAAGGACAACAACTTAATGTGCAATAAGAGACAAGGGAAGAAAAACAATCAAGGTTTTCACAACAGTGATACACGACGTGTAAAACCCCTACATAGTGTGTTTCCATAAGATTTTAATATGGCGTGAACCTCTTCCAAACCTGATCCTGTAACACCCTTACACACGACGTGTTTCTCTCAAGACATGGTGTGTACTTGAATTTTTTCTCTCCTGAAAAAGTACATCTACATAGCTAAACTACACAGTTCTCTCCTGGGTAACACTACACAGTCTATTCACCCAATACAAAATGTTTACTAATTAAGTTCAAACCACCCGTGTCGTTAGTCACACGATCGAATACCTAGCGTCTTCGTCATAGTGTTTACTCCTAGTACACGGTGTGTTCTACCCAATTTTTCCTAACCCTGTGTCTCTGCTCACACAGTCAGTCACACGGTTAAACACTACATGTCATGTATATATAGTACAAAAAATGTACTTAATAAAAGTCTTTTCTTCCAGAACAGAAGAATACATGATGTGTTTTCATAACATCACACACCGTGTTGTCTAGGTTTCCAGGTAGTAGGCCTCAGAAACTTCTTCAAAACCCTTAAAAACAAAAAATTTCATCCAAGGAATGAGAAATTCTGACCCGTGAGAGCCCATACTCTCACAAATCAATGATTGGCATGTTTATTCACATTGTAACTTGACAAAATTAAATTAATATTTTAAACATGATCCACCAAATTCTGATCCAAGAGGGCCCATAACACCTCAGGGAACAAAGTTTGGCATTTATCCCAATGAAACTTTACACATTCAAATACCCTATCAAAATAGTTAGTATTCTATCATGACATCTATCACAACAACATGCATATCTAGCACAACATCTATCATAACATCACGCAATCAGCAATTCACCCTAAATGGCATGATAATAATGCATGGAATGTAATATCTAGAAAGTTCTTATATGATTCATGAGATGGCATACCCTCATCTTATAAGGTTACAATAGAAATAGAACCTCAATAATATTAAAGATAATAACACAAAATAAGTGAATCGCCCAAAGGTGAAATCAAATCAACTATAATAATTGAAAAAATAGAAAAATTATAATATTTGAGGAAACTTGGATTTTACCTATACACGAGGTAGCTACTCTCGAGAAAAACTTATTACCAACTACATATTCCTTCCTATCCCTATCTATAGGCTCCAAACAATATGACAAAGCAAAAAAAACCTCCTCTGATGCCACTTTATAATGTCCCAGTTCCGAGTGCCTCCATAGGGTTCCCCATACCCAGTTTATCACATTGCCTCAACCGTATTTCCCCCAAATTCCAGAGGCTTCCGACTATTAATGAGGGACATGGGTGTGATATTGTGGAAACTATGCCCTCATTGGTAGAGTAACATAGTGGAAACTAATAGTAAATAGTAACGGAAGTAGTAATACCATACAAAAAGTAAGCAGCAGAAGACTGATAGTATAAAAAACTATAGCCTATATATAAATAAATGATGCATGTCACATGTATCTAGTAAAGTATCCAAATAGGTCACAATGATGGATATAAAATACTAAAACAAATATACAGAAAATAGTAAACTCTAAAGGTATTACAAGCCTCAGCTTGGTCTCATGCTCTCCAGCTCCAACAACACTCATGTACCTGATGAAGAAGGGATCTAGACCTTATCTATACGTACAAACATATAATCATTTTGGGTTCAAAAGCATGACCCAAACAAGGTGTGAGAAAAATTCTAGTAGGAAACCACCAAAAGATATGTTCCTAACTATCAGTGAATATATATATATATAAGGTAATATGCAAGAATGAAGTAATAAACATGGAAGTCCTCAAAATTAAACAATCCTATAATTTATAATTACATTCATTTACATTTATTAATTATTCAAACCATTGAATAATTTAATCTCTAGATCTAGCATAAGATTTGTATCCCCTTATAAAAAAAATATCAAATGGATGTCTAAAAGGACCATCTAACAATCAAGTATGACAGAGTCCAAGTTTGTGCTTTGGATTAGCAGACTCATCACAATCATTCAAAAATTTAAGAGAAACACTCTCGGAAAGTTTTTAGAGTATAATCCTCTCTGGTTTTACATATCACAATAAAATAAAATAATAATGACCCTCTGGGAAAGATCTCACAGTCTAACCCCTCTGGTTTCACATTGCAACAATCAAGTACAAAGGACCACCTTGGTAGCTCTCACAGTCAATACCACTAGGTCTGTAATAATAATTACAATTACCCTTTGGCATCTCTCATAGTCAATTCCATATGGTCCAACATATGTTTAATAACAACCCTCTGGGTATATCTCACGTTCTAACTGCTCTGGTCAATGGCCCCATGGAAAATCTCACAGTCAATGCCTCTGGTCAATGATAATAATAAATATACATAAAATACCCTAGGATGGGAAGATCTCATGTTCAATTCCCCTTGGTCATAATTCACAATGAAAAACACATTCATCTCATATAAACAATAACACCATCCTAACAAAATGAGTCCTGGAAACAAAGCATCCTAACATGATTTCTAGACCCAAAATCCATAACCAAAACAAAAATGGGTAAAACCTCCATAATCATTGTAATAAAACTTATGAATAAACAATAAACCTTTCTCAATAAAAAAACCATATCAGAAATTAAACAGGGTTAAATTTTAAACATGTAATACCCTAAACAAGGGTATTCAAAAAATTTGGAATATATTATCCAAAAAAACTAAAGAAAGGCACAAACCACCTACCTCAATGTTGAATGATGAACACTCTTGAATGTTGGACCTTGAATCAGCCTAGAACATTGTAGATCTATAAAATGGTCGAAATTGTTCAAACTTGGATAACTCAAAAGAGATGAGAAATTTGGAAGATAGGCTCAATGGAAAGAGAGAACTCACTGGTGGGAATCCAACGCACCCGACGGCATCTCAATCGGAGCTCTGATGGAGTAACAATAGGGGTTCTAAGTTCTTGTTCATCTCATTGCTCTCCTATACCAAACACAAGAATAAGATATTTGTTCTGAGGATGAGACATGACCCCAGTTTGATTAATCAAATAAAAAGAAAATTACATGGCGTGTTCATTTAATGTACATGCCGTGTACATGCCTCAATTGACCCCCTCTTTAGGCAGTACACACGGCCATGTACTTGGAAGTTACATGGATAGTAAATGGGTTCATGTGGCAACTGGGTATATGGAGTGTACTCAGCAGTACACAGTGTATAATTAGAAAATTTTCATTTTTTCCTTTTTCCTCAAAAACACCCGAAATAAAAATCCATAGCTGAAATGAAGATCTGGGTTCTTACTTTTGGGTCCATCCTATGCAGATCCTGATAGGGCATAGTTAACTCACTATAATAAGGATAGATCAGTGTTGAGACTCAGATGTTGGGGTTTGGATAAGGTATTGGGGTGCCTTGATCAACATCTACGATGGTCAAAATTGCCCCGGGTTGTCTGTATCATCCTGTGGAAGGAGACTGTGGTGGAGGAGGGTCTCACCGTGACATGTGGTGATGACTGAGGTAAGAGATGTGGCTGATCACGATGGCCTCATAGGCTAGTCAGTAAATTAATCAGTTCAAAAGAGGTGAGGTCACTGTGGTCGGTGGAGTGTTCTGGTGCACCTCATTCATTGCGGCTAACAGGAGCAGATATAGGGTGGACTAGGGGTCACGAGGAACTCGAGAGCTGCCAGATGAGGGAGGCCAGACCAAGAGGTGTTAGATCTGGTGGTCTAGAGGTAGCGTTACCCATGACCTCATTCCAGGAAAAGGGTGATCCATGGGCAAGGGTAAGGCTCGATGTCATGGAGGGTGGTTCAACTCATGGGAGTTCTTGGGCGATAGGGAGGAGCTGGGAATATGTGGGACATAAGTGACGGAAGTGATTACCAGTGGGGTTCACCATGATGAGGGGATTTGTGGGGATCTATAGACCTTATTCTCTCGAGGGTGGGGAGGAGTCGAAGGGATGAGTGCCCAATGGTGGTCTACCATGGTTTTTAATAGATAGGATTAAAGGTGGTCAGTGGGCCTAGCTTGGGGGGGGGGGAGGTAAGGTGTCACGTGGGTGCAGGCCATCAAAAAGTACAGGTGGGACATCAAGGAAGATAGGTAGGGGTCTCCCTTGATGAAAACATCCTATTTTGTTTCTTCGTGACCTAGTAATGTTTTTGTACCTTAGAATTCAAGGTATTGTTTTGGAAAGATACTTTAGACAAGTAGAGGCATCCACTTGTCTTCATTTGGAGTGATCCATTTTTTTAAACAAATTATTAATTATCCATCCTAATTAATTAAAAAATTATTATTATTATTATTATTAAATAATTTTTTTTATAAATGTTTGGAACATAGGATGGTCCGAGAAAACCTATTATTGTCATCTGACTCCTGGTAGGAATCATATCTCTAGTTGGTGTACGAGTTCACTGTAATTTCTTACACCAATGGTATTTGGATATTACAACATATATATAAATATAAATATATATATATGTTATTCAATTTAATAACTGAAAAAAAAATAATTTTTAATCTATATTTTAAACTTTAGATGGCCGCAATATGGCCATCCGATCTCCGATTGAGCTGATGTTTGTGACAATAGGATCAGAACAATGCCCTTTATTTAATTTAATGATAGTTTAATTTTTTTGGATTAAAATCATCACACATATCTATGATACCAATAGAAGGTTATAGGAATGCATTATAATCCCTAAAACTAGGGGTTCATAAATTTTCCCACTGATGATCGACATGAGCTTGTCATCACCATTGTAACACTTCCTGGTATAAGCCCAAGATCCCACATGAAGAGTTTTAAGAAAAAATTTAAAATCATAAATTACCTTGTGAGATCTAAATCCATGCTCATATTATACTCATCTTCGTTGATTGCTGCTCAAAGAATCTTGATTCCGAATTCCTCTAGATCATCCCCAAACGCTTGATGAATCTACATGAGCATGGATCGTCCGAATCTAGGTTCCAGTGGGGAGATCTGATGATAACTTTGATGCTCCAATGATCACCACATCACCATGCTTGTGATGCGCAAGATAGTGATCAATTAGAACTCCTAGATCCAGATAATACCTCACTAGGATTCTGGAGATAGAAGAATGGTGAGAGAGAGGTAGTGGATATTAATGGGTGAGGGCCTCTCTTCTTCTATTTATAGGGTGTTGTGAAATTATTCGGTATTTCCTCTCCAAACCACAAATAATTTTTACTATTTAAACGAAATATTATGACTATTGTATTGAGTCATAAATATTATTATCACTTTCTTGTAATATGATAAATATATTACATGATAATAATTGAGTCATTAACTCGACTCATCATTCCTAAAAATATTAAATGAACCATTGATATTTTAAACTAATATTCATTCAAATAATATTTTTCATGTATTTACTTAAAAAAATGTAAATACATTTAATTAAATAAATTAAATGCCAATTATTCTTAACTTGAATCATATGAATTTATTTATTCCTTTGGTGATTTTTTATCCTTGGATAAAACCCAGACCCCAATGGTGGGACCCAACATGTCCTATATACATATTCAAATGAATATGGTAGATTCTTGAATATGTTATTGTGTGTGACCTTCTAGGCCCTTATCTCGATAGAAGTAAATAATATTCATAGACCAAGAGTGGGATCTAGAAAATCATCATGGCCCCTAAGGAGATAAGGATAGTCACAATTGTGAAAACCAACCTACAAACATGCACTGTGTAATATAATCTCTTTATCTTTAAAATATCATAAAGAAGGACGCACACTTGTATTATCATCCTTTTGTTGCTTTATTATTTGTTGATCTAACAATACATATTTACACTCGACTACCATAATCATGGTCTTATGATGGTTCTATCATCCCAATCAACATGGGTCAAAATATATTGCTTCCTTAACCTAGAAGCATCAAATCCTTTCATGGTCATTCATCTAATGTCATACCACCAATGAGACACCCAAAAATATCTACCTCACCACAATTTCATTATCATGTTTTTTTCCTTGCATTAAAGTACATGATCAAATAGAACACATTAGCAATGATCTCAATTCAGGAGACCATTACACATGTCTTTAGATGAGAACATCCAATGACACCTGAAACATGTTATGTTCCTATTGATGTGTCTATCCACATGATCTCACTACTAGTGATCAACAAGTATGAACTTCATGAGAATAAGTCTCAATGTGTATGATCCCCCAGCACCTGATAGTTAAACATCTACTATGTCAAATCAATAATATGTATCTATACCATATGATGTATATTTAATATTAATTTCATAGTATCTCGAGGTCCTCATTATAGCATAGGATCTTATATAACCTTTTGATATGATAATTAGTCTATGAAAATTACTATTTAATAGTGGATGTAGAAATATATAAATTATAATGGTAAGTATTCATCATGTATATCTTACTGTACATAATATATTGTAATCAAAATCACTTTATAGTTGTGCCTAGGTCTCCCACTATTACAATAATTATAAACTTTTATATTATCTTAGAACACAAAAATACATCAAGAATACTAACTACCATAAAATAATATTTCTTTCACTAGATCATCATAAATAAATAAAACTCTTCTAGTTACTTGGGAAATCTTCCACCATCTTCAAACTACTTTAATAATTCATAAATAGATTTCCAAAAAACACAACATCAATATCTTTCTCATATCACCTTAGTTACACACACTATACTTCTTTTATATGACAACAAAATATCTCATCCATCACTCTAAGTCTATGTGAGCATTGCTCGGTGTAGAAAACAAGAATTCAATAGTGTATCTTATACCATGTTTCATTCCTCTTTTATAACCTCCCTCTCTTCTAGCTCTATCAAAATCCATTCCCCAAGGATTTTGTTTCCCCCTAACATTCAAACCATGTACTCCCATTGATGAAATAATCTTGGTAATGACACAAATTTTCACCGATCCAACTTATTAGAAAACATAGTCATTATCTATTGATTTACATTGAATTTTACATAGTATCATATCATTTTACCCCTTTGATAATAAACCAAAATATAAAGAAACTTTCAACCACAAAACAAAACTTATAAATAATTAGGCATAAATGGTTTTTGGGGAAACTTCAAACCTCATCAAGTTCATGGAGGTGGTTGAAGAACAATGTTTAACTAATGTTTCTCAAATAATGGTGTGATCAAAATATTGGTCATAATATCTTTCACTTGCTCATTAGATCAAACATGCTCTACTTTTATCATTCCTTTCTCCAAATTTTCATTGATAAAATTATATATCATCTCAATATTTTTGGTACATAAGTATTGTATTATGTTTTTATAAGATAAATTGCACTCTTATTATCAAAAAATATCACCATTGGTTATTTCAATTATTATCTAATATCTTCAAACCATTACTTCATCCATAAAAGTTGAGTGCATGACTTGGTCACTAAGATATATTCTTCTTAAGTCATTCTTAGAAAAGTGATTTCCTATTCTTACTCATACATGTTACAAACTTAATTTTAGTGAATAATGAACTTCCACTTGTGTAATTTTAGTACACCACATCACCGGGCTAGTAAGCATCAGGAAATTTTGACAGTTCAGGATCCTTTCTCAAATAAAAGATAAATTCATAATTAAGAGTACCTAGAATGAACCTCATGATCAATTTAACTACTATGATATGCTCCTACTTAGAATTACATTGGAAATGGGTCACTAAACATGTATTAATGGAAATATTTAGTGGCGTTATAGTTAAGTATATGAATCTTCCATTTATCCGATTATACATGGTAGGATCCCCATATTTCACATCATCATGATTCCCAAGCTTAGTTCCAACTGTAATTGAAGTTTTCATTAGCTTGGGACGATGCACGTAAAACTTATTAAGTAGCTATTTCACATTCATATCTGGAGGGATAAAAGTGTATCTCACTTTCTAAACTAATTTAATCCTTACAAAACATTTTAATTCTCTAATCATGGTCATTTTTAATTATAAACTCATTATATTAGAAAAATAATCCATAGACTTTTGTTTTGTTCTACATAACATAATATCACCCACATAAAAAAGTGTAATAAATTATTATTCCTTATATTTCTTCACATAGAGACTATGATTGACACCGTCTATTTTGAATTAAATATTATTTAAATTTGAATCCAACCATTCATACCATGCTCTTGGTGCCTATTTTATTCTATACATGGAATTATTTAATTATTATACTTTGGTTTCATCATTACTAATCAAGATGCCCATGGGTTGATAAATATTAACCTTATCTTGGATTACTTTATTCCAGAATATCATCTTCACATCCATTTGATAAATCTTGAAACCAATTTGAATCCTCATTACTAAGAAGATCTAGTCGACTCAAGATGAGTCACTGGTGAAAATGTTTCTTCCATATAGACATATTTAATCTATTCATAACCTTTATAAAACAAGAATTTCATATTTGGGATCACATTTCCATGTTAATCCAATTTATTTTTAAAGATAAAAATTATTCTAATCATATTATGATGTTCAAAATTATTTACATGTTCCTATGTTTGGTTTTTATCAATTTGAAGCAATTTAACATTCATATATCTGACCCATGATTCATCTATTATTTCTACTTATTTTTTCATAATTTTCACCATTGATAATAGAGCATCATTATCTACATCTATCATCCTTTGTATATGTGTGGGAGAAACTATATCACTAATTGTATTAGATGGATCAACTTCCACTCACTTTTTTCTCCTAAAAGGTTTATTATGTCACTCATAAAATATAATTTCCTCATATGATTTAAACTTATATTATTCATCATTCGTGAAACATCAAATAGAATCATAATTTTTAGTAACTAATTATTCTTCTTCTCTACATAATATTCTAATTTTTGAGCTTCTAGATCTCATTATATCTCTCTCCTCAATTACATTGACATTATTAATCTTTAACACTTTAATCATACTATTGTTGTATAATTTTTATGCCTTAAACTTTAATGAGTATCCAATAACACTCCATCTATCACATCACAATAATTTCCCTAATTGTTTATTTGTTTTGAATATTGAATCTACTTCTAACGAATAAAAAATGTTTCAGTTAGGTATTCCTTCCATTAAAAATTTCACTGGATATAAAATTGTTAATATGTTCATGGTTAAGTATAAGTCTACAAAATAAGTGTGAGATAGTAAATGATGGTTTTTGAAGAGGTGAGTTTTTAACATATCCAAAGAGGTAGATCGCTAGAAAAAATCCAGGTGAAATGTTTGGGATTGTTTTTATTAGAATGGGTGGATATAAATATTTAAAAAATACTCAAAATATTATTGATAATTCATGTTTTAGAGTTTCATTTAGTTTGGAGGAAGTTATATATATTTTTTAAAAATAATTAAAAAATAACACCATGATGGATATGTGATTGTTTCATAATATGTTTATTTAATATTTAGAGATTAGGGATTGTGAATTGAATCATGATTTTCAGGGAAAATCCAATATTATTTTTGTGGAAGTATTTAAATTGAAGACAAGAAGATTATTTCAATGTGAAGGTTTATTATTGCATCATGATTCATTTTAAATTGTTAAAGAGTGTAGATAGTTTATAGGGATAGTAATTATGGTATAAAGATTATTTCTCAAAACAAAACCAAAATTTACTAATAATGAATTTTGTTAACAAAGGTGTACCAGGCTATTCATGGAGTTTGGTTTCTCATGCTATAGTACAATGTTATAAAGTTTGTGAATAAAGTGGATTGAATTAAGATATTTCTTTTTATTCCATAATATATTAAAAAGATATACTTATGGATTTGGTAACACTATAATGATTGGGATGCATATATATATTAGGCCCCAATTTTTGGAGTAATATGGAATTTGAATACATTATGACATAATGGTACTCATTACACCCTTGTATATTTTTAATAATTCAAAATATTTTTATCTTGGAGGATTTTAGATGAGATAATGAGATATATCTCGATACTATTGGATATAATTCACTATATAATAATGTGGGGGATTGGTTTCATAATCATAGAGGTTATGAATGACATTGAGAGATCCTATCCACTGTTCGAATATCATGAAGAAGAGAAATAATTCTACATAGATGGTTTGAATATAGAATGAGATAAAATTTTGAAAATTTCTAGAGATATATATTTTAAAAAATTATGGAATAATTTTATTACTCTAACACATCAATACAAAGGATATGAAAAGGAAAAATGAGATAATTATGATAATGAATTTAGGGAACAATTTTATAATAAGGGAGGTTCAATTATTATTGTTTTGATTTTTTGGATCAAACTTATGAACATGACTGATATAGATCCATTCCTATATAAGAGAGTAGCAAGATTTTAAATTTAAATGGTTTTAAACCAAGATGGATGATGATTTCGATATAAATCTTATACAAGTAGTGAAATTTAGTATATTTTAGAACATCATCACATCACAGTTATATTCTTCATAAATATATCCTAATGAGGGTGAACTTAGTAAACATTCTTGGCATGTTCATTTATTTCATTCATATTAAGTGAGAAGGAGAGGTTTATCCTAACTAAATATAGAATAATATAATTGAAGGAAATATTTTAATTTGAAATACCATGATTCAACCCACCCCCACCCCCTCAGTTTATCATTCTTAAGTGCTAAAAAGGTATCCCTAAAGTGGTAATTTTAAGTATTTTAGAATCATATACATAGAGAGGTAAGGGAAGAATGGACTATCTCTAATATTTTCCTAGATTTCATGACCAAATGATCATAGATATACTTCTTATAGGTCCAAATTTTTATCCCAAAATTTTTATGTCCCTTTCCCATTCAGGTTCAAGATTTTCCATAATCCATGTTAAGGGGCTTAGTAATTAATGATTAAATTTTGTTGTGCTTCTATTTATGAGTTTTTAGAATGATTAGTTTTTCATCTATTTTATCAGTTATAAAATGTAAATTTATGGAAATATATATTTTTTAGTTTAAGGTATCACAACTTAGACCAAATTGTGATTCATAGATTATAGTCATTAAGATTAGACTAAAATGGTGATTTTTAGTTTAATTTCTTATAGATCGGACCAAAGGTGGATTCCCAATTTAAGGTTATACAACTCAGACCAACATGTCATTCAGTTTATTCTTTTTTACATGAAGAATTATCTTGACATGAATTCTGGTGTTTTTGAGGGGAGGTGGTTCACCCAGTGTATGATTAAATGAGGTTGAATCAATATAAATGAGGAAGGAAACAACTTCTAGATTGAAAAAATTGAAAACATTGGGATGAGATAAACATTAGTGTAAAATGAAATGATGGTAGAAAAATAATGTACTTGAGCCTGATTATAGATGTTACTATATATCCTATGAATATAGGAATCAATACATATATAGATTTTGTATAAGTTTTTTAACCCAATGTGAATTCTACATTGACTCATCCTAGTATCATGCATAGTTTATAGTGGCATAACATTTATGGTGGATTGAATCTACTTAATCATAAAGAAGTTAATAAAATAAATCATAAATTAATATACTTGAATTTGGAGTAATGGGGTGATGAAAGATATACTAGGAAGGCCATAGACTGTAATATCCCATGTTTTGGACAGAGTTGAATTTTTTTAGAGAATTTTAACTTTTTGTTTGGTGGATGGTCTGGATATTAAACTAATCTTTGGAATGAAATTTATAGTGTTTTAAAACTAAAAATTGTTTTTTTGTATGTGGTTTATGTATTAAGAGGTTTCTCAAATGTTTGTATGAGTTTTGGGAGTACCAGGCTCTAAAAACTATCTTTCCAGGTGAAACAAGAAAGGGACACACTTTTTTTAAACCATGCAGCTCCTCAGGAGAAACTATGTGGACATATAAAGGGTGATACATGGTTTTTTAAACCATGAAAGTTGGGAAACATAGTAATACAAGAGGTTTGTAATAAATTGAAGAGTTTTCCTCAAGGTTTGTGCATGGTTTTCCAAACCGTGCACCTATCCTGCATGGTTAGTTCCACATAACCAGCATCACTACAGGTTTGGAATAAGACTAACCCAAAGCATGCAACCAAACTGTGTAGGGTATGGATCTTGGATAGTATGAGCTGCATGGTTGCTGAAAGATTATCTAAACCATGCAGCCTAACCATGCATCTCATTAAAGAGGGGTGATATTACTATTTCCCCCCTCCAGTATTATTTCACTTCTTCCTCTATTTCTTCCCTCATTTTTCCTATGCTGGGCCACTCATTCTTTTGCCTCCTAATTGGTTAAGATTCCATGAAACTTCATTGTTTAAGCTCATAATTGATTTCTATTCATCACGTTGGTTATCCGTTGGTTAGTCTACAACCCCACAATTTTCTTTTCTTTCTTTATCTCTCCATATTTTTTGTTATCTCTGTGTAAGTTAATTATCCCTATTTTTAAGGAGTTTGGTGATTATTATAACTTCTCTCATTATAACTTGAATCTAATCCCAATAACAGATTAGTGGTCCATCCTAATAATGAGTTTGGTGGTCTAGTTTCTTTTCCCTAACATCTCTCTTGTTTATAAAATATGTTATTGGGCCACATGTCGAACCTCTCTTTAATTTACATTAAATTGTAAGACTCCTTAAATTAGATACCTAGACCACACATGTGATGTTCCCATGCCACTTAACATAGTTATAGGTTGAGACATCAACCCAAACTATGCCATATAGTGAGTTCGATTGTATTCTCCATTTTCATTGAACTTTCTTAACGATTAAACCACCCCACTTATGTGTTCTTTAAAATTTCCAAGCACCCTTACAAATACTTTTATGAATTAAATGGTTTGGTTAGAGATTTTTGGTCATTGATCACTTGTGGTCTATTTGATAATTATGTAGGATTGGCCTAATAGAATTAATTCGATAGTCTGAAAAGATATGAAAACCATAACTCTGTTTTATAATAAAACAACCATTGAGGTGTGTTGTCTTATCAATTAAAAAAATGGGTTACTTGAAATGTGGGTGATTAAATTTATGTCATGGGTGTTTCCCATGGTCCTCTTTCTTATTAATTAATGTACTGAACTGTGTAAATTGAATTAAGTTAAGAGGAATGGTAAGGCCATCACCCTTACCCCTCCTTGAAACTTATGAATAAAATTATAAATTATTTTCTTGAACTACAAATAGGAATAGTATCCCTTATTATTCATGGGAATGGTGTCCCTTATTACTTGTGATACTTGGGCTTGACATCATTTATGATTTATGATACTTGGGCATGGCATCCCCTATGATTTAAGATACTCAATCATGATGTCCCTTATAATTTATGATACTTAGGCATTTCATCCCTTATGATTTATGATACTCAATAATGGAATCCCATATGGTTTATAATACCTAGGATTTTCCTCCCATATGATTTATGATACTCAGGTATGGTATCTCATATGATTTATGATACTCAGAAATAGTGTCCCATATAATTTATGATACTCCTGTATGGATTCCCTTATGATTTATGATACTCAATCATAACATCCCATATAATTTATGTTACTTGGGAATGGATTCACTTATGATTTATGACACTTTTTCATGGTATCCCTTACTACCCTATGACACTCTTGTGATTATTCATAGATTCCTATGTTACACCTAAGATCTTAGCTAGCACTACATATATATATATATATGGATATATATATTCTTTTATATAAAGTGAATATATATATACATACATATATATATATATATATATATTATGGTGACACATCATCAGAGATATTTTGACTTAGGCAGAAGAAGGTATTATCGACCGGGTGACCTTTGAGGAACATGAGTCTGACTTGTTTACTCTTATTATTGCTGCACTGCTTAATTTATCACATCTACGCATTTATTTATCTTATATTCTTGGAATTAATTTCTTTAGAAACAATTTTTGGTGGCCTACTAAGTATATCTCACACCCTTTTTGGGATACCATTTAGTACCTGAACTGACATCATGGTTATAGGTTCAGGTTCCTTAGAGTGTGCTTGCTTGTTGTTATGCTTTACACTAGGATGGAATATGGGAGTAGAGGACTGATATGGTGATCATGATTATATTGGATGTAGATTAAAATTATTTTATTTATTTATTTATCTGAATTATGTATGTATGTATGTTTCATTGGGTTCCAGTATTTATTCCACAGCATGTTCATGTGTGGTTACTTATTCTTTTATGTTTGATTGTAGGTTATTATTTGATTCTTCTTCCTTTATTTATAGTTGCTTATTCTCAATTTATTATTAATATAGAGGGTATAATATTACCACTGTACCACCGTTAGAAACTCACTAATATTCAGCAGTCTATTTTTTGGGGAGCCATGCTAGAGGCTATGTGATTGATCGGCTCAGGGTACCATTTTAGTGGCTCCTAGGTCGAGAAATTAAAAGTGGTATCAAAGCTTCTTTTACTTTTGTATTATTGTTTTGGGATGGTATAAAAGAGACTAATAATGTATTGTAACATGTTAAATAGCTTATCTATGGGTCCATCCAACCAATGCATGGGGGAAATATCATGTTGCCTATGATGGAGTTGTTGTTCATATTGCTCATTTTATAGTTGATTATTATTTCACCTTGGGTGATTTTTGTATTTTTTGTTAATTATATATGATATTTTACCCTTTTTCCTGGTATGGAAATGAATTAGTTTTACATGTATCATTATAGTCTCATAGAAATTCACATTCCATGAATATTCCATTCCATGTACGTTGGATTACTTGATTTAATTTACAACATGCTTGCGTGATTATTTTAGAATTCATAGTTATATACCATTATTTTTTGATAACTTGAATATATTGATTAATGCCATGATTGTTTGTATTTATTTATCTATAATAGAATGCCTTGATATTCTTAAGATATATATATATATATATATTTGGTTATTAAAGTGTCCACATTAACCTAAATGTTTTTGACCATATAGCATGATGGTGGAACCTTAATTAACCAATTATGGCATGTTTGAGACATGGACCATTGGTTTCATGGGCTGAAACATTACTGGTTGAAATTAAATGGGAGCCAATTTTTCAATTTATAAAGTGTATGGTCCATTATAAATTTGAGAATGGTGACTCGTATAATTGAACCATAACTTATGAAATAGTAATATTTCATGAATGGTATTCATCTAATTAAAATATGATGCTTATAAATATATATGTTGAATTTTAATTTATACAAAAAATGGTTACCTTTATGAAGGATAATACCTATATAATTTTGGGTGTGATGAACCATATGAATAAATCCTTAAATTCACAACTGGAACCAAGTTGATCAGTTGGGGTATGTTGCTTCTGATATAAATCCATTAAGGGTGTATTAAATCCTGAATGAAATAACTGTTATGGGTTTCATTTAAATGGGATGCCAATTGTAATTTATAGGGTGTTGAATCCATAAATTGGGAATTTTTTCATATAATTGAACCCAAATTGACATAATGGGACCCTTGTAGGGTTCCATATTCTTTATATGCTTTAATACGTAACCCCATGGGGATATGTTTATGCCAATGGGATGATCATTTAAACAGTCTACATCCACTTATATGGGTTACATATAGACATATAGAGGTATCTTACTTTATCAGTACCCTTAATTAGTAAAATACCCCTGTTATCTACTTTGATATTTATTATTATGAGGTGGATATAAATTAAAATGCCAATTACACTCTAAATAGTGTTTTCCTCTATAGCTTGGAATTGAAATTTTATTTAATCGAGCTAGTTTTGAAAAATCATGAACTAAATAAATGGTTAAAAAATTTATTTTAGGATAGTTTTCCTATTATTTTTCATGGAATTATCTAAATAAAGTGATTAGTATAGTTTCTTTTACAAGATAGTACTTGATTCCCCTTATATGTGAGCTAATTAAAATGTCATAATAAATGAGAATATATTAAATGCCTTAGAATGAAAACTTTAATGGTGTTATATATTGAACCCTCAGGTAATGGTTAGCTAATTTGATGGCTCCCTTGGAAAATAAAAACTGGTAGAATTTTGAGCTAAGCCTTAGTAATGATAAGTGTTGTTACTTGATCATTTGAGTAGGGTGGGATTCTTAGTTAATAAAAAATTCTCTCAAGTAGGCAGGTGGTTGTTTGGTGAGTTGAAACTTGAGGGGATATTACTGGGTGCATATACCATTGAGTGGAAACTATTATACTTTATGTTAGTGTTTTAAAAATTTAGCAAGCATTCCCCTGTTTGGATGCTCATTAATAATCAGGACTAGTAACTCAAGGTTTAGTGGCTGATGTTTTTATGCCTATGATGATAGATTCTGACCCTTGTGGGTTGATGATTTCATACCTATTTCAATTTTACCTCTTCTAAAAGAGTGTTTATTGGTGAATTAAACACCATGTAACCGATGGTCATGAGAGGGTTACGGTTCTTGTAACAACCCGAAATTTTAAATAAATATTGTTTCCTAATTTTATGTGTTATTTTATTTTATTTTTATACTCAACAAAAATGTTTCATTTGATAACATGAGTATAATTAAAATGAGACTGTTGGGTTTTGACTGTTATTTGACCATTGGTCAATATGACCGCTGGAAACTAAATGTTTTGACTATTGTCTCTAAATACAAGAAATCTTGGTTAATTAATATAGAAAGAAGATTCGATGGCCTCACCCAGTATTATTGGACCGATCGAAGCCCATCTAACAGAACTTGGGAAGGAGGTAGCACCACTGGGCTTTGCTCTGGACCAAACCCAAGCTGAACTTCATCGTATAAAGCTAGAACGGGATCGCCTTTGCAAGAAGTTCAAACTGATAGAAATTACTACTCGTGCGATGTTGGCCGAGCCTCCCTCGGATTCTCTCACCTTAGCACACGCTACACTTAGGTCCTATGCTGGTGTGATAAGGGGCTATGTAAGGAGACCGTAACTTTCTTGTGTAATCCTTTGTTTTAAATAAAAATTTCGATTCCTTTTATGAATTTTCAAATGACCGGATAAATATAGTATGCATATTTTTGATGAATTTTAGAAAAAGGATATTTTAAAAATGTTTATGTAAACCTTAAATAATTAAAAATTTGTAATGATTTTCAAAAAATGGTCTTCTACAATTATGTTCAGTACGAAATTTAGAGTCAAATAAGATCAACTTGATTTTTGATGAATAGTAAATTATGAATAGTGATTTTATGATTAGGATTAATAATGTGTCCAAATAGATTAGTAATCTCACTTAAAGAAAGTATTAAAATAAGCTAGGCACTTTGATTAAGTAATGTGATTCAATAAAATGGTTAAATAAGGGTTTCATAAATTATTATTCAAGTATTAGTTTTTTCGGATGAATAGTGTTTTTTAATTAAAATTTTAATTAAAATTATTTAGAAAATTATTTTTATAAAATGGACTTCATTTTTGAACTCAGAGCATCGATATTATGTTAAGGTAATTTTTGGGGATTTTTCTGAAAAAAATAAATTTTTGATGAATAGTGTTTTTAATTAAAAATTTAATTAAAAATATTTAGAAAATTATTTTTATAAAATGGATTTAATTTTTGAAATCAGAGCATTGATATTTGGTTAAGGTGAAATTTTGGGATTATTCTGAGAAAGTTGAATTTTCGATGAATTGTGAAAATACAGTTTTTAAGTTATGGGTGTTTAATGACATCATTAAATGATGTATTAAGTATGTAATCAATATTTTCGAATTATGAATAGTAAGATAAGGTATGAGGTGTCCCAAGTGGCCAATACCATGGGCAAATACCATGGGCAAGCCCATGGTTTTGCCAAAACCACTAATGAGGTGTCCCTTGGCCATTAATGTATTGTCCCCTCACTTTCCCTATAAATACCAAGCCATCCCCTCATCCATTCGACTCCCCACTCTCCCACAACGAAGTTCTGGTCTCTTTACCTCCCAAGGAGTCCTCCCAAGGTGCCCCCAAGCCCTCAAGGTCCAAACCTTTGAGTTTTAAGAGTTACGTTTTAAGGTAAGGGATCCGACCTCTCTCTTTCATTTCAAGTAATCTCTCTTATGTAATTGCTTTTATGCTCCATGTTCTTATGTTGGAGGATGTTCTTTTATACTCCTCTTACTTCCCTTTTCATGTTAATATAATGATATATCCCCTCTTACTCTCATTATTTTGTTTTATGAAGTTTTAAGTGGCGCCGTTAGGCTGCCGAAATATTTGTAACGGATTCTTTCTCCCTTCTCATTTTTCAAGATCTATTTTCATGTAAAGTATTTTAAGTTACTTTTTATTATGTTGGGGTATGATATCAAAATTTATCATACTGATCTTTTATGATCATATGATGAGATACCCCATTTGATCTCTTCAATTCAGTATTTTGAAATTTTAAGTGGCGCCGTTAGGCTGCCGAATTTTTAAGTGGTTCTTCACCCTTCTCGTTTTGAAGTTCTACTTTCATGTCAATTCTTTCAAGTTCCTTTTTGTTATGTTGGGGTATGATCTCTATATCTATCATACTGGACTATTATGTTCATATGATGATATAACCCATCTGATCTCTTTAATTCAGTATTTTGAAATTTTAAGTGGCGCCGTTAGGCTGCCGAATTTTTAAGTGGTTCTTCACCCTTCTCGTTTTGAAGTTCTACTTTCATGTCAATTATTTCAAGTTCCTTTTTGTTATGTTGGGGTATGATCTCTATATCTATCATACTGGACTCTTATGTTAATATGATGAGAGACCCCATTTTATCTCTTCAATTCAGTATTTTGAAATTTTAAGTGGCGCCGTTAGGCTGCCGAATTTTTAAGTGGTTCTTCACCCTTCTCGTTTTGAAGTTCTACTTTCATGTCAATTCTTTCAAGTTACTTTTTGTTATGTTGGGGTATGATATCTATATCTATCATACTGGACTCTTATGTTCATATGATGAGAGACCCCATTTGATCTCTTCAATTCAGTATTTTGAAGTTTTAAGTGGTGTCGTTAGGCTGCCGAATTTTTAAGTGGTTCTTCACCCTTCTCGTTTTGAAGTTCTACTTTCATGTCAATTCTTTAAAGTTCCTTTTTGTTATGTTGGGGTATGATATATATATCTATCATACTAGACTCTTATATTCATATGATGAGAGACCCCATTTGATCTCTTCAATTTAGTATTTTGACATTTTAAGTGGTGCCGTTAGGCTGCCGAATTTTTAAGTGGTTCTTCACCCTTCTCATTTTGAAGTTCTACTTTCATGTCAATTATTTCAAGTTCCTTTTTGTTATGTTGGGGTATGATCTCTATATATATCATACTGATCTTTTATGACCATATTATGAGAGACCCCATTTGATCTCTTCAATTCAGTATTTTGAAGTTTAAGTGGCATCGTTAGGCTGCTAAATTTTTAAGTGGTCCTTGCACATTTCTCCCTTTTCAAAGTTCTAATTCCATGTCAAGTATTGCAAGTTCCTTTCTATTATGTTGGGTTATAATCTCTATATCTATAATACTGGACTATTATGTTCATATTATGAGATACCCTATTTGACCTTGTCAATTCATTTTTGCTGAAGTTTAAGTGACGTCGTTAGGCTGCCGAATTCTCATAAGAGAAATCTTATTTTTGTCTTCCTTTCATGTTATTCATTTCATATGGTATATTTTAAAACTTCATTACCATGTTCTTAAATCCCTTATATTTTGTCCCTCTACTATTTTATGTGTCATTTATTAATGTTTGACCCATGTCCCCTCTCTTCTCAATGTTTTCTAAAACCCCGAAACATAGCCGTTATGCTGCAGAATTTTCGTCTCAAAGTGCCTCTCTCTCTTTTCTCAAAATTATTTTATGTTATAAAGTGAATACTCAAAGCTCTTATTTCTACAGGGGTATTCACATATATATCAACATGTTCTATTTTAAATTATGGGATTTACATACATGAAACCCGCTTTCCCTTTTCTGTGGGTTTAAAGTGACATAAATATCATGTCTTTAAAGCAGTTTTCAAAACGTTATGATTATGAAATGAAACCCATTTCTTTTATTCTATATGGGTTGTTTATGAAATTATTGATGATGATATATGTGGCTCACATGATAATAAATGCAAATTTAAGGGTGCGCCCTGATAGCGCTCCAATGCATTGGGTAATGATGTAACCACTAGAGATTACAATTTTCACGATACCTTGGTGAATAACCTTGGTAATTTTCAAATGACACCTTGGGGATGGACCTTGGTGATATGTTCATGATTGTCAATATTAAATGTTGCAGCCACATCTTCAAGTTATGAAAAAGTTTTATTTTTATTATGATATGCCTCATGATTTCATTTTCAGGCCTTAAAGTTCTTTTCATGACTTTATTGATGTATCTAAAGTTCATATGTAAAATGTTTCACTTGTTTCCCTTGTTGGGCCTTCTGCTCACCCTTTCTTTTGATGTATATCCCCAGGTTATGAGATGCAGTAATGAGCCTAGGGTGAACATGAGGAGAAACCTTTCAAGTGTTTAAGAATAATGTTTTTTTTGTTTCATGTTTTATGTTCCTTGTTTCCAAGACACTAAACCTTAAAGATCCTCAGTTCCGTGTAATGGAATGAAAGTTATGTTATAAAAAGACGGTATTCTATAGTTCTCATGTTAGAGAACTTAGGGAGAGGTGGGAGACCTAGAGGTCCTTAATTTTTACTTGTCCCTAGTAGGTCAGTTGTGTTTCATTTGATTTAGTGAAACATGTGAGGTAGGTTGGATTAGGATTTATGTTTTCCTTAGAGGTAATGAGCTTTCTTATACACACTTATCAATACCAATTCATGGAAGGTGATTAATTTTTTCATTATAGTAGTGGTGATGCCTTCGATTTATGAAAATTACTTTTAGTTCTTATGTATCTAATAGGATTAGAGAGGATGGATTGTTCATGTGCTTGGCCTAGTGGTTTAGTTGGTGCATAATTAATTCTTTCTTATCAAAAAATATGTCATGGGGTGGGTGGTGATTTGATGAATTATGGCATAGTTAGATTCTTGATTCTGAAGAGTAGTTCCAAGATAACTCCTAACATGTTAAAATATTGTTGTTTCGTGTAGCATAGTAAGCTTGGTCTTTCTAACATATGACTCTTAGAAACATGATTTAGGATTTTAATTGGGTGGTATGGATAAGTGCCCACTACTTATGGTAAGTATATCATATACCTGTTTAGTTTGGTAACTGTTTATAATTGAGTGTCTACAATTGGTTGGGAATGGTTGGGGATCAATAATTTCAATGATAATACTTGCGGGCAGCGTGACCTTGAGCTTTTGGAAGCTAAAATGAAGTGTCTGTTGATTAGTACTAGTTTATATAAGGATGAATCATGAAATACATTATAGGTATATGTGGTTTCTGGTTTTGGATAAGTAAAATGTAACCTGAATGATTAGATCATGGCTCAGAGGGAGATATACACACTTATCAATAAAATCTCAGTGTACTCCTAGTCTAGAGGTGAGCATGCCCTTTATATTGAAATCACCCTAAGTATACTGAGAGAGTGCCATTTATATGTTCATCTATCCAAATGAGTATCTTTTATGGTTTAATGGAATTAATCCATTGGATTTTCACTCAAGGAGTGATTTAAAATAATCCTAGAGGTGCGTATTATGCCAGTATCCCTTTAAGAGTGTTGACCCTCATTTTAAATTGAAATTGGATAATGTCATAGAAACTATTCTCAGGGTTCGAGAATGAGTGATGAGTGACTTTTATGTTAGTTATCTGGTATGAGTGAGTTATTATCCATGTCAGGCATTACATTGGTCATAGGTTGTGCAATCGGTAAATATTTTTGTTAAATAAATGAAAAGTATTCTTCTAAGGTGGGGAGAGATATATCGATCACTGGAGGGACACACTTATATGAGAAAGCTTAAGAGACTGTGAGACTCATTGGGCAAAAGTAGTTTTTACACTCATATACTATTAAATAAATGGAATACATATACGGTTGTAATTCTCAATAAATCACAGTTATGAGTTTGATTATATATTTGGGTGAAATCATGATGTGGTTTTTAATCCTGGAGTAGCTTATGATAATCCAAGGATGTTGGATCTGGTTGTGTTGGTGCTTTCATTATGGCATGATGATGATCTTTTTGGGTGAATGGTTTGGATATGACACATCACCAAAAGTCAAGTATAGTATTTGGTGAGAATGCCTGGAATAATCTTCGTATGCCTTGAGATAAGGAATTATAATTTGGTTTTGGTGACATTTTGGTTGTAGGATATGAGAATTTATAAAATTAATTGACCATAGGTGGTTCGAATTGATTTCTTTAAATATTTGGATCTAGTTAGTGGGGAATCGCATCAATCATGCCGCTAGGATAGTACAAATTAAACAAAAGGGTTTGGTCATGGATTCTCAAGGAAAATCCAGCGCGAACAGGCTAATTTAAATCGATTAGGATTCAAAATATATATAGAAATTTTTCAAAAGTGTTAAAAGGATTCTATGGTCATTATTTTATAGAAAATTATGATGGTGGGTTCACTGTGACTCAGATTGTCCGTTAATATCTAAAAACTATAGTAGGAAGAACCATAGGACATTTGATGAAAGAGGTGATGGAAGGATCATTTCTCAGGTTAGAAGGGATTGGATAAGTGATTTATTGATATTTATGTTTAAAATATGTGCATTAGCTTGAGTTTTGGTAGCTTAAATGTGTTTTGATTAAAATAACTCTTGGAGGTCTGTTGGGTGTGTGGAAACACAACGTGGATATTTGAATGGTAAATTTCCAAACCCAAGTATGTTGGGTATTTCTTCCATTGTTCCCCAAGGCTTCTCTTAGATGAGAAGTTCTAATGTGGGGAGACTGTAAGATCTCATTTTTTGGATTGTGTTGAAAATTACAAGGGAAATTAAAATTTTCATTTGGTATATGGACCAAATCTTAAACTATGACTTTGAATAAAATTATAAGTGTTTGAACACATAAAGTGTTGTTTCTTAGATGAGGTTTATGGAATTTGAGGTGTCGTGTAATTTTGGATAAATTTCGCGAGTTTCGGGCTCTAAAAACTCACATTTAGGGTGAAACATAAAGGGCTAATGGTTTTTTCAAACTGTGCAGCCCCTTAGGAGAAACTGTATGGTCCCATAAGGGGTGACACATGGTTTTATAAATCATTAAATGTGGGGTTAATGGATGTTCATGAAGTCTATAGTAAATTGTAGAGGTGTCCTCTTGGGCTGCACACAGTTTTCCGAAGAGTGCATCTATCCCACATGGTTAGTGCCAATTAACTACCAGCACTACACTTTTGGAACACGTTCACAACCTAATTGTCCACCTCTTCAATTTACTGCAGACTCCTCACATGGCCATGCACCCCACCTTTCATGGTTTAGAAAACCATGTGGCACCCCTTATAGTACTATACTCAAGAATGGAATCCCTTATGATTTATGATACTCGATAATTTCATCCCATATTATTTATGATACTCCAGAATGGAATCCCATATGATTTATGATACTCACTCACAGTGTCCCATATGATTTATGATACTCAGTTGTGGTGTCCCTAATGATTTAGGGTTATCAAAAATGGAATCCCATATAATTTATGATACGTAGTCATAGTGTCCCTTATTATTTATGATACTCGGGCATGGTGTCCCTTAATACCCTATGACACTCTTGTGACTGTGTATGGATGCCAGAGTTATGCCTCGTATAAGGCCCCAGCCTTAAACATTACTTAATCTTGAGTTATTTCAAGGAAACACAATGAGGATCTTTTCAAGTTTAGAGTTTTAGAGAATTAGATCATAAATCATGCATTACATTCCACATTTAATGAAAGTGGTTACATAAAAGATAGTACTCATTTTTTCCATCAATGAAAACATATTTAAAATAAAACATGGATTTTTCTTGAAACTTCCTTGACACTATCATCACATCATGTACCTTTCCCTTGACATGTGAAAAACATTTCAAAAACATGGGATGAGCATAAAAAGCTCAGTAAGGGATATAAAAGTACGGAATGAAAACATTAGTCCATGTATACATAAGAATTGATGAAATCATACTTTACTCATAAAACATAATCACTTCATGAAATCATAATATTTATGAATAACTCATATAAAACATAATACATCAAGGTAACTTGAGGCATTCATATCATTCTTACGTAGGGAGTAACCCTCATGGTTACGTTTGGAATACCCATCACAGTATATATAAGGACCCGCACTTATTTCATACATTATCTTGAATTTATTGAAGAAAACACTTCATTATACATTGAGGATCTTTTCAAGTTTAGAGCTTTAGAGAATTAAGAAGAAACATTCATAACATTACACATTGTTACATAGTGGATAACATAAAATCAGTTTCCATTTTCCTCGGAATATAAAACATTAAAACACAAAACAAGACTCCTTGACAATTATTCAACATTTAACATGTATTCCTTCCATGTATTACTCATCATTAACCTGTGAAATATCATTTAAAAACTTGGGATGAGCACAAAAGCTCAGTAAGGTATGAAAAAGAAGGAAAAATCACATTAGTCCATGAATACGCATGACGTATGAAAACATTTTCAAAAAACATGCTTTCCACCCATAAAATCTTCCTTAGAGTAACATGAGATTTACACAAGATCCACACAAACATAATTATAATCATAGAGGTATATTGGGGCATTACTTACAAAATCTTGTAACCATCTTGGCTACCTTAAAATTTGTAACCCTCACGGCTACCTTACTTTGTGTGACCATCACAGTTACACTTGGAGTAACCATATGGCCGACCTCCAACTTACTGATACCCAATGCATTGGAGGGAAATATAGGTCCCACCCTTCATCATAAACAATGCCCAATAACCAAAACATAATCATACAACATAAACAATAGCATAAAAACCTACCTTTTGAATCTTATAAAACAGAATTTTAAAAGAGGATTTTAGAAGAAAAGTCCCTTATAAACATCATATACTTGAAGTGAGACTTAATTGAGTGGATGGAATATGTATATACTCTGTAAATACACATAATTAAACATAATATAAACAGAACCCATCACACAAACAATTTAAATAGCACATAAATTAAAAAGTAGAAGGTTAACCCAAAGAATGGAAATCGGGTTAAGAATTCCCTTACCTTGGGATTGTCTTACTTCAAAATTGTTTAAACCTCCTGTATAATGGTTAAAAGAGTGTTATTAGTATTTTACAGAAACATGTTCATGTTTATAACATCTTATATGGTCATTTCGTAACCTCATTTCACCCCTTAATTGTTAGTATTTTGTTCCTTGCATTATTTTGGGTGAGTTCTTTTGTGATTTTCACGATCGGTTCATGATGAATCGTTCTTGTTGATTGGAAGTGAAACTCCAGAATTGGAATGAAGTAGTATCTACATATTTCCAGTACCATAGTTTATACCATTTATCACTTTTATGCTTTATATGATGATGATTAATAAGTTAAAACATTAATTATGTTCGTTTAGATCATTTAATTGGTTCTTTGATAATTACAACTTCATTTAGTCTTATAAATTTGAATCATAAGTACAAAAGAATTCCAGAACCTTATATGATTCATAAAACATATATTATATCCTGGTTCAACCATATAAATGGTTTCATGACCAGACTTGAAAGAATTAATGGAGATTGAAAATACATCGTCCACGATATCGGTAATTCGACACAAATGGACAATGTTTTTTGATTCTTTAAATAAGTGAGAGAGGAGAGAAATTATGATATGTAATTTTCGATAAACATGACAACATCCAGAATATACATGATTCTAGAGATTTCATGCCTCTTGGATAAGAGGGGGTGAAGAACGAAGAGAAGGGAATCTTGAAATGAAGAAAACATGAGAAATTTCTTACAAAAATTCGGCAGCCTAACGACGTCTCTTAAAATTTCATAAAATTAAGATTGATGAGAGGAATGGAATATCTCATCATCATAAAAACTTTGGACAGTAAGGTAAATATTTAATGAAATATCCCAACAAAAGACAAAGGGAAATGAAGAGAATAACATAAAATGGAAGGAAAGAATGAAAATGAAAGAGGATGTTTACCTCTTGATCTCTTCTCCTTGAGATCCTTCTTAAGGGCTTTGATTTTGGTCTTTTGGTGAGACCAGAAGCTCTAGGACGTGGGGAAGAATATTGGGGAGGGAATTTGGCAAAAATTAGACAATGCTCAGGGCTTGAGAGGTGTGGGAGGAAGAGGGGAGTGAGGGTGGTATTTATAGTGGAAGAGGGGAGGTATTTTAGATTATTTTAATTATTATTATAATATTTTTATCAAGACTATGAATAATCTCAAAACAAGTGGCCTTAATTAGTGAAAATATCAAGTGAGTTCGAGGCAAGTGGCCTTTCATCACTTATGATGTCATAAATAGTGAATTTTTACTGATAAATTGATTATACGGTATTTTACCGTATTTCACTATTCACCGAAAATTTAAGAGTTTCAGAAAAATACCAAAAATTTACCCCACCCATTTTTCGATGTGTAGAATTCAAAAATGAACTCCATTTTTCAAAAATAATTTTCTAAATATTATTAATTTAATTTTTAAATAAGGTCACAGTTAATTCGAAAAATAACAATATTGAAGTGCAATTAGTTTCATGTGACATTGGAAAATTAATTAAGATCCCATTATCCTATTGCCATGGGAAAATAAAATAATAAGATTATTTACTATTCATGAGGTCATATTACTATTCATATTACTATTCATAAGGGCATGTTACTATTCACCAAAAAAACAAGTTTGTTTCCTCAGTCTCTAAATAACATACTGAACCCAATTGTAGATGACAGTTTCTTGAAATTCAAAACATAGAAAAAATAAAATTATGTTTAAAGGATACTTATAAATATATACCTTAAACAAAATTTCAAGCATTTTCAATTTATTTTTAGAAAACCTTGGGATGTTACATTATCCCCACCTTCTTGAAATTGCGTCCTCGCAATTTTATTTACTTATTAAACAACTGAGGGTATTTTTCCCTCATAGTATTTTCAGACTCCCATGTTGCTTCTTCAACCATGTGGTTTCTCCACAAAACCTTTACCTGGTGGATTACCTTATTCCGCAATACCTGTTCTCTTCGATCAAGAATCTGAACCGGTTTTTCTTCATAAGAAAGGTTCTCTGCTAGCTGAACTTCTTTCGGCCTCAAGACATGTGAAGAATTTGGAACATACTTTCTCAACATCGAAACATGAAAAACATTGTGTACCTGAAACAAGCTCGGAGGCAAAGCTACGCAGTACGCAACTGTTCCAACTTTATCCAAGATTTCAAAAGGACCGATGAACCGTGGACTTAGTTTCCCTTTCTTACCGAAACGCATCATACTTTTCCAAGGAGATATTTTAAGGAAAACATGGTCACCTACCTTGAAAGAGAAGTCTTTCCTTCTGTTATCTGCATAACTTTTCTGCCTGCTCTGAGCTGTCCTCATGTGTTGCTGGATCATCCTCATTTTCTCAGCCACTTCTTCTACTAATTCTGGCCCCATCAACTTTCTTTCACCGACTTCATCCCAAAACGCAGGAGTCTGACACTGCTTTCCATACAAGGCCTCAAAAGGTGCCATCTGAATACTGGAATGGAAACTGTTATTATAAGAAAACTCAACTAATGAAAGATGTTGATCCCAACTTCCCTGATAGTCCATTGAACAAGCTCGAAGCATATCCTCCAAATTTTGAATTGTTCGTTCTGACTGCCCATCTGATTGAGGATGAAAAGCTGTACTGAAATTCAACTCTGTGCCCAAAGACTTCTGAAGTCCCTTCCAAAATTTAGAAGTGAACCTGGGATCTCGGTCAGACACAATGGAAAGAGGAACTCCATGTAACCTGACAATCTCTTTGAGGTACAATCGAGAAAGCTGATCTAATGTCATTGTATCTCGAATAGAAAGAAAATGATAAGACTTTGTTAGCCGATCAACAATAACCCATATCGCATTGTTACCTCGAGAAGTCTTTTGTAGTCCCACCACAAAATCCATGGTTATATTCTCCCATTTCCATTCTGGCACTGGCAAAGGCTAAAGCATCCCCTTCGGTAACTGCCGCTCTGCTTTAACCTGCTGACATGTCAAACATTTCATTGTAAAATCAGCAATATCTCTTTTCATCCCATTCCACCAGTAATACTCCCGAAGGTCTCTGTACATCTTAGTACTTCCAGGATGAATAGAAAATGGAGAACTATGAGCTTCACACAACAATTCTTTCTTCAGCTGGGAATCACAAGGCACACACAACCTTTTTCCAAACCTTAAAACACAATCGTTATCAAGATTAAATTCTGGAAACTTACCCATTTTAACCAATTCTACCTTTTTCTGTAGCTCACGGTCTTCCCTCTGCGCTTTCATAATTCTGTCTGACAACGAAGAATGCACTGAAACCTGAAACAAAACAGATATATTCCCTGCACCAACTACTTCTAAGCCAAAATTTATCAAATCATTAATCAAGGGATCACGTTCCAAACGTAGCATGGTTAATGATGCATGATTTTTCCGACTTAAGGCATCCGCTACTTTGTTTGCTTTTCCAGGATGGTAATTAATTGTGCAGTCATAATCCCTTATCAGTTCTAGCTATCTTCTCTGCCTCATGTTTAATTCCTTCTGAGTGAACAAACAAAGTACCTGATACAACTTCATTGGATGGCCCAACATCTGCTGACGTAGTCGCAAAGGATCTCACTACACCTTTCTTCTTGTAGTCTGGCTTCTTTGCATCATTTGGATCCCTCTTTGGACAAGAATTTGCATAGTGACCCATCTCACCACATTTAAAACACTTTACAGTTTTCTTATCGGGATTAGTCTTTGGATCATTTTCATTGCAATCTGGGCCATGTGTCCAAACATACCACATTTAAAACACTTCCCAGTTTTGATAAGACATTCCCCAGGGTGCTTCTTGCCACACTTTTCACAAACTTGAAACTGTATTTTCTTACCATCAGATTTCATTGGTTGATTCTTACCCATTGCTTTCCAATTTGACATCTTCTTCTCCTTGTTTCCAAATTGCATGTGATCATCAGCAAACTCCATCTCTACCCTCTCAGCACATCGGATAAGTTTCTCATAACTTTTGAATTCACGGGAGGCCAACGCCCTTCGATACCTTGGCTTCAATCCTGAGTAAAAGAGGTTGATTTTGCTATCGAGATCCAGAATAACATTTGGAGCATACCTCACCAGTCGGGTGAAGTTCGCCTCATACATAGCCACTGAATCTTCCTCCTTTTGTTTCAATTCAAGGAATTGTTTCTCCATTCTAAGTCGCACCACCTTAGGAAAATATTTTTCAAGAAAAAGACTTTTAAATTCATCCCACACTAAGGCATCAAAATCCTCTCTACCCCTGATATTCCTTACCATTGACCACCACTGATCAGCTTCCCCTTCAAAATGATAAATGGAAAGACTTACCTTTTGATTGTCCGAACATCCCATAACATCAAATATCTTTTCAAGGGCTTTAATCCATCCTTCTGCTGCCACTGGGTCAGAGGATCCATTGAATGTAGGAGGATGTTGTCTCATAAAATGTTCCACCACTGTCATGTTCCGTTGGGGTACCTCTATTTTTCCTCTTGCATGGATGCCACCACCATTTATTGCCTGCATTAGCTGAGCCATTACTGTCACAAACTGCTCGGTTCCAATCCCTACCATTCCAGGCTGTTGATCAGGAAGGATGTCATTTTGTCGGTGCCTATCCTCTTCAGCATCCATGTTCCTTCTGCAGACAACCATTCTAAACAAACATTTCTTAGATGAAGCAACATGGTAATATTTAAATGCTATAACAAATTAAACATAGGGTGAGAATTATTTATGGTATTCTATTAGTATCACCTTAACCCCTAAATTTATCTAAACCATCCTTTGATACCAACTATAAGGACCCACACTTATTTCATACATTATCTTGAATTTATTTAAGAAAACACTTCATTATACATTGAGGATCTTTTCAAGTTTAGAGCTTTAGAGAATTAAGACAAAACATTCATAACATTACACATTGTTACATAGTGGATACCATAAAATCAGTTTCCATTTTCCTCGGAATATAAAACATTAAAACACAAAACAAGACTCCTTGACAATTCTTCAACATTTAACATGTCTTCCTTCCATGTATTACTCATCATTAACCTGTGAAAAATCATTTAAAAACTTGGGATGAGCACAAAATCTCAGTAAGGTATGAAAAAGAAGGAAAAATCACATTAGTCCATGAATACGCATGACGTATGAAAACATTTTCAAAAAACATGCTTTCCACCCATAAAATCTTCCTTAGCGTAACATGAGATTTACACAAGATCCACACAAACATAATTATAATCATAGAGGTATATTGGGGCATTACTTACATAATCTTGTAACCATATTGGCTACCTTAAAATTTGTAACCCTCACGGCTACCTTACTTTGTGTGACCATCACAGTTACACTTGGAGTAACCATACGGCCGACCTCCAACTTACTGATACCCAATGAATTGGAGGGAAATATAGGTCCCACCCTTCATCATAAACAATGCCCAATAACCAAAACATAATCATACAACATAAACAATAGCATAAAAACCTACCTTTTGAATCTTATAAAACAGAATTTTAAAAGAGGATTTTAGAAGAAAAGTCCCTTATAAACATCATATACTTGAAGTGAGACTTAATTGAGTGGATGGAATATGTATATACTCTGTAAATACACATAATTAAACATAATATAAACAGAACCCATCACACAAACAATTTAAATAGCACATAAATTAAAAAGTAGAAGGTTAACCCAAAGAATGGAAATCGGGTTAAGAATTCCCTTACCTTGGGATTGTCTTACTTAAAAATTGTTTAAACCTCCTGTATAATGGTTAAAAGAGTGTTATTAGTATTTTAAAGAAACATGTTCATGTTTATAACATCTTATATGTTCATTTCATAACCTCATTTCACCCCTTAATTGTTAGTATTTTGTTCCTTGCATTATTTTGGGTGAGTTCTTTTGTGATTTTCACGATCGGTTCATGATGAATCGTTCTTGTTGATTGGAAGTGAAACTCCAGAGTTGGAATGGAGTAGTATCTACATATTTCCAGTACCATAGTTTATACCATTTATCACTTTGATGCTTTATATGATGATGATTAATAAGTTAAAACATTAATTATGTTCGTTTAGATCATTTAATTGGTTCTTTGATAATTGCAACTTCATTTAGTCTTATAAATTTGAATCATAAGTACAAAAGAATTCCAGAACCTTATATGATTCATAAAACATATATTATATCCTGGTTCAACCATATAAATGGTTTCATGACCAGACTTGAAAGAATTAATGGAGATTGAAAATACATCGTCCACGATATCGGTAATTCGACACAAATGGACAATGTTTTTTGATTCTTTAAATAAGTGAGAGAGGAGAGGAATTATGATTTGTAATTTTCCATAAACATGACAACATCCAGAATATACATGATTCTGGAGATTTCATGCCTCTTGGATAAGAGGGGGTGAAGAACGAAGAGAAGGGAATCTTGAAATGAAGAAAACATGAGAAATTTCTTACAAAAATTCGGCAGCCTAACGACGTCTCTTAAAATTTCATAAAAATAAGATTGATGAGAGGAATGGAATATCTCATCATCATAAAAACTTTGGACAGTGAGGGGAAATATTTAATGAAATATCCCAACAAAAGACAAAGGGAAAGGAAGAGAATAACATAAAATGAAAGGAAATAATGAAAATGAAAGAGGATGTTTACCTCTTGATCTCTTCTCCTTGAGATCCTTCTTAAGGGCTTTGATTTTGGTCTTTTGGTGAGACCAGCAGCTCTAGGACGTGGGGAAGAAGATTGGGGAGGGAATTTTTCAAAAATTAGACAATTCTCAAGGCTTGAGAGGTGTGGGAGGAAGAGGGGAGTGAGGGTGGTATTTATAGTGGAGGAGGGGAGGTATTTTAGATTATTTTAATTATTATTATAATATTTTTATCAAGACTATGAATAATCTCAAAACAAGTGGCCTTAATTAGTAAAAATATCAAGTGAGTTCGAGGCAAGTGGCCTTTCATCACTTATGATGTCATAAATAGTGCATTTTTACTGATAAATTGATTATACGGTATTTTACCGTATTTCACTATTCACCGAAAATTCAAGAGTTTCAGAAAAATACCAAAAATTTACCCCACCCATTTTTCGATGTGTAGAATTCAAAAATGAACTCCATTTTTCAAAAATAATTTTCTAAATATTATTAATTTAATTTTTAAATAAGGTCACAGTTAATTCGAAAAATAACAATATTGAAGTGCAATTAGTTTCATGTGACATTGGAAAATTAATTAAGATCCCATTATCCTATTACCATGGGAAAATAAAATAATAATATTATTTACTATTCATGAGGTCATATTACTATTCATATTACTATTCATAAGGGCATGTTACTATTCACCAAAAAAACAAGTTTGTTTCATCAGTCTCTAAATAACATACTGAACCCAATTGTAGATGACAGTTTCTTGAAATTCAAAACATAGAAAAAATAAAATTATGTTTAAAGGATACTTATAAATATATACCTTAAACAAAATTTCAAGCATTTTCAATTTATTTTTAGAAAACCTTGGGATGTTACAGTATATTCCTTAAATATCTTCGGAGAAACCTTAGAATTTAACTCCTTCGTGTTACCCAATGCATTGGAGATCTATATCAGTCTCACCCGCCCTTAGTTTATCATGGAACCACCCGTCTTCATAAACAATGCCCAAGAACCATAACATAATCATATCACATAAAACATGCATAAAGGAAACATAATATTTCCACATTTCAATCACAAGATATCAATAACACATTGATATAATAAAAACATTTTCAATACCATTTTCAAAACCAAAATAAAAGAAAATTAAAACATGGTATTAATTTTTCTTTTAAAAAAATCTATGGCTTTTAGAGGAAGCCAAAACTCAAATAATGGTCACAGCGGAGGAGAAGTCGTTGTCACCGCATACGTACAAAAAAACATTCCCTTTTGTCGTTTAGTAAAACGATTTGTAAAAAAAATATTCCTTTTGAATAAACTTAAAAGGAAAAGGGGTTTATACACCATATAAAAGAAGGTTGTGTATAAAACAAAATATGCCTCAATGAAAGGAGATTGAGACGAAGTCCCATACCTCAGGTCCGACTTGACTCGATCGTTCTTTAACCTCCTGTATAATAAACTTGAGTTAATTTCTACTTGATTAAGAACCTTTTTCAAGTTCATTATCCCTTTTATATCACTTATTACAATGTCATGAACAATATGTAATTATTTAAGTTAATAATGGTCATTTTGTCGATCATTGGTACTTGAGTCAAAAATAAACTCTTTATAATTAAAAGTTGTTCATGTGGTAAAATATCCATTATATCCAGAATTATATTCATGATTTAGATATCATATATATCATATATATCCAGTATATACACTCATTTATAATATTACATAACATTTAGAGGTAATAAATGAAATGCACCGTTCATGGAGACGGTAAGCCGTACGTACGCATGAATGCTACTTTCATTTCTATTTCATATTTTATGGAATGGAATCATAATGATATAAGGTATATTATAATTCCAGTATAATATCATATATAATATCATTAACTCCATCCTTTATATGTCCCACATATGGCATTAACGAATCAAATCACTTTGAGGGGGTGGTAGTCCGCACTTCCTAAAATGAAGATATCGTGTTTACCCATAACAGAAACCATAAAGGTATTTCATAAATGAAAAATACAGAAGCTTAAGGAAAACATAGATATATTATAAATCATATATAAATAGAGTGACATCTTAATGGCCACCTTGGAAGGCGTTATAAGAATATTGAACAATCATCGTTTTGTGAGGCAGAAATTCGCCATCCACGGAAACAATACGCTCTTTAACCATAAGATGTAGGTGTGTGTAAGTGTAGCTTGAATAATTATTATAAAAATATCATAGTATATTGAAGATACTGGTTTTGTTACAAAATAAATGAATAAAAAGAGTTTAGGGGGTTGGAGAAGCAAAATAAAACAAAAGAACATTACATAAGACTTTAACTTTTAATCGGGTAACTCCTCTTGGTTTGAACCAAAAGGGTTTCTTGAAGAGCTTTCTTCCTAAGGTAAGGCTTCTAGGATGAAGAGAGGGATGTGGAGAGATAAAATGAGCATATTTTGGCCGAGACAATGGCTTGATAAGTGTGGTTAAGGAGGTAGATGTGGGGGCCTTTTATAAGAGGGAGGAGGGGCACTCTTAGAAAGTCAAGAAATGTTACTTTATTTTAAAATGTGTTTCGGATTTTAAAGGTCCCGCGTTGACATATTTCGAGGATAAGGTGATAAGGGTTATAAATATACTCATACAATAGGTTTTTGACAATTTTAAGTCTTATATTTTACATTATCTTTTCATTTTATTTAAATCGTTCATTAATGAGATAATCGATGCATCATCATGGTGTCATAAATAAATTAATTTATTTAATGCCTAAAAATTATAAAAAAAAATACTACGATGTAGGAAATATTTTTAGATTTCCAATGAATATTTATAGTCTAAGATATCATTTAATCAGACAAAAATAAAAATGTTTTACTCAGGTGATACATTCTTTAGTGATATTGTCCTTTCTTTAAAAATAAAATGATAATGTGTCACTTTCACCCAAAAGTGATTCCATGGGGTCCCAAAGTTTGGCACAAGGAATCCCATGGTATTACATGACACAACCAGTATAATTAGGACACATGTTGGGGTCATTTGTTATTATTATGATATTATTTTATTATCCTTAACTACCCGATTACTAATTAATCACGATAATTAAAGATAATTACCATCGTTACTATTCATAATGTCCAAAAACAAAAGTGTCTTAATTACATATTTTTGAACATCTAATTCCAAATATGGAATCCATTTTACCAAATTTCAAACATAGAAATTTCAATAATTAATTTAAAAATAATTCCTGTTGTCAAAACAAATAGTGGGTTTTTTTGAAACAATATCTATGAAAAGTTTGGCACTTGTTTATACCCAATTTCAAAGTGAAATAAATTATAATGACCACCATTGGATTAAATGGTAAAAATATATTCTATTTAAACTTTAAAACCAATTAAAAATATAATATATCCATATAATTAAATTAGGTGAAAAAGCAGTTTTGTAGTAAAATGCAGCATTTTTCACTATTCATTAAAAAAATGAACATTGGCAGAAAAATACCAAAAATTTATCCAAAGTAAATTTCAATGTCCCAATTCTAAAGAATAAGTTTATTTTGACAAAAAGATCTTATATAATTGTCAAAAGATAGATTTAATAATGGTTCGCCATCAAAATGCGGTAAAACAATCTTTCAAAAAAAATATTAGAAAATTCAATGCTTAAGATTGGATTTATTCTCATTTTAAGCCTATAAAAAACTATCTAATTTATAAATAGACATGGATAAGAAAATATATTATTCATTACTTACTTGGGATGTTACATACTTCCCCCCTTTAGAAAATTGTGTCCCCGCAATTTATTTACTTATCGAATAAGTGGGGGTATTTATCCCTCATTGCATTTTCAGATTCCCATGTTGCCTCTACAATCATGTGGTTTTTTCACAAAACCTTTATTTGATGAATCACCTTATTCCATTACACATGCTCCATGTGGTCAAGAATCTAGACCGGTTGTTCCTCATAAGATATATTCTCTTCCTGCTGAACTACCTCTGGACTCAAAACACGAGATAGATCTGGCGTGTACTTCCTTAACATTGAAACATGAAAAACATTGTGTACTTGAGATAAACTCAGAGGTAAAGCCACTCAGTATTCAACTGATCCAACTCTCTCTAGAATTTCATATGGTCTAATTAACCTTGGACTCAGCTTTCCTTTCTTACCAAATCACATCACACTTTACCATAGTGAAACTTTGAGGAAGACATGATCACCTACCTCAAGAGAGATCCTTCCTCCTGTTGTTCGCATAACTATTCTGCATGCTCTAAGCTGTTCTCATGTGTTTCTGTATCAGCTGAACTTTTTCTGCCAACTCTTCTACTAATTCGGGTCCCATCAACTTCCTTTCACCCACTTCATCCCAAAAATCTGGAGTTCGACACCGCTTCCCATATAATGCCTCAAATGGTGCCATTTGTATACTGGAATGAAAAAACTGTTATTATAAGAAAACTCAACCAAAGAAAGATGGTGGTCCCAACTTCCCTGATAATCCATCGAATAAGCACGTAGCATATCCTCCAAAGTCTGAATTGTTCGTTCTGACTGCCCATCTGATTCAGGATGAAAAGTTGTACAAAAATTTAATTCAGTACCCAACAACTTCTGAAGTCCTTTCCAAAAGTTAGAAGTAAACCTGGGATCATGATCAGATACAATGGAGAGGGAACTCCATATAACCTGACTATCTCTTTGAGATACAAACGAGAAAGTTGATCTAGGGAAAAAGTATCTCGTATAGTAAGGAAATTAGCAGATTTAGTCAAACGATCAACAATAACCCAGATTGCATTATTACCTCGAGGTGTCTTCAGCAATCCAACAACAAAGTCCACAGATATATTCTCCCATTTCCACTCTGGTACTGGTAAAGGCTAAAGTATCCCCTTTAGTAACTATCACTTTGCTTTAACCTATTGACAAGTCAAACACTTCACAGTAAAATCAGTAATATCTCTTTTCATTCCATCCCACCAGTAATACTTTTGAAGATCTATATACATCTTAGTATTGCCAGGATGAACTGAAAACGGAGAACTATGAGCTTCACATAACAACTCTCACTTCAAATGTGAATCACAAGGCACACACAATCTCTTCCCAAATCTCAAAACACAATCATTATCAATGTTGAATTCAGGCAACTTACCCTTCTGAACCAGCTCTACCTTTTTCTGCAACTCACTGTCTTGCTTTTATGCTTTCTTAATTCTGTCTGATAGAGAAGATTTCACTGATACCTGAAACAAAACAGAATAAAATTCTACACCAACTACTTTTATGCCAAAGTTCATCAAATCCTTAACCAAAGGATCATGTTCCAAACTTAACATGGTTAATAAAGCATTAATTTTTCGACTCAAAGCATCGGCCACTTTATTTACTTTTCTCAGATGGTAAGGAATTGTACAATCATAATCCTTGATTAATTCTAGCCATCTCCACTATCTCATGTTCAATTCTTTCAGAGTGAATATATACTTTAAACTTTTATGATCAGTATATATTTCACACTTTACACCATACAAATGATACCTCCAAATTTTTAAAGTGAAAACAACAGCAGCTAATTCCAAATCATGTGTAGGGTAATTTACCTCTTGAGTTTTCAACTAACATGAAGCATAAGCAATTACCTGATCATTCTGCATTAGAACCCAACCAAGTCCTTTCAATGAAGCATCACTGTAGATAACAAACTCACCATTCCTGGAAGGTAGTGCCAAAATTGGAGCATTCACCAATCTTCTTTTCAATTCCTGAAAACAATCATCACATTCTTTTTTCCATATAAACTTAACACCCTTCCGAGTTAGCTTAGTCATCGGACTAGATAACCGTGAATTTTTTTTAACAAAACTTCAGTAATAGCCTTCCAAACCAAGAAAACTATGAATCTCGATTAGATTTGTGGGTCTTTTCCATTCTTCAACAACCTTTGTTTTTGTAGGATTGACAATTATTCCATCTTTAGAAACAATATGACCAAGGAAAGAAATTTGTTGCAACCAAAACTCACACTTTCTGAATTTACCATATAATTTATTTTCTTTTAAGGTTTGCAAAATAACCCTTAAATGACTTTCATGCTCCTCTTTACTTTTAGAAAACACCAAAATATCATCAATGAAAACAACCACAAACTTATCAAAGAACTCATGGAAAATTCTATTCATAAGATCTATGAATACAGCAGGTGCATTGGATAGCCCAAAAGGCATTACTACAAATTCATAATAGCCATATCTTGTACAAAACATGGTCTTCAGAATATCTGCTTCCTTTACCTTCAACTGATGGTACCCCAATCTCAGGTCAATCTTTGAAAAATACTGAGCTCCCTAGAGCTGATCAAATAAATCATCGATATGAGGCAAAGGATATTTTTTCTTAACAGTGATGTTATTCAAGGATCTATAATCAATGAAAAGTCTCATATAACCATCATTCTTTTTAACAAATAAGATAGGAGCACCCCATGGGGATGTGCTAGGTCGAATGAAACCTTTCTTTAATAAATCTTTCAATTTCTCCTTTAACTCTAAAAGTTCAATTTGAGTCATTCGATAAGGGGGTTTTGAAATTGTCTTAGCAACAGGAACTAAGTCAACAGTAAATTCAACTTCCCGATCTGGTATTATTCCAGGAAACTCATCAGGAAAAACATCATGATACTCATTTACCACTGGCACATCATTAATCTGAACAGTTCCTTTGTTTTCAACAATATGTGCAAGGTAACATTCTTTTCTATATTTTACAAGTTTCTCGGCCTCTTAATATGTTATCAACAGTAAGGGTTCATTCTTGTACACAATCTTAAATTCTTTCTGAAAAGAAACTTCTTTAGCTCTACAATCAATCTTAGCATGGTAAACAGAGAGCCAATCCATACCCAGGATAACATCAAACTCTACTAGAGGTAAAACAATAAGGTTTGCAAGTAGGTTCCTTCCACGGATAAGGATAGGAAGACTCTTATAAATTCTTTTTGCCTCAACATTTCCCCCCAGGTGTTTTTACCACAAGTTCATGAGTCATTTATTGAGATGGAATTCCCAATTTACTAGAAAAGTTTTCAGAGATGAATGAATGTGTAGGCCTCGAATCAAACAACACATTACCATAATCCGAGAAAACAAACAAAGTACCTGACACCACTTCATTTGCTGGCCCAACATCTACTGAAGTAGTTGCAAAGGATTTCACCACTTCTTTTTGCTTGTACTCTGACTATTTCCCATCATTTGAGCTCTTTGTCGAACTCTCATTTTCATAATGACCCATCTCATTGCACTTGAAACATTTCACTAACTGTAAATAAAATTTGGTCTTACCATCACCCTGATCTTTTTCAGTACAATCACAAGCCTTGTGTCCCATCTTACCACATTGGTAGCACTTTCCAGAATTCAGAATACATTTCCCAGCATGCCTTTTACCACATTTATAACAAACTGGAAACTTAGTTTTCTTACCATCATACCTTTTTGAAGATTTCTTCCCTTTCTCATGCCACCTCGGTCTCTTCTTCTGTTGGTTTTTATAGAACACTTGATCATCGGCAAACTCCATTTCCACCTTCTCAGCACTTCGAAAAAGCTTTTCATAACTTTTGAACTCGCGAGAAGCTAAAGCCCTTCTATATTTTGGATTTAATCCTGAGTAAAAATGATTGATTTTACTATCAAGTTCTCGGATAAAATTTGGAGCATACCTTGCCAATAGAGTGAACCTTTCTTCATAAGAAGCCACTGAGTCTTCCTCTTGCCTCAATTCCAAGATTTGTTTTTCCAACCTAAGTCGAACAGCCTTAGGAAAATACTTCTCAAGAAACATACCTTTGAATTCATCCCAGTCGAGAGCATCAATCTCAATAGCATCCCAGATATTTTTAACCATCGACCACCACTGATCTGCCTCACCCTCCAAACGGTAAATTGCAAGACTAACCTTTTGATTGCATGAACACCCAATGACATCAAAAATCTTCTCTAGTGCTTTAATCCACCCTTCAGCTTGAACAGGGTCAGATGATTCTCTAAATGATGGGTGATGTTGCCTCATGAAATGTTCCACCACTGACATGTTCCTCTACGGTTTATCTTGCTGATCTAATGCATAGATACCACCACCATTTATCGCTTGAGTCAACTGTGCCATTACTGCAACAAACTATTCAGTTCCAATTCTGACCATCTCAGGATGCTGATTCAGAAGGTCATTTCCTTTTGTATGTCTTCCTAGCACTGCTTCCCTGTTTCATCTGCGGAAAACCATTCTGAACAAACATGTCTTAGATGAAGCAACATGGTAATCTTCAAATGCTATATCATTTCAATTTGACCATAACAAATATTTTTGGATAATCATTTAATAGAATTCTAACTCCTAAAGTTATCTAAACCGACCTCCGATACCAACCATAAGGCCACAGCCTTAAACATTACTTAATCTTGAGTTATTTAAAGAAAACACGTTGAGGATCTTTTCAGGCTTAGAGTTTTAGAGAATTAGATCATAAATCATGCATTACATTTCACCTTTAAACAAAGTGGTTACATAAAAGATAGTACTCATTTTTCCCATCAACGGAAACATATTTAAAATAAAACATGTATTCTTTCTTGACACTTCCTTGACACTATCATCACATCATGTACCTTTCCCTTGACCTATAAAAAACATCACTACTAGAAAACAAGGGTATACCAATGGTTTTAAACCGTTGGTATAGGCTGGAAAACCGTTGGTATAGCCTATACCAACGGTTTTCCAAACCGTTGGTTAGTAAGACGTGAGGAAAGCCTTATACCAACGGTTTTATCTAAACCATTGGTATATTGTTTTATTAAATTTCTCTCAATGTATACCAACGGTTTATAACCCTTGGTAATGAATTTTTGAGAATTTTTATACCAACGGTTCTAAACCGTTGGTAATGTGATTTTCAGAACACCAATACCAACGGTTCAAAACCGTTGGTATTGTATTTTTCCAGAATTCCAGAACACATATACCAACGGTTCTGAACCGTTGGTATTGTGTTTTTTCAGAACACATATACAACCATTTTTAAACCATTGGTATAGATTTTTTTCCAGAATTCCAGCACTCTTATACCAACGGTTTAGAACAGTTGGTATTGAGTTTTCCCAGAACTGCTACACAGCAGCCCCTCTAGTAGCCCCTCCACTATACACCTACACCTGCATAAAAAATATCACAAAAACCACATACAAACTTAAAACAGTATAAAAACACCTAAAATAGCACAAAAAAACACATAAAACCATCAAATTCTTCCAACCATGTCATGTACTACAATTCCCTATTTCAATCTTCATATGACAACAATCATCCGATAGTAATTCACCTCAACCCTGCACAACCCCCCAACCATCACAGCCCCCCCACCTCCCCATCAAATTCTAATAGGCAGAATAGTATGAGAAATACCTATTAGAGTTGAATAAGAGTTTGAAATTGGCTCATATCCCATTTCTTTTTTCTGATCATAGATTTGGGAATGTAATGATTTGTGATGAATTTTTCATTGAACATGTATTGTTTATAATATTTGGTGAAAAGTTATTTTCTTAGGAGTCTCTTCACTTATGACCCCATGAGTGAAACTACCCAACTCATGAAAAAGAGTTTGCGACTATCGTTGATGAGTGTAAATTTCAGTTGTATTCACTTAAAATGATGTCCTTTTCAAACAAAAGAGATACTTTGAGCAGTTTCATCCACATCGCACCTCGGATTGAGGTGGGGTTGACTCGTACATGTCACACATGACCCATGGATCATTTTTCTAAAGTTTCAACAGAATCCGAATGCGTTTGGTCAGTTTTCCGTATGCCAGTAGTTGTTTTCACTTAAAATCCTGTCCATTTCAAATAAAACTGAGATAGTTTGAGTGGTACCGACCACACAGTGCCTCTGATTGAGGTGGGGTTGACTCTTACATGTCAAAAATGACCCATGGATACTTTTCCTAAAGTATCAACAGAATCTGAATGCATTTAGTCCATTTTCTGTATGTCAGTTGTTGTTTTTACTTAAACTGTTATCCATTTCAAAGAAAAGTGAGACACTTTGAGTGGTGTCGGCCACAATGCGCCTTGGATTGAGGCAGGGTTGACTCGTACACATCATAAATGACCCATGGATTGTTTTCCTAAAGTATCAACACAATCTGAATGCGTTTGGTCTGTTTTCTGTATGTCGTTTATTTTACTTAAAAGCGCATCCATTTTAATCAAAAGAAAGACACTTTGAGCGGTTCCGTCCACACCACGCCTCGGATTGAGGTGAGGTTTACTCTTACACATCACATATGACCCATGGATCATTTTCTTAAAGTTTCAACAGAATCCGAATGCGTTTGGTCTATTTTTCGTATGCCGGTAGTTGTTTTCACTTAAAATCCTGTCCATTTCAAATAAAAGTGAGACAGTTTGAGTGGTACCGGCTACACCGTGCCTCAGATTGAGGCAGGTTTGACTTGTACACGTCACAAATGACCCATGGATACTTTTCCTAAAGTATCAATAGAATCCGAATGCGTTTGGTCCGTTTCCCGTATGTCAGTTGTTGTTTTGACTTAAACTGTTGTCCATTTCAAAGAAAAGTGAGACACTTTGAGTGGTGTCGGACACACCGCTCCTTGGATTGAGGCGGGGTTGACTCGTACACGTCAAAAATGACCCATTGATACTTTTCCTAAAGTATCAATAGAATCTGAATGTGTTTGGTCCATTTTTCGTATGTCAGTTGTTGTTTTTACTTAAACTGTTGTCCATTTCAAAGAAAAGTGAGACACTTTGAGTGGTGTCGGCCACACCGCTCCTCGGATTGAGGTGGGGTTGATTCTTAAACGTCAAAAATGACCCATGGATCATTTTACTAAAGTTTCAACAGAATCCGAATGCGTTTGGTCTGTTTTCAGTATGTCAGTTGTTGTTTTGACTTAAACTGTTGTCCATTTAAAATAAAAGTGAGACACATTGAGTGGTGTCGGCCACACCGCTCCTCAGATTGAGACGGCGTTGACCCGTACACGTCACAAATGACCCATGGATCATTTTTCTAAAGTATCAATAGAATCCAAATGTGTTTGGTCAGTTTTCCGTATGCCAGTAGTTGTTTTCAGTTAAAATCATGTCCATTTCAAAGAAAAGTGAGACACTTTGAGTAGTGTCGGCCACACCGTTCCTCAGATTGAGGTGGGGTTGACTCATACACGTCAAAAATGAACCATGGATCATTTTCCTAAAGTATCAACACAATCCAAATGTGTTTGGTCTGTTTTCGGTATGTAGTTTATTTTACTTAAAAGCGCATCCATTTTAAACAAAAGAAAGACACTTTGAGCGATTTTGTCCACACCACGCCTTGGATTGAGGCAGGGTTGGATCTTACACATCACATATGACCCATGGATCGTTTTCCTAAAGTTTCAACAGAGTATGAATGCGTTTAGTCGGTTTTTCGTATGCCGGTAGTTGTTTTCACTTAAAATCTTGTCCATTTCAAATAAAAGTGAGACAGTTTGAGTGGTACCGGCCACACCGTGACTCATATTGAGGCGAGGTTGACTCGTACACATCACAAATGACCCATGGATACTTTTACTAAAGTATCAACAGAATCTGAATGTGTTGGTCCATTTTCTGAATGTCAATTGTTGTTTTGACTTAAACTGTTGTCCATTTCAAAGAAAAGTGAGACACTTTGAGTGGTGTTGGCCACACCGATCCTCGGATTGAGGCGGGGTTGACTTGAACACGTCAAAAATGACCCATGGATACTTTTCCTAAAGTATCAACAGAATATGAATGCTTTTGGTCTGTTTTCCGTATGTCATTTGTTGTTTTGACATAAACTGTTGTCCATTTCAAAGAAAAGTGAGACACTTTGAGTGGTTTCGGCCGCACTGCTCCTCGGATTGAGGAGAGGTTGACTCGTACACGTCAAAAATGACCCATGGATCGTTTTCCTAAAGTTTCAATAGAATCCTAATGCGTTTGGTTTATTTTTCTTATGCCAGTTGTTGTTTTGACTTAAACTGTTGTCCATTTCAAAGAAAAGTGAGACACTTTGAGTGTTGTCGGCCACACCGCTCCTCGAATTGAGGCGGGGTTGACTCGTACATGTCAAAAATGACCCATGGATCATTTTCCTAAAGTTTCAACAAAATCAAAATGAGTTTGGTCAGTTTTCCGTATGCCAGTAGTTGTTTTCACTTAAAATCCTATCCATTTCAAAGAAAAGCGAGACACTTTGAGTGGTGTCAGCCACACCGCGCCTCAGATTGAGGCGGGGTTGACTCGTACACATCACAAATGACCCATGGATACTTTTCCTAAAGTATCAATAGAATCTGAATGCATTTAGTCCGTTTTCCGTATGTCATTTATTTTACTTAAAAGTGCATCCATTTTAAACAGAAGAAAGACACTTTGAGAAGTTCCGTCCATACCGCACCTCGGATTGAGGCGGGGTTGACTCTTACACGTCACAAATGACCCATGGATCGTTTTCCTAAAGTTTCAATAGAATCTGAATGCGTTTGGTCAGTTTTTCGAATGGGTATCACAGTACCAAGGAATACTAAAGGTCTAGGTAGTAGACTAATCATACAATAAGAATCAAGTGAAAAAAAGAGATCTGATAACAACATCCCTATGAAGTAGAGGAAAACCCCAGAGTGGAAAACTATGTTCAAAAATATAGATTTATACAAAATTCAAAAATGTAATGGATCAATCTGGCCCTGATCACCATCATTATCACCACTGTCATCATCGGCCTTATCCTCGCTGTCATCTCTGTCCTCGTCGTCATCCTCGTCATCATCCCCATGCTCATCGTCAGCCCCCTCCTCGTCCTCGGCCCAATCCTCACCCTCGGCCCCATCCTCATCCTCAGCCACATCCTCGCCCTCAGCCCCATCCTCGTCCTCGTCCTCATCCTCATCCTCACCCTCATCCTCTTCAGCATCCTCGTCATCACCAGGAACGTCATCATCTCAACTGCCACTAGATCTACCGCCTGGTGCATTGGATAATGCACCCATCGATGAAATAAATGTCTGACAAGCCGCGCTAGCCTCTGGTGGAAGTGATGAAGATAAATCTTTCATCAGTTTCATAAATTCTTTGTCCCTCTTTTGAACTTGTACTTCCAACTCTGTGACCCTTTTATCAGACTGTCTTGCATGCTCCTTGACCTGTTCCAACTCAGTGGTACTAGAATGGATACCTGGAGAGGACCAATACCTCATTGGGACTATATTCTTACCAGGTCGGCAGCATACTCGACCAGAGTGCTCCTCTCCCAAAACCTGATATAAATGATCGTGTGGCCCAAAATTGCCAGGCTACTGGACATCAAGATCCTCTAAAGAAGCCTGTTAAAAATATTAATAGATTAATAACTTTCAAAATAGATATTAAACTTTGAAATAAAAAAAATAAAAACTTACTATCTTTTCTTGGGTTGATTCATTTACCGCAGTTCTATCTTTTTTTCTTCTACTTGAGCAAAACAATTTTGCTCGAGGGATACGTCCTTCAGTATTCAACTTGTGCTTCTGTAATGACATTGAAACAATATAAAGTGAAAGTATAATTGTATATTCAATATTCAATAAATCACATAATTTTAGTAGGAAACAATAAAAAAGGAAAGTCCTAAAAAATTATAAACAACTATATCGTACCAGCTACCCCTCATGATCTGACATAGTTGTGCGCCCCAAAGTGTGGAGGTATTTCTTTGAATCAATGTTTTTTTGTTTTTTTCAGAAGATTCCTAAATAATGTTTAATAATAAATAAGATTATATTAATGCAAAATATGAAAACTCTCATTTAAATACCTCAAATGAGATTAATACCTTAAATTTGGCAGTCTCCCAATGGGTAATCATTTGGCGATATTTCTCTATCAGGCAGTCATCCACGATAGGTAATGTCTCTAACTCCGTGCCCACTCTCTCACACCAGCCAACATACAGTTCATGCTTATAAGCTCACCAAATATCTCCTAACTCTTTTAAACATGCTGGTCGTGCACCTTCTCCATCAGGGAAGTTAAACCGAAGGTGAAACCCAATAGATTAGTTCATATAAATACAAAAAAATACTACATTAAATCCAATAGATTTTTTACCCATATTTGTGCCCACGCATTATCTTTGACTTCGTGTGGCAGATGTCTCCAAGAGAGAGGGCTAACTGGAATGATATCGGAGTATTTTTCTAGCGTCGCCAAAAAACCCTGACATTCCTGCCCAGATTTCTCAATCATTTGTCCATCAACATTATATTCAACCATCAATTGTGTCTGGTGGTCCCATACCGCATGCAAGCAAGTACGCCCCCTCCCCCGCCTTCTATCTGTAGATGAATATGTTATTAAAGAAAAATAATATCAGTACAAGTTAAAATAAAATAAATTTTGGTATAAAAATTTGATATTATATAAATATACCTGTGGTAGTCGGATCAATGGGAGTCACTGGATGTGAAGAAGCTGAAGGAATATCCTGTACAGGTGGAGTGTCCTTCATTGTACACTCCTCAGCCACATACTGTGTCGCAGCAAGAGTCGAAGAAGGTGGAATATAATAGCTGAGAGATAATGAACCAGAATCAAAAGATGATGGCATAGACGTCTGGCCAACTGGTTGTGTAAACATCAGAGGTCTAAATATCTCGTGTGTCCCTGAAGACACGCTGGGATCAAAATGGGGAGAAGAAGATAGGTCTGTGGCAGTGGATCGTCTAACTCTCACCCCACGAGTCCTCGTACCACCGGCCTCAGTACCGGGACCACTAGATGATCATCCATCTCTGACACCTCCCCCCTCCTACCACCAGCCTCTCTACTGGGAGCAATATCAGTCTCCTCGTCAGATATCTCTCATCTAGGGGGTCGATCCTGAGAAAGTTTAACACAAAAGTAAACACATGATATTATAAGTTAATTGAAATATTTATATTTGAAATAAAATACTCACAATAGGGATGAGTGGAAGAACACCCATCTGTACCATACTACAGATTATTATCTGTAATCTTTTTCCGTCGCCTCTCTTCAATGGGTGTCATTTCCTGCAATGAAAACAAATATGGAAGTAATTATAAACATATAACTAATGTGTAACCCAAAAAAATATAGAAAAACCATTATGATAAAAAACATAAAGTAAAAGAACATTTATGGTGGTTTGAAGGTAAGTAATAGGATACACACTCTGAATGATGTAGGTGAAACATGTAGGTGAGAACACAACTGTATGATTTTATATATTTCCCACCACAACTTCGGGTTCACAATCAACTCTGACAATTGAGCTATTGGCGTCATCATAAGTAATAAACGGATTGCTTCCAATTACAGTAGGGATAGTGTCAACTTCATCATCACCATCATAAAAAACATGTCTGGGATTTACTTCAATAATTACACCGAATTTAGGATGACGATGATCTTTGACATAAAAAACTTGTTTCACCATTGATGCCAATACATATGGTTCATCGGTGGAAAGAGTGCGAGTCATGTCAATAACTCGAAATACACAATAATCAATAAAGGTTCCTTGCCTCGTTATTGAATCAAACCATTGACATTTCATCATCGTGACTCGACCATGTGAGTAATAATCCAAAATTATTGTTTTCACCACGACTCCATAATAAGCAACATTTTCAGAATGAGGTCTAGTATCCGATGAACTGGCATAATAGTTTGTTGTGGAAGTTAGCATAACACCATTATGTTGTGTTATCATGTTTCTTGCTCGTTCAGTGATAATAAATTTGTATCCATTGATCACAAGTGATTTACAAGCACGAACCATGGTATTAGGACCAAAAGCCGAAGCTCTTATTTCCTCAAAAACAGAGTCTGCAGGAAAACTCGATACTTGAAATATAAACAAATAGTAAAGTTAATTAAATATTATTTTTATTTAGTTATTACAGAAATATTTTTACCTTCAATTTCAACCAAGATGAAAACCCTTTGCTATGCAAAGTCTCTTTCCTTCTCAAAGATAAAGAACTATGCTTTCTATATATCAATTCTTTATGTTCCCTGTAGATAAAAATAATAATAGTTTAACAAATATTTAAAATTACAAGAGATAAGATAATAGATACATGTACAATTTACTTACTTGATATACTCATCGAACAAATCACAATTGAACAACACTATGTGATGTGCCATCTCTCACTCTTCAAGGATTAATGTCGTTAATGTATATGATCCCGGAATTCCTCCTGTCTGAGGAAGTGATGGAAAACTAGGTTAAATTTGCCCATATTTTTCTTCTTCATTTCTCATTGGTCTGTTTATTCTCGTAGTAAGATCAGACAAATACATTATGCAGAAATCCATACATTCTTGATCCAAGTAACCGTTCACAATAGAACCTTCGGGATAATTCATGTTCCGAACATATGATTTCAATGTGCACATGTTTCTTTCAGTTGGATACATCCAACAGAAAGCAACGGGTCCTCCAAGAAGTATTTCGGTCGGAAGATGGACAGTCAGATACAACATGCATGTAAAAATGATGGAGGGAATATTCTCTCTAACTCACACAAAATTAAGGGTGTCTCTGCCAACAGTTTTTGCAAGAAGGATTTGGACAACCTCTTAGCACAAAGATCTCTAAACAAATAGCACAACAGAATAACAGAGACTCTAACATTATTGGACAAGAGATGACGGATTTCTATTGGAATCAACTCATGAAAAAGGTCATGATAATCATGAGACTTCAAAGATTTGAGCTTCAACTATTTTCTGTTGACCCGTTTTGATATATTGCTTGAATATCCATCAGGAACTTTAATAGTCTCTAGCACTTCCAGAAATTGATTTTTTTCAGCAGGTGTCATCACATAAGAAGCACATGGAACTTTCCATTTATTTTCACTGATACAGACAGGATGCAATTCTGGTCTGATCCCCCAATCTACCAAGTCAGGCCAAGATTGTAAATCATCCTTTGTCTTCCCCTTGACATTTAGAAGAATCGAAAGAAACATTTCACATATATTCTTTTCAATGTGAATTACGTCTAAGCAATGACGTAACAAGTTGTTTGACCAATACGACAACTCAAAGAATATACTCTTCTTCTTCCAATTGTAACAGGTATCATTGGAAACATTTTTCCTCTTTCTAGATTTCATTACACCCTTCCCAAATAAATAACTGAAATATTTCAATTCATTAAGCAAATCAGTTCCAGACAAACGCTAAGGTGGATCGTCATTCTCCTTGGTATTGTCAAATCTTCGACGATTGTTTCTATATGGATGGTTCATTGGCAAGAATCGTCGATGTCCCATAAAACTAAAACTATGATGATATTTTAGTCTTCTTAATCGAGTATTCTTCATACAAATAGGTCATGAAAATTTTCCTTTTGTGCTCCATCCAGACATCATTGCATAATCAGGAAAATCATTGATCATCCACATAAGCGCAACACGCATCTGAAATATGTCTTTCGAAAATGCATCGTATGTGGGCACACCCACATCCCAAAGAAGTTTCAACTCTTTTATTAAAGGTTTCATGTATACATATATATCATTTCCGGTATCAGGAGGGCCAGATATCAGTATACTCAAGAAAGTGTAAGGCTTTTTCATACACAACGAAGGGGGAAGGTTATAAATGTGTATGAAAACTGGCCATGTGTTGTGCGAAGTAAGCATCTGCCCAAGTGGATTAAAACCATCACATGAAAGACCTTGTCTCACATTACGCACGTCAGCTGCAAATTTAGGATATCGAGCATCAAAACTCTGCCATGCAAATCCATCTGTAGGGTGAACTAACTCTTCATTATTCTTTTTTCTCTCAGTGTCATGCCATCACATTTTTACAGATATTTCATCAGACATGAAAAGGTTCTGTAATATGGGGATCAATGGAAAGTGCCACATTACTTTTTGTGGCACACGAGATGGTGTTCCATCATCTTTTGGCTTCCATCAGGAGGTTCCAGATTTGATACAATCATTTCTTTCAGCAGTTTCCTCCCAAAATAAGCTGCAATCATTCGGGAAAGCATGAATTTTTTTTTGAGAATCCAAGTTCATCAACTAACTTCCATGCCATATAGTGGTTTGAGGGAATATCTGCATCATCTGGAAGTAAGTCCTTCAAGAAGGTAAGAATGTAATCAATTGCAGTATTTGAAATCCCATACATAGTTTTCCCATGAAACAATCGGATTAAAAATACCAACTTTTTCATTTTACCACATTGCCGATATACTGGAGTCGTCGCAGCATCATTCAATTTTTTCACCCTATCAACATCATCATTTTCATTGGACGCATCATGTGTGCTTGTATCAAAATCTTGTTGGCTGGACATCCTTTCCTTCTCATGATTCCGAATAAATGGAAACTGATCATATATAAAACTCTCCAATTCAGTCCTATCATTTGAATCATCAACATTTTGAGATTCCATTTTCTCTCCATTGTGATACCACACATAATAGTTTGTTTGGAAACCATATTTGGTTATATGATAGCTAACTAATTCACGACTCAACCAAGGTCTTCCAACAAAATTAAAACATGGGCAGTGTATGCGACCACTATCTGAAGCCTTGTCAAATGCAAAATCTAGAAATCTGTTCAAATTATTTTGAAAATCGGTTGAAATCCGATCAGTTTTGTACATCCAACTTCTGTCCATTCTGTAAAAAAATTGCAATAATTCATTTCAAAGAAATTCAATAATATTGAAGTTTAATCAAAAAAATATTTAGGTAAATGACAATTGTTTACTTTATATAAAAACATAACTGAAACATTACTCTATATGAGAATCATATTAAGAAATACAAAAAAAATATAGTGTATATAAGAAATTAAGATACAGAATTTCTAATGCCTATATTCAAGGATTGCCCAATAAGATATTGGAAGTGGATCAAGGAATTCATAATCCTTAAGGATCTTGTTGGGAGTACATGAGTTTTATACTTTAACTTCTTCAGGGAAATCAGGATGAGGATCAGGGGAGTGGCGGGACTTTCCAAGGGGGGTGTGGGGTGTCCAGGGGGGTGTGGGGTGTCTAGGGGGGTGGTGGGGCCGTCTGGGGGGTCGGAGGTGTCCAGGGGGTGGGGGCTGTCTAGGGGGGTCAGGGTGTCTAGGTGGGCGGGCTGTCCGCGAGGGTGGTCAGCCTGTCCAAGGGGGTGGGGTGAGTCCAGGGGGGTGTGCGGGCTGTCTAAGGAGGTGAGTGGGGTGTCCCGGGGGTGGGCGGGGATATTCGAGGGGTACGGGGTGTCAAGGGGGTGGGAGGGCTACCCATGGGGGTGGCGGGCCTGTCCAGGGGGTCTGGGGTGTCCAGGGGGTGGGTGGGCTGTCTAGGGGGTGGGTGGGCTGTCCACGGGGGGTGGTCAGGCTGTCCACGGGGGTAGTGGCGCTATATAGTGGGGTCGGGGGTGTCAAGGGGGTGGGGGGCTTTCCAAGGGGTGGGGGCGTCCGGGGGGATGGGGGTGTCCGGGGGGTGGTGGGCGGGTGTCCGGGGTTGGGGTGGGCGGGCTGTCAACAAGGGTGGGGGATGTCCAAGGGGTATGGGCTATCCAAGGGGAATTGTCAAACCTTTAATAGACGAGTTCTTTTGAAATAGCATAGATTCTCCTACTAGCATGTCAGCATTAACCAAATATAATTTCCTACTACCACAGAACCCTATGATAAATCTAGATAAATCAGGGAATTCAATCCTAATTATTGAATTCTTTTTAATTTTTTTAAGTATCTTGATATTAAAACATTATACTTAATTTATAGTAATGAAATGCCTCAGAAGTATTATTACCTATGGGTCTATCACACACTCAAATCCTTAGAATATTTTTGGGGATCAAAGACAACCTATAAACAGGTTTTATCATCATCATTGTCTGAATGAATTGGATTCCTAACTGATATCATCACGAGCTATAATAAAATGTTTTAACCATATTCTACTGATTTTTTTGGTTATGATCCCTCAAATGAAAGGATTCACTAGTACACATTCTATATAACATTCCCTATATTATAAGTGACTTGTTCTTCATTTACTAGGGAGGATAACTCATCCCAAGGCGCACACTCAACCCACTATTGAAGATGAGTTGCATATGTAGCCAAAAAATACATTTACCAGGCACCAAAATGAATATAGAGGAGAATTAAACAACTTGAAATTATGTTAAAATAGATTTACACTTGATTTATGTGTGATGATCTCTCTAGTCACAGTCACACACTTCATTGGAAATAGTAATATTATCTAAAAAATAAATTAATTATTGGTGTTAAATGACATGGTCCTTTTGTAATGTAATCCCCCCTATACCAGAAAAACTATGTATTATCTATACATTTAGGCCATTATAAATTATAAATAACCCATGAATTTCATTTTACATCTCACATATAAAAAAATTCTACCAAACAAATATAATTCATTTCAATAGTTTAACAACATGATAGGTGCCACATTAACAAATGTGTTCTAGCTCTATATTTCACTATCATAGTTTCACACCAATTAGTACATTCTATTGGATCATCATCCCTATGAAGCCAAGTATATAATATCCCATACAAGTAATTTTCTCTAGAGTTTGATTAACTATTATGACTATTAATCTTGCTAATGACTTCTTGATTCATCGATCAATGATTAATAATAAGGTTCATGTAACCTTCTATGCTTTCAACCATTCCCTAGGAATGTATAACTAACAAAATCAATGAATTCCCTGAAGCTATAACCCTTATGTAGTTTCAATTTATAAAATGAGGACCCATAAATCATTGGTTTTATTTTATAAAAAAGAACTCCCACATGGTATGAATAGTATCATAATGACACCTATATGTTGAAAATTTTCATATAGAATTAGAAATAATTTTATGTTATGAGGTTGATAAATCTACCTATAGAAGAATTTAATCATACCTTAAATGAAGGTCAAAATAATGAACGTCGCGTTATGGTTTTAGCATTGACATTATAACACAAATGATATTCCATGGGAAACTAATTAATTAACAAAATATTGGTTCATTTCCCTATTTTTCACGGTGAAATCACATCAAAATCCAAACTTAAAACTAAAATATTAGATCAATAACAATAAAAACAAGGTAGCATATGTGTATAAAGAATAAAAAACCTGATTTGAGATGATTGAGATGGTTTTTCACCTGTTCGGATGGGGGACTTCACGAGAGGAGCAGAGCGCCGATTGAAGTTAGGGTTCTGTGAAGAATGGGGAATAGAAGCGGCCCGACTGGTTTTGGGGAAAACCTTAACCAACGGTCTTTAAAAACCATTAGCAAAGGGTTCTTGAGGCCAACCTTTCCCAACGGTTTCATAAAACTGTTGGGAAAGCGTGACTTAAACACCCCTTTGCCAACGGTTCACTAGAACCGTTGGGAAAGGGTTCCCTAAACCATCTTTACCAACAGTTTAACCAAACCGTTGGTAAAGAACCATGGGTAAAAATGCCATTTCCAGTAGTGCATTTCAAAAACTTGGGATGAGTATAAAAAGCTCAGTAAGGGATATAAAAGTACGGAATGAAAACATTAGTCCATGTATACATAAGAATTGATGAAATCAGACTTTACTCATAAAACATAGGCACTTCATGAAATCAGAAGATTTATGAATAACTCATAGAAAACATAATACATCAAGGTAACTTGAGGCATTCATATCATTCTTACGTAGGGAGTAACCCTCATGGTTACGTTTAGAATACCCATCATAGTATATTCCCTAAATCTCTTCAGAGAAACCTTAACGTTTAACTCCTTAACGTTACCCAATACATTGGAGAGCTATATCATGCTCACCCGCCCTTAGTTTATCACGGAACCACCCGTCTTCATAAACAATGCCCAAGAACTATAACATAATCGTATCACATAAAACATGCATAAAGGAAACATAACATTTCCACATTTCAATAACAATATATCAATAACACATTGATATAATAAAAACATTATCAAAACCATTTTCAATACCAAAATAAAAGAAAAGTAAAACATGGTATTAACTTTTTTTTAAAGCTATGGCTTGTAGAGGAAGCCGAAACTCAAATAATGGTCACGGCGGTGGAGAAGTCATTGTCACCGCATACATATGAAAAAAAACATTCCCTTTTGTCATTTAGTAAAATGCTTCGTATAAAAAATATTACTTTTGAATAAACTTAAAAGTCAAAGGGTTTTATACACCATATAAAAGAAGGTTGTGTATAAAACAAAATATGCCTCAATGAAAGGAGATTGAGATGAAGTCCCATACCTTGGGTCCGAATTGACTCGATCGTTCTTTAACCTCCTGTATAATAAAATTGAGTTAATTTCTACTTTATTAAGAACATTTTTCAAGTTCATTATTCCTTTTATATCACTTATTACAATTTCATGAACACTATGTAATTATTTAAGTTAATAATGGTCGTTTTGTCGATCATTGGTACTTGAGTAAAAAATAAACACTTTATAATTACAAGTTGTTAATGTGGTAAAATATCCATTATATAACGAATTATATTCCTGATGTAGATATCATATATATCATATATATACAGTATATACATTCATTTATAATATTACATAGCATTTAGAGATAAGAAATTAAATGCACCGTTCATGGAGACGGTAAGTCGTACGTACGCATGAACGCTACTTTCATTTCTATTTCGTATTTTATGGAATGGAATCATAATGATATAAAGGTATATTATAATTCCGATATAATATCATATATAATATCATTAACTCCATCTTTTATACATCCCACATATGGCATTAACGAATAAAATCACTTTGAGGGGGCGGTAGTCCGCACTTCCTAAAATGAAGATATCGCGTTTACCCATAATGGAAACCATAAAGGTATGCCATAAATGAAAAATAAAGAATCTTAAGGAAAAAATAGACATATTATATATCATATATAAATATTGTGACATCTTAATGGCCACCTTTGAAGGTGTTATAAGAATATTGAACAATCATCATTTCGTGAGGCAGAAATTCACCATCCATGGAAACATTGTGCTCTTTAACCATTAGATGTAGGTGTGTGTAAGTGTAGATCAAATACTTATTATAACAACATCCTAGTATATTGAAGATACTGGTGTTGTTACAAAATAAAATAATAAAAATAGTTTAGGGGGTTGGAGAAGCAATATAAAACAAAAGAACATTAGAGAAGACTTTACCTTTAAATTGGGTAACTCCTCTTAGTTTGTACCAAAAGGGTTTATTGAAGAGCTTTCTGCCTAAGGTAAGGCTTCTAGGATTAAAAAAGGGATGTGGAGAGATAAAATGAGCAGAGTTTGGCTGATCCAATGGCTTGAGAAGTGTGGGTAAGGAGGTAGAGGTGGGGGGATTTTATAAGTGGGAGGAGGGGCACTCTTGTAAAGTCAAGAAATGTTACTTTATTTTAAAATGAGTTTCGGATTTTAAAGGTCCGAAATTGACATATTTCTAGGATAAGGTGATAAGGGCTCGAAATATACTCATCCAATAGGTTTTTGACAAGTTTAAGTCTTAGATTTTACATTATCCTTTCATTTTATTTAAATCGTTCATTAAGGAGATAATCACTACATCATCATGGTGTCATAAATAAATTAATTTATTTAATGTCTAAAAATTATAAAACAAATACTATGATGTAGGAAATATTTTTAGATTTCCAATGAATTTTTATAGTCTAATTGATCATTTACACAGACAAAACTAAAAATGTTTTACTCGGGTGATACATTCTTTAGTGATATTCTCTTTTCTTTAAAAATAAAATGATAAAGTGTCCCTTTCACCCAAAAGTGATTCCATGGGGTCCCAAAGTTTGGCACAAGGTATACCATGGTAGTCCATGACACAACCAGTAGAATTAGGACACATTTTGGGGTCATTTTTCATTATTATGATATTTTTTTATTATCCTTAACTACCTGATTACTAATTAATCATGATAATTAAAGATAATTACCATCGTTACTATTCATAATGTCCAAAAAACAAGAGTCTTAATTACATAATTTGAAGCTTCTGATTCCAAATATGGAATCCATTTTACCAAATTTCAGACATAGTAATTGCAATAATTAATTTAAAAATAATTCTCATTGTCAAAACAAATAGCGGGTTTTTTTGAAACAATATCTATGAAAAGTTTGGCACTTGTTTATGCCCAATTCCAAACTGAAATAAATTATAATGACCACCATTGGATTAAATGGTAAAAATATATTCTATTTACGCTTTCAAACCAATTAAAAAGATAATCTATCCATATAATTAAATTAGTTGAAAAAGAAGTTTTGAAGTAAAATGCAGTATTTTTTTACTATTCATTAAAAAAAGAACAGTCAGAAAAATACCAAAAATTTATCCAAAGTAAATTTCAATGTCCCAATTCTAAATAATAAGTTTATTTTGATAAATAGAGCTTATAAAATTGTCAAAATATATATTTAATAATGGTTTTCCATCAAAAGGAGGTAAAACAATCTTTTAAAAAAAATATTAGAGAATTCAATGATTAAGATTGGATTTATTCTCATTTTAAGCCTATAAAACACTATCTAATTTATAAATAGACATAGATAAGAAAATATATTATTAATTACTTACTTGGGATGTTACACCTTGGGTCCTAGATAACACTATGTATATATATATATATGGATATATAAATTCTTACATATAAAATTCATATATATATACATATCTATACATATATATATTATAGTGACACATCCTCAGAGATATTCTAGCTTAGGCTTAAATAGGTATTGTCGGTATGGTGACCTTTAAAGAACTCGAGTCTGACTAGTTTACTCTTATTATTGTTGTAATTATTTATTTATTATACCTTAAAACTACTTTATTTTATATTAATGGACTATATTACTTTAAACACCATTAGTGGTGGCCTAGTAAGTATTTATCAAACCTTTTTTGGGCCACCATTTGGAACCCAAATAGACTTCATGGTTTTCGGGTCAGGATCATTGGAGTATTCTTACTTGGTGCTATCATTCTGGACTAGTATAGAGTAAGGGAGTAGAGGATTGATCTGGTTCTCATGATTCTATTTGAGATAGTTTTCAAGTATTTATTTATTTATTTTTCTATCCTTTTATGCATTACTATTGTATTGGTTACCAGTATTTATATCATGTCATGTTCATTCATAGTCACTTATTCTTTTATGTTTTATTTTCAGTTGTTGTCAAATTTTGCTGCCTTTATTTATAGATTATTCACCTAAATTTGTTACAAATCCATAGGGTGTAGTCCCCAAACTATACCACACTTATACCCTCACCACTAGTTAGAATCATCAAGAGTTTGGGGAGTTGTGCTTGAAACCGTTTGACTACCCGACTTGGGGAACCATTTTAGTGAATCTTAGCTTTGGACGTTACATAGTCTATGTTCACATGATGTGTCTATCATTTTATATTTATAAATATAGTAAAAATGAGTATTATTTCTAACCAAGTTAAAAATAATGGTTTTCGTATTATGTCATAAAAGGGGTATGGAATTTGGAGAGCCTTCCTCCAAGATCAAAATATACCATAGTTGGGTATTGGATTGTTATGTACACTTATTCCTTTAAACATTTAAGGCATGAAGTGGGTTGGATGAAAAAGTAGAGTTTTCTAAGAATTTTTTGAGAATACATAGGTTATTACACCATGAATTAATCATGATATTATAGAAAATCCAAAATGAAACATGGGTTGATAAAATACTGATAAAAATTTACATAAAATACCATTTATTAGAAACTTGATATAAAATAAAGGTAAAATTGAACACTGATGTGAATTTTCAAAAACAAATTATTAACCCAATGTTCTAAGTGTATAAAAAATATATAAATAAAGGGTGAATACCAAGTAAATAATGAATCCTACTTAGAATTTACATGATAATGAAAATTCACTCAATCATGGAGGTTAAAAGTAAGTAGACCATGTCATATCTGAGGAGGGGTAAAATGAACGAATAATGGTTAGACCTATAATATGAATTCTTATGAGTTACTATATATCCTATAAATATTAGAATCAATAAATACATCTTTTTACATGGAGGATCAAAAATATGGGTGAACTAACATAAACTAAGAAATGGGAACCCCGGTATGAATCAAGAGTGAGAGTGACCTGATGTGGATGTAGGGGTTTATAAAGAAGTCTCCATGTAGATTAGGCTCATATGTTAGGGACATGGAATCCTATAGTTTATACTATATGGTGAGTCCAATAATCTACCTTATAGTTTCATTTAATGTGGTAGGGTTAGGTGATATACCGTGTAGTTTAAGTTCATGTATAAAGGACCAATTCACCACAAAATTTATGTTCATGTGTTAAGGAACCATATATATTATAGTTTAAGTTTTTATGATAAGGAACACCATAAACTATAGTTTAATGTCATATAGTAAGGATACATAGCCCTAAAATGAATAATAAAGGGAGATGGGGATAAAATTAATGTGGCTGTACTTGAGATATAATACTCAAGTGACATAACAAATATTATGTATAAAAAAACAAGTTACACATAGTTAAAGATGAAAGATCATCGATAGGTGATAAATCCATGTGAATTTTGATAAAATAAAAGAACCTAATAATAATTCATGGCCAATATAATTTTAATTGGTAAGAAATAAAATTATAGGGAGATATGGAATATATAGTAGAGTAGAAATGTAGTTAAGCCCAAGGAAGAAGGTGTATGCATCATAACATATCCTGAGATAATTGGAATAAATCTGCTCATAGTTTTTAATGGGGGAATTTTTTTCATTAGTTAGGTAAACATTGAGATTAAAATTGGGGCACTAATATATTAGGCTAATTATAGTTTTTCATGGGAAATAACTCATGGGAATGAAAATAAGCACATTCTAATACATATCATGAAAAAGGGAAAACTAATATTTAGTGGAAATTTAACATTGGGAAGATTTGTTAAAATCACTAAGGTGAAGAAGTGAATATGTTGAGAATATGGATATTCCCAACGGAAATACATGCATGTATCAGGCTCATATATAGGGATCATTGTGTTGATAAATTTAGCTTCACAAAGAAAGGAATATTTTTTGCCATATATTTTAACACCGTGTAGGATGATCAGATGATATACCATATAGTTTAAGGATGAATGGAAAGTCCCAATACACCATAAAATATAAGGTGGTTTATTATGTGCATGTATCCTATAGTTTATAATTGTGTGATAAAGTCCATTATATCCTATAATTTAATTTTTTATGGTAAATATGGGTGAACTATAGATTTTTAGTTCATATGGAACAAATCATAATACATACATGAATGGTTATTCATGGTATTTTATATAAATCTCACATTAGTGGAAGGTGATATACACTCTAAATCAAAGTATCAAAGAATATGGTCAATCGTAGTACATATTTTTATATGATAAAGGGTTCATCCCATTTGGGTTAAATTTTTTAAAGTTACTTACATGGTATCATTGGTGGCTTTGAAGATAACAATATTTCTCCTTATATAAATGAGTAGAGACAACCCTTCTTATTTAATGGTCAAGTCATGGGATTTTGATAGACTTATAGGTTATTTAATGATAGTATTATAATATAGTTAAGGGTTTATTACTCATATAATCAAACTTTTGAATATTAATCATTAATCATATATCCATAATCCATGGTTTGGAGTGATGGAAACTGGAATTCTATGGGAAATACTACTTCAATTCCATACACCAAAAAGTAAGGAGTCACTAGGGTAGGGGTGCGTATAGTTGTTTGATAAGCCCACAAGATATTAATGAGTTTTTATCTCCTTCTATTATTGTCCTTATATACCATATTCTATAAAATACTTGATATGTTTTTATTAAAATTCAATACTTTATTATTATCAGTCTTGTGATAGTATGAAGACTGGTTGGATAGGATCTTGTATTTTGAATAAAAAAATTTAACTCATGTGTATAAAAAATTATAATAATATCCATGATAATTGTATGAGGTACTATAAATATATTGATGATGTTCAAATTTGATAATGTGATTATGGATTTTATTCCAACAACCTTAAATGTTGCAACTTCATCTTCTTTTAGAATAATATGATGGTAGTAATAATGAAATTTAAGTATCTAATAGTCACTAAGGGGTATAATCTTGTGACATTAATTTCCCTAATGGGGAATGTCCATGAGTACTTTTTATCATATAAAACCTCTAGATTCTAATGGAAAAAAATCATAGATCTGAAACACATAACACTTATTATCACGACCCGTCCTCGGGGCCCGTGCCGTGACTACCCCAAGCCTGCCATCCATAGGCCAGGGGCTGGCGACTAGCACCAAGGCATAATTCCTGGTAAAAAGGGAAGGCATTGCCTTTGTAAAGTAAACCACAAACACCACAGAGCAAGTAGGAAGAAGTAAACACTAAATAAAAACTGAGTATAACAGTAAGTGCAGAAAAGCAAGTGGGCCAGTATACAAACCCAAATTGAAAATAAAGTACAACTGGAAAGGGGAAAAAAACAACTGAAAATTAAAGCCGCAACGTCCAGCTGTCCACTGGGAAACCCAACTGAAGGGTGGGTACAAATAGCCTCCACTGCTCCTCGGGTCCAGCCGACCGCTCCGAGTACGTCCTGCCCAGTGGTCCACCTCCAGGTACTGTCCTGCTCCGCAAGCCTCAACCACGATCAGCGTTGTCCGTCGTCTGCAACCAACACAACGTAGTGCGGGCATAACCCATGCAGGGGTGAGTATAAGCTACTCAGTAGGGACCCCGAGACCCCCTAAGGTCTCCCAAAATCCACAAAGGATAATCCACAAAGGTAAGATACAATCACGAAGTAACATCTGACACTGCTTAGGTATATGCCCATACATATACATAAGTCATCAATTCCAAGTTCGTCTCCAACATCCGATCCCAAGTACAACCCAGTCCACACAGGAAAGCAAAATGTAAATCCACACAAGATAGCACAACACAATCCACATAGGAAAGCAAAACAGGATTCAGCTCACACAGGAATACTACTTCGTAAGACGATAGAGATGATCAGATGTAGCCACTGATTCATCTAAGCCGTCGGACCCACAAAGGATCGGTAGGTACTAACCCACTCAATGACCCACACAGGATTGATCATGAAGTTGAAACCATAGCTATTGGGAAACTCCTTCTCCATCAAGTAAAGTGGGTATGCCGCTACAACCAAGCGCTTCGCTCTAACCTTGGACTGCTGTAGTACTCCACCTATCAAGTAATGTGGGCCTTCTGCTACAACCAAGCGCTTCCCACCATGGGTCTGCCGCTACAACCAAGCGCTCCCCCTCATAGCCTCTAGAGGTACTCCTTCTATTGAGTACCATGGGTCAGCCACTACAACCAAGCGCTCCTCCGTCGTGGGTCTGCCGCTACAACCAAGCACTCCCCCGTGCTGCTATAACCAAACACTCCTCCGTCATGGGTCTACCGCTACAACCAAGCACTCCCCCTCATAGCCTCCAGAGGTACTCCTTCTATTGAGTACTGTGGGTCTGCCGCTACAACCAAGCGCTCCTCCACTGTGGGTCTGCTGCTACAACCAAGCACTTCCCACTGGGCTATCCGTAACACACCGAGTCGTTTGATCAGCAGTCATCAAGTCTCAACTGGCTCTAGGGTTTCCGCACACAGCATGCTCGTTCCGGGAGGGTCCACTCCATGAGCCAATAGGTCGATGCAACAAATGACACATAGTCTAGAGTTGATATATCCAAAAGATCTGTATCGTCAACAGGAACTCAACGTCGCAGACGGCGCGTCAAACGGACGTCTGGTCTGAGAGTTATCAGCTTTTCTGTTCCAAGGTCCCGGTTGGATTTTGGGTGCAATCCAACCCGACCTCTATCCAACTTCATCCAAAACTCAAGCGAGGTATGCCAAAAGTTCCGTCTCATCAAGAGGAAATCAACGAGACAGACGGCGCGTCAATCGGACGCCCGGTCTGTGAGTTATTGGCTTTTTCGTTCCAGGGGCCCGATTGGTTTCGTGAGCGAACCAACCTGACCGCACTCCGACGACATCCAAACCTCGACCGGAGTAAGCCAAAAGTTTCATCTCACTTAGAGGAATCCAACAAAGTTGACGGAACATTAATCAGACGTTCGAAGCTCAAGTTATGAGTGTTTCCGCTCCGAGGGCCCGGTTGGTTTCGTGTACAAACCAACCCGGATGAAACCAAAGTACTCTGAAACCTTGAATGCTATATACTAAAATGACCATCTCGATCCGAGGATCGCATCTCCGCTGACGGTGCGTCGATCGGAGGCCTGTAGCTCAAGTTATGAGCAAAATACCGAAAAGGTCCGAAAACGGGGGGTCTCGGCCCGGACCGGCCCGGCCCAACCCCCTCTGGGTCGACCCGAACCGGGTCGACCCTGCCCAGGTCCGGGACTGACCCGGCCCGGCCTGGGCGCGACCCGGCCTGGCCGGCGGGTTGGCTCGGCCGGTTACGGCCGAGCGGAGCGGGGGGCGTGCTGCCCCCGCATGAGGGAATCGCGACCCCGCGTGGGGCCGCCCTTGCCAGCGGATGCGGCCGGGCCACCGCGTCCCATGATCCTTTGGTCCCGCGCGGTTGTGAGACCGCGCTACTGCCGCCGCGGCTTTAGCCACGGCGGTTCTCCACGGCGGCGCGCCGGGCGCCGCTGCCTTCCGCCGGCGGGTCGCTCCGCGGACCACCGGACGAGTTCCGGTGGTCGGAAATTCACGCCGTCTTCGCCAAAGGTCCTCCCGGGGTCCATCCTTCACTGTGAGGACCCCGCGTCACCCGTGCGGCCTGCTTTGTTGACGTCTGTCGTTTCGCACACCAAGAACGAAAGGGGCGGTGAGTTCAGACTTGTTCGTTAGTCCGCACACACTGCGTTAGCGGTTTTAAAAGTCTCACAACAATTTTAATCGTACGCCGTGGGTATAAATCACAAAGATTTAAAAGAATCAACCCCTACCTCGTCGTAGTCGTTGAACGTGAGTTCTTCGCGAAATTGACCGTCGTGGAAGAAGAGGATCATCGCATCGCGGAAGGGGCGTCGCTGTCGCCGCGGTACACGGCGTCGCGTTGACGATATCAATCAGTTGTTTATCAAAGATTGTCACGGGGAAGAAACGTCGCGGAAGAACGTCATCAGCGTCGCGGTACACGGCGTCGCATCATCGATCTTCGAGGGTTCGGCGTTCTTCGTCGCCTTTCGTCGAAGGTCGGCATTATTCGCGTTCTTCGCGAAGGAGGATAAAGATAGAGTTTCTCCTAATCCTCTCAACAAGCCACCCCCAAGAAAGACAAGCGTTGGCCTTATTTTATTACATGCCAACAATTTGAAAAACATGTTAAGAAACGAACCATTAATTCGATGAATTAATGGTAACGCCTTAACTACCCAATTAATAAGGGCGTTAAGAATTTAAGAAAACGCACCGGTTGACTTTCATTTAAAAGGGGTTTTCGCGGGTGCGTTACTTAGAGGAAAAGAAACGGTGGGGCTCGTGCGGGCCCCACCTCACAAATATCCTACCAAGTGGGTAGGATATTTTTGGGTTCCACCCTATCCGCTTTAACTCAGCTTAAGTGGCTTTAAGTTTCTTTAAGTGAAATAAAATAAAGTTGTCGCACCACTTTATTTTATTTCTTAACTTAACCCCAAAAACTAAAAACCACACCCGAGAAAATGCAACTTTGGAAAAGGCGTTTCTAAGAAAATACCAGCACTGTGATTCCATTGGTTCCCTCGGAATTTGATTCCGAGCACTGGTTCAAAAGTTAGGAAAACCCGCTCATTCGTTCACTGAACGTACCCGAGACAAACTTCGGAAAATGATTCCGGGCACACCGGGCCTCGAAATCAGGTGCTGTCAGAAGCTGCGTTCTTGTAAAATTACAAAGAAAATTAAAAAAAAATTCCTTGAATTTTACGGGTCTTTAAATCACTCCTACCTCAGGGCTTTACGTCCCCATAAAGATACATCATAAACTAGGGAAACAAAAGTGGGTACTGAGCACGCATCTGAGACTCCCGCTCCCAAGTGCTCTCTTGGAGGTTCCCGTGCTGCCATTTGATGTGCACTAGAGGAATCGACCATCCACATAGGACCCGCTCCTGTCGATCCTCGATCTCCGCCGAGACCTCCGCAAAAGTCACCCCATCATCAACTTCTATCTCCCCGTGGTCAATGATATGTGATGGGTCGTGCACGTATCTCCTTAGCTAGAATACGTGGAAGACGTCATGCACCCGGTGCAACTGAGGTGGTAGAGCCAGGTGATAAGCCACCTCGCCAATCCTGCTGAGGACCTAGAAGGGTCCGATTGAAGCGCGGAGACCACTTGCCGCCTTGGCCAAAACTCTATAACTCACGTAGAGGTGAGACCCGTAAGAAAAACATGGTCGCCATCCTCAAACTTTAGTGGCCTCCGCCTCCTGACAGCATAAGTCCTTTGTTGGCTCTGAGCTATCATCATTCACTCCTGGGTGACTTGGACCTATTTTGGTCCTACAAGAGCTGCCAAGATTTCTTCTTTGCCGATAAGATAAATCTGGTCTCATCCCCTGGATGAACCACATTATTCTCCTAATACAGTCAATCCCATCATGGATGATACTAACCCATAGCAAGGATGACGTCGTAAGGCCTCGATGCTACTACCAAGAGATCCAACAGTTACTCTCACCTCCAAGGGTTGAGTCACACTGTCGGCATCAGTGTGTGGTCACTGGGTCTCCTCTAGTAGGTATCTCAAAGTGAGGGTCAAGTCAACGGTTTTTAAACCGAAACCTCTTAGTAACAACACAAAGA